>CM051705.1:14826282-15426282 GCA_028022725.1 Lycodopsis pacificus | reverse complement strand
GTATTATCAAGACTCATCAAAGTGATGTGATTACAATGCAAAGTGTAGTAAAATATGATACATTTAGGTCCACATAGCTGAATATAGACAGAGATAAACAATATCAATTATCGGTATGACAATCTAACACAGCTGACGTTTCAACAGGTTAACTACAAACATTAAAATAAAATGGGTTTATATTGGGGGTCCACATTTAAAGCACCAGAGCCCACCACCACAAAGAAAACATGAATTCACTAAAGGGAAATAAATAAATAATAAATATGCTGGAGGAAATAAGTGAAAAACTTACCACCAATCTTAATGACTAAATTCTTCAAAATTCTTCGCAGACTTTTGACCCAGGTAGATCATGGCTGTCCTTGCTCTTGTAACCACTTCAAACTGTCCAGTGTGTTGCTTATTTTAACACCTACTCTATGCGAAGCCATTAGCAGCAACACATAAACAGACACGCTGTGCGGATCACAACTTAAGTGCGTCTCTTTCTTGCTCTGTAATTCCTTCCTTCCATCTTTCTCTTTGTTCCTCCTTTTTCCATTTAGCATTCACATTTGCTCCTCGCTCTCCTCCTTATATGTCTTTACAACTCAGTGCAGTTAACATTCAACAAAACTTTAAAAACACTTACTGTGCCCGAAGGGGGGGAAACAGCTTTGCTGTGTGACTGCCTTCATAGAAACCATTACCAGCCCATGAAAAAAAGAGCTCTCTGACACAAGGCTATGGAAATACTCGCATGAAAAGACATGTGTTTCAGATGATTGCGCACGACTGCAATGCATAAAGGCCAATTTGGTATAAACAACCTTTGGCTAATGCCTAAAAAAATAATAAGAGAACTATTAAATAGAAATCAACTGAATAAAGTATTCAAGGAATATTGACAGCAGAGACTGATGTGATTCTGCAGCTTGTTGGGCAGTGGTGTAATGCAGCTAAGTACACAGTACTTCTAAAAGTGGTGGTTCGGCAACAAAATCAAATAAGTTTGGGTTTCAGACCTGTCACAAACCGGGGCCTCCGGGATGAGAGTGTGTTTTTTTTGTACCGAACCATTCACCCCGTCCTCCATCACATGCGCACTGTTGTCGCTCTTTACACTACGTCACCTGTCCTGGCTCACGATTACATGGATTATGCTCAAATTAATTGCGTGCGCTATGAATCATATAGTGCTTTACTTTATACTTTTAGGAAAAGCTACAAACAGTTTATGACCAGCCTGAACTAATTGGTTGATTAATGTTTAATCAATCTCTAATACCTTTAATACATTATTCTTTTCTAGAGGAACAGTTCACCCAAATCCCTTAATTAAAGATATTATCCCACTAACCCCCAAGGGTTTTGAAATTCTAACAGTTCTGCCTCCAACACAATAAAACAGAAGTGACCATTTCTTTGGGAAGAATGTTATTCCATTTACCTCCATTTAAGTGGCGGGGCTAATACGTACCAATATGTAATACGTCTAATTTGTATTTTGAGTGGACTAACCCTAACAGTTTTGCATGTTTAATTGAAGGTTACATAATATAGTAGTGTTTAAATCAATACATCTTCTTCAAGAATTAAAAAAACAGTACATTTTTTAAATTCCCCGCATAGATCAATACAGCTCTTGTAAGTGTTACCCATTCTCTACATGTCTTCTTATGCCGAGGGTCCACTCTTCTCTCACTCCGCTCCGTCGCCTCCACGTCGGGCCCCTGGGTGCTTGCTGCTGCTGTTCTGGGTGCTGACAGGCCCAGCTGTCTCCTCTTTTTTTGCCCTTGGCTGTCGCTCATTAATTTCCACCAAAGGCCCCCAAGCGACAGCTCTGCTTCATAGTGACCATACTTGGAAAAGAGGTGCTCAGAGGACAAACAGACGCACATGCCGCACACAAGTGTACACAAACACACATGTAAAATAAGGGCACACGCAAGTCACACTGTGGATACAAATTGATGCAAAGCATGTGCATGACAATGCACGGTGTTTAGTACACAAAGATAAAATTAAATGAAGACAATTGCGGTTTTGTACCTGAATCTACAAACAAAAGCAATTTTCTGTTAATGTTGTAATAAACATAATAATACTTTTTTTTGGGCCACCTGATGCAAGTTATACAGACACAAACAATACCTGTACGCTGCACCTACAGTACTGTAATATATTGCAGTACAAGATATGCCTGGGTGTAAAGTCAAAGTTTGCAGCTGTAAATCCCAAATATAATGTTGTTAAGCTATCCGTGGTATCATTTGCAGCAGTTACAACCGTCCACAAAGGGCCAGTATTGGAAAGCAAGAGTATCGAATCCTACTAATTTATTATTTCAAACTACTGTGTGTGTGTGTGTGTGTGCGTGTGCGTGCGTGTGTGTTGGTGTTAATCACAGACCCTCTGCACAGCCACGCGCCCCTCACTGCCTCTCTGAGCAATGTAAATTAGATCTGTTAATGAATGTTTTCTTTCATCACATACAAGTGCAAAGTAAGTATGCCATCTATGCCCACCTTGCCTCTCCGTTTACCGCCCCAGTGTGCCAAGCATTCGCACTAAATGGAAATATACACAGGCACAACCATGCCCGGCATCCCCTTGCTGCAGAAACACTGCGAAGCACGGCTGCTATGCTGCAGGGAATCTTGAGAATCTCAGTGCTTAGACCCGGCGAGCTCTTCTCCCAGCTTTTACTGTTATGCTGATCACATGGTTTCTATCAAGCAGCAATTTAAGTAAAATGTCAAAAAGAAAGTAAATCACCTTGTCAATCAGCTTCATGAACATCAAGCGACACCTGTAAACTTGAAAAATTAAAGAGTATTCCAATAACTGAATCATAGACAGCAACTTTTCAGCTAATGTTGGCTTTATGTCATGATTTCTGAGAACAAACGATGTTCATACAAATGCATCACAAACAGACAACTTGAGATAGTTTTTCAAATTATGCAAAATATGCAGGACTTGTTCACTTACAGTCTATAGCATTAAGCTTCCCTCAATATTTATTCCATACTTCCTCCTATTTGCAAAACAAATATTACTTTCCTTTTTGCAGTCCGCATTTATAACACACATTTTAGTTTCCAAATCCAATGCAAACACTTTAAATCCAAACTAATTGATACAAGAGTTGATACCCGGCCAATGGGAACAAAACAGCATTAGATTCAGGAAGGTTTACAGTAGTGAGAAGAAGAAGAAGAAGAAGAAGAAGAAGAAGAAGAAGAAGAAGAAGAAGAAGAAGAAGAAGAAGAAGAAGAAGAAGAAGAAGAAGAAGAAGAAGAAGAAGAAGAAGAAGAAGAAGAAGAAGAAGAAGAAGAAGAAGAAGAAGAAGAAGAAGAAGAAGAAGAGTTTATTTATTCATAAATATACCGACAACATTCACAGATGTCTGGACGTAAACATTTTTGTTTTTTTGTATGTTGTATTGTGTAAATCTTTGAAACAACAATCACCCAACGACTGGTATGGGTTTGAGGACGGGGTAAGATGAACCTCACATGACCTGACATAATTTATAACCCTGACAAATAGAACAGGATAGGTTTTATAACATAAGTACAAACACAGGACAATATCCAACAACAACGAAACAATATTAAAAAGGAAAGACAAAAAAAGCGGTAAGTGCTGTACAGCCAACAGTAAGACCGGAAGTTCCAAATAACATTAAAATGCTATAATATGAGAAAAGCCACACTGTTGTGGAGGACGACATAGATAATCCATTGTTCACAGGGATCAGTCAGATATAGTATTCAAACATAGGTCAGAGGTCCTAGAAAAGCAGTAACATCTAGAACTTCTAATCAAGATGAGGCAAGTTTAGTTTAGGTGCCTTTTGCGTCTAAAATACGTTTCGTTTAATTGTTTGTCATTAGTTGCAATTTCTAAGCTCGCTGTTGTGTGCAGTCTCTCCCTCGGCCTCTTGCAAATACACAGTCCGTATAACTGAAATGGTAACAGCGTAACATTGATTGAACAGCAGTTGGTGTAAACTGGATGTAACAGAATGCAGACGTGCGTGGAGACTGGGCTGGACAGAAAGCTTAGCAGCAGTGTTAAAACTGTGCCACATTCATCGGATTGTGTCGTGCGTGACACAGATTCCTGACACAAATCCTTCGTTGGTGTCTCCATAAAAAGTGACCAGCGTGGTCTGCAAACGAGGAATTCTGGTGTTGCAGCGAGCGGGAGGAATTCACGGCTTGTCACATTTCATTTCTGCGCGAGAATATGAGACCCTGAATATTCCACGCTCACTTGTTCCAGATCAGTTTGATTGTGCGGAGAGATGCAACAATGCTGTGGAAATATTCCCCCTCGTAGATCGCCACACATACCGATACTTAACGTGCATGAAATCTCAAAGCTAAAAAAAACGTGTATAACTTCACTATAGTCAAAGCTTATTTCATCATGTTGCTGTTTGTTTAATACTGTAATGTATGCTTTTATTTGTCATTATAATGTTTATTGTTTCAGAGCTGCATCAGCCTGATTTGCTGACGCTGATCAGAATGATTTAATTCAAATTAAATTATAATACTGTAATAACATTATATACAATACTGTATACTACTACTGTACTGTATGTCAAGTACTGTTTGTATAGTATATAATATCCACATACTAAATACAAAAGTTGTGCAGTACTGTATAATACATAGTTATTAACTACAGTGGAGTTAACTTAAAGCAGTAAGTCCCTTGAGTTAGGTTTAGTTATAGTTTAAAACAATTTAAGGTAAACTAAAATGTTTAGAAATGAGTTAGAGTTAGATTTATTTTCGTTAAGTTGAGTTTGGTTAATTTACCTTACATTGAATGAGGTTAAACTGATTTAAGTAAATTAGGTTGAGTTAAGTTAATTTACATTAGCTAAGCTAAATTAAAGTTAAGTTGAGTTAGATATATTTCAGTTAAATTGAGTTAGATTTGTCAGTTTATTTAAAGTAAACATAGTTACATTTATTTGAGCTAAAGTTTAAAGAGGTTCAATTAAGTTAAAAAAGTTGAATTTGATTGAAGTTGAGATGAGTTATTTATTTGCAAAGCAACTTCAAACATGGACACCATTTAAAGAGATTCATACAAAGCACAGAAATACATTCAAACACAATAAAAATAAAAATCATACATCAATTAATGATGAAGACATTAACATAATTTACAATCATTACACATCATTCAGGAACCTTCTTGTCTTTTGGGGGTTACTTGTCTCTGAACTGAGGGCTGCAGGATCTTCATTGCTCCTTCTATTATTACCAACAGCCTCGTTCGTTTATGTAACCCCACCTCCAGCTCATCAAGAAGACCAACAGGTTATAAATAATCTCCTCATCCGCATAATCCTTTTAACACGGAGACACGATCCCTCGGATGCTCTCGCTGCTTGCAAAATCAAAGCACAACAATGTATTCTTTTTCTATCTTTTATTTTATTCATTACTATTTTACTGTTTATCATTTAGCTATTGTTAGTGTCTCCAAGCGGGGGCGTTGTTTGTTTGTTAAACTTTGGTAGCCACTGCTACTGAGTCCAGCACCTTGATTGTTCTTGCTGTTCCGCTGTCAAGAACAACAAATGTAAGAGTTTTCAGTCATGTAATAAGATAAGATAAAATAAGATAATCCTTTATTAGTCCCTCAGTGGGGAAATTACAGGATTACAGCAGCATTGCTCACAAGTAATAAAATGAAGTGAAGATAAAAAATCAAGTAGTATAATAAACTAAACAGTAAACAGTAAACAGTAATAAAAAATATGACAGTAAAGAAGAATACAACATATACCAGTATATACAGACGGAGTAAAAATGTAAAATGTGAGATAATACTTAAACGTATTGGATATTGCACGGGATACTGCACGGGATTGACAGTAAAGAAGAATATTAAATATACCAGTATATATATACAGACGGAATAAAAAGTAAGGTAAATACTAACGTTGGTCAAATCGCTCCTGTTTTTTTTTTCTTCTATTACCTGGCAATCAAGTTAATCTTTTTGACCTTCATGTGTCTGTCGCAGTGAAAGCTGTAACGGTAAGAGGCAGCACCTATGGGTGCTGATGGGTACCAGTGAGTAAATGGTGGCAACAGAGAAAACAGAGAAGGCATCTATCAACAGGGCGAGTCACAACGTTTAATATGATATTGTAGCTTCACCAGCTCGATCCGGTTTCAACTCACTATTTAGAAAAGACCTTCTATGTAAGTATGTGTGTGTGTGTGTGTGTGTGTGTGTGTGTGTGTGTGCGCGTGTGTGTGTGTGTGTGCGTGTAAAGCTTAGGTCCTGTGACTCTTCTGCCAGCCATACGACCACCATCTTGCAGCGTTTAGGGATGAGGTCAGACTCCCTTTTTCTCTATTGTGTGTGTGTGTGTGTGTGTGTGTGTGTGTGTGTGTGTGTGTGTGTGTGTGTGTGTGTGACAGAAAGAGAGAGAGAGACAGAGACAGAGAGACACCTGCCTCCAGTGTGACAGCTCCATGAGCGTCCTCATGAATCACGAGTCATGTGGCTGCCCTCATCTCATGTAGCCGAGTTAGAAATGTTCCTGAAATCCGGCCCTCTATGCGTGCATGCATGTGTGTCCGTGTGCGTGTGTGTGTGTGTGTGTGTGTGTTTAGGTGTGTGTCTGTGTGTGTGTGAGAGCTAGAGACAGAGAGGGGGACAAGCACTAAGTTAGAAGCAGGATTGAAACCTTAGTAGGGCAGCAGAGGAGCATGGGAGGAAAAAAGAAGTGGAGGTTGGAGGAGAGTTGTTTGTGTCCATTTATGTGTGTATGTGTGTGTGTGTGTGTGTGTGCGTGTGTGTGTGTGTGTGTGTTTGAGAGAGAGAGAAAGATAGACTGAGGTCATGTGAAGGTTTAAAGTGAAAGAAGGGGAGATCAATGGTTGACTCATATGTAGTCACTACGCACAGTTACTGTCCTTGTTTACCCAAAACAGAACGATAAAGTGAAGTTCAGCTTTAGTCCAATTTTGTGCCCAGTATTAATGAATTCAATTATCTGCTGAACATTTGTAAAAAAAACAAAAAAACACTGCTGTATTGTGTGATTGAATGAATACAACCAGTGCTGTGAAGCCTTGTCCAACAGATTTCATTCAAACTGAAAACCAAGTGGCGATGTAACGTTATACAAGCAATGGGCTCAAAGTCGTCATATATTACACTTAATACAATCATTCCAAAACACAAAGGTAAACTTTCCAAGCTGTCTGCCCGCTAAGCCGTGGCTGAGTTGCAGTGAGGCAGAGCAGTGTGTGTACCGGTGGTTCAGTTAACTGTTAGCAGTTAGCCAAACACACGCAAAAAGTGAGCCGCAGAACAGTGCCCGAGAGGTACATAGCCGTGTGTGTATTTGTATTTTGTTGTTTGCTGTTAGCCAAACACACCGTCCAAAACAATAACACTGTGCAAATTGCTACCGGCCCGCTGTGTCTCTGGCCGCAGCGCAGTGATAAGTAAGCAGGCAGTCAATGGCAGTATAAAACACATAAAGAATTAAAGGTGTTCTGAGAATGTGTGAGTCCCTGCAACCACGCAAAGTCCTTGAGCACGCTGCCATAATTGGTCACCCAAAATATTGTGCGGTTTGCTGCAGCACAATGCGAGATTAGCCATGGACAGACACAGAGGTGCACACTCACTCATACACAGCAAACACATAAACGCTCCCAAGTTCAATATCATTGTTTTCACGATTTTTAGCAGCATACATGAAATTACAAGAATTTACCTATATTGTGTTGAGGCGGCAGCAGAAATTTGTACAAACTGACCCTCCGCAAGTACTTCTTGTTGAAGGGTTATTGCTTTGAATGAGACTGTTCAGATGTTCTCATATGTTCATCCCCTGTACTGTATATTTCACAGTTTTTTTTCTTTCTCTTTTCACTTTTTGTTTTGTGAGATGGTGGATAGGAGCTAAAGTACAAGGGCAGACTCGATATGAACAGAGTATAGACCAGGAATACATTTTTTCATTATTCTGTTCCATCACATTGGACTTTGAAAGGAACAAAGAGGTCAAAATACTGACTTTTTAGATGAGTAGCTAAGAATTAAATTAATATTGGATGATTTTGCACCTAACAATTTATATCCAGTGTCAATCGTCAGTGCCAGTGCATGAAAGGCAAAAAGCAAAGGTGTGGAGGTCAGGATAGTGGAAGGGTATAAGCTGAATCTTGACTTTCATTGATAGGGGACGAGAGTTCATGTCCAAACCTGCAGTTAACAATTGTGTTTTTTCTTACCCTACCTAAGTTGTTTTCCTAAACTACTAGACATATTAATAGTGGAAAATGCCCCCAGCCCATGCTGATATTATTATATTGCTTGTTTTATTTGACAAATGGTCCAAAATCTAAAGAAATTCAGTTTACTATCATATACGATAAAGAAAAGCATCAAATTCTGACATTTGAGCAGCTAGAACCGAGAAATGTTTTGCTTGAAAAAATTACAAAAAAAGAATACTCGCGAATAGAATAGTTGCCAGACAAGAACATTGTACTGTGTCAGAGCCATAAAAACCTCCTTCGTTGTTTAGAATTATGTTTCTGCTGCATCGTCCTAAAAACACACAGTTTAGAAAATCTGAATGTGAACACCTTGTTTTTATCACTGTGATTATTTTGTTCTTTTACGATATGGGCTTTTAATGCTTTGCCTTATTTTCTAACATTGATTTGATTTTATCTATTATCATAAAGTCACATCTATACAACTATAACCTGTTAAAGCAAGACGGAAACCAGATACGCTGTGAATACATTAACCAAACAGGCTAATTAGGATGCTCTTTTTTTTTTTTTTTTGTAGATTCCTGATTACATCAATGTTAATTATTCTTCCTGCTCTACATCTCCTCAGTCCGCCCCTGTCTTTTCTTGCTTTCATGCCCGTCTACCTGCCGTTGATTAGCTGAATGGGTCTCGAGGATAAAGGCAGAAGGGGCAACAGCTACATTCTTGTTACTAGGTGTCGGGCTCTGGGGCTTTGGCAGGAGAAGAAACAGGCTCAACACTTGTTGGGCGAAATATATTCCATCACCCGGGATTCCTGCTCTGGCAGCCGGCGCTAAGAAGTCACCCCAGACCATTCAAACGGCACAAAACTGGTAATTATGCAAAGCAAAAGCAAAGCATTTGATAAACATTTCTCGCATTTCAGCTTTGCTTCTTTCTGCAGTCTGGTATGCTCAACTGAAAAAAATGTTTTTGTTTATCCCGAGTCTCGCTTCTCAGCGTCACCTCGTCACCTTGCAGGATGCTTTTAATTAGAACCGCCTCATTAGCTATCTCTTCATGGCTCCTTAATTAAGAAGAATCATCTTCACCCTCTTTTCATTGTCCAGCTGTGAAGAAAAGCAACGTTGCCTTTCTTGTCATTTATTTCTTTCTTTCTTTATGATAAGGTCTTTTTCTGGGCGTTTTTTTTTTCTGTGGAAGGTTTTCTTTGAATTGGCAGATAAAGAGGGAGAGGCTGGGTAATGAAAAGACCTCCGATCACCAAGGACCCAGGAGCCACCTGATGAATTGGCTTGTTAAGAGGAGAAAGATCACTATGTGGCATATTCCTCCCATTCACTCCCAGCAACACAGGTGCAAAACAGACAACAGACAAATGGGAATCGATCAAAATGCGCTATAGCTGGTGCTTGTATTGGTTTACAAACACTGACGGCCACTCAGCTGGGGGGGGGGGTGATCAATTGAATTTGAAGTTGTATAGGCTCAATTCAAGTGATTGCTGCATGTGCATAAACACATGTAGGCAGAGGGCAGACGGTAGAAATCAAATGTTTTACAGGGCAAAGAGGGCCTAATTCGCATCCATCCCAAGGCCAATGTCTCGCACCGTGTGAATGAGAGAGTGGGGACAATGAAAAGCTGTGAATAAAGAGTGTGTGTGTGTGTATGTGTGTTAGTGTGCACACCCTATTACCCAGACACCACCAACATTGTATGGGAGGATGACTCGGTGCTCTGAATACTAGAGGACAGTGAGAGCATGTTTGATATCTGAAGGGACACAGAAACAAAGACGGAGAGACACGAGGGGGCAGAGGGTTTTAGAAATGGAGGTAAATTGGGGGGATGGATGATGGGTGTATGAAGGGGAGGGGGAGGGGAGGGGGAGCACATAAAGGGTCGGACAGCGCTTCTTTTCTGTCAGTCTCCAAGCAACTCACAATAGAAGGTCAGAGAAGAAGAAGGGGAGGGAGACGACAATACGGAAATACAGAATACTCCTTTATTCGTCCACAGACGGACAGGTAGGCACAACAAACACACACACACACATACTCAAAGTGTGTGTGTTCGACGAAGGCCCGGCATGAAACAGAAAGTTGAATAAAATATCTCCGAGTCGAAATTCACATCCAGGATTAGTAATTGGGTGTTTTCCTGTCTGTCGATGACTATTTCACAAGACTGACACTCACAGTAATGATCTGAAGATGGGGTTAACTTTACTATGGAAAATAAATAAAAATGTCAACCAAAATAAAAGTACGAAACATTATTTTCAGGCAAGTATGCCACATAAATAAGGCATTTCTTTTCACAGTATCTCTTATATCAATGAAGCATCCAACCTGGAATTGTTTATTTTGTGCCACTGACATTACATGGAATTTACTAATTTACTTTTTATAGGTTCATCTAAAAACAAATCCTGTGTACTTATCAAAACCAACAATGGATTTAGTCACCATGGGCGGTGTCAGTCTCTGCAGTGCAGAAATCCCTGCACTTCCTTTTTGTAACCCAAACATGTAATTTTCTATCAGAAAACCATATTTCAAATAAGCGTCAATCAGCCCAACATCAATCTCTAATTGATTAAAAAAAATGCATGAAGGTTTCATACTCGTTAATACATTAAGGTCAAGCTGCCACATTTGTCAGCAGCAGGCTGACTAAAGCAGCTGTAGCCAGCTCAAGTGAGGCTGGCTCGGTACATGTGGTGAGCCTTGAATTTATTTTTTCCCAAAGAAGGTGAAATTCATAAAGGACATTCATCAAAAAAAACTAAAATATTCTCAAGGACCTTAGCCAAGGAGTGCAAAGGTGTATAATTAGGGAGATAAAGGAACCACCCAACCCAGTTATTAAAAAAAGTATTAAACTTCACAATCAAATCAGAGGTGTACACTGCACAGGTGGAATGTCACTAAGTACATTTACCCAAGTACTGTACATAAAGGCTCTCTATAAGATATGCAGAGCATTAATATAGCAGCAAACAACTATTAGCAATGTAAAGATATACTGGAGCAATGTCTACCTGAGCAGAGAATGAAGTCACTCTCCTTCTGTTTGTGTTGTTATCCGAGTTTCTCTGTGCTTGGTTGACGTAGCAGGACCGGCGCACGCTTTTTTAGTGCATGTGAGTCTCTCTGCTGTGCACCACTGTCAAGCCCATGACCGCCGCTCTGCACTGCGATCATATGGCAACGGCATACTGACCAACCCCTGGCGTCATTGTGGAAGCGTGGCACCCACCCTCCGGTTCCCCCTCAGGTAAACACTGTTAGTTCTCTTGGCGCTGTTATGGTTGTGAGCACTGTTAGCTGCAAGCCACTGGCGGAGCATGATAGGTCCTCTTTAATAAGTATGAATTTTAGGTACTTTTCCCTGAGTCTTTTCATGTCACTTGTTACATCTACTGCCCCACATTTCAAGGGGAAATATTGTGCTTTTATTACACTACATTTAGCTGACAGCTTTAGTTGCTTTTCTAATTAAGATTTTTCCACGGATGAATTGTGGACAGCTTATACAACAGGATGTGTATAAAAGAAAAAACAATTAATTTAGAATACTATTAAAAACTCATCTCCACTGTAAGTCCTTAACTGTAGACAAGCTGGTGGTTTGCAGATCTTTCTTCACTGATTAAAAACGATGCTTCTTCCTTTAAGTGTTTGGCAACAAGTGCCCCATTCCTCTCCTCAAACGTGAGGAAAACATGGCTGCTGTTCACTCAAGGACGAATCATACTTTTCCTGTGACTGAGTTGTAGTCAAAGGGAATCCTTTGTATGGGGTATCGGTTTTTTGAAAAAGTTGCATTTTTCTAATTTTCCTATCATCAGCGGGCTGGTTCGATGTCCATTAGCAGGGCAAAGCTGAAATGTATTTCTGATGCATTTAGTGGCATTCAGAATTGGAAATAATTTGCTAAAGGTTCAAGGGACAAGGTTTCACAAAAAGGATTGTCTGCCATTCAGTAAACAACAGGACTCTCTGTGCCCTTGGACTGAATAGTCTCTTGAGTGAATTCGCTTTCATTTTTCGTTTTTGCATTCATATGATCATAACACTGTATAGTGGAAGTGTCACATCAATCCTTCAGTTACTTTTAGCTTTTGTGGTGGATCATCTTTGAAGACTCACTTTGAGTCGTCAGAGCCTGGCCTAGTTGACCTACCTGTGTTCGGTGATGAACGAAAAGAGAGCCCCAGAATTGAAGTGGATTATAAAGAGATCGCAAATGTATTTGATTTAATTTCTATTAGAAAACATGAAACAAATTTCAATAAATCAGTCTTACACATCCCCTGCGACCACATCATTGTATCAAACAACTGAGAAAATGAGTAGAGGTGTTAACCAACTATTTTTTTAAGTTTATTTTTTGTTAATGCCTGTATAAGTCTGTCTCCTATAAATCATATAACGCTGCCCACATTATGTCTTTTAGCAATGCAATTATGAAACATTTTAATGAACGTGGTAAGTAACAAAACGTTGACACTGAACTGCAAAAATGATCCCTGACAACTTATCTCCTTCCCTACAGTAACTTGAAACTAAAGCATGATGTTATGTGTTGTGTTAAGGCTCTAAAGGCACTTAAGTTGTTGCTCTCTTGGTTGAATCCGAATCTCTTGGTTAAGATTCAATCCGAAACCCTGATCTTTCCTGGACCAAAGCATTTTTGTTGCTTCAATCTGATCAAAAGACAAACTAACATAGGACTTGCATCATTAGAGAAACGTTGCCACAAAACATAGTCGAATGAGCAAATAGAAAAGTGCACGCAAACACTTTTCTGTCTGCAAAAACCACTGCTGTAATGTATAATTGAATGAATATATAACGAAAAGGATGTGAAATAAAGAAATAACAATAGAAATAAAAATCAAATCTGACAACAGCAATGCAAGTCAAAATTATAAAGCAAACGTGACAAAGTGATGGGATGTGATTAGTAGCATTAAAGTCAGCACGGTACAATGAATGATCAGAATAATATCATTATATAATGATATTAAGTAATGATACCATACTGTCAATCTATATTAGAATATATATATATATAAATATAGTATAATATATGCAATAGATAATAAAAGAAGAAGAAGAAGACAGTAAACAAGTAGGCCTATTTATCATCTAAATTTAAATGTCGGAAATATTATTTCAGCGTTGTTGTGTATGAATGTCATGGATTCAGACCTCAACCTGAACAGCCATATCAAGACAATTACAAAATCAGCCTACTATCACCTGAAGAATATATCAAGGATTAGAGGACTTATGTCTCAACAGGATTTAGAAAAACTTGTCCATGCATTCATCTTCAGCAGACTGGACTACTGTAACGGTGTGTTTACAGGTCTCTGTAAAAAGTCCGTCAGAAAGCTGCAGCTGATTCAGAACGCTGCAGCTCGAGTCCTCACTAAGACCAGGAGGGTGGATCACATCACCCCAGTTCTGATGTCTTTGCACTGGCTTCCTGTCCAACAAAGAATTGACTTTAAAATCCTGCTGTTGGTTTACAAAGCACTGAATGGTTTAGGGCCAAAATACATCTCTGATCTGCTGCTACCTTATGAACCATCCCGACCCCTCAGGTCGTCTGGGACCGGTCTACTTTCTGTTCCCAGAGTCAGAACTAAACATGGAGAAGCAGCGTTCAGTTTTTCTGCTCCACACATCTGGAACAAAGTCCCAGAAAGCTGCAGGTCTGCTGAGACCCTCAGCTCCTTTAAATCAAGATTGAATAATATTCTGTTTGCTGCTGCCTTTAATTGAACCACACTCAATTAATATATTAATCAATTTCCTGCATTTCTGCATTTTACTACTGCATTTTATTTCTTACACAGTTTTTTCATGTTTTAATGAATGTTCTTAATTGTTTTTAAATCTCCTTTTCTTTTGCCTTATGTTTTGATGCTTTTAATGGTTTTATGTAAAGCACTTTGAATTACGTTGTTGTTGAAATGTGCTATACAAATAAACTTGCCTTGCCTTACATAAAGTACTTTTCTTTTCATGCCACTTTCTGCTTCTGCTCTATATTTCAGAGGGAAATATGTGCTTTTTGGGTCACTACATTAATCTGACAGCTTTAGCTATTTGTTATCTTTATGATGTTTTGTTATAAATGAAACTACCCAACAGTTTACAACAGTAAAGCTGAAATGATTAGTCGATTAATCAATTAGTAGTTGGAAGAGGATGTAGATATAAATATCTTTTTCTAAGCCTGCAATAAGACAACAATTCTTAGTTTTAGGTTGTTATACACTAATGAAAACATAGTTGTGCATATCATATTCCATTTCAGCCAATTACTCCCCCTAAATGTTACAAACTGTTCCTTTAAGTAAAGGATCTAAATACCTCCTCCACCACTGTAATTATAATAATATAAAGATGGCATTACCTAATTCAAGCAATCACAATGACAGTTAGCCAAATTTAATAACTTCATAATCCACAAACCATGTGTCCCATCCATGTCCCAGCCATGTGCATCACTTTTTAGTTTCCCCTGGAAACTGTTTCCGTGGGGTTGTGAGCTTCTTGCAGCTCTTTTGTAAACGCTGCACACGTGTCGTCAAGTTTGCAAAGACGTTTCTTTATTTGCTTGTGTGATTTGCATACGTTTTCTTAATTTGCAGTACATTGAGTTCATTGTTTTTTATTGTTATTAAATATGCTCAGTGTCAAATCTGGGTCCTTCTCAAGACAAACTATTAAACAGTTGGCGGTTTTTGCATCCTCCATAAAAAAAATAATTCTGGAAGCACTTGTATGACCTTTAGTGCACGATCTTACTGCTTCAGAGGCCTTTTGAATGCAGTTAAGTTATGATCACTGAAACCCAGAGCTACAGATACTGTTTTAGGGCAGTGCTCAGGAATATTTGTGAGGAAGTGACCAATGCATTCTCATGATGTTAGTCCATTCTGATTCATGCTGGTTTTTGTTGGCAGTGTAATAGTTTGTTTTAGGTTGAAAGCACTGGCTACTGCAAAAAGCTTTTTCTATAGCAGGCACACAGCTAGGCAATCAATGTTTATATCACCTGCAAAATAAAAAAAAACGTTTTTTCATCACTAGATTTATCCAGCATTTCACATATTGAAGTATCTCATTGCCTACAGCAGCAAAGTATAGCTTATAGCTTGTGGCAGGTGAACCTGTGCCCACAGTGCCTCTACGTCACCCAACATTACATCACTTCGTATTTTTACGACGTTATTCTGGACATACAAAGCTCTACACCTCCCCCATATTTATTTTGGTCTTTCCTGAACAATGTGTATCCATCAACGGTGAATTCTGTATCCTCAAATGAGAAAGATATTGCAGATAGCAAGGAGTAGGGCTTAGTGACCCAACTCACCTGCAGGACTGGTGATTTTCTCACTGCCTCGTTGTTTTGTGGGATGCGTTATCAGTCTGTGATGCCTGACAGGCAACGTCCCCTTTCTCATGCGCTGCCCTTGTGGCTGGCATGAGATCCCTTCTCTTTTGGCGGACAGCCTCAGTGTAGTCCTAATTGATAAAGATCTTTGTTCCTTTCAGGTGTCTAGCATGCTAGCGCTGAAGCAGCTACTTTGCCCTTGTGCCGAAGAAACTTTACGACGATCAGCATTGGTCTGTTCTCACACCTTTTCCTCCACCTATTCCCATCCTCTGTTTCCGGTTTTCACCATTCCATCAATAACCGGGCTATTTCTCCTGGACTGGCCCACTAAATAGTCTTTTTTATGTTTTTTGTTGATGGCCTGGATGTTTTCCCTTATTATGAATATTCTCTTTCCTCTTTACTATTGCAAGCATGCCAGCTGTTTTGCATTGGCTGATTTGAGGTCATCCGTTTCCATCTGGCTGTATGGAATACTTGTTATGAGGTCTTGTAAGTCCTTCAACATGTCATCCATTCGTTTGGTTTTAGAATCCAATATGATTCTCTTGTTGATGAATAATCTCAGTAAATGTCTCCATTTATTGTTGTTATAGATGAGTTATAGAAACTATATTCAAGCAGTGATTCGGTTGTTACTAAGCCAAAAAATGTTAGTATCTAACGAAACTGAGCTCCCAGGGCCACCAAAGTATTCATCAGTGTATCAGTCAGATTTTTTAGGAAAAGTCAGACTTTCAGTCATTTTTGCAGTGTTTTATGTGAATAGCTTTGCGACATGACGCTCTCTGACCCATAGCTACACTGTAGGAACAAAGTTATGACACACGTAGCAAAGACTTCCCTGTTTCATTCAGACGACTGAAGAAAAGATGCATTAAGTCCACAAAGAAACGCCAGAGCTTTTACCTTGGATGTTTTCAGGGCTGAATACACAGGGTGGCACAAAGAATAATTCCTTTTCTTTCTTTCTGTAACTTTTACTTCCGACTGTCTCAGAGAGACTTTTTTTTGTATTCATGTCCTTTCTGTTTTGTGCCATGTGAGCGAGTGAAGACATCCTTTCACTTTCGAAACTGCATTAGATGAAGTGCAAACTGTTGCATTATTATATTCCTTCTGCTGGCTGCTGTGTGTCTGACTGACATGATGTCTGCACTGTTCTGTCCTTTTGAGTTATACTTATGCAGTTGTTTCAATTGCACCTCTAAGTCCACAAGAAAGCAGTAGAAAGCTAAATACACACTTGAGGATGAGAAAGGCGCTTGTGGAAAATTAAAACGAAAAATGACAAGGCCAAAACTGAGAAATCAAAGTCCCACAATTTACAATCATAAATTAAATTCGACTTTGATGGGATGAATCAGCTATTGAGGTGCAGCTAAGGACACAATCAGGAGTCTTATTAATGTATGTTGGTCTTGCCAAGGTGAGCCATGTCAGGGAAGAGTCTTATAAGAGCAGAAGCCACTAAAGTCTTTTATGTACCGGTAGTCTTTTCTATGTCTTTCTGTGAGGGATGGGCTTGACTCTGGTAAATAGTTTGTTTCTTTTATACTGTGAGAAGGCATTTCTGTGTGAGTGAGAGATGAAACATTGCATCTGAGCTCGCACTCAAGTATACGTTCTCTCTCTGTCAGACACAAGCCCTAATTACTTTAACTCAAACTACGGGAAAAATGTTTGTCAGACTATTTCAAAACATTTCGGCCCCATCCTCTTCATTATTTACATGCTCCCCCTCGGTCGTGTCATCAGCAGACATAGGATGTCTTTCCACTGTTATGCTGACGATACACAGCTCTACATCAAAACTGCCCCAAGCCCCTCTGCAGCCATGTCATGTCTCACCTCCTGTCTTGGGGAGATAAAGGCGTGGATGAGCAACAACTTTCTCCAGTTAAACAGTAGCAAAACCGAAGCCCTCCTTGTTGGCACTCCACACCAGGTTCAGTCATCCTCCATAACTCATCTCACCTTCGACGGTCAGGTCATCCCCCTCGCCTCCACAGTCACTAATCTGGGAGTTAGGTTTGACCCACACCTGTCCTTTAATGACCATATAAAACACCTGTGCAAAACCTCGTTTTATCATCTCAAGAACATCTCCAAACTCCGCCCCACTTTAACCCTGTCAGATGCAGAGAAGCTCGTCCACGCCTTTATATCCTCAAGACTGGACTACTGCAACTCACTACTCACTGGGATCACTGCCAAGAACATCCAGAAGCTGCAATACATCCAAAACAGCGCTGCCAGGATCCTGATGAGAGTCCGGAAGCATGAGCACATAACACCCATTCTGCACTCCCTACACTGGCTCCCTGTCTCATTCCGGATTGACTACAAAGTCCTACTACTCACACATAAATGCATAAATGGACATGCACCACCCTACCTACAAGACCTCATCACTCCCCAAATCTCCACTCGCACCCTCAGATCATCAAACAGCTCGCTCCTCCGGGTCCCCAACACCAAGCTCCGCACCATGGGCGACCGGGCCTTTGGCTCAGCAGCTCTACGCCTATGGAACAGTCTCCCTGACCACCTAAGGGCAACACAGACACTGGTCTCTTTTAAGACCGGCCTAAAAACCTTTTTATTTAGGAAAGCCTTTCTGACCTAAGTCACTGTCAGTTATTTCTTTTGTGTCTCTGTTCATTCACTGGTTTTTATTTTATTTTATTGTAGTTTATTTATTTATTTCTTTTTTTTTAACTACGGTATGTTTTAACTATGCTTTTTACTATGTTTTTACTATGTACTGGCTCTGTGGCACTCTGAGATTTTTTTTTAAATGAAAAGTGCCTTTTTTTGTAAATTAATTAAAATATCGACAATACAAAAACGCTATTCTGGAAAGTCATCGACCTGGAGGTTAATTTTTGTGAATTACTCTCATTTGTAAGTTATTTTTCATTTCAAGTGTAAGTTTGGCAATATTTTTCATGAAAAAAAATCCAAAACCAACAATACATTAATCCTACAAGATTTGTATGTGAATCAAATCTGATGTATAAGATTCCTCTGTGCCATTGAGCTCCATGCTTGTCCAAAAACTATTAAATGCACATGAACGAGCTATAGTTCACATTTCCCTTCATTACCATAAACACACGGAAATGGTCAACACATTGTTGGTTATGGTCTTTTTATTGAGTAAGAAAAAAACAAATAACACCATCTTTCTTTTTTTAGGATCCCCATTAGCACCAACATAACATTGGCTATTTCTCCTGGGGTCCACACATATGCAGTCAAACACACTTATACACACCAAAGTCACATACACACAAACAAACTAAACAGCTATCATGTACTATCACCCTTTTAACAAACATCAACACCAAAAAAATATAAAGCAATCACAATTCCTCAATAATTCACAGGAAGCTTAGCTTGAACTTAAACCAAGTCCTCACCCTAAAATGTAATAATTTACTTTGTGGGGACTTTCATTTAGTGTAATCTGATTTATGTCCCCACACACACACACACACACACACACACACACACACACACACACACACACACACACACACACACACACACACACACACAGTTGCCTCATGGCTCTTGCTGCTTGGGTTGTGTACTGAGTGTTTGCGCAGTCCTCCCAGATATTCACCACCAGGGAGAGAAATACCTGCAGCACACACACAGGTGTGACACATGTTTTAATAACTGAGCTTGCTACTGACCTACTATCGGACAATCACACCAACAAATGCTGCACTTACAAGCTGCAGTTTGTACAACTATCCTCAATCGATGCTCCGTTCTGTGAGATTATTTTATTGTGCTAAACTGTTGCAGACTGTGTCTCAACAACTTGCTTTAGGAATAAAACAAAATTGAAAACATGCTTTATTGAATGAAAACATTGATCTTTGGCCTAAAATTCCAGTTGAAACTTGTGCAGTAAAATGTACCTTGTTGACCAGCTGCAAAACTGAAGTGCCGTTTACATGTAAATACATTAATAATCATAATTCATCAATATAATGTCACACTGCAGGCTGTGCTCATACACTGTTCTTAAGTTATTGTACTATAATTGGTATGCAACGCATAAACAATGCGTAGTCCACGTAATCGTTAGCCAGGACAGGTGACGTGATACAAAGATCGACAAAGTTGGTGATGGGAGGTGATCAGGGTGTAGTGGTCCACATGTTGTTAACTGGCGGTCCACCCTGTTTACCCTGTGTTGTTTCTGTGACGTCCTATGTGGGGGAGGGGATGTTGCGTCATGGCTGTAGTTGCTGCAGTAAGTGCGGCAGTTTTAAGACAGTCTGACAAAATAACTTGCACACTGTCATGTACAATTCGATATAGCCTAATATTGTACCAGGTGCAGCTTTATCAGTTGAGTCGCAGTGTATGTATTTATGTAAATAATGTATTAAAAGATTGAGGGAATTGATTTGTGAAACCTTATCTTTTGAAATGAGGTTGAGTTTATATGCATCTTTTTATATTGCCATGTGTTTATTTGATATCTTGCCTTCATGTCTTTAATCCCTCATTTAAAGGTATTTTAAAGGAAGGCTTGAAAAACGCATTCAGAGACAGAAACAATCGTGTTTAACGTTACAGAACACACATATGTTTGATTAAAATTTTAATGTAAAGTGAAAGTCAATGTATTAGCTAAAATCATTATTTTCATTGCCTTAAGTTGAACGTTTTGTTAGCTCAGGACGTTCACAGCGATCGTCCTTGACCATCAGACCTTACTAAGTTTTTACCCTCAGGCGATCAGATTACTGAAGCACTTTAAATAACTCACAGTGATTTCATATTGATGGATTTTCGAAATTGATATTTTATCGTTGTTGTTGTTTTCTTTAATTCTATATTCTTCTTATTCTTCTTATATATAATTTTAGTGGTTCAGAGAGCCAGAGCAGATGCATTTCATTGCCTTTACGATTGTACATCTAATGTATATATCAATAAACTAGACCTTGAACTTCAACTGAACCCAATAATTGTATTAAACTGGAGCCGATCCCAGCTGACTTTGGGCAAAGACAGGGTACACCCTGGACAGGTCACCAGATTATCGCAGGGCGAACACATAGAGACAGACAACCATTCATGCTCACATTCACAATGTAGAATCGTCAATTAACCTAAGCTGCATGTCTTTGGACTGTGGGAGGAAGCCGGAGGGGACCCACGCTGGCACGCATCGAAACAGGGGGTCCCTCTGGCTGTGAGGCGACGGTGGAGCCGCAGTGGAGCCACCGTGCAGCCCTTCCATGATTTCAATGTATTCATTTTTTTATTTGTGAATGGAGACCTTGGATTTTCTGAACTGAAAGACATTTTCAGAGACTTTTCTTAAAAGGAAATTAATGAACTTTTGTTTGTGTTTGCTCAGGAGAGCAGATTTAGACACCTTTAGCACTGGTACACCTAAAACAGTTAAATATGTGAGTTTGTTGCTCTCTAGCGGACTTTTTGAGAACTACATAATGCTTCCCCCATGTAAAAGACGCAGGAAACTAAAGAGAGAGAAGTCCAGTGGAACCTGTTGCATATCAGTTCAATTACTAATTGTACTTTTTCTTCCAGTATATGTCAGTTTTTGCCTTTCACTATATATTCTTATCCTATATTTAACATTATTCGGTCAGATGAAGCAACATGAACAATAATTAATATCTAAACCAACTCCTTTTTAACCTGTTACCTCCACACAGTGAATATTGTATACTTTATACAGATAGGGTTTATTGTATATGTTACATATATATTATGTTGTGTTGCATTGTCCATCGCCTCTATCAATAGAAAATTTGTTCAAATGTAAAAAGCCTAAACAGTGCAGATCATGTGTACAAATGGAATAATTACAGACCTGTGTTTTTAATGTTTTATTTATATATGTAATATATTAAAAAGACAAAAAAACTCCAAAAATAACAATGAAATATGAACATTTAATCAAATCTGTCAATTAATGATTCTATTTCCTTTACTTTGTCTTTTTAATTTCAATTTGCTCAATTAAATTAAACAAAAACTGAATTCATTGTAAAATACTTGAATTTATATCTTTTTTTAAATTTCATTTTCTGATACTTGATTATAATAGCAGCTCTGTATTCCAACACACATTTAATTTATCTTCATCTCTACATTTTATTAGCATTTAAATTCTAATAGTTCATTTGCAAAACAGACTTTAATTTGTAGGCTGATAAAGATCTAATAAAAAGATATAGCTGCATAGAAAAGTGTACTAATGTAACATCCACGAGGACTGAGTCCCTTGGAACAGTAAAATAAAAACAAATTATTTTCATACATTACTCTCCTTTTTATTTATATTTTATAGTTGAAACTGTCATACAATTGGAAATAATGTTGTTCCTTATTGCAGATACACCAGGTTTCAACTGCACTACAGTGTGTGTGAGATATAGAGGCTGTCTGGATCGGCTCTAATGCAAAGTTCTGGTTAAACATTGGCCCAAAGTTTGCCTTCCGCCTTCTGTTGTTTTTACACTAAAGGTCCAGCAATTGTTGCAGCCATTATTGACTTAGTAATTAAAGTATTTTAACGTGGGGATTCTGTAATCATTACATATGCCGCCATCTGTTCCTGCGCCGCTGCATGAGCACCTGAAATGGATTTTTCCTCCTGAGTAGATAACATATAAAAACCAATGAAGAAGGGAGGAGGGAGCACAGCCACGTCACTGCCATTCATCTAAAGCGGTCTGACTCGTGCCAATTTGTATTTTTTGAGTTTTAATTAGATATTCAACAGTGATCTCTCATTTGTTGTTATTTGAATTTGAATGAAAGACAAGCCACTGTCTGAGAAAGCAAAACACGTTTTCACACATAAACAGAATAAAACTACAATAATCAATTGTAATTGCATGTCTAAATAAAATGCAAAAAATGTTTGAACAAAAGGCAACAACAGTCCTTGTTAATTTGATTAAATAACCTCTTTTTGAGGTCATGATATAAAGGAGAACATACAAAGAAGTGCATTTAGCTCTCTATTTCTTTTAGCTCACATAAAACCCCATCAAGTCCATTGATAACAACAGAACATGTTTAATAATGCTAAATTGAATGAAAAGAACAATGTAGTTAGGTACAAAATGTAGTGAACAAAGAGAGTCAATCATACAATGCAACATATATGGAGAATCAAGTTTACAGTCATAAATGGTCAATACATTAATTGAAAGTTAGTAATATTTCCTCTCCATTGATAATTCCGGTAAATGCAAAGATGTTTCTTTTTCTTTACTGAAGTGTGTTTTGGCAGAGAAAACAACCTGTCGTGTGTCAGCCTCCTTTGATCTCATGGTTTTATGATGTCCCATCTGCTCCAGTATACCGACAAACTCAAGAGGAGACATGTTTCCATGTTGTACTGAGGTCACCATGGTGTGATATTAACAGCTTTACTCTCATCCCCCAGCCCTCCCTCTCGCCCTCTCTCTGTGTTGGTTCTCGTAACATTTTGGTAAACACTTTTATCTGACCCGTATCTCCCCTCCATTGTGCCGCAGAGAAAGCAAATAATTACAAATAAAAAAGCTCCCAACTTTGATCCGCAGTCTTCAATTGTGATCCCGTCCTGTAATCTCAGAGTTCAGCCATTAAAGAGTCGTGCGTTTGGAGCTTTGACACATGGTCTTTGAAGCAGGCGAGATAAGGACTCTATTGGGGTCTATTATTGACTGGAAGTCAATCTGCTGCAGAAGCAGACAAAAGCAAGAACAAAAACTGTTGCCTGTTCTGTTTTGTTCAGTATCTCCATTATTACAGCAAATAAATAAATGGACAAACATGCAACACGGTAATATTTCATTGGTACAGGAGAGCTGCAGCTGTTAATTAATGTTTAGAAACGTTATAGCGGTGCCCTTTGGTCCAGACTGAATTATGTCAGCAATTACACAATGGATTGCCGTATAATTTTGTACAGACATTCATGATTCCCAGCTGATGAATCTAACTGACTTTGGTGATCCTCTGACTTTCACCTCCAGTGCCACCATGAGGTTGAGGTCTTAGTTAGGTTGACCTGAAATTAGTACGAGACATTCATGTTCCCCTCAGGATGAATTGTAATAACTGTGGTGATCCTTTTCACTTTTCATCGAGCACAACCATCTTGGCAAATCTTAAAGGCACAATGAAGAGGATTAGTCAGTTGCGGTTCTTAAACACAGTGAGGCCCCTCCTCGCCGGGTTGACAAGAGTTAAGGTGCTAACCAGCGTGTGAAAGCCAACCCCAGAGTCATTGTTGTTGTAGAACGAACTTTGTCCGCTTGGTGTTTCGCCTCCCTTTATTAGCAGTTTTCGGCCGCCATTGTTATAGCTTCCTCCTGGATACGTGTTTACGATCTGGCACCTAGTTGCAGCAGCAACATAACTGTAATTTACCCCGGTGCCCTTGCCTAAACACAAGCGCATGCTTGTGTGCACGCATGGACACACACAACCACTCCAGACAATCGCAAATTGCTATGTCGTCAGCGGATCACTTTGCAAACCAGCCATTGATCAGCACCATGGACAGCAGCCGAAGCCGTAAACGTATTACTGCTAATTTAACAGACTGGCCTGGACTCAGGGGCCAAATATTATCACAGATTACAGATTACAGTAGTTTGGAACTCTCCAACATATGAGGCTTCACAATTACATTGCCATAGATTTAAATCCCTGATACCACTCCATAATAACAAAGAGAAACCTGTACTCACCCATGAGAAGTACGCTAAGCAAAGTCATGAACAAAACTACAAAGTAATTGTGTCCTTTTCTAATGGAATGTCCTGGCTGCTCAATGACTTTACACCATTGCCTGGTTGCCTTAGTTTTTCAGTTAATTCTTTAGTTTATAAAATGTCCGAAACTCAAAGATATTCCATCTACAATGACGCAAAACAGGGAGGAAAACCAGCAAATCATCATGTCACCTACACCTTAAGTAACGCTTTTAGTTACTAGAAAATATGTAAGTTAACATATGTTACGTAAGCGACGTTAATAAAGAATGTTATGAATGTGACCTATTTAGTACATTATGTAAGTTAACTTAAGATAAATAAAGTCATATGTTAAAGTCCTGTGATTGTGGGACCTTTCCGTTGTCCCCGACCTCCCAACATGGACTTTGTCGCTCTTTATACTTGGTCACCTGACGTTCTCCTTTGCTCCAGTTATAAATACAACGGCCACTGGAGAACACCGCCTAATTGTAATAAACTGCTTGTACAAATTACTTTTGGGTCATTTTTTGGGGAGGACAGTTTTGGCAATCAGCCCCATCAACAACTTCGATCGCGATGACATATTTTCAACACTAATTCATGACGGTGTTTCTAAAAGCCCTCAAAAAGAAATTGAAACAATAAATAGTTTTATCACCAAACTCAAGCAAAGCAGAGCATTAACCCTCTAAAGGCTCAATAGATTGTGACTATTCTCAGATCTGAGGACAAAAAACACTCTCTATCGCCGTCCGATGACGCCTGCATCTTCCAGCAGGAATCACAGCTTTTCTGAATGGAAAAACTCTGCTTAAAGTCTGGCTGGCCTTTGAATAGCTGTGCTGTAAGGCTACGTTTCACTTGTTGGCGTGCCAAAAATATAGAACATTATTTTGACTAACAAAGATTTATTTACAACAGTTTGCACACAGAAGAAGAGGAAGCCCTCAGGCATCATTTATGTCGGAACAAAAGTTTGGGATTATTTCCAAAATTACTGATTGGAAAATACAGTTGTGGATAAATATCTGTATCAGAGTAACTGTTGTTATATTTTAAAAGGTATAATCCACATTTTCACACGAATAAATATCTTTGCTTTGCTCCTCTCTAACTGGTTTATAGTGCAGTAGGGGATACAAACAATTGTCAGCTGTCATGTAGGTCTTTCTCAGTCTGTCGACAGCATATCTCCTTATGGAGGTCTGCCCTGGCTCCATGTTCATACTGTACCTTACAGCTTGGATATTCTGGGTTTGATGTTGGCTGGGGGCTCACTTGCTGCACTGCACTTGATTTAATCCAAATCACCTCATAGCATTCGTGCATGTGTACATTCTGGGTCTGGGCCGCTCTTATGGGGACTGGACTCCAAACAACCAGGACAGTTCTCTAGTTTGTGTTTCCTGCCGTCATTGTACTCCTCCTGCTCCCATGAAGACAGTATTGATGGGAGGAAGCGAAGACACCAGGTCCTGCACCTCTGATGATGACGGCACCCGCTGCTGAGAGAGCAATGCATCCTGGGAGGAGAACGGAGAGGGAACGCCAAACATGCAGGGAGCAGATCCTGACGAGGGGTGAGAATGATCTGTGAAGAAACAACAGAAACGTATGAGATTTAACTGCTTTTCAACAATTCAAGATGGACTTTATTTCTCTGGTCCTCTCCTCCTGTTTCTTACTTTCACCCTTATTTATTTGTAGAGAAATACAAACTAGACCTGCTCCGGTGTCGGCATCAGTAAAATACGCTCCCGTTGTTTTCCTTCCCGGTTCGTCCAGGATGTTGAGCGGATCGTGGACTTCAGAGTACGTTGACGTGAACGGGCGCAAGCTGCTGATGGTACTGATGACCGACACGTGCTGGTCAACCAGTGATGTCATGCGCTGGCTGTCCAGGTAACTGCTGTTGCCGTAGTAACCTGCCACAGGAGGAAAGTTTGGCATTGAGTTCCTGTTTTCCATGA
The DNA here is from genome assembly GCA_028022725.1 of Lycodopsis pacificus. NCBI lineage: Eukaryota > Metazoa > Chordata > Actinopteri > Perciformes > Zoarcidae > Lycodopsis > Lycodopsis pacificus. The sequence goes on along the minus strand of CM051705.1, from coordinate 15,399,852 downwards.
ACCTTGTTAATCATTTTGTGCAATTTGGTTTGAGCACAGAACAGTGGTTAGGACCCCTCACAAGAAAGGGGCCACAAGAAAAATCTGGAAGGTCACCGGATGACTAAAGGAATATATTAAATACATATTTATTTATTTATTTGCAATACTGTATTCGTCCTTACCGCTGTGTCCCGCAGCAGAGTACGTCTGTCCCTGACACCCACCGCCCGCGGAGTTAAGTCCAGACCCCACAAAGCCGAACCCCTCCCCTGAGTCCAGAATCTGAGCTGCTGTCTGAGCATCCAGTCCCTGTTCAGTCTGAACTGGAATCGAGCCTGAAGTGTAGCTGGATGCGGGTCGGACCCCAGAGCCGTAAGGCGCCAGGGAGCAGTTAGTGCTGTTAGACGGGTGATGAAGGCCGTAGAGGACGTCTTTGGTCAGGTGTTGGTCGTTGAAGGAGGGGTACCGAGAGAGATGGTAGGCCAGTGATGAAGCCTGAGACTGAACCGAAGCCAGACACTGACTCTGAGTCTGAGGCCTGAAACACAGATTAAACAAATCTTCTGACTTAATAATGATGACAAAATAACTTTTATATGGCAGTCAGATTCAATGATGGACGGGAACCCAACGGCTCAGTAGCCATGTCAATGTTTGCCAGTACCACAGAATAAAACAACCACTGTTTGATTGCTGCAGGTTTTTAAATCAATAACATTTTTGAGTAGACTTGAAAATAAAATCTCAAGGTAGCTCATAAAAGTGAAAAGAAGCTTTCACTCTTATTTTAATAATCAACATTCTAAAATGAATAACACATACTTCGTGTGGAAAAGCTTATAAAACAATACGTAAAACCACACACATTTATCTACTGCAAGAATAACAACAATGTTGTAGCAACACAGAGTTTTGAATATTATGCAAACTACAATTTTGGGCCAAATTCAGAAGAATCACACAGAATTACATTTTAATATAATGCTGCCAGGGTCCAGATTTAACGACCATATTTTATTGAATTCATGGCAAAATTTAAATCTCTCATCATTCACCATCTCGTAACAATGTGACAAAATGAACCAAGGAAGATGACAACAAGAAAAAGCTCATAAAAAATATGGCACTGTAATAATATCAGGGTAAGAGCCATCTACTGTATTATCCAACAATAAAATAATGATTAAATAAATGAAGGGTCATAGGACACACTGTAGATGCACAGCACTGAATGAAGCTGACCTGAGTGCAGGCTGGTAGTTTGAGGCCGATGAGTTGCCAGTTTGGGGGAAGTAAGTAGAGCTGGTCTGAGGTAAGCAGTGGTAGAGGGTCTCTGGGTATGAAGAGCAGGGGCTGGGCTGGGTCATGGTGCTGAGAGAGGACAGGCAGGAGGAAGAGGAGGAGCAGGTGGAGGAAGTAGAGGTAGTCAGGGGTCTCCCCGTCATGGGCCCCTGGTTGATGACGGAGCCTCTGTGCACTAGCGCTGCTGGAGAGATAGGGGGCGTCATGAGAGGGCCGCTGACCTGAGAGTAGTGCATCTGACCACCTGTGAAGAGGGCAAACACACACAGGAAGTGTTCACATTACAGGATTGGTTTATTTAAAGTTGCGCTGATCAATATTCTCTGCAGCTCTGTGGAGCATTATAGCGTCTTTCTGCTCATAGTTTCAGTTTTAAGGCCCTCTGATGAACTGTTTTGGTTCACACTCTTCAGCCTCTTTCCAGCAGCGTACATTCAGCTGTTCATTAGGCGCTATAACTTCATATGGTGATAATATGTCAGTGTTTTGTTTTTAGCTTGTTTTGCTGTGTAGTGTCTACTTCTTGATGTGTTAAAGTGGTGAGCAAGCAATAACCCGGTGCTTTATTTCTGTTTTACCTGACACTGTGAACCCAGCAGACTCTGTCCCCTGGTAGATGCCGGCGCTTGTTTCCAGACTTTGCTGCTGATTGGTGGACAGAGACATGTAGGCGTGTTCTCCCATGGACTCATTCTTCACTGATTGGTCGATGGGAGCGCTGGCTTTGTTGCGATTTGCCAGGAAGCAGGAACTAGGAGAGGCCATGAACGCCGCTTTACTCGCATCTGAAAGTGCCAACGTTGACATTACAACATCAACAACGACATCTGGTGAAAACTCACTAAGCCAGTGAGTGTTTGAACAGTTGAGTTGATGTTCATTAATCATTATTGTAGCATCCATTGTGTTGACAGTGGGGATGTAATTTAATTTAAAAATCTATCATTCCTTTCACATTATGTATGGGTCATTTCATGGTTAATTCAATATGTCATAACCCGGCTCCTAGGCTATGACAAATACGGAAAAGGACACAATGGAGGATGGTAAATAATTTATTATGAGGAAGCAAATAAATAGCTACCATTGTGAAGTGTGCAAAAGTTTAAATATAAATAAAAGAAACTGCTCTTGTACCTTTTTCTGAACTGCACTTTAATTTCCCTTTATTCAATCTGATGGCTATTTATTACTGCCTCATAAATGCACAGAAATTGCATAATTTTTGTATTTTATTTTAACTATTATTTTGAAATTTAATATTCTAATATATTGTAATTTATTATTTTCCCTACTCGTGTTTTTTAATTATTATTATTAGTTTTAATATCTCTTTATATGTTATGTAAAACTGCACTCATCATGGTATTTGATTATTCGTCAATACACCATCTGCTCTGTACATTTTAACACAATAGTTCTGATATCCTGAATGTAAAAGACAAATTTCCTTTCCCAAAAATTATCGTTTATTGTATTTTTTATTATTATTTCATTTACGCATCATCTTGGTTTTATGTATTTTTGGAAAGCCGATTATGACATGTTGTAAAATTGCTGTGTTAATATAATGATCATCCTCCTACAACGTTTGTAACATCTGTAAACCGGTGTTACATGGGCGTCACCACGTCCCTGATAATAAAAGGAAGATCTTACACAGACTGTAGACCTGCCGTAGATTTGACTTGAGTTCATGTATGTCAGCAGCTGAACATCAGTGTCTGTTGTGATGCTTGATACCTGCATTTTTCATGTATTTGTCCAGCAGGTTCTGCAGGTCCTGCTCCTTGTCGTTGTTGAACTGAGTTTCCAGGGCCAACAGGATGTATTCATCTAACAGCATCCTGACCAGATGGAAGGAACCTGTCAATGTCCAAAATGCAAATGAGAAAAGAGAGAATTAAACCTAAAAATACCAGGTAAGAAGATTTTCCACATATCAAATTTCCCGAGACCTTTGACTAGTATCTTCTTCTGTGACCTTTAGGATCAAGCTGCTCTTTGTTTGACCTGCTGGCTCGGAGCTTTAGAACCTTCTGTGTGTGTTTGAGCTCCACTGGGACTCTTCAGACCAAATGGTTAGTGTTTATTCACGTACACATACTCTGTGTGTGTGTGTGTGTGTGTGCGCGTGTGTGTGTGTGCGCGTGTGTGTGTGTGTGCATGTGTTTGAACAGAGAGCACGCGACCCGCAGATAAGGCTTTGTTTAATCAAGGCGAGCTGGCCATTACAATTTATAGCGCTATTGTAGCAATCTGCTCTGAGCTGGCTTGTACTGTATTAGCCTTGCCTGTGTGTGTGTGTGTGTGTGTGTGTGTGTGTGTGTGTGTGTGTGTGTGTGTGTGTGTGTGTGTGTGTGTGTGTGTGTGTGTGCGTGTGTGTGTGCGTGTGTGTGTTTAGACTAAGTGATGGAGAAGAATGGAACACAAAAATGTATTAGCTGAGTGACATTTATTAATTTCACAATAATCACCATGCTGTCGTTATGTCCATATGTAGTTTTTATAAATAGTTTTTTAATGTTGCATGCTGAACAGCTTTGTTAGCACCAGTTAGACCACATTTTCTCATAAACGTCTGTTTGAATGGGACCAATAGTTTTGTTATTTTACTTCAATACAATTTTGTATGCAGGACTTTTAGTTGCAGAAGAGATTAATTGCTATTTTTAATTAAATAAAAGATCTAAGTACTTATTTTACCACCACTGCTTAGAGGTGTATAACTGTGTGAGTGTAATCATGGTGTTCCCGCAAAAGAGAGCTTCTCTCTCAATGAAATGTACCTGAATAAAAAAATAAAAAATAAAAAAAAGAGTTAATAATTTGTAACTTTTCAAATATTCTTACCAAAGCTGGAGGCATTGTTGAGCGTGAGGTTGTGCATCACTCTGGCACCAAAGAAACTCCACCTGAGGAGGAAATCCTGAGCTCGCTTCTTCACCGATCGACCGCTCTGCTTACCGGGCTGATCGGAGACGGGGAGGACAGAGAAGAACAGGCTGCTTGGTTGCACAACGGGACCATTTGCAGGACAAATACGAGTCCACACAGCACCGGGCGGAACAGCTGTTACCTTGATTACTTTATGCTCCACGACAGAGTCCAGCCACTCGATGAAGGACTCCACTGTGGCGTTCTTTCTCAGCAGCTCCTTCAGCTCCTGAAAGACTGTGATGGAGTCATCTAGGGAAAAAAAGCAAGAAAAGATAACAGGAAGAGACAAGTTGCATCATTATCAATACAACAGATTCTAATTTGTATATTAGAGCAACAGAAACAGCTACTTGTTGTAAAGAAATCTTTTTTACACATCAGTCTATAGATCTACTGACGTGAATCATCTGATATTATTATATACTCTAATTAGAAATATAATATAATTTTACTTTCTTGCTCAGTTGTCACCATTCATGTAAATATGTAAATATTTCATTTTCATTGGGTTGATTTGAGAACATACGAGTTAATCAACCGTGGTGAAATGTAACTGAGTACATTTCTCTAAGTACTGCACTCAAGTAGAATGTTTAGATACTTCTACTTTACCTTAGTATTTCCATTCCATGCTCATTTATACTTCTAATCTAAGACTTTTTGGAAGCCAGTTATGTACTTTTTACTGCAGTACAATTATTTTAAAACATTAGTTAGTCTTTATTAATTCAAAATATAAATCAAAAATGAATCATGGTGTGTCATTATGGATTGAGATACAGTACTTGGCAGTATATAACAAATAAAAAATCAATATAAATCATATTAATTCATGTATCATATACTATATATACTGTATATGATCCTTTACTTTTGGTACTTTAAGTATATTTAGATGCTAATACTTTTGTAATTTTACCTGAGTAAAATGTGTAATGCACGACTTTTACACTGCAGTAATTCTACTTTTACTTAAGTCAAAGTCTCCCACCACTTTGTCTTACACTCAGAGTAGATGTCTGGGTCCTGGTCTCCGGTAGAGTTTATGCTGAGCAGAGGCTGCGAGCTGATGCTGCCGAGATCCACATTGTCGATATCTAACACCATGCTGGTCACTACAGCCTGGTCGAACAGCGCCGGACGGGCTATCTGCAAAAGAAGAATTCAGAAATCATTATCGTGTTTATTTTGAGACATTAGAGTATAATGCAATCTGTTCTCTCCTTCAGTACCTGTGCCAGGTGTAAGAACGACGTCTGCCTCTTCAGGGAGGAAACAAAGTGGCGTGCTATGGGGAGCTTCTTGGCTGCAAGGCATTCTGGGAGGTTCTCAAGGGACGAAGCTAGCCAGTGCTCCCAGTGTTTGGCAAAGTTGCGGATATCTGCCAAAAGACTGATAAACCAAAATGAATGAATCATTCAGCGTGAAGATTTGCTTTAAATATCTTTATACCCCATTGTAGTTCCAAATAACTGCTTTTGGGTCACACTAGACTTGTTTAAGACCTGCAGAAAGAGAGTAAAATGTCACTGTATCTGATGGGAATGGTCAAAAATCCAACATTGAGATCATCAAGTGGGCTAAAGCTTTCTGTCAGGAAACTTCCTTCCAACACGTTTCTCCCTTTCCAGGAAAGGGAAGGGTTTTAAGGGAAACATACTTCTAACTTTTTAGCAGCAGCAACATGGATACCATCGGTGTCACAAAGAGCCTCATATTGTCTCATAGTTTTGTTTGTGTATCACGTGAACGTCACAACAAATTAGACAATAACACATGAGGATGAAGTGACAAACCTTTCAGGCATTTCCTGCATTGTAGCAGGAATCAGAACATCTGTTAAAACCTGAAAGATAAGAAAAGTATTAATCCAGATAGTTATCTTATAAGTGATTCAGAGAGAGCCAACAGGATCGTCGAGTTTATCCATATTTAAAAGACAAGCTGCAAAGCAGCAGTGCATCATCAGTGATGTGATTTTCATTATTTTGTGCAGGGTGATACTCTCTTCAACCAGTCCAATTCAGGTGTATCTTTCTTTTTCCACGAGGTTGCATAAGTTACTGGCAGGAATTCAAATGTTTCTTGATTAAAAGACACTTGGCTCAGGGAGAGTGGGAATTGAACCCACACCTTTACACTTACAAGAATGTGTCTTCAACTAGGACAGCCTGCATGAAAACATTTTACTAATCTTAAAGCCAACTTCACTATTAACTATTAACACTGCGATGAACTAAAAATGTGAAAGTTCACAAGTGCTAAAGAACGGTTCAAATATTTGGAATAATTTACGCCGTAAAGGTCTGACTTCGGGGGAACTTTTAGACCTGCGCACTCCTGCTGTTAGTCTGTATAAATGAAAATCAACCTTATAGAGGATGGAGTCACAGACGCAGAAGATGTCGACTATAACAGGGTTTTCCAACAGTGGCAGCAGGTGGTCGGGCATTCCCTGCCAGAAATGGAGCAGAAAATTCTGGATCTGAAACAAAGCATTTGAAGAGTTATATCTAGTTTGCATGGATGGTAAACTGCTCTGCTGGTTTTAGTCTCGTCAATGGTATAAGAACAATAAAATGCCGTCGGTTTGACAGCAATAATCACCTCCTCAAAGCTGACGTTAATGGCATTGTCCAGGATGCACTGGCAGTGTGTTTTATACATCATGATCAGAGTGTCAACCTGCGAGGAGCGAATGAAAATATGATATTAACTTAATTCACAAACAAACTGTAATGCAACGGCTTACACCCAGCCAGCCCATTAAAGAACTGTTGGCAACGTAATATTGTTTAGAGTCAATACATCTGCCCCATGTAGCATTTTAATGTATGTCAAAATACATTAAAGTTTAAGATTGATTGTTTAAGATTGATTGTTTTTTTTCCCCATCAGAAGGTCTGTTCTCTTCTGTACAAGTATAAGTATGTAACAAGTATAGACACTGCCAAGCTTCTATGCTGTATACTGATTTTGCAATTAATCAATGAATCAATATTCATCACTAACCTTTTCTCTGGAGGTATTTCCCTGCAGCAGAAGATGCTGAGCGTTGGGGAAGTCTGGGAGCAATGTACCAGTTTTAGAACTCAAGGAATATTTCCTGGTGAAACCTCCCTGAAAAATACAACAAAGTGAGGCCCATTTCTTCCTTCAGTTGATCTTAACTCTATGGATTTTAGTAACTTATCACCCTCTGAAAATCTTGTTTTTGCTGACCTCCAATGATCAACTTGCAGCAGTGAAATAAGGCATTATGTCGTAAAATCACATTATACTCAACAAAATGCCGTACATTTTCTCTACATTATGTAATAACACGTTTTATAAGAGCTTCAATGCAATATTAAATACATCTCCCTGCATTTTGTAACAAATGTTTACATGTTACGATGGTTATTTCAAAATGCAGGAGTTGCCATTTTTTATTAAAATGTAATAATACATGCATTTATTTCATGTTGCTGTTTGTTACAAAAGTCCGGGTGTTATTACATAATGAAATGAAAATGTATTACATCTTGTCTAGTTATTACATGACGTGGTGTTATAACGCTATGTGTTGTCACATGCAGTGATGTAGAAGTGTACTCCAGGACTCTGTGACATCACCGTGTGGTTACAGGTGCAACAGAACATATTTCACAAAGTATTTTTGAACTAACCTCATTCTTCAGTTTGCTCCCTGAAAATCTGTGATCAAAGAGAAACATATTTGATAGTTTAAAATACAAATACATCAAGGAACAAAACATCCGTCACCTGCAAAGACTGAGACATAACAGATAAATATGAATTGTGCACTAAGGCATACAAACAATAAGCAATACTGATCAACAAGCAAAAAAACAAGGAGGTACCATATGATATGCAAGAATCATGTCAAATGTTTTGTTACCTTGTCAAACCTTTTCCAGAATACACAGAGTGATAGTAAGCGCTGCTCTCTTTGATGCCAATTCCATAGTAATGATATCTGTATGATGTATAATAACATTTTGGAGTTTGTGGTTACATGACAAATTCTTTGCAAAAATTGGAAATAGGAGAGAATGAGGTTCGGATTTACTTAGAGTGTCCTCTTGTGCCCAGTCTTCTTGTTGTTAAAAGAGGAAACTTCTGTCGAATCGTCTGATGAGAAAGGTTATATAAAGTTCTGATTAGATCAATCAGTCATATCATTGCCAATGGATCAATATCTGGAGTAAACAGTACCTTCATAATGAACGATATGTGATATTTTAATTACAGTTTTCAACAGAAATCAGAAAGTATAAACTTTGGAAGACATTTTAAGACTTCCTGAAATATACACATACTCATAACAACAAAGAGACATGTAACGGAAAGTACTGTACCCTTAATTGACGAGGAAAAATTGATAAGTAAATTAAATACGCAGATAGATACCTTTTTCAGATTTTATAAAACACATTTTCTGATTTCAAACACACACACACACACAAACACACACACACACACACACACACACACACACACACACACACACACACACACACACACACACACAACCACCTTTCCAAATGTAGCAGCACAGGCTGGCTCTAGTTTCTCCTTCCTGCAGAAGTCCAGGTAGTGAGCATAGAGGATACATCGAGGCAGACACACTCCTTCACACACAATATAATTCTCCTCCAGCCTGTTGAGACACATCAGTGAGAAAAACATGGAGTTATCACAACAATATCGGAGAGATCCACTGAATACAGGAAATGCTAATACCCACAAGAAAGATAATACTAATGGACAGATTCACTTTTTAATTTCAGAAGAAAAAACTAACAAAATAGAAAAGTACTTCACATCAAAGCAAATAAAAAACACAGCAATAACAAAATACAAATTCTAAAGGAGAAGTACACAAATTAGAATAATAACACGCATATAATTGAATAAAAACTAGAATCAGATGAAATCAGGGAAGGCAGAGTGATAACTGTACGTTTTAAGCTGAGATTTAAAAGAAGAGACCAAAATACAGCTTTGGGAAGGTGTCTAAAAAGAATCGTTCGGTTGCCAAAAAATAGTTTGAAGTTAAAAAAAGTAAAAAATATCCTTTACTTTGCATACCACAGAAAAAAAATGTTTACAACTAGAAAGAGCAATCTTTTTGGAGTCTGGAAATATATTAGTCAAATAAAAGTGTTGTCAAATCACCTGCAGGTTTAGTCCAAAGTTTTGGACTCAACCCAATTGAAGAATACCCAATCAAAGAAAAAATTCTGGGCTACAAGATCATGGAAGCCATTTTGACACACTCCAAACACAATGCAACTAAAATAATTACCATAATATCAGTCATATTTCGCCATGGCTGAGCCGACTCCGCGCTCCGGTCGGAGCTACCAAGACAAAGCTACAAGCTAACACGGAAAACCGAGATACCAGAAAGCAAGAGAATTCTACACAGATTACGGAAATATCTTCAATATCTCTCTCCGTGAAACCATTACAGAGATATGAGCCAACAAGCACCAGAACCACAAACCGCTTCATCGATAATTATCAGAAACGCACCTCACCTTGAGCTGTTTTCGTGAAGACAAAGGATGAATTCCCGGGTATTCCTTCTCAAATATCTGTTCTACGGATGTCCCGTTTGTCATAAATCTGTTTCCGTGAAGACAGGGGTCTAATTTGAGCCTCTCTGTACTAAAACCTCTCTGATTTTGTTCTGCTTCACTTTATCAAAGTCAATCTTTGCAGAGAGACTGTTCACATATTGTGCTATGATTTGGGAGCGGTTTAAACTTTCGTTGGCATCATTCAAAAGAGATAATCATGCTTTCAGTGCTTTTTTTTCCAGGCAAACCTGAAACTTTTCAATTTGAGCTGTGTGCCATCTTCATTTACTCTTAACCAGTAACATGTACACTGATATTTACACATCTGAACAAATCTCACAAGTGTTACCTTCATTATAACATCAACATTATTAAAATAGACCCTGTAGTTGCAGAAATGCACTCTTTTTAGTATGGGTATGCAATTTCCGTGCAGAGGCTTAAAAAATAGGGTTAGGGCCCAGAAGGTTATGGACATACTGTCCCTTTACTGATGCAGTAAAGAACATCTTCCAGAGCTCTTACCACTGCAGAGTGAGTTGTGTCTGTTTCTTCTTGTCCTTGATGATCTGACTGATGGTCTTCCTGGAGGACGAGATGCTCTGTTTGATGGTCAGGTCCGAGTTTAAGTCCACCAGGTCCTGGTCTTCCTCAGAGGACGGTGTCTCATTACTGTCCTCTGCTTCTGAGGAAACACACAAATAGAATACATAGCTCACAAGAGGCTTAATTTCAACACAACTTGACCTTTTCAGTGAGGTTTACAAAGACACTGGTCTTTCTATCACTGTCTAAAAGAGAGCGAGACAGCTTCTTCTTCTCTAGCGTAATTTCTGCTAATACCTTCTTCTTCTTGGATTAGTTCTGTAAAGTGATTTGTGTTTTCTTTCAACACGTAGATTGTTCACTGGTCTGCCCGCACAGTAAACAAAAAATTGTATGAGCAATAACAGGACATAATACATATTACTCTATATATAACAATATATATAAAGCTATTCATGTACTGTACATTTTGAATGTTCCTGTGTTCAAAGGGAATGTTTTAATTGCTTGTTGGTGCAAAAACTGCAACGCTAAATCAAAGGACACTCCACAGTGAGAAAAAGACAAACCTGTAAATAATACTCATTTCAAAATTTGTAAAAATACATATGGTAACATTTTGTGTGGTGTTCAAGAGCTCATATACCCAAAATAGGGTCGAAACTTTTAGAGCAAATGAGGCGTCGATGAAACATTTGATCCATCGTTGTGGAAAAGTTTCACAACTTAGAGTTGTAACATGTTTGCTGAAATGCTGCCTGATATTAGAAAAACAGCACTTTGTGAAAATCCAAAATACAGTGTGTGTGGTATTTAATAGCTCTAACAATAACAATATTGTGTATGTCTGCCTTCCTTTTTGTGCATGTCAAAATTGTTTGTTGACAGTACTGAAAACCAGAAGAAAAATCCTTTTTTGCTCTGTTTCAATTTTGCAGGATACATGTTTGTAAAAACCAAAAAAATTGTGCAAAACTGTTGAAATTAGGGTTCATGTTGATCGACATCATTTATGGAAAAAGTAAGTATCTGTCTTAATGTAAAGCTGCATTTCAGAAGCAGAATACCACCACAATACTATCTGACTGACCTCACAGATACCTCTCACTTTAGTCATGTACAAATCACATCTGCCCTCCTGTTCGTGTGTCTTCATCATCATCATCCTTATTTTCATGTCAAGGGCCAAACAAGTTTGTGGAATAAAATGAATGGCATCTTTTTGTTGTAGCACCACCATGTGGTCAGTTTGTGTCACTTATTTTTTTACCTGCGCAGATTTGAAAAGTAAGCACAGAAAACGTTCAGACTTTGATTGAAGATTAATTCGAGACAACAGGAGATGATGATGATAATGACGACTTAAGAAGGAACATAAAACAGTGAGACTTCAGCTTTAATGATCTGAACTTCCAGCAGCAATAAGTGATCGAGAATGCTCGTTTCATTACCTGACTTGATCCCGGAATCATCCTCCTGATGGAAATGTGTCTGCCCGTTAAAGTCTGTGCGTGTTTCCTCTGGTGAGCTGCACAAAGTCTTGGTTAGAGAGTGTATGAGAAACCCTCCATCTCTGGCTGAACTCTCACTGCTGCGTTTCATTGGCATAGTCAAATGAAAATAAATGTTAATAAACAAATCAACCAAAGAAAAATAAATCAGGAAGTCAGCCTGCTGTGAAAAAAAACTCCACTGCAACTCATTTGTCCTTTAGAATGAATCTTCAAGCAGTGTTTTTAGATCCCAATTTAATTTAAGTCCAGGAAAAGATTAAAACGATCACAAAATACCGCGTGAAGCATTTTTATTTGTCCAACCGACGATTTGGAAGCTTAAGAAAAGTGGAAACAACTGCACTCTTGTTAAACCTGACGGAGCAACCTCAGACTAATAAAGCCGTGCTGTGGAAAGGCAGAGCTAATGAACCCGTGGATGCATTCATCATATTTACAGAGGACTGGGGCTAATCCAGGTTGTTAATGATTAACAGAAAAACCCTCATCCATCTGTCCATCCATCCATCCTGCCTCCCACACTCAGCTGGCCCTTTATACAAAGTTATATATGTATACAAAACAATTGTCTAGTTTACTTTTACTTTATTCAGGTAGCTTTGTTAGTTTCAAATACGTACAGGAGGCTATAACTCTAAGATAATGTTACCTATGAAGCTGCGTCCACCACTAGAACTGCAACTACTGAATATTTTCAATATCAATAAACCCTTTGATTTGTTTTGTATTAATTATGCAGAAAGGTCACTTTCGATTGATGAATTAATTGAATTTGCATTTAAAATGAGCCACAGCGTCAGTCAATGTTATATTTGCAAGTCAGATCATTCCGGGATTGTCAATATTCGTATTTAAAACATTTAGCCTGGAGCTCACAGCAAACAGACACGTCTGACCTTTATTGTTAATCGAGGAGAAACCGGAAGTGAGAACAGACACGTGTTGCAGCATTGAGGAGCGTTAACGTGACAGGTCGCACACATGAGGCGGAACAGCAGGTAGGACACAGTTATGAATACGGAAATATGTACGTATTTCACGTCATTGACGGTAATGTGAGATAAAAACCGACCATGACGTAAGGTAACCGTTAGGCCAAACTATGAAGTTAGCTTCAGCGTGGCGTAGCGTTAGCATAGCAGCACTTGTTCTTTGCTAGTTTTTGCCGCTAACTCCTGCTGAATGTCATTTCACATCGTCATGAAACAGTCGGAGGAGTCACCTTTGGTTAGTCCGTCCGTCCTCACGTACCCTGTGGATTTAAGGAATAGTGCGTTTGCGAAATATCTACATTTTCATGAATTGTGTTTTTGGCTCAGTAACATTACTAAAATGTAAGCTAGCTAATGTTACACTGAAACTGAATAATCTGCCAATCTAACAATAATATACACATTCGTGTCCAGTCATTTCCATGGTGTTTAAATAAAGCCAGCCTACCACGATGAACAAGCCTAAACCAAACCTTACTGTAAGGTTACAGACTAGTTGAAGAACTTAGATGAGGTGTTGATTTGATGATTGAAGTTTCACAACTTGGAGTTGAAACATTTTTGCTGAAATCTTCCTGATATTGATATATTTTATTAACAGCACTTTGTGGTGATCCTAAATACGGTGTATGTGATATAAGATAAGATAAGATAAGATCATCCTTTATTAGTCCCTCAGTGGGGAAATTACAGGATTACAGCAGCATCGCTCACAAGTAATACATGAAGATAAAAAAATCAAGTAGTATAAATAGACTAAACAGTAGTAAAAAATATGACAGTAAAGAAGAATACAAAATATACCAGTATGTACAGACGGAGTAAAAATATTAAATAGCTCTAACAATAAGTATACTGAGTATGTCTGCCTTCCTAACTTCCTAACGTTTAATACTAATTTAAGAACTGCTGGATCCACAAACATTTCTTATATGCTTAACTTAAAGGGAACATGTGCCACCTTATGTGTATCTCTAATCAGTGCTGATGGTATGTAAAGAAATAAATTCCCTAATATCACAAATTTGCCTCAAAGGGGTTTACAATGCCTTCAATATATGACGCTATTCATACACCCTCAATTTGGAGAGGAAACACTTTCCAAAGAAACCTAATTTTAAATGGAAAAATAAATATTATGTAAAAAAACATGTTAAAGGCATAGTATGTAAAGGTTAACATCTGCTGGTTTTGTTCTTGTGTGTTTATCTGTGATTAATGATCTCCAACATTTATCTTCCGGGTTGTGTTTAGGATGTGATCGTCTCTGATTCTGTAGCCATGCAGTCGGTGCTGGGCACCCAACATCAAAAGTAAGCAAATCAATGTGGCAAAAATAAATTGATGCTAACATGTTCTTCCTTATAATACAATGTTTTTTGTTGTAGATTTAGCAACTGGTTTGAAGTTGATAGCAAAGCTTTTGGATAAAGTTAAGATTTTGTTAGATTTTCAGAGTCAGCATTTAGTGTAGCACCACATTTGGCTATTCAACAGTTATTTGGCCTCCCATTTAAATGTGAAATTATTCTCTTTTATGTTATTTTTCTCTTTTAAACATTATTTTAGGATACATAAGAAAATCCCAGCATTTTTTATTAATCTACTGTGGCTACAAGAACAATAAAATGTAATGTCAATATAAATGCTGATGAAAATAACCCTTAACCTATTTGCATCTAAAATCACCAAACACAAGGAAGAGGAATGGAGCTCATACTGGGGTCTGAAACGGTCTACACTGTGTTTACTGTCGCTATTTTAATTAACTGTCCAATTTATATGTCCATGGCATGGAATCCCACAATGCACTGTGCTGCATTGTATCCACACTAGGGATGCATCGATTTGACTTTGCACTCCCGATAGCTGCCGATATTTAGTACAGATCCGATACCTGTGTTAAATTAATAATCTGTATGCCTCACTACGTGGAAGAGACTGGGATCATTCGTTAATGTGTAAAGCTACATCATACTTGGCTTAAACACAATGATGAATACATAGATATAAATGTACTGAATTGTTTTTAAAATAATTGTATTGATATCAGATCGGCCCATTGACACCGATACCCAATTTAGCAATAGAGTATACAGTTGACTGTTAGTTATAAAGGGAATGGTTTTGTATGGTTAGACACTGTATGGGCTTCATTTTGCTCCACACACCAGGCTCTGACAGATGCCTGGTGTTTAAATAATACCTTGATTTTCCACAAATGTGGACATTTTGCCTTTGATTTCAAATGATGGTTAAAAACACAATGAATGTATGAAGTCATAAACTCACCAAATTATTAACACTTTTTAAAGGTTAATAATACAAGTCACTTTAATTTGCAGATCTGGTTCATCTGCACCATGTGCCCTTTGGCCAGTGGACCTCAAGTTAACTCACTTGGACTGGAACGCTGACGCAACCTTGATACACTTCCAGGGACAGTACCTTACCATATGTGATCTTGACTATGTCATCTTGCAAGGGGAAATACAGCATGTACCAAAGACTAAAGCTGTGGTGGATATTGGAGAGTTTTGCCTTGTGGAAGAGTTGGGTTCAGGCCGCTGGTACAGAGGAAGAGTTCAAAACCGGAAAAAGGACTTGTTTGATGTTTTCCTCATAGATCACGGTAACGTTTTGAGTGTCAACATCGCCCACATATCTTCCTGTTCAAATGACCTGTTCATCCTGCCTCCCAAGATAGTTTGCGGCTTTCTGGCAAACCTTCTGCTGCTTCATGGTAGTTCTCATTCTGTAGTGGAGAAATACTTCTCAAACCTGATTGGAAGAAATGTCAAAGGTTACATCCAAGCCCTCTTGCCCCACAAAGTGCTCCTGTTGGAAGCCCCCGACATTAACATGGACCTCGTTAGACATGGGTTTGGGAGGCATGTGGACACGGATACTTTCCTCCTCTTGGTTGGGATGCTCACAGAGGTGCCACTCAAACAAAACATGGAGCCAGTTCCTGACTTACTGATTGAAAAGCCACGGGGGCAAGAATTTAGCTTCAAACCATCTGGTTTGCAGGGATACAAAGACATTCTGTCTCTCTGTGGGCCTAGATTGAGTCGTGGGACACGTGCTAAAGTGCGCGTTACTGCTGCGGTCAACCCTGGGCTGTTTTACTGTCAGAAGACCAGTATGGAAACGGATCTTTGTGAAATGTCAAAGAAGCTGGCTGCAGTTAATGAGTGCCAAACCAAAGAAGGCAACCGGAAGACTCCAGAAAACCTGGGTTTACTGTGCTCAGTCAAAGGCAAAGATGGGAACTGGTACAGAGGCTACGTGCAGTTTCTCCCAGTCAACTCTCAACTTCAAATTTTGTTCATTGACTATGGATTCTTTGAATCCGTCAAAGTTGAGAACGTCCACAGGTTGCCACCGGACTTATTTTCAACACCTGTCATGGCATTCCCATGCTCGCTCTCCTCGCTGAGTGATGAGGATGAGGCGGTCAAAACTCAGCAGTTGAGTTTTCTCAAGGCATCCTTGCTTGGAAGAGTGTTGGATGTGGAGATCAGAGGTTTTGACGAAGGACAGCACCTGTACTCTATCACAGTAATTGGTGCTGAAGATAATAATGTGAAGGAACCAGAGTCCATTCAAGAGCTTCCTAGCATGAAGGTTGAGTCAGTTTTGGAGGAAGATCTGTCACCTGAGTGTAGCTATTCATACTATGAGACAATCATGGGCAAAGCAGTGTGTACAACACTGGAAGCAGAGGGGGTCCATGTAAACTCTGTCTTTGTGGGCTATGTCGAGTATGTCCAGAATCCAAGCCACTTCTGGATCAGAACACAAAAACGTAACGATGAGTTTGAAGAAATGATGACAAAAGTGGCAGATAACTTCAGTCAAGTGAAGCTGGGTGAAGACGTGCTGTTGAATCCCAAGCTTGGGACACTGTGCTGTGCAGTGTATGAGGCAGACATGCATTTCTACAGGGGTGTCGTGACAGACACTTTTGAGCATGGATCTGAAGTTCTTTTTATCGATTTTGGGAACATTGAGAAAGTGCCACACATGTTGATCAAGAAGATACCCGAGACATTTGCCAACCAATCAGCATTTGCCTTCTGTTGCACTCTTGTTAATGCGTTTCCGTTGGCTGAAGTCTGGACCAGCGCCACCTGTGACTTTTTCAGACGAGCTGTGTCAAACAAAGCCCTGCTAGTCCATGTGGTCCAAATGGGAAAAAACAAATTAGTTGTTGATCTCCATGTCATGGAACGTAAAGACAATCAAAGTATCACCGAGCTCCTGATCTCTTCCAAACAAGCTGAATACTGGAACAACATTGCCATAGAGCATGTGGTGCCAAACCACACAGATTTGACAGAAAAAACAAGATGCCCAAGATATGGTGTGACATCAGATCTCAATGGGAATACAGAGCAACTGCATAATTGTGAGAAGGAAGAGAAAACTGAGAAGGCCCAAGCACCTGCTAGCTTCAAAGCCTTAAGCATCAAGCCAGGGTGTAATTTTGCTGTGAATTGCTCTTACATCAAGTCCCCATCAGATATCTGGTGCCAACCTTTAGAGAAACATCCAGCCTTGGAGGAACTGATGGATGAACTCGATCAATATTACTCAACTCACACAGTTCCCATCCAATCAGGGGATTCATGTTGTGTCGCCAAGTCACCTCAAGATGGAAGATGGTACAGGGCCTTCATCACAGATAAACGGAACAGTTATGTCAGAGTGATGTTGGTTGACTATGGCTTTACCATCCAAATCAATGAGCACAATCTTCAGGCAATAATGCCAGGATATGTTTCTTTGGAAGGACAAGCTTTCAGGTGCAGCCTTAACAACCTGCTCGAACCTGTTGACCCCAAGAACAGCGGGGATTGGAGTCCAGAGGTGTGTAAGACACTGAAAGATGTTGTCCATGGGACCAGTGGTCTAAGATGTGAAGTTGTCTCACAGTTGAATGTGAAAAACAAAGGGCTCTGCAATGTCGTGGAACTCTACAACACCCAAACCCAACGGAGCCTAACAAATTGGCTCTTGGAACAGGGCGTGCCAAGAGAAGAGCAAATCTCGGCAAAGCAACTGTCGACCGCGATTCCTGAGTCTTTTGTCTACTCTTCACATGATCTGAGTCCTGGAAATGAGGAACAAGTCTACATCACTCACGTTAGCAGTGAGTGGGAGATCTACTGCCACCTTGACAGAGACACTGAAATCATTGAAGAGCTCGAAAAGAAAATCGCAGATGAGAGTGAGAAAATGATGCAGGTCAGTACGAGAGCAGTTGTGAGGAAGCTGGCCCTGGCAAAATTCTTTGATGGCAAATGGTACAGGGGCTTGGCACATCCTGTTCAGTCCCCTCAGCATCTCAGTGTGTTTTTTGTGGATTATGGTAACACAATCATATCTGAGAAGACCCATGTCATGTTTGTCCCCAGAGACTCTGCTGATTTGTTGTACACACCCATGCAGGCTGTGAAATGCCACCTTGCTTCAGTGTTGAAGAAAGAGTGCTATGCAGGTGTGAAAGAATGGCTTGTTGGCGCAATCCTCGACAAGCAAGTGAGAGTGGTCATAGTTGGAAAGAGCGAAGATGGTTCATTTGATGTTGAACTGTTTGATGGAGATGTTAACGTCAATGAGAAGGTAAAAGAGCTCATTCTCAGTCTTTCACCTGAACCAAAGACACTTGTGAGTGTTGGACACACAAAGCCTTCAGTTGAGTGCAGGATACAACATAAACGGCGGTCCTCAAAGTCCCCTACATTGAACGCCTCCAGATGCACTCAAGTTGTGAGTGCACCTCGCAAAAAGAAAAAAAACACAAAACACCAGGTTCATCGTAAACGGCCTCAACATAGAGAGGAAACGGAGATCCCTCAGCTCTCATGTTTGCCAGACGTGAAAGTTAGCCCAGGTTTCAGGGCGATGTGTTTCGTCTCCCACGTCAACTCGGTCAACAGTTTTTTTCTTCAACTGCCAGAGGATGAACCTGCCATCTTGAAAATGGGTGAAAATCTCAACTCGAGTATCTTCAGAGATTCCTTGAAGACTGCTACATCTTTGAGAATAAATGACCTGGTTCTGGCTGAGTATGAGGAAGACGGAGCTCTGTATCGTTCTGCTGTGAAGGACTGTGAAGGAAGTTCCCATTTCAAAGTTGAGTTTGTGGACTATGGAAACTCCGCAGTTGTGCGCAAGGACAAGATCTACTTCATACCAGAGGAGTATCTCTCTCATCCAAGATGCAGCATGGCATGCTCCCTGTTGGACACAAACATGTACAAAAGTGATGTTTCTTTCACCGATGCTGTAATGGAGAAGCCTCTCATGGTTCATTTTGTCCGTCATGAAGTTCATTGGGAAGTCGAGGTTGAGATTCTTGATGGAGCCGTTTGTGTTCCAGCAGCACTGGAAGCAGCTGTTGAAAGTAGCACTGAAAGTGAAAATGGAGAGAAGTCTCCTGCGGATTCAGTTGAAATAGAAGAGAAATCGAGATCCTGTGAGCAGAACTTCCTTACAAAAGAAGTGAGTGAGAAAAAAACAGCTGAATCCCAAGGAACTACTATTGAAGATAAAGGCCTCATGCTGAAACCAACACCTGCCACACTGTCACCTGAACTAGGAGAACACAGAAGAGCGCCCACCACAAACAAAGATTCTAAGAAGAATCCAAGAATAATGACAAAATCAACAACAAGCGGATGTGCTGATGCAATCATACCTCCGTCTATTCAGGCTAAAGATACAGAGACTGGTGCAGTGCTGTCGGTCCTGAGTAACAGCAACTTTTACGCCAGACTAAATAAGACCAGTGAACTGCTTACTGCATTGGAAAGTCTTATTGCTGACAACCTATGCAAGTGCAAGATGGTAGCAGAAGAGGATGTCAAACAGGGCCTCAAATGCTTAGTTCAGGTGGACAAGCAGTGGCACAGGGCTGTTGTTCAAGATGGAGGCTTGGAAACATGCCAGGTCCTCCTCGTGGATCATGGAATAACTGAAAAAATTCCAAGTGGCTCAATCCGACACCAGTCTAGCATGCTGATAAAAATCCCGCACCTTGCAGTTTTGTGCAAGGTGAACTGCCTTGGGTTCAGTGAGGGAGAGGCTGCTCCTGAATTGTGGTGTGAAACACTCAAACTAATGATTGGCAAAGAAGTCCAACTGGTGTTTGTGTGTTGTTCAGAAGCTGAAAAACTATGGAAGGTTGAAATCGTCATCAATGGACTGTTCCTTCTTTGTCCAACCACAAACTCACTGCAGCCGAATGAAGAGATGGTCCCATCAACTGCCCAAACCCAAAATGAGAGAGCAGAAGGAGAATTCAACTTGGACACAAGCCCTACTCAGCAACTTGTCTTTGCTCCTATTGATATAGATAAGTCGTATTCTGGGTTTGCTGCCGCAGTGACAACTCCCTTCGAGTTTTGCATCGTTCTGGATGACTTACTTCATGTCATGTACAAAGTGTCCTTAATATTGGACGACCTCCCTGAGCAAATGTCTCCTCTTCCTGAAGCCCACCTCGTCCCTGGCACTTGCTGTCTGTTTAAATCGGACACTAAGAATAAGTGGTGCCGGGCCGAAATCGCAGACGCCGACACCACAGCAGTCTTGAACCTGGTGGATTACGGCCATTACGAATGCATCCCGTACGAAGACTGCTCCGAGCTGAAGAGGGTTCCTGGGGAAATAACGAACCTCCCAAAGTTGACGTACCCTTGCGTTCTGAGAGGGGTGAAGCCGGTTGGAGTGGATGGACAGTGGACCGATGGAGCAGCGGTGTTCTTCGAGCAGGGGTTGTACCAGAAGAACCTCCAGATCTTCTTCAGAGAGTTTGTATCAAACACACACTGGGAGGTGGACATTCTGGCAGATGGCGTCCATGTCGCCAAGGAGCTGGTGGATGCTGGACATGCCAATTACATAGACGTCATGCTAGGACTGAGGTAGGCTCTTATCACTTGATATTTATGTCTTTATTACACTTTAATTGAAGGCCCTCAGCTCTTATTTTTTTATTTCACATTTTCACAATTGATTTTGAACGTCAGAAGACAGTCAACTGTAAACTTGACCATTCACTTTCTGCAACAGGAAATATTATTGTTAATGTTTTAAAAATCAGTTTAAACTCTTTTTAACATCTGTGTATTTTCAGCAAAAATCTGTAATATCAGAAAAGAAAAGCAACCAGTTTGCTGACAAAACTGGCAAAACGAACTTTTGCACATTTTAAAGATTAATACCTAAAACTTGACATTCTGATACATTCAGGTTCCAGGAACAGAGCTCCTGTAGAGCAGCTCCTCGTAGCCCTGACAGTGAGGAAGAGTGTGGCCAGGAAGAGGAAGGCTTCAACGGGAAGGCAGATCTCTTTGCTGAGTCCACTGATGAAGCAGAGGGGAAGATGCCACTCAGCGTTGTGCCTGAATGTCGTCAATGTAGGGAATATTTCAAATACTTTTTTGTCAATTGCCATCAAATGAAAGTGTGTGTTGATCAATGCAGACTGCTCGAAGATGTTTTGCTGGCGACATTCAGCCTTTGACTTTCAGTAATTTTGAAGTTACGGGTTGGATTCCTTGACAGTGAATATTTAGTCTTTTTTATTTTTGTAAATGTAGCATTATTGATGCATGGACATGCAGATGAAAAATGCCTATCTGCCTATCTCAGCCATCTGTTAGCATCAGCTCCTTCACCAGGCCGACTGACAGCAAACATTTACTGAACCATAATAGTTTTCATGTCGGTCCCATGGGAAGAAAGCTATGCACCTGAGTGCATTATACAAGTTTTGTTTTGACAGATAATATTATTGATGCTTTTATTAGACGTGTATTTCTAGCAAGTCCTGGAAAATGCTTAGATATGTACATTAACCTTACAGTAATGTACAGTATAGTGCTGTAACTTTGTTTTCTTCTGTTACAGGTCTTCTGATGTGAAGGCGTGGTTGGATGTTGTCACTAAAATGAGCAGCGATTCCCATTCGTTCTACTTAATGTTAATCCAAGTGAGATAATACTTGTTGGCTAAACGTTGAGCCTGAGCACTTTAGGACAATTTGCCTTATATTGTTATTATTTAAACCTATTTAAGGTGAAACTGATTTGTTTTGTTTTGTTGACTTTTGTTGAAAGATTTGCAAGCCAGCTGCACCATTGTTCCTTGAAAGCAAAATTAATCTTAGTTAAGTTTTATTAAGATTAGGTGTTCTCGTCGTGCAGGGTCTTTACATTAATAATGTTGATGGATGTTCAGTTCATTTTTTGTATCTACTTTTAACGGTTTAAAGAGTGGTTTTTTTTATGTTTTAAAGAAAAATATATGAAGTCTGACAATAAGAACTGCAGTGTTGGTTAAGGCAAGGTGAACAAAATATAAAGTAGCCGAGCACACATTTTGTTTCATTCTAAGTTACACATTTTATAGGACATTTGTATATTGGTCTTCTTTGTTCATTTTGAGTTTTAGTGACCTTTGACAGGAAATATTTTTTCAGATTAAATAAAAGTTTGGTGTGAATTTGTTGCCTTCTGTTGAATTAATATTGTTGACTGGAAAAAAATACTTTTCAGGTGCATCATAAATCTCAGTTGATGCTTATTTTGCTCTCACATATTTGTTCTCTTAACTAGTAGTGAGACAGAGGTTCATTAAGTACTGTGAAAACGGAAAAGTCCCATTAGCTTTATAGAAATTCCACTTTTTACCACTAGAGAGCGGTGTTGAGCCATGGCTGCTAGTTCATAGTAGGTCATGGATCAGGCACTGCTGTTTGACATGCATCCGTAACCATTCAACCAGTGTTATGTGGTGTCTATTTACATTAGAGTTTTAGTGAATGGAAACTTAACTTTACAGTATGTGAGGTACTACAATGGCCGTCAAATCAGTTACTAACCCAAATCACCATAGGCAGTTTTTACCTGTTCAGTTCCACAAATTGTTTAATTTACAAGACACATATTACCAGGAAACATGTTTTGGATCAAAGGTACGCATATACTTATTTGCCTAAAGTAGCACAAATATATTAAGACTGAACAACCTGTTCTACCTCCCGATACACAGCTTCCACTGTAATGTCATCAATGTCTGGGGCTTGTGTAAAGGTCAGAAAATTAAGAATTTGCGGTGGTTTCTCTACAATATTGGGCTTTGGATTTGTTGACTTAAAAATGTGTTCATAAAAGATACTTGTCAGAAGTGGGATTCGAACCCACGCCTCCAGGGGAGACTGCGACCTGAACGCAGCGCCTTAGACCGCTCGGCCATCCTGACGATGAGTGTTAACTGTCCCAGGTTTGGATACTAAAACGTACCAAAGTCATAGTGTAGTATGTCGAAAAAACATAGTATTATTAGTTAGTGGAAAAAGTCATGGTATAGTATGTCCAAAAAAATTATCTTTAAATTATTAAACTGTTAAAGTGAAAGTATAGCATGTATAAATTTCATTAAAGGTACAGTACATAAGTCATAGTATAGTGTTATAAAAAGTCACAGTATGCCATAAAGAATAACACATAATATTATATTATGTGTTATTCTTTATGGCATACTGTGACTTTTTACAAACTAATTGTATATTAAATATACAATTAGTTTGTAAAAAGTCACAGTACCAAACTATAAAAATACTGCAAAAGTCCTGCATTCAAAATATGTGTCAAGTCAAACAGGGGTTTTCTTTTATGGAGAGAGAAACAATATAAATAACTGAAAGGAATTTAAACTAATGGTAAATAAAATAATAAATGAAGCAGTTAGTAAAGGGATTGATACTGACTGTGCGAGTGTTCGGAGGGAAAGCAGGGCGGAACCAATGTGCCTGGAGGTATATAACCAGTGACGCAGTAACACACGGTGTCGCAGAAAATACGGTCCGAAAATTGGACAAGCAAGTACCATCGAGATCGTATCGTGTGGAGATCTGCGGCCGTCACTGCATGACTGACGACTCGGAAAGGTCTGGAGAGGCAGCCGGTAAGAGAGCTGACACTGCGTATAAACTACTCAGACTTTGAAGCAGTGGTGTATAGTAACGAAGTAGAAATACTTCGTTACTGTACTTAAGTCGTTTTTTTGGATATCTGTAATTTACTTTACTACTTATATTTCTGTTGACTTTTACTTCACTACATTTTGCAAAGAAAACTGATACTTTTACTCCGATACATTTCCCCTGAAACCTTCGTTACTCGTTACAAAATCAAATCTATCTTTAGAAACAAAATGAATCATGAGACCAGCGTCGGGGACTGTGCTTGTCACTTGAGTAAAAGTCTTAAAGTATCTGATATTTATTGTACTTAAGTATCAAAAGTAGTTTTCTGATATTAAATGTACTTAAGTATTGAAAGTAAAAGTACAAGTAAATGCTGTTAATGAAAAAGCAAAGGGTCAGAATTTTGAGAATTATGAAGTTTATTCCTTTAAGTGCTGTGGCACCATGACCAAGCACATGGAGCTGTGTTGAAAATAATTGGGTTGGCTGTGATCCATCCAGGAGCAACAATGTTCAACATAATATATTGTACATAAGTATACTTTTGCATCTACTATGAACTTATCATCATAATTCTCCGAAAAGCAATATGACACTATGAAGGAGTTGTAACAGTGTGTTTATAAGTATGCTCATTCCGACTAGAGGATGTAGAGGGCAAATGCATAATATTATGTTCAGCAAAACATATCCACTTGATGCATCAGGTCAGTGTTTAGAGAAAGGACACCTGCCTTGTAAACTCCTATGGGCCTGATTTGAACACAATAGACAAAGGTTTTGCTCAAGCTGAATCTGCAATTGGGCGACTGCTACCATCATAACTCCATCTGATCATCCACAACATGACTCAGATATCAAAACATGATCAATACTAAAGCAGCACCGAAAGTAACCCAGTCATTACTTGAAACTGAAACATGTCCTGTTCATCTTCAGAAGACAATTCTATTAGAATGTAAAGAAGTTACATTGTATTAGAATGTAACTTCTTTACATTATATTAGAATGTAAAGAAGCTACAGTGTATAGAATGATTCTATTGAAGTTATTCCTTTAAATGTTTTAGACGAGTCACTAATCACTTTAAAAGAGTGATTATAGCTGATTTAACTTACAGACATGAGATTGATCTTCTCATGTCACTCTCTTTATACAATGATATAAATTCATTCCCGTTTTATTGATATCTTACGAAAAGTTATTCCTCATTTTTCGTGCGTTTTTCCTGCAAAAGTCCAGCAACATGAGTCTGTTTTGGCTTGTTACATGCATACTGTCTTTTCAAAATAAACTTCCATCTTCACAGGAAACAACTAAGGTTTAGGCGATGAAACTACTGAGTTAGGTTTAGGAAAAGATGGTGGTTTGCGTTAAGATATCTACGGAAGTGGCGTTGCTTAAGTACGGAAGGTTTTCCGTACTACACTACTTTTACTGGAGTCATTTTCCAGTAAGGTATCTTTACTTTTACTCAAGTATGGCTTTTGGGTACTTTACTTCACTGCTTTGCAGTCACCAGTTTGCTAGCATTAGCATTAGCACGTAGCAATCTGCTCTGCACAGCTGCACACACAGATCACCATTTGTTTGTAATGCTGTTGTTTAATGACCGACTGTCCACAAATGTTTTTATCTGGTTGCGGTAAATTGTAATAGTAAGAGGTCAAATTATTCACTGATGGTATTGTAAATATACATGATAGCATTAACTGTATTTATTAATATCAGGGCATTTTAGATTATAGGAGTTGACACTGGTGCTTTATTTAATCAATCCATCATGAGGATTTGTCTGTGTAAATTCATTTGTATATTTAATATGGCTTCTGTTTCTTTTCTATTTAAAGGTTTTTTTACCTGAACGAACTGAAGTGAACTGAACCTACCAAAAAGAAAAGCGGGGGAAATGTTAAGAACATAGCTTAACAGTTAAAAAACAGATAACTTGACAATATTACTTCCAGTGATAGCAACAATTTATACTTAAAAGTATTAAGAATGCCCCATCATGTCAGTACACGTCATAAGTTACACTTTGTTATAGCTGGTCGAGGTGGAGCTTACATATACACTGCAGCAGGGTAGTTCAACTGTAAAGTATTGTGTACATTAAAGCTCAATCTAAAAAAGTTAACTAAAGTATAGGAGTCAGAAAAAATGTAGTGCAGTAAAAATTGTTATCTAGTCAGACACAAAGTGGAAGAAAGAAGCATTAAAACGGAAATATTCAAGAAAAGTACAACAGTGTAAACAAATCAATCATCAGAGTAACACAATCAATATCTTCTCATAGTCAAAATACCACACTGTCAGCCGGCACTGTTGAAAACTCTGTATTTATTAATGATTTACAAAAAGGCTAAACATGAAACCATTAAGATGATTCAGTTAATTTCAAACTTAAAGGAGTAGTTGTTGTGGGTGGGAGAGGCGGTAGTAGTGTAGTCTGTAGTGTTTTACAGCTCATTTATATTAACAGCATCTTATCTCATGTAGAATTTTTTAGTGGAGGCTCCCGGAGAGAAGTAATTAAATAAATCCACACACAGGATGGAGTCAAACTGCAGACGTGGGACACATTTGAAACAACTATTTTCCTATCTTTGTATTTTAGAACCGGGGGACATACCAGGGTCTGAAGGGTGCTCTCTCTCTACATCAGCAGTGTTGTATACAATCACAATTCTGTCACCTTGACTCCGGTCCTACCAAAAAAAAAAAAAATTTAAAATCACCTGGATCTCCCTGAACTACAGCTGGTGTAAAAATAGACAACTTTTTCTGTCTCTAATGCAGAACACACATTATCACCACAGTACGAGAGGTCCCAACTGAAATCCACTTCTCAAAACAGTTTGGAGACATAGTGAATAGTAAAAACAAGTTTTTGTGCAAGTGTTTTTTTTTTTTTCCCCACAAGGTTTGAAATAAATATCTCTAAAGCAAAAGAGGACTTAGAGTATTTCCTTTTTTTTTATATTTATTGTGAAAACCAACAATCACATTGTGAGTAGAAGAAATCCTTTTTCTGGCTTGAATTTCAGGTACAATCAATCAAATTAATCACACACAACTCTGCAAAAAAAATGACTATTAGATTTAAAATAAAATAAAATTAGTGTTACCTCAGATTGGGGCAGAACATTTAAAACATTAACTCCACTGACGGTAAGATGCAGCAGGGAGACAGTCCAGTTTTAGAAGTACGTCCTGATCGATATTCCTGTGACCAAAATGCTGTTCCATCACATTAGTTTTGCAGTTTTTAGTCGCCTGGCAGGTTTCTACAGTAGTAAAAGAGTGAGACAGTCGTGGACCCAAATATTTACAGTAATGTTGTGCACTTAAAGATCTTTCTCCGGACCGTACGATCCTCGTCTGGAGAATCTTTCAGAGTTGATCTAAAACATCACAAAAAAAAAAAAGAAGAAAAATCCCAATGCATTCTTGCTACGGAATGAATTAACAGTGTTTCCACTTTCTAACAATTTAATAATATAAAAAAAAGCAAATAAAGATTGGTCTGGAGCTCAACCCGGCATTTCTGCTGGCAAATAAAAATGCGAAAACATCATGATGCAGAAAAAGAGCATTAAGATAACACCATAAAATTGTTCATAGTTCAGTGAGCTATTTAAAAAAAAAAAAAATTTAAAATTAAAATGAGAATAGACCTCTCCATCCCGTCGCCCCAAGAACCATTTTATAAACAAAAATATATCACCCTCTGTCATGTGATTCTCAAATTCTCACTAGATACAATTAAAACTTTTTTTACAGTGCTTCATCATTATATATCTTTGACAGACCTCAACAAGGGGAACAACTTTAAGCCATAAATGTCTCTCCTATCGCAACGATATAGCTACGTCAAAAAAAGTGAACGGTCCAGTTATTGAACGATTAAAATAAAAAGGGAGAAAAAAACAACACCAACGGAAGGAGACGGTCAGCGGCGGGGGAAGCGAGCGGCGGGATCTCCCGACCCGGTTTTGTCCCACCCGCACCTTTAATGTTACCGTGGAGAGGTGGCGCTGGAAGGTGGAAGGTGGACGGCTCGGGTCGACTACTTGGTGTTGAGCTCGTTCTCCAGCTCCATGAGTTTGCGTGAAGCCTTGACCTTGTTGGAAACCTCCTTCCCCTGAGAGAAGAGACGCTGGCGCTCCTTAAACGTCATGCTCTCGGGGTTACCGCCGGGGATCGAGTTCTCCTGCTCCTGACTGCAGATTGTGTCATGCAAAAAGCGTTTCATCATATTAGTCATGAGTATTTAAATAATCTGCATTATTGTTAATGAGCAGATTAATCTGTGACGAACGTAATCGAGTCAAGACTTTCACATAAAACTCTTACATTTGAACATAAACTGGCAGCTTAACATTTGATATAAGCAAGAGGATCCTTTAGATTGGAGGCTTTGGTCATGTGGTGTACTTGGCAAAGTCTTGCACGTTTTAGCTGTGGTGACCGTGATCATTTCTAGACTCTGTTAAAGTGTTACCAGCTTGTATCACAACGCATTAGCCCTTTAAATCAGAAACCAGGGGAGAAAGAATACAAAGAGTCTCACCTTTTCGTCCATTTGTCTCGCGGGTCGTTGTAGACTTCTCCGGATCCTACAACTCCTGCCGAGTTTCCAGTGTACGAGTTAAATCCTGTCCCGAGGTTCAGGAGTCACACAGCAGACAGACAGAGCAGATACGAGTCAGCATCGTTCATGTTACAGCTTTTGTTATCCGAAAATATCCCAGATAGAAGCTGCCGGCTGCCGGATATCAAGATCTCTGCTACACGTCTCCCACTTATACTCCCATCATTAACAAGGAATCACAGGCATTCCAGTGGACAACTACGGATTATTTTCCCATTATAGTGTTGAACATCAAGCAGAGACCCCGGGGTCTCCAGCAACCAGCAGCTTCTTCAGTCGTCACCACTTCATTTCCCACAGACCAGCCTGAGCAGAAGGAAGAAAGAGAGGGAACTGGTTCTGGAGAAGCATTAAGGCAGAAACGATTAGATCTCATTAAAGAGCAGCAGCAAGCCAAGAAAAGAGGAAGAGAAGGCGTTAACAAGCTGTTAAAGGGCCATTCCAAAGCAGCAGAAACGGTCTGTGGACGTGTCGATGGGATCCGAGGCCGAGGTCACCGTCACACAAGTCTGACTGCTGAAGATCTGGAGCCTGTTTGTCCGGAATCATCTAAAAAACACCCGTGTTCATTCTATCACTATTTTATTTCCAACTGTTTTGTCATTTAGATCCAATATTGAATGAAAACAATCAAATTGATCAATTACAGTAGAAGTCATTTATAACAATTAAAATTTAATATTTAACATCAAAATCAAGCCAAGTGGTAAATGAAAAGCTCCCGTATGAGAGTTACTATTATAACCCGTGCTCGAACACAAGGAGGGTGACCCACGACCTCTGACCCCAAAGAAGACATCTATCATGTGTCCCTGTGTCTTCTCCAAACCCCTCGCAACATCCAGCCTAAAGCGAGACACAGCTGTTGCCACATCTGCCCGACTGGATCACAACTATGTTTTGAAAGTGAAACTAGATATTTGTACGTTTTTTTTGTCTTTGAATAATCAGGAAGTCAGTCACATTCTGGGTTTTGGTCTTTTTATGGGATTTGTTGACAGACAGAGAAATAAAGAATGATGCAAGTGAGCAGGAACTGATCAAAATGATGTTTAAATTGAGAGGATAAAACAGACTTCAGATTTGGTTAATTAATGGCATAATATTTTACATCACAGGCTGGATCCAAACAGTCAAGAAGAGATCCTCTATGGTTGTGCACACTTTTGAAAGCAGTGGTTGAACAACCCAGAACTTCAGTCATTAAACATCTCAACTCTACTTGGTTGCGTTTAGAAGAAGTCCAAATGCATGTTGGGTCTGGTGTTTCAGATGAAATGGAAGTTGGTACAGTTCAGACGCAGACACAGTGACAGGGTGTGAACCCAGATGGATTCATCCAGCTGGCAGCTCCTAAGCCCTCTGTAGTTTGGCTTTTAATCTGAAGTGTAGTTTGGGACGGGATCCCACTTCAGCCCCAAAACCCACATGAACACAAACTGGCAGAGAACAAAGTAACCGCAGAGAAACGACCCCCGTTCAAAGCCAGTGACATTCCTCTGTGGAGCCAAAAGAGATGGAAAATGATACTTCTGGCACTGCAATTGAAAAATATCAAGATTTTTTTTACAGATTCTCAAAGGTTGTGAATGTTTTCCTTTGATTCTGGTTCAGTTATCTTAGAGGCCAGTTGAGCCTAACTAAACTCACTGCTTTTATTCTGCACCAACACGCAGTTTGAGTTACAACATCCATCTCTGGGATCATTTCAATTTGTTTTTCTTTGTGTTTTCTCTCGCAGTTTTATTCTGATTACAATAAGATCTGCGCTTGAAGAAGAGCCCACAGTCTGAGCTTTGGGAGCTGCCAGCTCAAATCACACTCATTTCAATACATTCGGGAGATCAATATGTCGGGGGCAGCCAGAGACTCAGGTGCCGTTTGGTCACCTGAACCTGCCGCAATGCCCTTTGGGAGTTGTAGTAAGGTTTAGTAAAGCGGCAGCTTTAGACAGCAGAGACACAGACTGACGGGCGAAATGAAGGACAAGCTGGATCAGCTGGAACAGGCAGCTTGCAGATTAACAGACGGACCAACACAGAGACAGGCAAAGTGGGGAAAAGGAAGCAAACACATAAATAGAAATTTAAAAAAGAAGAAGGCAGCCTGGTGGAAGCTATGCACAGGCAGTAAAAGCAATAGACACCAAGCCGGTTACTGGGGTGAGCTGCTGGCAGCCAGAGTGCAGTGGTGTGTGTTTATGATGCATGGGTGTGTGGTGTGATGGGGGGGGGGGGTGAGACATGCAGATTTGTGTTTCAGAGGGAGGGGGGGTGAGGGGGGGGTGGGGGGGCATTAGTAAGATGTTCTTTTTTTCTGATTTGAGTGAATATGCAACACGAGGTTCTCCACGAGGCCTTGGATGGGTTTTAGTGTTCAATGAGCATCAGTGTGGGAGGAGGTTTATTGTGAAGGGGCAGGCAGTCGTTTCCTGGACCTCAGGTGGTGATAGCATTCAGGCGGTGCAGCATTGGTAGCTCTGTTTGTCTGTGGATGCTCAAATAGAAAGTTGTGTCTGCTTGTGACCATTTATAACTCAGGCTCTGCGTCGTTTCACATGTTTCTATAAGAGTAGCGATTTGGTACTTTGACAAACATGAACATTTTTTTTTAAAAATAAAAAGACATTTTTTAACCTAAATCAACATTTGATGCCATATTTCAGTTTTTGTTACTTTGCGCTGCGTGACCCATTTGGGTCGATAACAGCAGTTTTGGTATATTGAGGCTCAATAACGGGCTTTAATTAAAACAAATTGTGTATTCATCAACTGTGAGCAGTTCATTTAAAGACTCGTATTTAGAGGATTGAAGAAAAAAAGCTGCACAATATTTCACAAGAAAAAGGAAAACATAAGAGAAACATTGGAAAAATAAACATAACTGTGTAGTTTTCCTTGTTTTATTTAAATAAGTTGATAGAGCACTAAAAAGGAAAAAACGTTGAATAAATTACAAATTAGGATGTTACAGAAAAGCCTGAAATTTGTATTAGAAACATGTTTTTACTGATGGTCTCTTCTGTTATTCATGAACTCCTTGGATTTATCTTATGACCTTTTGTGGGGTCACGACTACTTATTAAGACCAACGGACAAAATCATGGGAGCAAATAATAGACAGCTGCCAACTGACTGCAGGTTAACCCCCCCACTGTGAGACATCGCTGTCCAACAATGAGGCCTTTTGAAGAAACGCAATGATAGATATCTTGGCATAACATTCCACAAGGATAAGAAGAAAAACAGCTCTTTAATATTTGATCTATGTTAAGACTTTTTTAGAGGGACCTGTGGCCCCAGCATGACCTCTTAAATCTTAAATATAAGCCGCTGTGATGATAACTGCCACTAGGAGGCGCTGGAGTTTGAGCAGACCGAGTTACACAGAAGCTCAGAGTTTGACGACAAGCAGATTTAGACCTTTTACAAACAGCCACAGACAAAGAAGAGGCCTGTCACTCAACACACTGCTGCTGTGTGCATTTTTGGCATGTTAATGAAAAGAGAGCCGACTCTTTTTTGAGTGATTGATGGGTTGTGTGAAGCCAATGATGTGTCTCCTTCCCTTTAAAGCCAACACCGCTAAGCAGAGCCACGGGGCAGGCAGGGGGCAGGCAGGCGGACTGACGGCTGGCCCCGCCCCCTCGTCCCAAGCAGCGACAAACCAGACACAAAGGAGACGGCGAGCGACAACACCAACAGTACTATGATTGGATTTGATGGGTCCCAATCTGGATCAAAAAGTGGTGGCGTGATTATCGATTGCTTTTTCTGTTTGCTAGTGCTGATTGAGGGAGTGGGGGGGGGGTTTGTGTAGAGGAACATGTGGAGGGGATAATAATTACTGGGGGACAGGAGGAGGTGTTCAATCAAATCAACGTAAAAAAAAATACAAATACAATCCGATTTGTTCGAAGAGAGAGAGAAAATATGTATAAAATAACGAACATAAAGTGATGAACGGAGGGGACTGATTGACGACAAAAATAATTTGGACAAACACGTAAAGAAGGAAAAAGTAGACGGTGGAAATGAAAAAAGGCAGAACTCGTCTTTACTAAAGGAAATAAAAAGACAAAGTAGCACTAAACTATGAAGGAGTGGGTAGTAAATGAAGAGATGAGTGAATGAGAGGGAGGTACGGGAGCTGTGGAGGGCGCGGTGGCGAGCCTGACTCCTCCTCCTCTCTCCTCTCTCTGGGTCTACCTTTAAAGCCTCCTGGGGGGACGGAGCTGGGTTTGGCAGGAAGGGGGGGACCTGTACTGTTGGAGTTGTTGAATGGCGGCTGGAACGAGCCAGACAGGAAGATGCCGTCAGAAAGAGGGCGGGGCTTGCGCGCAGTGGGCGGCGGATGAGGCCTGCTGTGATTGGGTGAGGCGGAGGACGGGAGGTCGCCGTACGACTTCCGGGTCGCCGACAGCTTCACCTGACCTGATTGACTGCCGCCGCCGCCGCCACTCCCTGCTTCCTCCTCGTCCTCCTCATCGCCCGCGTAGGAGACAAACTTGGCGGTGTAGAGCGTGTCGGGGGAGGCGATCTGTGTTTTGAGGTAGGAGGTGTTTCTCTGTGGGGGGGGCGGGGGGTTGTTAGTAGGGTTGTGGGGGGGTTGGTAATCCCGGGGCAGCGGGGGCCTATACAGACCGGCCGGCTCGTCAGGCGTCAGCAGCTTTCTCTCGGCCTCCTCGTGCTGCCGGCGCCGCTCGGCCTCCAGGCGAGTGTAGTACTCCTCCTC
The DNA here is from genome assembly GCA_028022725.1 of Lycodopsis pacificus. Taxonomy (NCBI): domain Eukaryota; kingdom Metazoa; phylum Chordata; class Actinopteri; order Perciformes; family Zoarcidae; genus Lycodopsis; species Lycodopsis pacificus. The sequence continues at coordinate 15,366,595 of CM051705.1, read as the reverse complement.
CTGTCTCCTCTAAGGGAGGGACAACCTGTTAGTAAGCTCCACCCTCATTGGCTCTCACCTCAGTGTAGGACACTTACTGACTGATCAGCTACAGCTGGGGAAATATTCAACTCGTCAAAGAGCTCCACTACCCGGCTTCAACCAGATAAAACCAGATCTGTCCACCATTCCAGATTCTTCTGGGCCTGACTACTCCTGGTCCAACAAGGATCCGTTACAGAACCAACACCAAGTCCACTATGTCCACCAGTTTGACACAACTGAATCATAACTGACTCATACCGGTCCTAGATCAGGGGCCTCATTTATAAAATGGTCCATCAATCAAATTCCATCTTAAGCAATGACTTTAAGCAGAACTATACGACAACGTATCTTAATAAAAAACATATTTTGATGTGACAATTACCGTATATTTACAAAACGTCTGCAGCATTAATCTCCTGTTGGTTGCATTAAGGTGTGGAAGTGCATTTTTGCATTTCAGCCATTAACAGCCGAGTATTCTGGGATGTTAAACTAGGGACGTACTTAAGAACTTACTTTGAGGTGGAAATTATTTTACAATTACAAAACCTCTTTATTGGTTACACAAAGGAATTTCCAGCTGGTTTTGTTGAGGTTTGGAGGAGCTTTTTACCCTCACTGGTATAACAGAGTTCCGCTTGTTCAAACAGAACTTCAATCAATATATAAGCTTACGTTATTAGTTACAGGTTTGAGGAATTAGTTGTCAAATTAAATTTCCTTTCAAGCAAAAAAACAGGATGAGAGCTAGTGTGGAGTAAACTGTGCATCATGTTTAAAAACACAGCTGCATTGGCGATATTGGAAGATGTTATTCTGGGCTGCATTACTTTACTGAAAGTATAATCTGTGTATAATCAGCTGCTTTAGCCTCCTAAAACAGTTTTATACCACCAACAATCAGCTTAAGGATGCCATTTGAAATCATACGAGTGTGTTTTAGAATAATCCAAACAGTTTTATAAATGTTGCCCCTGAACTGGATTTGACCGAACTGGTTTTCCACAGATTAGATCTGGTCCTCCTGCACTTGACCCGACCATCTGTAAACACCAGGGACGGCTGTGTAAATAAGTCCGGGCCTTTATCGTTTCATCCCTGACAAAGTCTAACATATGTATATATAAAAAGTATGTTGTCAATCAACCAGACCATAAATCTACTCTGACTGGTCCACAATACCTCAAAACGTGATCTGACACTTGGCAACTGCTTCTGGACTGTACAGTCATCCTCCTTCCTGGACCACCCTGTCTACCACCATCTCCCGTTTACATCAACACTGCTCGAGTGTAAGCATGTGTGCATGTGTCCATATGTGCCTGCGTACCCTCAGTGTATACTATCGGGTTGTGGGGAGGTTCTTGTGATTTGAGCCCACCCTGTCTTCGCTGGCCTGTGATGAAGTTACGCATTAAATCTACGCTGGAGGAATGTGTTTAGATTTCTGGGTTTGGAGCTCGACCAGCTGCTCCGGGTCACATGTGCTCAATCTTGATGCTTCTGATGTCAGATTATCGTCAATCTTTTTTTTTTTCTTTGGTCCGTTTCATGTAGTTGAGATCGTATAATTCCTCAAAAACATAACCTCTAGTGCTGTGGATGTATCCGAGCTGCTTTTGATGGTTGAATCAGCCCAGTTGGAATCTGAAGAAACTGGGAGGGATTAGTGGGTGTGTGGGTTTGAATGACTGGCTGGGTTTCTGAATATGTACAGTATGGATGACAGAGTGGGAATGAGGCACATTGGTGGGTATAGATTTATCTGTGTGTGTGTGCATGAACTGAATATAAAGCATGTGGTTTCTGGGAAAAGTGGGAGCGTGGGCGGCATTCCCTGAACATAGTTTCTGAAGCAATGATGAATGGGAATGGTAACAAAAAGATAAATTAAAAACTCACAAAATCATAACTGCTTCCCCCAAAAAAACTGAAATAACTGAACTCCCTAACAAACACCAACAACAACAACAACAAGATGGGAGTCCCATGCTTGAGGTGGGTGGGAGCACATAACATGACACAGCAACACGTCACATTGGGTGGTGGGGGGGGGGGGGGGGTGCATAAGATGAGGACATGCAATTGGACATATTTACAATAACAAAAAACAGCATCAGATTAACAGTTATAGCATCTTAAAAACAACATTTCATTCTCAAAAACAGCAGTTATAAATGTATTAACAAATAAACTGACTTAATAATCAAACAAATATCTCTGCGATACCTCTGACTACCATGTTTCTGTTTTTCAAACCTCAGCAAGTCATGAAATCATGTTATCAGAGCTACACAAATGAGTAATATCATTATGTAAACTTTAATGTGAGGTTTTTTAAAGACCAGTGGTGTGATCAGTGGTCTACAGTTCACAGGACACATACGTCATAGGACAAGACACAATGATAAAAAAACACTGAATATGTTGGATTTAACACACGGGACTAGGATGGGCGGGTGGACACCAGATCACACAACTGGTCATTTAAAATCAACCCAAAGTACAAAATAATGTCATTTGATTTATCGAAATATTTGTGCATTATATTACCAAATACAAATCAAGTCTTTAAAGCCTTTAAAGTGGCTTCGGAGAGTTTCATGATGGCTGCACACTTTACTGTGTAGTATGGATTTGGTTTAAGGAGTAAATAATATTTAACAATGTATTACTACAGGGAAAAAAACTAAAATCAAAAACTGTAATCTGTCCTTTTCATAACAAAGTTAAGCGAATTAGGCTCCGTTGCGCAAGTTATTTTGTATTTAATGAGTTGCCAAAAAGTACATTTAATAAATGTTTAGTTAAATCTATAACGCAATAAAGTGTGTAGCAGGTGAAAGGGTCTGAATACCTTCCGAAGTCACCGTGGACCGTAACGTTGGAATGAAATATAGGCTGATATATACATTTTGTTTTATTCCATATGAGCCAGTCAATGTCATCTACCGCTGATATAATGGGTGTGAAGTTGTAATTTCGGATTTTTCCCAAAATATTGAACTATTCCTTTAAACGTATATTATTGATCATTTTAACTTCACACTTAACTCTTTGAGAGTACTGAATACCATTTTACGGGTTTTCCCTGCTGACAAAAAGGAAAATAATCAGGAGCGGACATTTTGAAGATGCTGATAGATGTAAAATCTCATTGTGGTCAGACCCGGACCGATACATTTCTTCCCTGTCCTGTTATATGGTTTGGCTGACCCACAGTATCATAACTGAACATTCTGCAGACATTCATGTTCATTAAATCCTATAGTTTCACAGATAAACAAACCGACCTTCTCTCCGCCCCCTCGTTTGGCCTCCTCCCTCCACCTCCTCTCCTCCTCCTGCTTTGCTCGCTCCTCTGCCTCTCGCTTACGAATCTCCTCCAGCTGCTGCTTACGCCGTCGCTCTTCGTCCTGCAACTGATCACACACACACACACACACACACACACACACACACACACACACACACACACACACACACACACACACACACACACACACACACACACACACACACACACACAGAGAGAGAGCAACATGCCAAAAGGCACGCATGCAAACAAGGAAAGAATTAGTACAACATGAATCGCGTGTCATTCATACACAAACTCTGAAAGCCTTTCCACATCAAATGACTCGGTTTAACAGCTTGGACACTAATGTACACTAATATGTTGAATGTAACGTGAGGTTGGATTTGTCTCACAGGACTGCTCCAAAGGGAGGGAGCAGTGTGCACTGCAAACACAGCATAGGCAATAACACACACACACACACACAGCGGAACATGCAGACTACGAACACAACGTGCAACAAAAACAAAAGACAGGCCTTCTTTCAGCTACTTGGGATGCGTTTGATTTTGTTTTATCATAAAACCTTAAAAAGGTCCTTCAGAGGAGGAGAGGAAGAATAAATCAAGCGTACCTGAAGTAACTGCGAGCTAAGTGGGCCGTTGCAGAAATGTTCTGATAACCACCCCAACACAAACCCAGCGGGATACGCTGACACACAAAACAAACAGACCCTTTCTCTGGGCTGCACGGACAAAAGGTCAGTTCAACTAAATTACAAAACAACATATTTTACCGCCTACCCCGAGAGGATAGGATAGCTATATTATATATATCATAACATCATAGCCAGTTCATATTGTTTCTATGTATATTACTTTATGTAATAATAAGGTCATGTTTTATTTTTCATTATTTTCAAATAATTTCATATTTTATTCTAAATTCAAGTTTGACATGTTTTGTGTGTGTGTATATATATATATATATATATATATACACACATATATATACACACATATACATATATACACACATATACATATATATATACACACATATACACATATATACACATATATACACATATATACATATATATACACATATATATATATATACATATATATACACATATACATACATACATACATACATACATATATATACACACACGTTTAATTAGTACCGGTAATTGCTGTTTTTTATTTTATTATTTTATTTGTAATAATTATTTTCTATTAATGTATCTTTTGTTTCATTTGACTTTATCTTATAAAGTAATTGTGCATTTATTATAATCAGTATCATCATTGTAATTACCATCATCATCATTACCATTATTAGTATCATTAATATAATTATATACAAATATCTAAAAATAATTTCAGTTAATATTATGTTGTAAACTAACTGAAGTCAGTGGACTTCTGCTCGTGGATGTAACGCCTAAAGAATGTCAAGAGATTTAATATGAAGGCAACAATCAGAGCCAGTTCCTTTCTCTGTTTTGCTCGAGACATTTTCCTTAAATATCATTTTTCCATTCAGCTCTGCTGTCTTGTTGTACAGGCGGAAATCTCAGAGATAGAAACACAACCAAGTCCATCTGACGGATAAATAACTATATATATATGCGTTTACGTTTTGGTTGATCAGACCCTTTAAAAAAAGGGAACATAAAGAGGCTCAGCTGGTCACACACAGATGGATGAGTGAAGAATGGATTCACGGACACCACAACATCATGATGTGGCCCTGCGCAGGCAGTGCCGGGTGCTCACAAGACTATCATGCATGGATCTCCACCTGGACGGCCCCTGTGATGCATTCAGCCATGCAGGCACCACCTCCATATGCACTCAAAACATCACTGCTTATAAGAAACCACAACAACCTCAGCTCTGCTACTCTATAAGCATGTGAAGGTTTGGCTTTTATGATTTGTCAACACCAGTATTTCATCATTTATAAGCTGCAGTTGTTTTGAGTGGACAAAGAGATGGACAGCTTCCCCCAGCCACACAACACCAAGCGTCCCAGGACGGCCTTTCCATGACCGGCAGCTCTCAAGCTAATCATGGCACCAGACCTGCCTCCAACCCCCCAGCCCCAACCACAACCCCAACCACAACCACAACAGTACTCCAGATGGGTAGGGAGAGACAGATAGGAAACACGGGCAGGTAGGCAGCCCAGACAGGAAACAGGAAGTGATGTAAGGGCAGGGAGAGGATACTCGTCATTAACAGGAAGAACATACCAAGTCTAGAACAGAGATAGCTGGGACAGCATTCTGCTGCTGCTGAAGAAGAAGACAATAGAGTGTGAAACGGGGGGACAGAAGGAGGGAGGGGTAGAGGAAAATACCAAATACTGAAAGGTAAGGTGGAGATAATCAATTTAACTTAAGTTAGAAAAGAGAGGAGGGGGAGGTAGGAGGAGGAAGTAGACAGTTACTGTTCAAGAGCTCCTAAATCCACCACCATCCAAATCACCACCGCACCACCTAAGCACTAATTAAAATACAACTCACTATTATGTAATCACGTCAAGTGACTCTGGAAGCTCCATTGTGCATTGCATTTGGTTTTTGCAGCAGCTTTGTTTATATATATATATATTTTTTTTTTTGCACTGACACAATTTACCGCGAGATAAACAGTTCTGTCTTGTCTTATCAAAATATGGGGTCTTGGCCGGAGTACCCTCTTGCCCCACGGGCAACTTTGGGCCCCTTCTTACCTTCATTTCTATCAGTTTGTAGGGATTTGATTGAACACAAATTTGTTCAGAAAAAGGACCGCCTGTGCATATATGAATATATATAAAACTATATAATTAAGGTCCAAAGATCAGTTTAAAAGTACCAAATAGAAAAAAACTACCAAACCGACCACATGAACTGCCATATAATCACACACTCACAGCCAGTCACACAGAGAAACTAAGGAAATAATGCTGCGCAAGAGTTTAAAAAAGTATGCCCACCGATCTCTGGAAGCAACAGGAACATTTTTGGAAATTTGACAGCCATTTCAGTGATGGAACAGTGAGCGTAAAGGAGTGTAGGAACCATAATCTACAGGACACATAAACCACCACATGTTCCAACACTACCCGTCATACTAAAAGTCACACAGTTGTGTCCACGTGATGTGAATGCCGCATTGACAACACCCTCGCCTGCCTGCCCGAAGCCCCCGCCCACCCCTCCAGCAAATCAGATTGAAGCAGCTCAGCATGGCAAAGCGATGACAGAAGCATGTTGCAGATGCACACTGCAGAACATTCATAGCGGGAGCCACAGAGGAATCCATTTCCCCCTCTAGCTTTTGAGAGCTGGCTCCTTCTTCTCCCGCCCAATAGCCTGACTTCCTGTGGCTCGCTCTTCTTTGTGTGCTGAGCTACAGTATTATTACTTAACATCAGTGTTTCTTTTCGGCAAAAACAGCCATTGCGCATACGATTTCCTGTCCTTGTAAATGTTTTATTTACTCTGCTGCATGCTTGTTCTCTAAGCTTCATCTCTCCTCTACTTCATTCAGGATGTTTTTTACTCTTTCCTCCACCCTTGGCATAAACTGTCTACTCTCTCTACCCTTTGCCATCCTGCCATCACCAACCCCATCTTACCCGGGCTCTCTTCTCAGCTTCCAGCCTCTGCATTATCATCATGGTGTCCACGTCCTCGTCATCCTCCTCCTCCTCGTCCTCGTCGCTATGCTTGGACTCCTGCAGTCGTTTCTGGAACTGCCACTCCAGCATCAGCTTCCTCAAACGGTCGCTTTCCTCCGCCGTTCGCTCCGGCTTCGACTGGAAAACAACGTGTGCACCAGTTATTTGTAAAGCCTTCACTAAGCGCGTGTGAGACACGTCCTTCCTTCCTCCGAATGGAGCCTAATTGAGTCTACCTGGAGCTCCTGGATCTCTTTGTCCAGCAGGTCGACGATGTGGAGCTGCTGCTGCTTCTCGGCCTTCTCGCGGGCGTCTCGTTTCCAGGGGTCTGGAGACAGACTGTCGCTGGACGCCAGCTCCTCCTTGCTGATGGTGATGTACTGCAAGTCTCGCCGCTCGATGGTCCGGGGCTGCTGCTGCGGTAACAGGTCCCTGATCACCGTGTCCATGCCTACAAGTAAATTACATTTTTTTTACTTGTTTCTACATAAAAACAGTCTAGAAGTCATTATTTTTGAGACAAGACATTACATAAAAGAAAAGTTTTGACGTGAAGGAGTTACCAGGGATGGAGGCATTCGCAGGGGGAGGAACAGCTGATCGCGGCAGGGTGGACAGCTTCTCCGGTCTGGATGGGGGAGGCTGGGGCTGAGGCTGTGGGGGGAGGTAGGGATGGGGCGGGGCCACAGAGGGCAGAGGGGGCTGGTGGTGAGGAGGAGGCATTGATCCTCCGTTGTTGTGAGGTTGGACGGGCATGACGGGGTTGGCCCGGATCTGACCCAGCTTCCTCTCTTGCTCTCTCCTCTTCCTCTCCCTGGGAAATCATGTTCGATGTTAATATCATCAATGTTATCCTCTTCCTTTGTATGTCATATACTGTCTGTTATGATGTGCTGGTTTTCTGGTTCTAAATTCTTATCTTTGTTGCACCTGGTTAGTCAACTTCTTTAATTTCTTATTGTTTTGGTAAACAGCCTAACATTAAATCAAATGTTCCTTTGTGTGTAGCATTAATCATTTTGGTAAATCGAATACAACATGAATAAAACAAACGAAAGAACCCCCACCTCTCTTCCTCTAGTCGCGCTTTCTCCTTCTCATACCAGCGTTGCTGCTCCTCACGTTTCTTGCGGTCCGCAGCCTGCTGGGCTGCTACGGGGTTAATGGCAGCGGGAGGCGGCGGAAGCGGTAACTCGGGTTGTGGTTCATAAGGGTCGTAGGCGTCGGGGTAAGGGGCTGGAGGTGGGGGCGGAGGAGGGGGCAGGTCCGAGCGGGATGGCGTCTGGGCCGGATGCGGCGGCGGCGGCGCGGCATGAGGGGCGTTGGGTGTCTTCCATCGGCCCGGCCCGGTCTTCTGGTTCCCGGTCTTGGAGGAGGAGGAGGAGGCTGAAAAGTTGAGGTGCTCCTGGCTCGACGTGGACGACTCCAACGAGGAGGACACCTGCGGCTGTGGGGCCCAGTGGTCAGGACCTCCAACACCTAGAGACACAGTCAGTGGTATTTAAATCAACTAAACACACTAGATACTCGGAAAGCGGTAAAAGCCTTAATGGGCTTAGTATTGTTAGTATGACATAACAATAATATCACATTTGATTACATTTTAGAGGAACATTTGGGTGCTGAAAACCACTAAGCTGTTACATAATCTTGCAGTTGATACACGATCAGGTGCTACAGTCCCATTTGTGTCAACCTCACTTATCCGAGGTCTCTGATTTTTCTTTGTTCTTACCTCCTGGTGGACCTCTCTGGTAGTCCAGGTCTCTGTGTTGGTAGTCCATGTCCCGGTGCTGGTAGTCCTGCTGGTAGTGCTGCTGCATGCGCTCGTCTGGCCTCAGACCTCCCGGTGGAGGGTACAACTCCTCCTGGGAGTGGTTTATACGCTGGGAAGAGATGAAGACAAAACATTCCCTGACTTTTCCAAGACCACGTTTGTGATGTTTTACAGTCAAGTGCACTGAATGTCTAATTTGTAGAGTTCGAGTTCTGCTACATCTATAAAATACTCAGAGAAGTTACTGAATTATTGATGAACTAAAACATTTATGATACTATTTTCGGTATTCTCTGATAATGAAGATGGTGTCTGATGCTGCTCCAACCTGCATGCTGTTGTTGTGAATGTTGTCGACCACAGGGAGGCGTTCCCTGTCCTCCATGCCCTGCCAGTGCTGTGGGGGCCCCTGTCCCGGAACAACAACCCGATCCTGGCTCTTGGAGGCCGGGATGGTGAAGTACTCCCTGGGATAGGTCTGGGTGGGGATGGGGTAGGCCTCTGGACGGGGAGGGGAGGGCTCATCCTGATGAAGACATACAAAAAAAAGAACTTAGTGGGTGGAAAAAGAAAATATTTGGGACTCCTTCCCAACACTAAACAGGCACCACCACTGTCACAAAATAATTTCTCATCTCTGTTGTAGATACCGTGTGTCACATTCAACATGAAGATGCCACTGCCTTCATTCCTACAGTTACTTACGTCTGCACACAGGTTGCCGGTAGACACGGAAGTGATCTTAGTGCCAGGTCCTCCGGGGTATACCGCTTTTCCTGCAGGACTCTGGCTCTGATCTGACGATGGAGCGGGAGAGACGGTCTTTTTATTACAGTCAGAAGTAGGGATGTTAATAACTAAGCGTTTAACTGTTAACTGACCGATTACTACTTTCGGTTAAAAGAAGTTTAAATATTAGTTTAGATTAAAAAAGTAATTAAAAACTACTGGTGAAGAGGTAATCGTTCCTCGGTACTATCTGAGTGGGTATTCTGCACCAGACTAATCCCACAGCATGTCAACATGTTGCCATTTCTGAATAAAAACCAGCTGTCTGCTATTATGAAGGGAAAAAAATGTTGCATTGGTAGTTTCTTAATTGGCCACAGACAACAGGCCTGCATTATAATCTGTTAACGGTTAATGATGAGTCGGTTAACTGTTGACAAAAAAATCTTAATCAGAAGCTTCACCAACACTTCAATGCAATTAAGCAATGAGTTAAAGGTGCAAAGGAGTCAACAACAAATCCAAAATTAACCAGAACGGTTACTGAAAGTGGTTTCTGAGGTTGTTTTCGCAGACACAGTGTTATGCCACAGTTTCCATATCAAGGTGGAGCACTTTTTTTTTTTTTCTTATTTCCATTACTGCCCGCAAAGTCTAAACACACTCACTTTTCTTTCTTGCCATTCCCTTTTTAATCCAATCACAGTTTACGGTCGTCATTTTCAATAATATTTTCGGCAAAATTTACTGCCAAATTGGGTGTAAATGTTATGGACCTGCGATAACATGTAATGTTTTATCACACGTATGTCAGAACTACATCCTTGCGTTGAATGTCCAATGCATCAAACAGAAAAAATACATTGAATCATAGAAATGTTTTCAAAAACTATTTGACATTTAAATTGTGAGGAATATACATAATATAATTTAGCTGTTATCTTAACTAGGTACAACAATTAAAGTTAGAGTTAAAGCCATTTCATGCTCAGTGGTCTGTATGTAGTGAAACAAAATAGAAATACAAGCAGACCACAGACGAGACAACTTCAGTCGTTCCAACTGTAGGAACAGAATAACCTCTTGGTAAGTGGCGGGGCTTACTGGCTACGTTGGGGCTGGAGCGGTGGTCGGCTCGGTTCTTGAGCAGTCGATCTTCTCCGCTCATCTTCTTTGGTTCGGGGTAAGAGTCCCAGCCGGCCTGCGGACTCTCTGGCGAGCCGTTCTGCACCGAGTTGTTGTACAACTCAAAGCCTTCGCTCTTTGGTCGCAGCTTCCCGTTCTTGTCACGGCCTCGGTCTGCCGCTGAAGAGAGAGAATGGATAGTTGACAGGTTTGTTGTTTCAGTAGCTTACATACTAATCCAGAGATGCTTGTTGTGGTTATTTAAAAAATATGAAATTTATTGTTTTTTGGCTAAAATACATTTTGCTGCTCCCCTCTTGCACAGCAGTACAATGCTTTGCTCCCGTGCTGGTACTCCGGTCTGTTTCTGCAAACTGGGGGTGTGTCACCTGCGATCTACTGTACTGTCAGTAATACACAGACTATGAATAAGTACCTCATACAACCCCATATCAAAACATCTGGACTATCCCTTTAAGTGCACCATTACTTTCCCTTCCGAGTCTGTGAGAATCTACACTTTGCTTTGTCCAGTTTCCTCTCAGTAAGTCCAGTAAAGAATGACCAGCGTCCTTCACAGCCCTGTGGATACGTTTCACTGTCGGCTCTGGAAAACACACTGTGGTCGAGGGCATTCGGGAGGAGAAACACCCGTTTAGCGTCATCCTGGACCGCTGGCCGGGCCGGCCAGAAGACTTCCTGAATGAATCTCGGGTCACATTCCATCAGACAAAGACCAGCACACAGCCAGACAACCCAGTAAACTCTATGCTGTGTGTGTGCGCGCGTGTGTGTGCGCGGACACACATGCAGCTTGTCGCAGACACTCACACTTATCTGGCTCTGGCCACAAACACTCATTATATCCTTCAGTCTGCAAGCTGTTTTTTTACAGCGCTACAGAGAAGACAACAAGGACACACTGTCTGCACAAGTCTGCTTCTCCCCTTTCATCCACATCCCTGCCATCAACGAACGGTGGAACTGACTGTAGTCCATTCATGACAACTAATAAACAGCAACAATCTGAAGGTTTCAGAAAGTCAAACTCAGGACTTGTGCTCTTTTTAAATGGCTTTAATTTAAGATTTTTTAATGTTCTTGATTGTTCAAGGATGTGAAAAACAACTGACCGACATATTGTACTTCCACTGTATTTTATGCATTTTATTAAGTGGAAGTATAGTGAAATTATGTGTTATTTTTGTATTATTTGTTTACTGGTTTAGCCTAGTAAAGATAGCAAAGAGCAGAAAATGCACATCATAACTGTTTATGACGTAGTTGACATATTTGAAACAGTTTTGTCCAACCAACAATCTGCAACCAAAGATATTCTATTCATTATGAAATAAAAAAGAGAAAAGTCAGCAAAACCTCACACTGGGGAAGTTGGAAACAGAAAAAAGAAAAGATTTTGCTTGAAAAATTACTGCTTGGTTATCAAAGTTATTGCCGATGTATTTTCGGTCAATGGGATGTTCGATTGATTCAAGATTTTAAGCTCTTCAAATCATCATTAAGCTCCATTCAAAGAAAACGACAAAAAATCACGACATAAAAAAGAAAATGCAGTTTCAATGCAACAATTCAGTTGTTTCCTAAATTAAGGCAATTTAATGTATTTTTAGAGTCAAGGGAACCCTTAAAATACAAAAACTGTTTTTTTATACATTAAACTCTCTACTGACATAACGTTAACTGTAAAATGAGCAGAAAACTTAAGTAACCTAAACAGTTTTAAACATCTCTAAACATCTTGCATGCGTGTGCTCACCTCTTGGCATCAAGGGGCTGGGCTGGTTGAGGAGAGTAGCCAGTCCGTGGTAGATGGCTCCCTGCTTGGCGACCTCCAGAGTCACAACTGAGCCCGTCCTCGTCATCAGCTCTGCTGCCCTGAACACACAGAGGGGGGGGGGGGGGGGGGGGACACATGAATATGGAACTTGTAACAACTTCAACAGATCTGATGAACTGTTTTCTGTGGTTTAATCATACAATTGATATAATACACCATCAATATTGAAATCTCCCGTTTAGCTTCAATGCGTTTTTATTTTTCCATAATGTCCATCAAAGTGATCAGAACATCGCATAAATTCATCCAAACAACACGGTGCTCTCCACCCTTTAATCATACTGCGCTGACGTTGTGTCCCATCCAGTGGTGGAAGAAGTACTCAGATATTGTACTTAACCCTTAAATAATGTACTAAAAGTATCAAAAAGTATCTAAATATACTTTAAGCACCAAAAGTAATAGTTCTCATTGTGCAAAAAGGTTTAATTTCAGAATAAAAAATGATATAACAATATTGTAGATATAAATATGTGTGTGTGTGTGTGTGTGTGTGTGTGTGTGTGTGTGTGTGTGTGTGTGTGTGTGTGTGAGTGCATCTACATTTGTAACTGATAGAGAAGAGGCTGAAGAGAGAGGGAAGCCTGAGCAATAATGACCCTGTGGGGTACCGTTGCTAGAACTATAATTATTGATGCATTAATGTTTTCATAACTATATTGTTAGTGGAGCTCATTTTAAATACAATATATATTTTATCTGCTGAGTAGCTTGTGAATAAAGTATAGATTTACATGAATGTCAATATATGAAATCACACAGTGGACTATCCTCAAACTGAAAGAGAATGAATTTATTGGCGTGAGAATGTTGGAGTTGACATTTTTTTCTCACAGTTGTTTATCACCTTGAAACACAAGTTTTGAAAAAAACAAGGGAGTTTTCCAAGAACTGCGATATATTACGATACTTTGTTACTGATGAAGTAACTAACAAGAACTTTTTCTTGTCATTATAGGAGAAAACGAGTAAAGTTCCTGTCTACTGGCTTCCCAAAAGGCAGAAACATCAACTGGAAGACCTTCAATAAGAGCCAGAGGAGGCAGAGATTATATTCCTCATTGCCAGAGACTCTCTTCAATCTAATTCGGGTTCAATCCTGCTGTGACACTCTCTCACACACACACACACACACACACACACAGTACCCATGATATTTTCTCTATCTGCAACATGTGCACAGGGCTTTAACCAAGTGCTATAAATAGATAAAGTGCCGATCCCACACTAGGTAATGCGCTGTGTGTGTTTGATCGGATGGAACTCGGGGAATGTCGTTTGGTAATACCACGTTTGGTAATATCACAGGATTTAACACGTGGCAGATCTAAAGGCTGCAAATCATGCTAACCTGCAGGAAAGGACATGATCAGAGGAGGACGATGGAAAAGTTCAGAAATGTAGAGGAGAATCCTCAGATCAACTCTCAATTGACCTTAAATGGCCTGATAAAATAAATCCTTCCCAACCTGCCACCTGCACGCTGAAGCGATCAAGCAAATGATTTGTAAATCCAGTTTGACTTTGGAGGCAACAAACGGTAAGCAACAACACTGAACACCAAGCTGAGGGAGAGAGGAATAACTGGATTAATGTGGGTGGGGCGTGAGCCTCCAAGCACTTCACAGCTGTTTCCAAAACACACGCGCCCTTTTTCTGCATGGAAAAATGAGACGCAACTGCTTCATTGCAAGAACCTCAAGATGTCTCAACCCTGAGGTTTCCCCCACAATGTGGCGTCAAGTCAGCAGTATATTTTACTCTTCAAAATGTTTTCAATTCTCAAAATATAATTAAATTTGAGTTTCATCATCAGCATGACCATAAATGCGTCAATATGGCGCGGTAGGTGGTTAAGCATTAAACAAAAGGAAAATACCTCGTGCACCTTTCTGGTGTTTTTTTTATAGCGACGTCATGAAGGTTTGATGATAACTTAAGCACGTCAGCTGGGATTTTCTCCATTTACAATTGTGCCAATGGAAATGAACATATAAGACAATTAGGTGGCATCGCATTACATGATTTCTGAGCACTGTCAGCACGCCAACAAACACAACACGTTCAAAATATCAGAACTAACTGGAGCGCTGTCTTTACCTCTCTTGTGATAGGCCGACCAGGCTGCGCCCATCCACGCTCAACAGCTGGTCACCTGCAGCCAAACGGCCGTCCTGTATTAACACACACACACACAGACACACAGACACACACACACACACAGATACCACAGCATGAGTCACAGAGTATGTTTTCACTCAAACCTTTCCGTGATGGTTCCAGTCTCTGTGTACACTAACCACATCAGCCGCTCCTCCTTTGACAACGGACTTGACGTAGATGCCCAGCTTCTCCTGACCGGCACCCTAAAGAGAGAGAGAGACACAAAGAGACACAGACTGATTAACCAATGTACCAAAAAAAACCATGTATAGAGCATTCGTCAATTTGACCATGAATGTATTTATAGATATATTATGGTTAGGTGTTGTGCCAAACAGCTACCATGGTCTTAGAGCAGCATCTTGGTGGCTCACACCAACAACACACAAAGCTGTGGCCGTGCTTGGCTCAGCAGCGTCTCGCTGCTTTATATGGAAGACAATTTCCACCACTTGACCACAACTTGTGTTATTTCTCGGAATCACACCAAGTCATAACAGACCGTTATGAGACACTAAGCGAGGGAAATATTCTCATAATCACGAGATAATAAGAATAAAACACTTGATATTATAAAGGATTCTTTTTCAACAAGCCCTTGAGCAAGGCACTGAAGCCCTCTGCCCTAACAGGAGAAAACTACGCTAGTACTGGTACTAGCGTAGTACTAGTACTAGTACTTTAGCTTGGATCAGAAACATAACATATCTCCCTAAAAATGCCCAAACGGAAATCAGCATAGTGTACTCTGTCATTCTGGATGTCAATAATTAATAGAATAATTGTCAACTATTAAATGAATCGCCAACTATAGGTCGATAGGTACTTTATTAATCCCACAAGGGGAAATTCTTTTGCTACAGCAGCATTTATATTTTGATAATCGATTAATCGGTTTGAGCATTAGATACACTTGATCCTTCACGACATTTATAGCGCTCGAGCAGCAAACGTCGAACACAGTCACGAGTGTTCTCATCCTCCCTCTCGTCGCTTATATTGTAGTTTTCTTTGCTGTATTCTGGGAACATTTGCTGCCGAAATGAAACAATCAAATCTCCCCACAGCAATCTGTTTATTTTCTCTAAAGCAAATCCTTTCTACACCAAGAAGCAACCGAGAAAATAAATTCAGATGAAAAGGGGAGTGTGAGTGTGTGTGTGTGGTTTTCTTGTGAAGTGGGGAGGTGGTTTACAGTGCAGCAAAGTGCTGGCATGTTATCTGACAAATCACACACTTTCTTTGCCATCTTGACATGTTTATCCTCAGAGTTTGTGCAACAGTAGAGCCAAAAACCAGAACAATATTTTCTTCAGAAATACACTGCTGTTTCACTCCAACACTTCAAATAAATGATTTGGTTTATCCAAAGACTGAACTAAACAGAATGATTACTTTCAGACTCGCTGCTACTTTTAAAGCAGCGTTTAACAGAGTAAACGTTTAAACGAGGAACACCACAGGATCAGGTTCACACACTAACTAGACATCAACAATCACAGCAGGTCTATAAACCTGCTCATTGGATTAAAAACACTTCTAATTGCCGCCATTCGTCAGACCTGGCAACGTGGTTCAGATAGAGAGAGGGGGTGTGTGTGTGTGTGTAGCCACATCTTGTAAAGCAGAAGCCGAGGTTACACTCCGGTTAATAGCTCTCACTTTTTGCAGGTCACGTGTATTAACTGTTGTTTTGAGATCGTAACATTGATCGTGTCTCTACTCAAATAAGTTGAAATAAGATTCGTTGTTATTTACCTTTATACGTGAATTCTACATGCACTTGATAGAATAAGATTTGTCGGTAATAACGTAATACGTGAATTTGAAACAGGTTTTTCTAAGTGTTTTTGACCTAAGAATAAAAGAAACGTCATACAGGTTTTTCTAAGTGTTTTTGACCAAAGAATAAAAGAAACGTCATACAGGTTTTTCTAAGTGTTTTTGACCTAAGGATAAAAGAAACGTCATACAGGTTTTTCTAAGTGTTTTTGACCAAAGAATAAAAGAAACGTCATACAGGTTTTTCTAAGTGTTTTTGACCTAAGGATAAAAGAAACGTCATACAGGTTTTTCTAAGTGTTTTTGACCAAAGAATAAAAGAAACGTCATACAGGTTTTTCTAAGTGTTTTTGACCTAAGGATAAAAGAAACGTCATACAGGTTTTTCTAAGTGTTTTTGACCTAAGGATAAAAGAAACGTCATACAGGTTTTTCTAAGTGTTTTTGACCTAAGGATAAAAGAAACGTCATACAGGTTTTTCTAAGTGTTTTTGACCTAAGGATAAAATAAACGTCATACAGGTTTTTCTAAGTGTTTTTGACCTAAGGATAAAAGAAACATCATACAGGTTTCTCTAAGTGTTTTTGACCTAAGGATAAAAGAAACGTCAAAGGTTTTGTGAAGTTTTCCTAAGGCATAAAGAACCTCAACTTTGCAGTGACGATTGCATTGTACTAAGATAGCGTCGACGTCCACACCAGAAGAACATGGGTGGCAAAAATTGAATTAATGCGGCAGAAACACAGAGAGTCATGTTTTAAATGTCTTCCATACTGGTAATCAATTTCCTGCATTTTAATATGAAACTGTCTTACAATGTGTCTTAATGTTTTAATGAATGTTCTTAAATCTCCTTTTCTTTTGACTTATGTTTTGATGCTTTTCATGGTTTCATGTGAAGCACTTTGAATTACCTTGTTGTTGAAATGTGCTATACAAATAAACTTGCCTTGCCTTGCCTAATCAGCTGTGGTGCAGGAGATAAAGATGTCAGGACACAATGGCAGGTTTCTGCAGTGTTCTCAAAGTTAAATAAAATACTTTTTCAATATCACATAGCATGTTGCCACTCTTAACACTGGTCAAAGAATGACGGAAATCCATTTATTAAGTACATGAATGTATATACATACACATACAATAATAATATTGCATAACTATTACTAAATATTAAGACCTTTGTAAATGTAAGACTTTTTAAAGACCTGCAAATACCCTGAGGTTACATTACATTATTTTGAATAGTAAGGATAAAAATGTTTTAATGTTAAATCTTGTGATTGGAAACAGCAATCTCAGCCTGAGGTCCATTTAGTAGGTATTCTGAAGCTTTTGATCACAGGAATCACAGGATGTTCATCATCAGACTGCGCTCTTTATTCACTTCTCCTTTACTTAAAATGGATATTTTATGATCGAAAGCAGCCATTAAAAAATACAATGTCTGGCGCAAACACCAGACAGTTTAATCTTTTCAACATAATTTGTGTTTTCTCAGTATTTTTCAATAATCGTTGGTCCGTTGCATGAGAGCTTTGTGTGTTTGCTTTTCCTGCAGCAGGAAACAACCTCTGAATATGCGGGGACAAACGAAGCTTGGGTTCAAAAAGGTTCAAACCGATCAGTTTGTTTAAAAATAACAATGAGCTTTGTGTTGCCTTCATCTAAATGAGACCAATGCATTCCTGCGCTTTCACATTGTGCCACATTCTTCTGCCAAATGTGTTTCGAGTGAAAGGTATCTTCACTGGTACAGCAACAATATAATTTCTGCTTTTCTTTGCTTTATTATATCATCCACAGAGCTGCGTCCCAGTTCCACCAGTACAAAAAGACAGCAGAGACGCCAGGCCTTCAAACTATTTGACCCGCAATGTTTCAGCTCTCTGTCCGCATGTGTGCGTGTACATGTAATAATGAGGCCGCATTCATGCAGGCACGAATTTCCTGCGAGTGACATTAAGATGAGAGAAGAACAGTGAATCATTCTGACTGTTTAAAGTCTGTTGTACATTAAAGAGCCCCTTGTTTCAGATGGAGCCACAGCTTCCTGCACTTATCCAGAATGGGGGATTGGGGCGCCAAGTCGGGCTCCAGAGACACTTGGGGGAATTTCCTGAATCCCCTGAGGATGTTCAGAGGGGCTTTTAGCAAGTCTGAGGGGTCCCAGAGGGGGTTCAGAGGGGCCACATGCGAATATGAGCACGTGTGCTGCATCAGTTTGAATTTACCTGAGTTTGTAAAGCTCAAAACTCATGTAACACGTTATATAAACAGAGGAAGTGACTAAGGTACAGTAGCTGTAAGTTTCACAACGCTAACACTTTATCAAAAGATTTATTTTTTTTATATACAACTTGAGATACAATGTTTGAAAAAGACCAATTTAAAGCCGTTGTCTTGCCTGTGATAGGATGTCTGCATTCGGCAGAAATACATGTTTTAAAGACGCTTTTTAAGAAAATAAAAGTAAATAGAAATACTGCTTCGCAGTTCTACGCTGCCGCCAACCAGTCAAGTTGCAATTCACATCCAAAGTGTCATCACTTCATTATTTTAGCGTATCAGACTCTTGTGTGAAATTGTCATAATTAGCATATGTGAATTCTTGAGTTATGGCCAATAGCGTGTTTTGTCAAGTCACATTCTAATCTGTTTGTGACAGATGCAATGAAATTTCCTTCAGGTGCTTCTGAGGGATCGTGTTGTATCGAGACACCACAGGAATGGGACATAGGTACAGACAAACCGATAAACCCGATGCCTCCGGACACGGTTGTCGTGGACGGAGATCATCTGGTCTTGTGTTGGATTTTGCATTTAGCGATGCTGCTGAAACATAAATGTGGTAGATGTCCTCCTCACTGCTTCACAAACGTCTTGGGTAATGAAACTGAACGGCTCTTTACTGCTTCCAGGTGTGATGCCACAATCAGGTTCATCGCGAAGTAAACGTAAGAGGTCAAGAATATTGCTACTGTTAAAGCCCAAACAGTCTGGAACTACAAAGAGGTGTGGAGCTCTGGAAATCATACAGTACAATTTATACTATACATACCAACAAAAATGTACTTGCGCAATTTAGCATTTTCTACATTTCTTTGTGCCCATCACCCTGATGAGCAGCAACAAAGACATGCAGCTTGTTCTAACTCTCTGCATGTATTGTAAAACGACTCTTCTGCCATGTAAACACAGAACAGAATGTTTAGGCAAACCCTAAGGATGGATGGGCACGTTGAAGCGTGTGCACGTGTAGACACACAGCAGGTGTGTCGTGATACTGAAGCGTTAAAGCTAGTAGCTGACGTTGGGGCGTCGGTCAGGGTGAGACAAGATGTGTTGCTTGTCGCAAACATCGTCAACTGATCCAACATAAAAAACAGCCCTTTGTTTTTTCACAAAACGTCTTGGAGACAAAATGCTTCCTTTGAATGCGCACACGCCGCACTCTGTTTACAGAAATAAGTTGCGTCTAGAAGAATAGCTGGAATACCAGAGGAATAGCTTTACTCTTTGATTTATTGTGTTTTAATGGGCCGCTCTGGTCGTTTAAAAAAGTGCCCTGACACAACAAATCAAGTGCGCCTTAAAGCTGCCAGGTCTGTGTTCAGAGAAGGAATGGCCTGAAGGAGTCGGCTGCTTGGTCCTTGGCTTTTAATAACAAATTCAGCACATCTCCTCTCAAGTCAGGATACACGTACAGTCAGACCTTCATGCTCTCTGATCAAATCTAGCTCACATCATGAAGTGGTTGCGCTTGAATTATATTTGGATATAACTTTGGTGTGGACACAATTCTACCAATTTCCGGAGGTAAGCCTTGCACAAAGAACTAAAGAGACCAATGTAAAGTTCAACAAAGTTCCTCGACCAACTACTCAGAAAAAAGCAAAAATATCAAAAAAGAAGCTCTCTCTTGCCCGAGTAGAGGAGGTTGTACTGAGAAAAATATTTATCTTTTTTTTATCAAATATCTATCACAGACTATCTCTAAACTCTGCAAAGTCCCTGAGACACAGCCCATGTGAGCAAATGAAGCAGAATTCTGACAAACATGAATTAAACATCAGGAGCGTGTCCGTCTGGACAGCAGAGTCAGAGTGATGAGACACTTTCCTTCTGAGCCATTCTGCGGCTGACCCGCGCTGAGACAACCGACCTCTAACGCACATCAAGAAACCACCGCTAATGCAAGCTGGCGACACACCGAGATTACTACGCCATTACATGTACACCTGCTTTCTGTGGTTATAAACCACTTATCCATAGAGAGGCCGTTTAAAAGCCAGGTGTTCAAAGACCAGAAGACATTTTCTCTGGTTCTGTGCAGGCGGTGGTTAATCAACATCTCCTTCATTAACCTCCTTTTAGAGCGCTTTTAAACCCTTCATGATCCTTAGTAAATACAATTTCACGACTTCAGCAATTTGCAGTTTATAACCGCACCCAGCTTTAACCTGAGAAGATGTCTCATCAGCCAAAATACTACAAACTGACAACACCTGTGTGTGGGGGTTTGATGGCGTCCTTTTCTCTGACAGCACCAAAATAACAACTGGGATGAAGATACACGGGTCTTTAAATGTGTTTTTACACACAGATATGACTGTAACATGTCCTTTGTATTTTGATCACAATTCTTCAGAAGACAAAATAAAGGATTTGTATCAAGATTACCATGGCTGATGTATCTTTTAACTCCAAAATATAGATATCAGTATCAGCCTGAAAAACAAAAAATGGGGCTATAAATTGCTATATTTGAGTAGCTCCTTTGTGTGGGACAAACTAGGGAACTCTAGGATTCAAACGCTGTTTCATCGTGTCCTCCGATAACCTCAGAAGCCATTCAGATTGCAGAGGTGACAAACAGAGATGAGCTCAAAAATAGAAAGGAAAAAGTCAGGGAAGTTGCCGTGTTAAGGCAGGAAGTGGTTCAGCCAGTAAGCAATGTGCACTGCTATCTTCACACAGGTACGGCCACATTGTTTCTTTACAATCTTGCCAAATTGTGATCCGACCACAGGACAAAAGGTGGCTTTTGTAATGAGCGCCAAGTTGTACAAATGTCCTCTTACACACACACACACACACCTTGTAAACACCTCCTGCCTGCAGCTTTACAGGAAAGCGAGCGCATGTGTGTGTGTGTGCGGTACATCCTCCCATTGTGTCAGCCCTCACAGGGGGTAACCCTCTCATACTGTTGTTCCACTTCTGGTACAATTCATTTAGCTAACAAACAAACATAAAACTTCAAACACGCAGTGGAAACAAACAGAGCAACTTTCCAAAGTCATTCATGTCTTGGTGCTTCAGTTCCAGATTTGATTCCCATTTTAGCCGTGATCGCATAAATCAAACAAAACTCAACATCACACGATAGTGTTTACTCCAGAACTTTACAGAAAGTGATTGTTGAAGAACTTTATCTTTATAAATATCAAAATGAAACCACACTGTGCACTCATCTCCTCCAAGGTGCTATTGTTGAAAAAGCAATTTGACTTAATTAAGAGCTTCTTGCGAAGTTGAACATACTGTTTGAGTCATTATTATCCTCAGTGTTGTTTCAAATCTGTGCAGAGAGAATGTTCTGTTCTAGGACAGACAGATAGCTCGATGAGTAAACACACCAACACAGAAGGAGAGGGGGGGAGGGGGGAGTCCTCTGTACAGCTGGGAGCGGAGCCGTAAAATACCATGAAGCACACACTTATTAATGACTTGAATTTAATGCATCAAGTGTTTGTCATGTGTAATATAGCGCTACAGATCAATCACTGCAACACCTGCTTGACTAACGGGAGTTGCTACTGTGGGTTAATCGCTAAGTACTCTGCAAACAATAGTTTGATTGAGTTTTAAGTTACTTAATTATGAAAATAGTAGTCTGATCTCCTCAAAACATAAAAGCCTCTCTCCAATCACTCTTACTCTAAGCCCAGAATATGAAGACTCGTGCATATTTCTGCAGAATCTGATTCAAGTCTCATTCGATTAAATACACAGTAAAGGCTCAAAACACGCAAGTGTAAAACAATGACTAAATAATATGTAATGACACAGCTTAACCTTACTGAGCACATTGCCCAAAGTGTGTGCGAGTTTTTACCATCTGTGTCCCATGTGTGTACCTTGGTTTAAACATCATCAGAACAGCCCTGAAAGCAAACAGTGACAAACCAGGAGGCCATCCCGCCGGTGGGCGCACGAGAAAACCCACATTGGTCAGCTGTTATTCACGGTGTGCTTTTCAATGAAGTCACTATGAAGGAGCCACAACAACAAAAGAGAAGGAGAATCACGATATGAAAGAGACACAAAGGGATGTCGAGGAATGAGTGAACAGAACAAACACACGCTCTTTATCTGGCTCGCATGTGCACAAGTACACAGGCACATTTCAAATGGCTTTTTATATTGCGCTCATTCAAAAATAAAACAAAGAAAAAGTACAACAATAAGCGTTTGTCCTTTACACACACACACATTAAAGTACGGTTACCTGGTCTCTCTTGCCCACCACAGAAAACCACATGTTGCAGCCGCTCGTCAGCGTTGTTCACACAGACGCGTCCAGACTGGGACACAAAGTCTCACACACACCAACTTCTATCACGGTGAGCGCCTCAGCTCGCCAACGTGCACCGACAAGTCCAAAAAAAACCTCAATTACACCGGCTGGGAGTAATCCATTCAGCCGAACGTCTACGTTTAAAATCACTACTTACGGCCGGGAGCGTGGGATAACAATAGTAAAGAGAGTTCCTACGTGTGGGGCAAAAAGTAGGAGTAGAAGTTTAGTGCAGGTCATTTTGTTTTTAAAAGTTTAGTGGAAAAAAAAATTTAAAAGCAAGTTGAAGGATTTATAAAGCTGTATAAATTCCAGTAAATGTGAGGGGGAAAAAAAAAATGCAGAAAAATTCCTCCACGAGTTCCTAATCGCAGCGTGTTTGATAAGAATCCAGGTGGCGATCCAGAGGTGAAGTGTCGGCTGGGACTCCGGCTGGTCAGAGTGAGGTGCGCTGCTGCAGCTCCACCAGGCAGATGCGCACACACACACTCACTCACACACTCAGTTATATAACAGGACAGAGCTCAGCCCAGTTTACAGAGAATTCAAGCAGCTGTTTGACAAAATCCTCTACCTGACTTTCCCACCCCACCCACTTCTCTGCCTGCTCTCTTCCTCATACGTCCACCCAGCTCTGACAATAAACAGAGCGAGGAGGTTTCCTCAGCACATCCTTCACACACACACACACACACACACACACACACACACACACACACACACAGGAAAGCTCTCGCCTTCAGCAGGAATGTCACTCTACCCTAAAGAAAGAGAGAGAACACATACTATTGGCCCGATACCCGAAATCAGTCTCGGTATTGGTGCATCCCTAAAAATAAGAAACCTGAGTCTTCAAGAGCAGACAGTAAATCAGCTCCTTGAGCCTTTAGCAAACGAATGTATTCAAAATATTGTGCAAATCTAAAACAAAATCAATCAACAACACGCGCAAGCTGCAAAATAACCACATTGAACGACACAAAAAGTGCAAATAAAACAATAGACGTCACTGTGCGGGACTCCATCTGAGGCCTCAGCACAGAATTACGTAAACCGTCCAGCTTGTAAGTGCAGGTTTCCCCCCCACAGGAAATTTGTTAGTTAAAGTAGACGTCCAACTGCATGTTTCTGTGGCATTTTTAAATTCAAATCCAAACAAATATGGAACATCGTGGTCCCACGCGCCTCCCAAACGCTCCCAAAAAATGTCAAAAGACGACCGAAACACCAGGTGGTCTGCATTGCCAAGTGGAGTTTTTTGTATGAAGAAACAGGGCAATGTGATGAATAACGAATCCTCCGGTAAACGCTCAGGATGAGTCGGCAGCTGCTCGGTCTTTCTAATAAAATGGAAAGGTGACGATGGGGATGTTTGTTTTAACCCCTGATAACTGGGTTGGATGGTGACAGCTGGTATATGCAGGTGTTGTGTTCTCTCACTCGGTGGACTCTGAGGGGCGGCTTTCAGCGTTTGTTTTACACGTTTTCATTATTATACGCTTCCTGTTTTCTGTATCTGACGTTCCAGTCTGTGTGTGTTCACCGTCTCACACGACTGCAAGACAATAAATGGTGACATTTAAGTTGTGCAGAGCTGAAACGATTACTCAATTCATCAAATGAGATGAGTCAGAAAATGCATCAGCAACTATTTAGATGAATGATTGATCATTTATGCATTTCTTTTTTTAAGCAAAATTTTAAAATATTCACCGTCTTCTAAATTGAGAGGACGTGCTGTTTTTATTTGTCTTACATGATAAACTGATTATTTGTGCACTATTTTCTGACATGTTATGGACAAAACGATTGAGTAATTCATTGTCAGATTAATAAATAATTAAAAATAATTCTGCACATACAAACACATCTATATTGGTCTAGAGTTCTTAATATTCAGAGTTCATTATGTCCATACAGGTTTGGGACATTAGCTGCAAGTCTTCCTCATATTAACTCACTATATTCACTGTTGACCAATAAAAACATATGTTGGACTGTGTAAAATGAAGCTGACATTACAGTTTACTAGTTTGCAGTCTACAGTACGGCGATCTGTGTCCAGCAATATTTATTTTATCCAGCAGATGCCGCCACCGTGCACATCGGTCATCTTTTTCGACACTCATAATCATTGTTTTGTTGTAACTCTTGATTTAAATGAAAACGTCTTGAGTTTCATGAATATAAATGACCCTGAGGTGGGCAGACTGAAAGCTCTTTCATTTTTCCTCACACCAGAGCAGAGTCTGCATTTTCTTTTAAAGTTAAAAAACAGAGGTGATTTTGTATAATTTCCCCGCGTTTTGTTAATACATGAAAAAATAAACATGAACAGACAGCGGCACATTGTCCCAACCTCAACACCCACTCCCACATAAGAGGAGACTACACGGTCTGCGATTCATCCAGAACTTTCTTTGCAATGTCACTGTTTAGTCTCTGCACTGCTGTCAGACTCAACAATCAAAGCAGTCTATTTAAAACTGCAACCTCTGCTGCCAGCACCGTGTCACTCAGCCTCACACACAGTTCCAACGCACCGTCTCCACAGCCAAGATGAAAACAGCTATTTTTGGATTTCCTGTCAAATTCGTGCAAATCCTTCACACTTCTGCCTCTGATGATTTCTGCCTTGAAAGAGAAGTTCTCCAACTAAAAGAAAAGTTTTCTTGAAAAGCTCAGACACATCTCAGATCTGCTGGAGTTTCGATTCAACACACACACACACACACACACACACACACACACACACACACACTTACTTCCAGGTGGTATTTCCTACCTTGGCAGCAACGATGCTGAGGCCCATGCCGTTGTGCTTCTTCAGGGTTACCGTGACAACCTCCGGGTCTTTCCTCATTGGCTGAAACGAGAGATGGACAGGAAGGACAAAGGTTGAGTGAGGATGAAACCTCTTAAGTTGTGTCTGTGAAAGCCTCTGGGGGGGGGATGCCAGCGAATGTCCTCTAGTGTTTCCCTGCGTCTGCCACTGAAACCAGACGATGGAGTGAATAGAGGGAGGGATGAGAAAAGGGAGGGAAGGAATGAGGGAGGGATGAAAGGGGAAAAAGGGAAATACCACAAAGGAACCTGTGGTCACTGGATTCAAGTCAAGAATGAAAACCACATCATGGCTACCCACACACACACACACACACACACACAGATATACATATACACACACACACACACACACACACACACACACACACACACACACAGCAGGGCTCAGAGAAGCAGGACTGGGTGGAGAGACAGACAGAAACAAAGAGAGAGGGAGCAGCAGAGGTTTCCCATCAAGAAAAAAATATTCTGACAAATGATACTCCAAAATAAATATCATGTCAGATTTCTACAACATTTTGTACGTGTGTGTGTGTGTGTGTGTGTGGCCAGCACTCTTGCATAAATGCAGACGTAGCAAGTTGATTATTGTTCAATCTCCAGTAACACCCAAACAACAACCGCACAACAGCTACAGCTAGGACAACATTAAATCTACACTAAGAGACAAAACAGACTACAATAAAACAAGACCGCACCAGTAGCACAACTACACTACAATGACATCTCAGCTACAACTATGACACCCAGAACACAAACTGTGTTAAGTATTTAAAGTTGGCACTAACGCATGACCAGATTGTTGCTGTTTGTGTACCGTTTGATTTGATATTCTTTTATCAGATGTCTCCTCTGTGTGTTATTTAGGCTCAATTATTGTGCAGCTCACTGTGGACCAAGTACCACCTAATGTCCATCAACATTTAGGGAACACTCCTGAGACGTAACAAAAAAAAGGTCCAAATCTTTATGTAGACCGACAGTACTTTTATGCAACAGGAAGTTAAAAGCCAAAGGCCTAAAGCTGTACCTGCTTTAAAGTAAAAGCCTTACATAAGTCGGCCAGTGGGAAATAAACATCTGAACGGTTATTGGTTGCTGTATTTGTTTCCTGTTGTCCGTACTGGAGTTAAAGAAATCCCTCCATAACATGATTTCTATGTAAGTGACGTGCAAACTTCTTGTAGTCCAGCTGGAGATAATGGAGACATCTTATGTCAGGCTTTTATTGTGAAGCAGGTACAGCTTTACGCCTGCAGCAATGTCAGTGACCTTATGTTGAGTAAAAGTAGGTGGTCTACACAAAGACGTGGACATTTTCAGACGTTTTTCTCAGCAGGTCAGTTTAACATCATGCAGGGGAGGAAAGGTGAAAGAAGACAGCCACCCTGAGCTGGTCAGATGGACGTGTGTGTGTAAAGATCAAACCTCCAACATGTCACCGAGGTTAAGTGAAACCTTCAGCCTTTATAGTGCAGGTATCCCAACCATATGGAAGTATAGGACAGGAAGTGGCCCAACACTCACTCAGGACTTAAATGGTAGTTCACCAGATAACTAGTGGGATGCACTGTCCTGTTCACACAGTGAGAGATGTTACAGCCATAATGACTGACTGAATGGTAATCAATGAAAACAGCTCCCCACTTCACTACTACCTGATGTTTTGGTATTTGCACAGACTAAAGGGTGTTGCTATAGATCCGGTGCCCTCCACAGACACAAACGTCTTCATGCTAAGCTTTAGCACAAGTTCCCCACTCAATCAACTGGCTTTCTGTCCACAATATGCCAACAATTCTACCAATCAAGAAATGGTTTAAAAATGGGCTCCGCAGAAGATAATTTGAATTAAAAAAACACAATTAGAAACACAAGTGGGTGTCATTTAGCTGGAAGCTAACTTTCCTTTTGAATCCGAGCATTTGCTGAAGATAATTTCAATACATTATATTCATTTTCTAAATGTTCCGCATGCAATGTTGATCACATCTAAATGATGTAAACATGCTACATCACCACATGAACCACGCCCCGCCCCCTCCAGTTTTCTTGAACACACACACACCATTAATCAAAGAGCGTGTGTGTGTGTTTGTGAAAGACGCCTGCATTACGTCGAGACTACAGTCGTGAAATAGTAGCAGGATAAACAGACCAATTACAGAGGAAGTGGCTGCGCGTGTGTGTGTGCGTTTGTGTGAGGTCCATCATTTACTAACCAACTGCTGCAGTGTGATTTGTGTATTTATGTTGATTAAATTGTGCGCGTGTGTGTTTGGTGTGGTCTGTGAAGGCCGTTATGAAAAGTTAATTGCCCCTTCTGAAGTCACTGTAATCAATGCCTTCCAACTGGGAGACCACACACACACACACACAAGCCCGCACAGGCACGCTTCTGGACTTGAATCAAAGAAACCTCCAGGTCTAAAAATA
Source organism: Lycodopsis pacificus (assembly GCA_028022725.1). Classification (NCBI taxonomy): domain Eukaryota; kingdom Metazoa; phylum Chordata; class Actinopteri; order Perciformes; family Zoarcidae; genus Lycodopsis; species Lycodopsis pacificus. The sequence continues at coordinate 15,338,294 of CM051705.1, read as the reverse complement.
GTCAAACTATGTGAGCTGTGCCGTCCCCATCATCTCCAGCTCAGGTTGTGTTCAGGGGTTTTCACCTTTCTTAGTCTTGCATTCAGCTGGAACTGATCCATGTTTTCATCTAGTCCCGTCTTGCCTACAGAAACTCCTATTCAATCTCCCTTAAAGCCAGTAGATCCAGTATAATTTACCTGAGTTACCCAGTACTGTGGAAAGATGAGCTTAGCCAGAAAAGGTCAACAAAAGCACCTGAAGACAGCTCATTATAATGTGGACGCATACCATCCGTTTATGTTCTCCATATTAGCCAATACTGGATACTTCAGGTTAGTAACTTCAGCTATATTTTAACGACAAATCAACCATGTCACATTCTTAATGCCAGTACCATTTATCTTAAGCATATCAATAGAAGGGCAGAAGCAAATGACGTATTTTACATTCAAAGCTTCTGTTGACATTTTCAAATAAAACTCCAATGTCTGTCGTCTCATGTTTAAAAAAAAAAGCGCCTTAAAAAAGGCGATTCATCGGATTAAATTATTGGTCTTTTCTTTATTAAATCAATTTTCTTCAATGAATACAACTCATCAGTCCCTCCCTTTGAGTGACAAATGTTTTTGAAAGCCAAAAGCCAACAAATATGGATTGAAGCAGATTATTTTGTGAGATAAAAACATGGTGTGAAATTATTACATCCATCTCTTTTCAATACATTTGAACTTTTGGACCTTACAACGCTCTGGAGACATTTAAAAATTCGGATGACAGTAGTCGAAACAATCCACCGCTTGAATCTAATCCTACAAATACTAATATTAATATTAGTGAAGGCTAATCTATATTTGAAAATGTGCCGTACCGTGTTTAAACAAAAAAAGAAAAGCCTGAGCAGCATTGGACTGTTGATTTAGTCTTTGAATGTCAAAGTTATGAATGAAGCTTCAAACTATTCGCTACAGTCCTACTAACAATACGCTTATTTATAGACGTACTTGTTTAATTTTTAACATACATCCCAAGTATATATTGATTCACATTGTTTAGGTTATCTGCTGTGCTCCAATATGCTTGTGATGAGTTTCAGAGGTTCCTGTTCATCCCGATTAATCTTTGAATGAAGGAATGAATAAACAATTGCTGTACTGTGCTGATTTTATTGTGAAGGCTGGGAATAAAAGATATACTGCTAAATAAAAGTATTTCCCATCTTGAAAATGTTGTCATAGCGTTAATATTTTGATAGATGATTTTAGAAACTATATGTAGATTTGAAACTCATCTTTATTCCTCAGATGGAATTATTTTGGAGCGGTTTGAACACAATTCTCGTCATTGATTGATCAATCTCAAAGTAAAGTCATCTCAGTGCAGCATGGAGATGATTGTGTCACTTGATTGCCACTCGCTTCTCCACAGCTTCTATGAGTCAGCATTACTAACCTCTAAAGCTCAAAGTCCTCTTTGGCCTCACTTTACCCCAGCTGTCCCAGTGGGCGGACACACAAACGTACACACACACACACACACACACACACACACAGAGTGGTTTAGAAAGTGTGTGTGTGTTAATGTCCTACCATCTCAGAACTGTCAGCAGCAGAGAAGTGGCTGTCGCAGTCAGCTCCCTCAAAGTGGACGGTCCAGGTACCAGGCGAACGGGGGTGGGGCACTAACCTACAGAAACCTGTTAGAAGAAACACACACACATTTTACAATACGTTTTCACTGAGTCATGCAGCTAAATTATGTGTGTAAAAAAACAGCTAGGGTATACCAACTCTTTGATAACTTAATTGCTTTACATGAAATGTAAGACAGAATTTCCTTTTATTGTTAAGTCTTGGTGCCGGTGACTTTACCTCTCTGCAGCAGCGGCTCCAGGAAGTCCTGCAGGCCGTTGGGGAGGCTGCGCACCACGTCGCAGGAGTAGCCGTCCTCAGGAAGGAGGAAGGGCAGCTGGAGGTCCGGATCCTCCTCCAGCTGAACCTCTCTCCCATCACTCCTCGCCAGCTCATCTGCTGTGTTCTCTGCCACTGCCACCACGTGGTCTATCAGCTCCTGCACACAAAACCAGGTCAACTCATTTAGAGTAATGGCTATTTTCAACATCTGTCAACATCTGACAACTATGTGTGCATCATAAACGCTCTCTATTGTGCTTCCGTGCTTTTTGGCTTACAGGCGGGATGTAAGGCTCGTCCGGAGCACAATGGTAGTTGGTCATGAGAGCGTGGAGCTGCAGGGAGTTGAGCTTAAAGCAGGTGTTGTGGATGTTCTGCACATCCTGCATGGAGTATTTGTCCATGGTCAGCAGGGTGGTGGCCTGGAGGACACAGAAAATAACATGTCAATGAGCCACATTCCTTGTATATCGTATTCATGTTGTCTGTAGTTTCCAAGCTTACTGTTTGGCCAATTTACTATCTCTACTACCATCTTTAGGTACTCAATACTTGCACCGTACAAGTAAATTGTCTTCATGTATCCTTGCTTTTCTTATCTTTTCAAAAGAAATTGTATAGCGGCAATCCGAGCATGAGCTTAACTGCCACTCTGAGTGACAAAGACCATTAAAGATCTAAAGATCTGGAGTGTTAAACAGAAACTAAAGGGAAAAACTGGCAAGAGAAGTAATTCACTAAAAAGCAGAAAAAACAAAGATGAAAAACCCTGTGAATAAAACAAAATCCATGACCCTCTCAGTCCGAGCGTCTGCTCGCGTCCCCATCCGTCCTCTTACCTGAACAATTCGACTGAGGTGGCAGTCGGCGGCGAGCTCCAGACCCTGTTTCTCTGCCCAGGCCTCGATGTGGCTGAGCTGCTGCCGGAGGATTGCCCCCCAGTAGTGACAGCACAGCCCAGACTCTGTGTCCGTCACCAGCTTGTTGAAGAGCCACATGTTGATGAAGTGGAAGAGCTGCGAGAAGAGCTGGATGGTCAGGGCGGCGTTAACCCGACACCGCCGCAGCAGCGACATCGCCCCCGTCAGGGTGTGCAGAACGTCCTCTGGAAGGAGAAGAGACGTCAGATATACACTCAATGACGGCCAACCATTCAATTCACATTGGGAGGTTAAGGATAGCAGTGATACACTGGGATTATGGGAGTTAAAGGAACAGTGTGTAACATGTATGGGGGGGGGGATTAAGTGGCAGACATGAAACACAATATTCATAACTATGTTTTATTAAGTGCCTGACTCTGAGAATCTTTCCAACCTTGAGTGTTGGGACGCACCACGGCAACAAAGACAAAAAATCTTCAACAGACTTTTCTCAAATCTTTACTTTTTTTTTTTTTTTACTTTAGACCCTTAAAAATGATTCTGCTCGGAGCTCAGAGACATGAACAACGTGAAGAGGCGTCGCAAGTGGGCACTGCTTCGTTCAACAGGGCCATAAGCCAAAATGGGAGGGAAACACTGTTTGTGTATTACCGATCTTGGGTCTCTGTGGATTATGTTCCTCGGGGTCGTCCAGGAAGGCAGGCATGTAGTTGTTCAGATCAGCCTGGAGACAGTGGACCAAGTACCTGCATGCACACATTACAGCGTGTTAAAGACATCAAGACTTCACCACCAAACAGAAAAGCTCTTCTTCAATCATCTCACAAACTCGTATTCCTTGACCTCTACAGAGAAAGGGGCAGGCAGGGAATTTGGTCCCGTCTGGAAACGTGCATGACATTCCAGATTCCCACCCCACAACCACACACACACACACACACACACACACACACACACACACACAGACTGACTTGAAAGCCATCTGGACCAGATGGGCGAGGACATCCTGGGCGTCCAGCGTGACGCGACTCAGGTCTCTGTCCTGCTTGATGAAGTTGAGCAGCTCTGATGCGTTGGCCATCCAGAAAGCCAGCGCTCCGGCAATGTTCTTCTGCTTCTGTAACGTACCAGCCCCACACACACACACACACACAAAAAACATACGGAGGAAGTTGTTAGAGCCGCAGGATCAAGGAGAGACTGGAGAGTTAGAACAGAAGGTAGTAGAGGGGTTTCTGTTTGAGTGGCAGCCAGAAGGAGCAGTTGTTACCTCAGGGATAGACTCATGCCCCGCCCACCCCTCCCTCTGAGCCAACCCGGTGTCGAGGGGAAGAGTGGTCACCACTGTCGCTCAGAAGACGGTGCTTAATTAAACTGTCTTGATTTCTTTAGCATTTGAACGCTCTAAAAGATTTTCCATCGTGGGAGACATTAGTGACTACTCCTTCCTCCCAGACACACACTCCATTTACCAGGTCACCAGACACCAGCCTCCTCCATGAACCAGTTGGTTGTACAGGTTTCTTTTTGACAAAACTAAAAAGTGTTTAGACTGTAGACTTACACTGAAGAAAACATGAGAGCAGGTGGATCAAAAGTGACTAAAAGTCCATTTATTCCCGATCAATCAGAATAACACAAGGATATTTTTGTGGTTAACTATAGTCAGATTTAAGCCACTTACATTAGATGTTTCTATTGTTGCAATTGATATTAAGCTTTAAGGTCATTTTGATCTCATATATATATATATACACATATATACACACACACACACACACACACACACACACACACACACACACACATACATACACACACACACACACATACATACACACACACACACACGTACATACATATACATACACACACACACACACACACACACGTATATATTTTATATGAGATCAAAATTGTAATAAGGCTCCATATATGTCTGCCTACAGTCTAAAGGACAGTTTGTTTTCTGGTCCTGAGATCAACAGGGAGGAGAGAGCTCAGTGTGTGAGGAGCTGATTGGTTAATATACCCGCCACTCAGAGAAGGAGGACTATGCGAAGCTCGCTCCCCGGCACTCATCTATCCCCACCTTGAAAAAAAAACGCAAATCAAAACAAACCTTAATTCAGAACAGCCAGAGAATGAGAGACGGAGCAAAGTGCTTCCAATAAAACATTGAGGAAACACTTAAAACATGGACAGATGGTTGAACACGTTAAATGAACTTCCAAACAGACAGATGAAGCAGAGGAGGAGCGACTCGTCTCTCATCCACACTGCGGAGTAGTAGAAGCAAGACGTGATGGCACACAAGACGGATGCCAGACTTAAAGGTGGAGCAACGGTGGAAGAGAGTGGTTGCTTTGGTTTTGCTGTTTTTTTTATTGTTTTTTTAGTACCAGGCAGGTCCCGGAAGCTGAATGGAATTAGTTGGGTTGATGTAGCTGCTTAGTTTTCCAGCTGTGGGAGGACGCATTATTATGGCTTTATTTTACATTTCTGTTAAAATGGAGAAAAAGAAGCAGCAGCAACAATGAAGGGCTGGTCAAAAAAAAAAAAAAGCTGACAAAAGTAGAGAGAAAGGTACAGATTGAGTGGAGAGGCTGAGATTCAAAGAAGAGCCAAGAGGTTGATGAGGTTGGAGCGACATGATTTTACATTTTAAATCGTGAACATGGGATCTGGTTTGCCTTCAAAGGAACGTCAGGAATTGAGAGTGATGCAACTATTTCATTGTGACCGAAATCTCAGTGTGGGTCAAAGTGTTCAGCTGAGGAGAAAATACTTTTGCTGCCGAGCACTGCAGCAACAATCCAAAACAAAGGCAAATGTGCACGATGCAACAGAAGGTTGGATTGGTCCAAATGACTTAATGTTTAAGGATTCAAGGATATAATCCACAAAGAATAGAAATGTCATCAACAATGGATTAAAAACATGTTCGATACATTATTTGTCTTCTACAATAGAACATAATGGAGAATATATTATCCATTCTATTAGGCCTGCTCAATTAATAAATTAATTTTCCTAATATTTTTTTGATTCATCAATTAACAGTTTACTTTATAAAATGTCAGAAACAAACAACAAAAATGTGCATCACAATTTGCCAAAGCCAGAAAGAGCGAATTGAAATTCCACTGGCACAGAGAAGAGGAAAAGCTCAAATCACTATTTCATCTATGTCGCCCACAACGAGAGAAAGAGAGAGAGAGAGAGAGAGTGAGGGGGAGAGAGAGAGAGGAGTCTGTAGCAGCCGTATCATGGTGTGCTATCCTACCTGATCCCCTTCAGGAATCTCCTGGATGGAAGGAAGAGGAAGAGGAGGAGGAGGACACGTTTACAGGACAGAGAGAAAACACGTCAACAGCTACAGTATGGACACAGCCATGTAACACACACACACACACACACACACACACACACACACTCTTTGACACAGACATGGTCATGGTTTACAATGTGAAGACATCTTGAATCAGTTACAGAACAAAACTGGAGACGGCCAGCTGAAAACCACATCTGGTCAAGAAACCATCACACAGGGTGTTTGAGAAATCTATCAACATCTGTCCGCTTAAAGGGCCAGTTCAGATGTTTTGAGGTGGGGTTGTATGAGGTTCTTAAATAAGTTCAGTCAGTTATAGTGGACACTACATTTACAATATTTTTACCCCTTTACCTTGCTGGTCATCGGACTCCTTTGGTGAATCTGAACTGACCCTTTAAAAACACCAAAATCAATACCAACAATAACACCAACTAACTGATCAAGGCAGCGGTAGAACCGTATATTCCGTGTTCTGAAAGGAACAATGACTGTTTTTGTCCATGGAGTCTTGTGGCCTTGAAGAGAGCATAGAGACACAGCAAGGTAAAGTGGTGAAAACATTCTAAATATAGCGTACACTTAAACTGGGAGTCTGAAATACGTTTTGCAGTTCATTGCTTTGCTCCCGTGATGGTACTCCTGCTGGTTTCTACAAACTGCGGGCGTACTGACGGCCATCTATTGTGAGTACAATCATACAATCCCACTTCAAAACATCCAAATTATCCCTTTAGAATAAAATCCATCATCAAAACGGGCAAGAAAATAGAGCCCTGTTATACTATTAAAAATGAGCCGATTACCTAAAACTTAACTGTATTTAGGACCATATTCATATTAAAACTGAATAATAATTGCTTTTAGGAAGTGGAGCTTTAGTTCTGTATACCAGCTGGAAATAATTGAGCAAAGTGTAAACAGGAGCTTAACGAGTGTGAAGGTGTATAAATGTGCAGGGCTAAAATAAACTAAAAAAGGAAAATGAATCCTTGAAGAAAGTCATTAAAATTTACACAGTAAACATTTTTGAGACCGCCGTATATTTAACAGAAAGTGACCGATAACGAAAATAAATTCAAGCCCTGCACTCCATTACACACGGCAGAGTCTGTTGGATTGCTTTACAACACAAAACAGGAATGTTATGAGGGAAATTCTGCCTAAAGCTTCCAGTTTTTTGAGTAACTGGCGAGAGTAACACCCTATAAGCTCTGGAGTTTATGTGAGATGTGGTCTCAGTATAAAGAGGACCCGGGACCAACACCATCAGATAATGTTGACCTCGTTCTCTGTGATGACACAAAGTTAAAACACTTCATTTGATACTCACACACTAATGTCTAAAATTATCCATCAAGGGGGACATTAATAAAGTAATGCAGTGAAGACGTTTAAGGATGCAAAGCAGTGGACAAGCGTGAGACCATCTCCAGCATATCACACAGGCAAGCTGGTCACAATCATTCTACTATTCAAGATTAAGTTCTCTCCATTCCAGAGAAGCTCGTTTTAAAGCCTGTTATATAAGCCCGTCTGAAGCAGGAAGGTTCAACATTCCTCAGCAGCTAAAAATATTTCCCCGAAAACTCTAGAAAACTTAAAATCCTGCAACATACAGACGGAAATAGATGAAGTCTTACCGTCCACTCTGTGTGTGCTTTCTTTCATGACTTCACTGCATATCACAGCAATATGAATAGAAGTGAATGCCACTAATACAAGAAGGATTTGCATTTACTGAGCCTCAGACTTAACGAGTGTGTGAGAATATTTTCATTAATCCTCCGATCTACCAAAGTCCTGTGCTGCATGACTTTAAATGACATTAGTCTTCATGCCAGCACTGTCAGCAAACACTATGTTGAGTGGGGCTGCGTATCGAGCTTCAACACTTATGAATAAGAAACAGAAATACTGCGTATGATGCTTGGTCTTGTTTCCAGTTATGGAATGTAGCTACATTCAGTCAAGTACTGTACTTAAGAGCATTAAATGGAAATAGTAAAGTAACTCAGAATTGTACTTAATACTTCTGATCCACTACAGTTTTCAAGCCAATATTGTACTTTTTAGTCTTTGCAAATTCAGATTGATAATACAAATTATAAATTAACTAATCCGTTTACTGGTTTGTTGCCTAGAAACTGCAGCTATAATGGTCAGTGACAGCGCCATGCGAACTGAAGTTTAGCATACATTATGTTGCTTCACATCACAAGCATTTAAAACTGACAGGTAGACAAACATAAGAAAAAAAGCACAGACTGGTGCAACAGAGGTAACTGTGGAGAGATAGCTGCAAGAAAAATACACTTACAAACACTTACACACACCTTACAGAACTACAAGTATAGTAGTTTGTAAGAACAGTGAGTTGTGGGGGGAAATAAGGACACAAAATGTCAACAAAAGACATAAATAACAGCATTATTAAGGAGCAGAACGCACGGAGAAGCACAAATTAATACATCTTCAAATACCACAGCACACACACGCACACGCACACAAAAGATTAAAAAAAGGACGTGTTACTGACCTGGATGACTCCCTCCATCATGCTCACCATCTTGTTGACGATGGCGATGACTTTGTGCGTCCTCTCAGACGGCGACATGTCGGGCCGGTAAGACGGCGACAGGACGTAGCGACAGGCCATGTACAGGACGTAGGTGGGCGACAGTTTGAAGTGCACCGTGGAGCTGTTGGTGTAGTTGATGATGGCTGACAGGAAGGTGTCTTCGGCTGGATGGACACACAGAGGATCAGACTGTCAGACCACACAGATATTTTTCTCGCACCACTTCTTACAGTGTGCGTGCATCCCGTCATGCTGTTGTTAAAGCAGCTGGTAGGTCATCCTTTGTGGCGACATGAAATATGTTTTACTTTGACCAAAGGAATCCTGAGGATATCAGTGTTTCACAACATCAATAGATGATGTTCCCAGATATCAAAGAATCAGTTGTCTGACAGAATCAACTTTTGCAGAAACGCCACCAGACGTCAAGCTGCGGTGGCCAATCGCGTAACCGGCGATCAGACCAGGAAGTGTGAAGTTATGCTGCATTTGTAGTCCCTCAGCTTGGCCTTGTGCACCAGTTTTAAACCCAATGTTTTGACCGGCCTCGCATCCCGTTTAGTTAATGAAAGTAAATGTGTTTCTTTTAGTCTGACGATGCAAACAGACTATCATTCGAAGGACCCGGCATACGAGCGAAAATCCATCACACAAATGGGCCATTTGAGTGACACTCCCACAGCCGGATTTGGTGCGAGTGCAGCCAGAGAATAAGAAATGTCTCCTCCAGCTTTAGCAGTTTAACCCCAAAACAGCTCTTCTGAAAACAGGCAACTGTCAAATTGAGCTTTGGTTTAGCCTCACTCTAAGTGCTCAATTTATCATCTTTAATCATAAAAATATTGACTGCGTTATCTCGCTGCAATTACAGGAAACAAAGCCTTTAGGCTTTAAAGTGATCCAGCTGATTTCCTGCCAAATTCGAGTGGACGGACACACACACACACACACAATGTAAAAATGTAAGCTGGAGCCTGAGACTAGTTGCTAATTTTCTCTCCATCTGTTTATGGAAGTCATATTAATGTCTCAACATGAATAATGTCTTCCAGAGGTCACCAGGCCTCCCTGTACAGAGCTGTAAGAAGGAACAATACACTAACTCGGCATTGGAAATGTATACAGACCGCAGGCTGACCCACATTTACTATATTCTTACATTTATCATGTGTATGTGTGTATAAATATACACACACACACACACACACACACACACACACACACACACACACACACACACACACACAGGTATATGAGACATTACTTGCATACCCCTGCTGCTAGAGCAGTTAGGTCAGCAGAATCAGTCCAGTGCGTTGTAAAGAGGGTTCAATAGTTTCCAGCTATCGACTGTTTCACTAACACGGCAGAACAGAAAGAGAGACACTAATACTTACAGTTGTCTCTGAACTCGATGCCGGCTGGCAGAGTCAGCTCTGGTCTGTCTACTGAAACGTCCTGAGACCTGATGAGACAAAGTGGCACCATGAGGGAATACAACATGAAGAACAGGGATTGAGGAGAGGAGGACTGATGAGAGGATAAAGATGGAGGATGAAGAAGTGGGTCTCACCTGCTGTCCTGCTGCTCTCCTCTGATCATGGGTTTGACCATGCCGCGCTCCATCTCCAGCTTCCCTGAGCTCTGCGCGCACACACACACACACACACACACACACACACACACACACACACACACAGTGTCAAGCAGCTTCGTCAACATTTAATTTCACCGTACAGATGTAGAAGACTCGTGTGTTATGAAGCGTCAATCACACTCTTGGAACTACTAACAAGCAGCTTACACAACATGCAGAGAACGCTGCTTTTACAGTTTCTCCAATGGATCAAATATCTCTATTCGTTCTATAAAATCAACACTAGCATGCTTAAAATAGATTTTAACATATTGCAAACATACATAGAGGTGCTGCCAATTGATATGTCGTCAAATATTTAGTTTTAGATATACATGCCTAGAGCTGCTACAATAAGTCAATTAATCAACATTAGTATTTAGATCATCAAATCTGTCAAACATTGATACACAAACGCAAAGATATGCTGTTTTATCTGTTTTGTAAAATTTCATTGGACAAAACAAACATTTGGTCGACAAACAATTAACTGATTAATCAAGAAAGTAATCAGCAGATTAGTCAATATGGTAAATATATAGTTATGTGTGTCACCGTGCATTACCATTATGAATTACCGGTACACAAGTATGCAAATTCTCAATTCATTTTAGTTGGAAAAAAGAACTATGGATGCACCTTTCCTTCTTTTTGTCTCCTGATTTGTGTGCGCGTGTGTGTGTGTATACGTTACCTTGCTCGTGGGCAGCGCAGCTCCACTGTGGACGTCTCCGTGAAGATCGAAGGTGGTTTCTGGTACACTGCTGCAGCACAGACACACACATGCAGCGGTTTAGTTGAGGAGCTGTGCTCTCTACATCTGACTTCTCATTACTGACAACGACAAAAGCTCAGACTTAATCCAGACACAGACAGACAGACACGCACACACTCACTTATCTAACTCTTCGTCTGGGAGGAGAGAGCTGGAACAGAGATGGAGAAAATGAATGACTCACGAATACATGCAGATGGATACGTTTGCTTTACACATATGCACACACACATACACAACAGTCTAATTAGATACAGAGAGGTCACACCTGACTGAGCACTGTACGCTGAGTGTGTGTGTTTAAGTGACAGTAATTGAGTGTGACAGCAGGCGGGTTTAAAAGACAGGCTTCGGCTTTTCACGCCCCACATGTCAGGAGGGCATCAATGTCAAGCAAACAGCACAGCACCAACACAAACACACAAAGCGTTTGTGCTCTGTGCCTTTGTCACATACACAATAACCTCAAGCAGCCAAAGTAGGTTAAACCCATAAACAGCTGGACTTTTCTTACGGCTGGATGGAGAAACGACACCAATTGTCTATCTCAAACCACATTTCCAGAAATGACTTATTTTGTAACATTTTCCATCTATTAAATGACAACTTTAACAGCCCACAGATAAGACCTCTCAACTGATGTTCAAACCAATGCAGATAAAGTTAATAAACTTGCAATGAAGAGGGGAAACGAGAGTATATGACAGTCATGTGGTGATCTCAAGAACTGGACAGCCATGTAAAGCTCGAGCAAACCTCATCAACCAGACACCTCAACCATTAGAAACTCTTTAGAAATACGGACTTGGTAGCGCTCTGATCCTCCCAAAACGTTGCTTGTTCAAATTGCTTGCACATGAGGGGGAAATAGAGATCTACCATTGCTAGATTGTTTTGTTTTACAATCAGGCTTTAGCAATCACAACCGACTTGGTTGTGATTGCTAAAGCCTGATTGTTCCGTCAATCACAACCAAGTCGAACCAACAGACAAACCAAAGCAAAGACATCTACTGGCAAATCAAATGAATTTCACAAAATATAACCACCATGTTTATTAAGTACATTTCAGAATGATTGGAAAATATTTAGCTTGAAAAACAACCCAGATAAGAGGAATGCTGGCAACATCAAGTCAAAACACAGGCGGTGGCAGATTATGTTTCTTTCCAGACATCTGGTAGATTAAAGTTCTGAACACTCGTATGCTACAAGATCATGTGTTCAACCGCCAGCAGCACCTGGTGCCAAAGAGCTCCGTTCTTTAAAAAAACAAACATCTGCCGTCTGTGCCAAACCGTGGCTCTGATCGTTCCAAACATCGTGATGCGTCTCCGGCTCAAATGAACTAGGTAGCCTTGTAAGTTTGCACAGCAGAACATTGGACAGCAGCCCAGACAACCACAGGGATCCACTTCCACCACATCGGCCTTTTATTCCAGACTGAGGCGACACTGCTCAAAATGACAGCCGGTGCTCTCCACTAACTCTTTGAGGAAATATCTGGCTCTTTAGCAGCCCAGGTCGTTCTTAATATTTATTAACTAGTCAATAGCTTTGTCTCACGTTTGGTCTTGAGCAGTTACTGTGCAGTGGGGCTGAAAACAGCTGCCTGTGGATGCCAGAGAGCACCAAAACAGAAAAGATGTGGGCCGTAAGTTAAAAACAAAGAGCTGAAAGACGCTACAATGCTACCCAGAGCTGAGGGAGAGGACAGAGAGTGATTGTTATCTGTGGGTTCATCGCTACAAACGGGCCATTTCACATACATAGTCATTAGTAATATATTGATTAAAACGGCTATAAAGTTCAGAGCTATCTACTTAAACTGAGTGTGGCACCTAGCTGTCAGTAGAGAATATACCACACACCTCCATGACTGATCTGATGCATCTGTTGTAAAAGGCTGGAAAGTAGTATAAAGCGTGGAGTAAAGCTTTCTGTCCCCACACAACATTTCAATTAAAACAAACCGACAAACAATTAAATTAGCGTAGTAACCCATCTGGTCTCATTACAAGTATGCTGCCAGCGCCAAAACAGAAAGAAATGTGACGGTGTGCCAATGTATACCTGAAATGAATGGTTTGAATACAACATGTTCGTAAAATGTAACAAAACAAGACCAAACAAGGAAAGTTCACAGGAAACGGAGCCTGCAGGTTTTTTCCTTCCTGCGGATTACATCTTCCTCCTGGCTGAAGGTGCTAATCAAAGTCACCTGACGGGGACTTTGGCTGGAATGCAAACCCGTACAAGAGACTCAAACCCTCCGAGGAACACTGAGGCAGAGCCCTGTTACAGACCGCACAGTTAAATGTATGATTAACCGCATGTCATTATTCAATTTGTGGTTTTAAAAATAAGTCAAACACTCTCTTGATTTAAACACTAACCCAAACACTGTCATTGTGTGTCCGTCCAACTCGCTACTGAACACACAAACAACCAAACTTCAGACAATTTACACTTTACTGATTTAAACTTTAAATATGTTAAAAACATGAGAAAACACTTCAGAAAGTTATATGGTCGGACTCAAACTACTTTAAAACTACACAGGACCAGCTACACAAGAGAAACCAGAATGCTTCTAGTCTTGAATAATTTGTAAGAACCAATTCATGCAGAAACACGGCGTCACTTACTTACAGTACACACCTCTCTCTTTCTTGCGGTGTTAGTCATCCATTGAGTCATTAAAGGGCCATTCAATTCTGATTCAAAACCTCTTTTTCTTGTTTCTCACTCATCCATAGCCAGCTCACATGCTCCCTTCTCTTATCTGGTGTGCTACCTCTTTCTGTCTCCTGTTAAGTGTGTGAAACGACAGCGAGCAGGAGGCCACACCCAACGCCATGTTGATCAGATTAGAGGGCAGCCCGCCTGCCATAACCCTAGACCTCCGCTCTTACTCTCCTCTCATTTCCTCATTCTCCCCGTCGGTCCAACCCCAAGACTTCCCTCCTCCCTCTTTTCCTTTCCCTTCATCTCTCTTGCTCTTCCCGCCAACTCCAAACCTCATCCTCTCCTCCCTTTATCTACAGCGACAACCTCTTCTTTTTTTTTTATGTTGACAAACTTGAGAAAACAGTGAGTGGAGAGGATGAGAGGGAGAATAGGGGGGAAGAGAACAAGAGCAGCGGTGCGTTAGAGGTGAAGACCGCCTCCTTGCCCTCACCCTGACTTGTGTCGGCTCCTCATCATGGTGGCTGGTTCTCTCTTCACTCCCTGGTCGAACATCGGGTCCACGAACTTAAAGACGTGCGCAGAACCAAACTGGAGGGTGGAGCCCGAACGCAGCACCGTGGTCTCGTTGACCCGCTGCCCGTCGACGAAGGTGTCGGCGTCCGGGCCGTGAGGCGTCACGGTCACCATGCCTTCACTGTGCATGAGGTTGCAGTGGTGGGGCAGGATCCCCGGGCCGAGCAGCTGGAGACAAACAATGGTGCAGGTACGTCACCACAAAGAACACTACATCAGGAGCTTTAAAGTCAAATTGAAATTTTAAGTTTATTTTTGCAAAGAAATCTGATTGCATGTCCTTTGTGTTTGTTTTGACTTGTGTACATACCACAAAGATAAAAATGTAAGCTGTGATTATTTTTCTCCAGTGACAGCGGCCCAGTTTCTCATGCGAATGGTGGTTAGCGTCGCATATACAAATGACTGGCATATTGCAGATAAATTTGTAGAGATCTACACAGATCTAACATTATCATTTATGGGTCGCAAGTATGGCGTTTGTTGTCTTACCCATGTGCCATCTGAGGTGGGGGAAAGGAGGAGGGGATTTTTCAAAGACTGGAAGGGCAAATAAGAGCCCTTTGTCAGTCATAACATACATGGATAAACAAGAACACCGTGTTTGTAAACGTATGTTAATATGATCCATGTCCAGTAATACGTGTCTGTAAATGCTGATGATTTGCTGTTATACTCACTCTAACCTCCAGTATTAACAAAATGTTAATTTGGACAAAAATGTGTTTGTATTTCGCCACCCAAAAAGTGAGGAGAATGCACTCTTTATTCACTCGCATTGACTGAACTGCCAGCATTGTGTTGTGACGTAGTTACCTGGATGGCTCCGTCCTCTGTGCAGTCTGAGCCCACCTCGGTGATGCTGTGCTGAAGCCGGTACAGCTTTGGTTTGTCCCGGGAGTCAGACCCGTCTAGACGCGCGCACAAACACAGTCAAGCGCTCACATTTAGCACCGGGCATCTCCTCACATCACAAGGAAACTGTAGTATACACAATCAGCCTCACACACTCGTATATCAACTGTCCACACACAGCTGACAGGAAAGAGCCAATACAGATTGGACTACAGTGGGTTATGCACTGCTAAAGTGGCAAAATAAACTGTGGGTGGGCTGGTTGTGCTGCAGAGCAATTATTGATCGTTAGTAATTAGGAGTTTAGTAAAAAGCAAAGCGGCATATTAGTTCACCAAAGAAAGACGGGGAAACATTGGCTGCTCTGGGGGAGGAAAAGAAATTCTGGGGGGAAAATGAAAGGGTATCAGAAAAACCTCAGAACCAACTTCTAAAAATAATACAGATAAAAGCTAATATGACATGGCTACCAGGACAGCTTGGCCTTTACGGTGATTTAATGAGGTTTAAGTAGAAACTGGCTACTTTGTTATGTTGGAAATTCACTTATTTGCTTTCTCGCTGAGCGTTAGATGACAACATTGACACCACTCTCGTGTCCATACGGTAAACACGAAGCTACAGCCAGCAGTCGGGTGCCTTGTTTTAGCTTAGCATAGGTGGATTTTGCTACCCTTGGTAGCTAGCTATTTCCTCGTTTCGAGTCTTTTTGCTAAGCTAAGCTAAGCTAATTGGCCGCAGCTTCATATTTATCGTACATTTGAGTGTTTGAATCCTCTCAACTAACTCAGCAGTTATTCCAAAATGTCAAAAAATGACTTTAAACTGACATAATAAAAGGAACTGAGGTCTTACATCTAAATTGCTAATAGCTGCAGCTACAGAGTGCTGCAGGAATGAGTCAGCAATTTTTTACACTTTTGGTTCCCTCGTCTCAAGGTCAATGTGTTTCTTAAATGCGTTTTTGGTTTGATGCATGAAATAAGCTCTGTAGTTAACACAAGCTTCAGACACATTAACTTTTTGTTCTACGACACAAAACACGTCAGTAAATACCCCTCTTGGGATTCTGGAGCTTTTATGAAAGATGGGTTGCCAACCAGTGGCTAAATGAGACTAAAAGTCCGCCTTTATCTTAGCGGTGGTGACATTAAGTCGTGTGACCGTGGTGTAGTTCACTTACAGCCTAATCTTAGCTTTGTACTTCTGGCAACTGCATTCACGCTTTTAAAAAAAACACAAAAGCGTTTTTTGTGAAGAGTATCTTGCTTTGCCACAGAGCTTGTTTCAAAAAATATAAAATACAATTGCTGTTGTCCAGCTAACCAGGGCGATGCTAACTTCAATCCCATCAGCCATTGCAACAGACACAGAGGAGGTGTGGTGCATTATTTTACCTTCGTGGTGCCGATAGGCGTAGTAGGCATAGTGATTCCCTCGCCCTAGGCAAACAGGCAGGCAGGTGCGGAGGAAGAAGGACACATGCACAAGACCCCACACACACACACACACAAACAAACACACACACCATGCCATAAGAAGGTGGGAAAGAAAACAGACACATAGCAGAGGGTGAAAATGCAGCAAGGAGGGAAAATGCAGCATTACCTTGTTAACCCATTATTTGGATGGCGGCATACAAGCATAGACACAGACACAGACACACACACACACACACACACACACACACACACACACACACACACCCTGAGCACCTTTCACCGTCTACTTTTTAGATATAATGCTATACTATTGTACCAGACAGTATGTCCTAATCCTAAATTAACTTTGAAGAATAACCTAAATTTACCCAAAAAAAACAAACCTATTAACACTATACCTTAAACAAAGATCTGCACATCAGTTAAACCACCGTTCTAAATCAATATGGTGGATTGAGCTGCAGGTAACCAAAGCTGCAATCATTCCTTTACAGCCTTAAACGCACTAATCAAAGCCACTGCACTGATCTAAATTGGTTATCAAGAAGGCAGGACCCACACACACACACACACACACACACACACACACACACACACACACACACACACACACTATTTAGGAGAGCCACCAAATCAATGTCCCATCTTTTCCACATAATGTGATCAACCTGACTGATTGCTGAATGATGTAGATGTGCTAGTATATCCTTGGACCAGACCCACTGGTTTCCCCTACACCGCCTCAGCACTAGTTTACTGGTGAGAAGTGTTTTGGTCACCATCAGCCCAAATAAGTTAATGACATGAGGCATATGACAGACAAAGAGGAGCTCAAGAGAGAGGGGGGGGGGATCAGTAGCAAGAAACAAGCAGTTAGTGCTGGTCGCATTTAGCAAGGTGAAGCTGTCGTTTCCCAAGATGCCCGGTAGATTTGGATGTTTTTTTAAGCATTACACTGGTGTCTCCATACTGGCATTTCCTCACTGCATTCCAGGGGTTTTGTTGTAGCGACTCACCTTTTGTTGCACTCCAAGCCTCTCAACCTACCCAGTCTACTTCTAATTCAGACATTGGTTTATGGCATTATAACTGTGTTGTACTGCACAAAAGACATGTTTTAGTTCTACCCACTTCTAGCCATGATCGTGCCGTTTCCATAGAGGTGCACGACTTGTATATTGCAGAGAAAAACGAGGCCACAGAGAGAAAAACGTGAAGGGTATTTAAAAAAAATAAAAAATTAAAAAATTAAATTAAAAAAAACCTGGAACCTCCTTGGGGTTCAGAGGACTTTTTTCTTTATTCAGTCAGTGTTCATAAAACAGTCTGATGTCAACTGTACCTCCAGGATTCTGGCATATTCATCCTGTTCAACTGGGTCAGTATATTTACATTTCTGGTGCAGGATTTGGAATGCAGGGATTTTTCCGTGCACACTTAAATCCAGCAGAACTCTGCATTGGATTGTTATTACAGATCTATACTTCAAGCTGAAAAATAAAACTGCATAGAACTTGATCCATATCAAATTTGGGGTGTGGAATGGAAGTGAAGCGTGAAGCGGTGGTAGCATACACCATCATCTGCAGGTAAATTGAGCTGATTCTAAGAGCTGCCTCCTATATATATATATATATATACTGCAGTAACCCTGCTGTGGTTTTTATAGAGTGAGGAAATCCTGTGCTGGAAGGAGCAGAAACCACAGAACACACGTGATTTACTCACATTAGCACGAGTAACCTTTGAGTAACCCTGAATGTTATCTACTGCACAGCTACCCTGCTGCCTGCTGGCCGCTACCTGTCGTAGCAGCAGCGCTCCTCCGGGTAGCGACTGATGGATTCTAGACCCAAGACGCCGCACATACAGGGGCAGACATGAGGGTGTTGTGTGTTGTGGTTCTACCTGGGCTCAGCTCCACCAAGTAAGGCAGTTTCTCTGGCGGCAGTGAGCTGCTGCTGCCATCCTTCCTTTGCAGGCCTTTGTCGTCTACTTTCCTTCCCTTCCTCCCTTGGTGGTCGGGGGGTCTCTTCTTCAGCTGGAACACTAGCGATCCTGATACACGGAATAACAAAAAAAAGCTTTAGCGTGTCAGTGAAATGCCGTATTTTTCGCCAACAGGACTGAAGAGGTGAGGAGCTACTGACACAGTTGTAATGGCTGCAAGGCAGCAGGAGGGGGCAGTAGCAGGCAAGAGAAGAGCAACTGAACTTGGGAGAACACTCAGAATCTTTGTGAGGTGTGTGTCAGAGAGAGAGCATGTTTCCAAGTGTGTGTGTGTGTGTGTGTGTGTGTGTGTGTGTGTGTGTGTGTGTGTGTGTGTGTGTGTGTGTGTGTGTGTGTGTGTGTGTGTGTGTGTGTGTGTGTGAGACCTCTGTCAGCAGGCCAGTCCCTGAAGATCTGCAGTGGACACTCAGAATCGTCCAGAATCGCCTCCTTGCCCGACTTATCATCTTGCTGCGAAGAAAACACGAAGACAAATCAGTCACCTCAAGCAAATACATACAGCCAATTCTGCCAGTGACTCTGTAGATGTGTTCTGTCAGTGACAGCAAATATTGCGGGAAAACGCAAAAATATTTACCCATATTCAAGGTATTTGCCTCATAAAACACAAAGGTAGCGAAAAAGATTTGTGTCATTGTGTATGTAAATGTTCCCAGTGCTATTTAACGACGCAACTACGCCAACGAGAGGCAACTATGCAACGACGTAGATTGTCGCTCATAGTATGCGCACGTCTGTAAATTAAATAATGTGTCTAAAAGATGATACGATTTACAGATAAAGATTCTTAGTTAAAGCTGTGTTGATTTATAAGATGACTAAACCTAATTCAACGCATTAGATTGTGTGAAGTATACAGTATGTACTGGATTTAAATGGAGATGACTCCTATATGGCAGAACACACATTTTTAAGTTGTCATGATGAGTCATTACAAACAGTATGAACTGGTTCTGAGAACAAAGATATAAGTTTCCCCTCCCTAATGAAATGATGCTGTTCTCAGGCTTTGTAAATATTGCAGTTGTTCTGAAGACTAGTCTACAGCCGTCCTACGTCCCTACATCCAGTTCAGTCTCATCTCAGTTAACATCCCCCCCCCCCCCAAAAAAAACACACACACGAGCTGACGTGCTGCTAGCTAGAATACCAGTGCTTGTTCCTCATGTTCACTAACCTAATGGACTTTTCCTGTCCTTTAGTCTCTTCAGCAAATTGCTACGGACTATCAACAGTGTGTGCGCGTGTGTGTGTGTGTGTGTGTGTGTGTGTGTGTGTGTGTGTGTGTGTAGTCCTAGGAGAGTCTTCCACTGTATTGGCTGTGGGAGCAGCAGTCATATGATTGGCCATAGCCAGAGTCCATCTGAGAGGATAGATATTGGAGAGGCTGTGAAGAGGGCAGCCAAGTTCACCGCCACGGACACACACACACACATCCACCAAAAGACAGACACATACAAATGTAGACAGAGCATCTGCTGCTGCTATAGCACTCAGTCTGAAAGCAATTGCATTCCTCCCAAAGGTTTTAGTGCCAAGCAGCATTCTGTCTCAATCTGCCAGTCCGGTGAAGAGTGTGTGCATCATGTGTGTGTGCTTGTGTGTGTGTGTGTGTGTGTGTGTGTATATGACCTTGGCTGTTCTCTGCAAAGAGCCTCTCAGAAGGGAGACGGATGATGGAGATGTGTTTATTGATGAGATAGGAAGATCGAGGTTGTGTTTAGTGGAGAACTAGGAGGGTGTAGGTGTTAGGAAGGGCAGTGGTCAGCAGTACTCTCCCTTGTGAATTTCTGCTTGTCAGATGATGACAAATAAGGTGCTGCGATCAAATACGTACAGTAAACTCAAAGTGATCTTGTTGAACGGTATCCACTGCAGCTGGAGGGGCTTGCAGGTCACACATTTTAAAAAAGGACAAAACTTGCATATTAACTTGTACGGGAAGGGAACAAATGTGATGGTTTTGGTTTGTGCTTTGGTGTTTTTAAGATGATGAGGTCCTCAAAGATAAAAGGTGAAGGAGTTGCAGTGAGATAAGCATGGTTACCCGGGCGATGCAGTACTCTCTGGGGTTCTCCTTCTCCAGCCCGTACTTCTCCAGCGCCTCCACCACGGCAAAGTCGGCCGTGTCTCTTGTGGAGAGCAGGATGGTCTTATATGGGATGTTGGGCTTCAGACTGTCAGCGTATATCCGTAAAGTGCCCCCTGCAGGAAAGAACGACAAGCATACGTTGTTAGTAAATGCACCCGTCTAACAAATGCTGTGCGACGGGGAAACTGAAGCCGCTATATTGTAAATATAGCATACACTTTAACTGATATTGATTTTGTTTTCTTAGGTGGCTTATATAAACACGCGTTGCTGCTGTCCACATCCACAGCAGTACATTGCTTTGCTCCCGTGCTGGTACTCATGTCTGCTTGTCCAAGCAGCCCGTGTGTCTACTACTACTGAACACTGACGCTGGATAAAAATATGTCTTCCTCAGCTCGAAAGCCATCCATGCCAATCAATAACGGTAATGATCAGTTCTTCGGGAAACGTCCATCTGGACATAGAACCCAACACGTTTCCGTGAAGGCGCACCGACTTGAATATATGACATGAATACACAGAACAGGAAAGTTAAAGTGCTGTAAAGTACATTTTCCTTTAAAAAAAATAAAAATAAAAAATAGAACCAGTAGATGGAGGGCAGTTACTGTAGCGCTCGTAAAATGTATTGAATTCGCCACACTTTCATCCGGAGACACGCGCAGCCGCGTGACCGTGATGTGTCAACGAGAAATGATCACCTTCGTAAAACCCACATGGGAGTCTTCAGCAAAGCAAACGGGAGTTTTTCAGAGGCAATTACACAAAATGAGCTTGTTTAAAATAGCAGTTACTGCTGTGACAACGTCATTGTCTAACCGCAAGCCACCCTGTCCCACCGTGTGCATGTGTGTGTGTGTGTGTGTGTGTGTGTGTGTGTGGACGGCGGTTAAAGCAGTTTTTAGAGTCGGGTTCACTGGTCCATCTGTCTGTCTGGCAGAATGATTTGGTAATGTGTGAGTCACCCGAACCAGCCAGCGCGTTTGTGTTCATTCATTCAACGTGGACATATTTATTTTGGTGTGGGTCAACATGCCAGCTTGAGACATCCCTCACAGACATATGGTCTTCTGTGGACACGCTGATGATAAAAAGAAGTAGCACTACTGGTGGTGATTACAACTGCAGAACACCTCAGCTTCTTTCCCCCCCCCCCGGCAGATTTCTGGAGCTCCGTCACGCTGCACAATGTTCAAGTCGCTCTGCAGAGTTTCTCTGGGGTTCACATGAGGTTTTCTTGACGTCACACGAGGACATCGGGACTTGTTCTCAAGCCAAACGACTCTGAATCTTTGCATGATGTCATATTCACTCGGAGTTTTTTTCAGATTTGACTCCACTTATCGTTCCCTAAATCCTGATCAGTCTTTTGGCTCCTACTGCTGTGAGGCATCCCTGTCATTTCCACCAACGCTGTGCTACATAGTCGGGATGCTGTTAGCTGGCTGCTACTTGTTCATTCCAGGTTCAGCACAGAGACTCCTTCCACTTCAGTGAGATAAAATCTTCTTACAAAAGCCTGTACAACTGCATCAATCTCATCCAACCTTATCTGCATTTTTCTGTTACTACTTTGCATCAATGTAGCTCGATAGGACGATGACATCCCGACTCTTAATCTACTGTACTCTGGTCAACTGTGTCTCCAACCCCTTGACACCACCAAATCTAATAAAAGCTCTAGAACCAGGCTGGACAGTTACACTTTTTTTGCCTCAAAGCAAATGATGTTACTCCTATGTGTCTCAGATTGCTTAAGTGCTCTCTTGTCTTGGCAGGCCGTTATGTCTTTAACTCAGAGGCGCAGCAGAGATGGCTGTCCTTTTAACAAGTTCACCAATCTCTGCAGAGAAGCTCTCACAAAGAAATGATCAAGCTCTTCATCACTCCTTCGACTACTGGCGACGTGCTGCATCTGGGCACACAGCCAGTTAGAGGAAGTGTTAAAGACTTTTCCTACATTTCATAATAAAGAATCCAACTAAGCTCCAGGGAATGTTTCTTCATTCCCTTATCTGGATCTATGCCTCGACACAGGAAATGTTCTGGATGTGCGTGTGTGTGTGTGTGTGTGTGTGTTGTTTGTCTTTTTAAAGGGGCGATTAGAGGCTCCACAAACAGTTCAAGTACCTGAGTCGGGCCTCCCGTCACTGCTCATGAACTCCTGCATGCGTTTCTCTAGTTTCTGCTGGCGTCTCCTCTTCATCACCACCTCTGGGTTGGAGATGGTCCTGGTAAAGCTGGTCTCCGGCATGTCCTTGTAAACCTCTGCCGCCAGGCGACTGATTTCCCTAAACCACAGGGGCGGGGGGGGGGGGGGGGGGGGGTGACGACGACAGAATAGGTGAGGGGGAATAAGATAGATGGAGAAACAGAAAGGTCAAATATTAAATCTTTCCTCTTTTGGAGCTTTCTGTGCTTTTCTTGGCATTATAAAAAAAACTAGATCCTCTCCAAGGGCTGAGAGGATGTATAAGGGCAAGACAGTAAGATGGATGAGCGAGTGAGTCTTACCCGTCCTCCCGGGTGAGCGCCTGCTCGTCTCCATCGGGGATCCGGGCGAACTCCTTCTCCCTCTTCTTTTCCTTCTTCTTCTCCTTCTTGGATAAAGTCCTCTTGAAGTTCTGGATCACGCCGTCCTTCTCTGGACCATTACTCTGACTCTTCTGGCAGAGAGGGGAAGAAGCGTTAATGAGGTGCTCTTGGAGACTGCGAGGGGAAGCCGGCTTCAGTTGGTAATGTCATACACATTTCTGAATGAGTGAACAAACTGAATGAGGAAAAGAAGATTTTCTTTCATCATCTTACACGTCAAATTAAATATTTTACTCGATTGTACTGCAGGAAACATCTCAACATGAGGTCTGCATTTGTCCAATCAAGTACACAAAAATGTCTCCAAATACCAACATGTATCCAGATATGCTAGATGAGGCATGTTGCCAGTAGCTTTAGGTGCTCAATCAGGTTAACAGACAACAATAGAGAGAGAGCAGCCGACCTTAGGGAGGATGTCGTTCTCGTTCTTCAGGACAAAGCGCCCTTCTCTGTCGTCTTTGTTCCAGTTCAGCTGAACGACTAGAGGCTTCTCATCCAGGTCCAGCTGACGCTCTTCTAACACACGCACACACAAAGACACACACCAGTTCATCGGAGAGTCCACTATGTCGTAGTATTATTATTCCTAACATTGAAACACTGAATTGTTAAGATATCTCTCGTCTTATCCCAAGTTTATGGGACTCACCTCCACTGACGTGGACCTCATACAGCGAGTATCTTGGCGAGGATAGCATCCTCATGTCGGGTCTGAACTTCTCGGCGAGCGTCTCAATGACGTCCTGCGTTGTCGCGGTGCTCGACACTCTGATGCACTTGGTGGCGAAGTTTCCGGCAACGCGGTCCTGGAAGTAGAACCGCATCACGCCGTGGAACTCCAAGTCCTGTTCAAGAGAGAGCGAGACAATGAGTCCACGATGTGTATTTTACAAACTGTTAACTACATTCAGTACGTTAATGTTTACATGCATATGAAAACCTGTTACCTGTTGCTAAAAATGCTCCGTGATGATTATTTTTACAATGTTAAAAAAAACAGTCGTCACGGGAGAACAGAAGCAACACTGGCTGAGAGCCAGGAAGTGCAGTGTGTCAGCAGGTTGTGTGACGTCAAGAAAAGAGGGTTTGTTTTCGTCATTTGCTGACCTGTTTTTCAAACCTCCTTCACTTCTGTGCACTGCTACCGACTTCAATAACGCTGTTTCCCAACAAATTTCATCGAAAGGTCTCTGTATGTGGTGTTAATTCTATGGAATGTATTCAAATCATATACCTCTGATGTATTATTTTGAATGCACTTGGGTGCAGCTCATTTGCGAGGAAATTCTTATTGTCCCTATAATAATGACCAAACGGACATAACCTCTTTCCAGGAAATGTCCTTACTTCCTGTCTCATGAATAAAGCGCTGCCATTTATTGTGTTTTAGACTTCTCTCACAGTGCTGGCCTGAGGAAACTGCTCTCTCTTACACAAACACTACACCGGCTCAAGCACAGCCAGTGCCGATGCTGGATGTGAAAGCAGCCGGCTGAAATAGACACCCAGGGCTATCTGCACTGTACGCGCATGTAGGTGCAACTTTATTGCCTGCATTTCTGAAGTCTACTACAGAACAAGAATGTCTTAAAAACATACACACCCAGTGCTGATATAATCATATGTAACACGGTGCTGACACAGCATGCGTGTGTGCATTCGTTAAGGTTCAGCAGTAAAACCGGCCTCATATTTCATTGTAGCTGCCATTTAAACAGTCTTAGAAAGCCTTAGATCTCCGAGGGAGCTTGTAGACGTTCCAAAGCGAGCATGTGCTCAAAACTAATAGGCGATATAATCTTGCTCTCACTGAACCAGGACGGAAACGATCATGTACCATCCAAGCGAAGTCAAACCGGATGCTAAACTATCACAGTAATATGGTCGCAACCATGTGCAAAATAGCGTAAACACAATAAAAATATGAGGAGACACGACGTCACAATATATAGCCTTGAAACTTGCATACAAATCTCTGAAATAACCCATTAGGATTGTGTAGTAGATGGTATTCCCCTTAAGAATTTAACTGTTTTCCTTAAGAAAATGATGCACTTTAACCTTTGAGTTTCTTTAAGGTTTTATTGTTTACAAACGTGTCCTTATTCGTGATGTCAGAAGAGGATGTTGTGCCTTCCGAAGAGGAAATCCCCTGACTGTGGTTCTTATACAATGAAGGTATCTTTCCTGTCAGGATGCCAACAAAGCAGATTTGAATTTGAATTCTCAGCGTTTCAGCGGGAGAGGCAAGTGGCCGAGCGAGCGAGTGAGTGAGTGAGTGAGTGAGTGTGCGTGCGTGCGTGCGAGATCAGGGTGATTTGAGGCAACGATTTACACAATTTAACTAGATTAAGTCTACACTGTTAACATCTGCTTGTAGCCTCCTCACATATATTAACACAGTTAGTAGATGTGAGGACTGACTGGACAGAGAGCAGGAAAAAGAGAGGAATGCTGATGAAAAGGTTTTCTTCTTCTTCTCTCTTTAAATAAAAAACAAAACGTTCCTCTCTCTCCTCATCTCTTTCTCCCCCACGTCTGATAGAGACACAGTCGGGCAGAGTGGAAACACTGAGCGTAGTTTCGATAGGCGAGGGTGGAGTTGGGAATGTGTGTGTTGTGATTTACTGCTGGAATGTGGGTCATTGACTGTTGCCGTCGTCAAGCTTGCGTAACCGTTGGTAACCGTTACTATTGGAGACACTGGTCCGCTCGGGTTCAAACAAAGCCTGTCTAAGAGCCAGCGGTGGGTAATTAACACGCTGTCCGGTACAAGTGCAACCGCATGTAGTTCAAGTTCCGTGCAGCAGTCCTCCTCACCCCCGTTCCTAGGGTAGATGGTACAGTCCGACGGACACGTGCCTCCAGGTTATTGTCGATACCAACAGCCCCCATGTTCATGGCCATGGTCCAGTCATACACGTGCATATTTGCAGACCATCGCAGGCCAACTCCTGAGCACCTCAACACCATGGTACAATCATACACACCCATCCCTCCAGAAAATGGTCCGGTCCAACTTTCCTTTATGTCCAAGCCAAAGTCCAATCCTACAGTCTCATACCTCAAGGAGTCAACAAAAAATTTTAATTAAATACAACCTTACTGGAGCTCAAGTCCAGAACAACAGCCATGTTCCCTCACACCTCCAAGACATGTCCCACTGCAGTAGCCTTCCAGAAGAACACTTCCAAACTCTTAATATTTGTGTGGCCTTTTGCTAACACTAGCTACGCTCCAAAAAATAATATATCACCGTTTAATCAATCACTGAACTGCATTCTGACTACACTGAATAGGTCAAACCTCTCAGTCTGCGCCACCATGATAATGTCACCCGACAAGGCTGCTTGGGTGAATCATGGGAGGTGTAGTCTTGAAGTAGTAGTAGTAGTAGTGTGTAGTGGACAGATTATAAATGAACTACTAACGACAACAACCACTTGCACAATGACTCCACGGCATACTTGGATGAATGCCACACAAAACTTAACAACAACTGTGATTGTGAAAGGTGCGACTTATCTTAAAAGCTAAAAGATAATTCACTAAATAATACCTGAGGTGCTGGGGCTTACACAAACAATGCAAGAGAGATTTTCTCTGTAATTGATGCTGGCTTCATTTGACAAATAAACTGAAAAACCTTAATTTTTCACAGTAAAAAAAAACAAGGAAAAATTATTTTTAAAGGGCACAAACCCGACCTCGCCATGTTTAAAATCATTTTAAAGCTTATTTGAGCGTCTCAGCTAAATTTCCAAAAATGAGAAAATGTCATGTGGCAAAAACTAGAACAGACTGTTCTGTTTATACTTTCTGCAGCTTTGATTGTAATAATCCCAAACAGCTTTTATTATTTCGCAAACGGCACTCGGGCTGACGGGAAATGCTAATGCAGCAGTATGTCACCGAACACAACAGCAGCCCAGATAAGGCCTGCTGTCTGTCTGTCACACACACACACACACACACGCACACAATCAACTGAGGTTTGATGTTGGACTACTTCTATCACTGTGGGAATGTGTTTATATAGTGGGTTAACAAACGGTGCATGTACACACCTCTAACGCTGATGCTAATTAACCAATGTGTAATTACTGTGTGTGTATTAGACCAATATGGTATTGTAGTGTGTGTGACTTTTGTCACTATGCCAGGAAGAGGCATCAGCAAAGGAATTCACACACACACACACACACACGTGTGAGCGATACCTGTGACTAAACTTGTGAGACAGGACTATTTATAACACGCACACTAATGTGAAGGGCACACTGTAGATCGCTGTTATCCTCTCAGATAAAGCCTGATTGAAACCAGTGAGGGAGAAGGTGTGTGTGTGTGTGTCTTTAAGTGTTTGCATTCATGCTTGTTGGAGACACGCTGTATGTATTACCAGTAAACCGATTATAGATACATTTATTGACCAATAATTGACTTCTGCCAATAAAAGTTTCAGTGATTTACTCTGATAACACTGAATAGAAAGGTTTTCTCATCAGTGAATCAGCTGGGCCGATATAAATCACCTATTATTTGCTTAATGAAGTTATATTGTATCTGCGTAAATGGTATCGTAATGTATATGATAAGCACTGGCAAGTTTACTTTTCAACAGTCCCACTCAGTACGTTAGTCACAGCTCTTTAAAGTTCAAATATAAGGGTTCCTTAAATAAATGTAATATTGGCAAATATACCTTTATCGACGTTTTAAACTCAACATATCAATATAAAAACCATGTTCAAAATCCAGTATTGCTACAGTAAGGTTTTTATTTCACTTTCCTCCAAGTCCCTCCTATAGAGCATTTATAGCCACAATATGACCGTACTGCAACATAGATGTAGGCAGATAAAAATGTTCAATAATGTATTTGTCAACAGCTGCGGCTCCTCCGGTTTGCACTCACGAGGCTGCTGTAAAAACAGATAATGACGACATAGTACAATAAAGTAGTGTTACACAGTATACGGATACGAGAAAGGTATCGCAATACCCGGTATGATCACTTATTACTAGCGGTACTTTAAGAATGACAGTGTTAATGAGAGACGTGCGCCATTTCCTTGTTACATAAATGTGCGATAGCTGTGCAGTGTGTGTGTGTACACTGTTTAATTAAAGCTAAAATTGAGGACATTAAATTTCAGTGTTTTTTGTGTTGTGTGTTTATATTACTCATTCCAGAAAAGGAGTTTACTCTTTGCAAATTAAATAAAAAAACAGTGTCTTATCTAAAAGATATTGTATGAATTTTAAAGCTTAATAACTGGTATTGGAAATCCCATATCGGTTAATCCTTAGCAGACACTTCCCACGTTCCCTTTTATGGTCTCAAAAAAAACAACCTTTGATCTAGCACATGCCATTTTCTCCATTACACAAAACCACTCACACCCACACAAAGCTCATCCATGAAAGTGAATGCCTGTGATACTCCGTGTGGAGAAGACGTGAGAGATAACCCTGACTTCAAAATCCAGCCAGCATGCTCTCTGACTAAAGCACCTCGGAGTCAAAGGTCTCCCAGAGGAGAGGTCGGAGGTCACGCCTGTGTTCCTATGAGAAAGTGAGTCGACTTCACTCTGTGGCTGTAAAAAACAGATCCCACCTGGTGCGTGTATGTGTGTGCGTGTGTGTGTTGCAGGAAGGTGAAAGTGGTGGATTATACTTTAAGGGGACTCAAGTTTTCCTGCTTGTAAAGCAGCAAACAAAAATAAATAATTTTGTGAATTTGTTTATTTATAAATGTATTTATTCTGTCATTACCACCTCTTCCAGGGTATTAAGTCACTTCACAGCTCTTAACAGCAGAACGGTGTGTAAATAGTCATAGGAAGGAGCTGGAAAGAGTATTTACCACCATTAAGGAACTTAACTGGTTATGAAACAGTCCCACATGAGTACTGATCTTTCTATGTGACCTACATAAACAACATCAGCAATAAGATTTCTATGTACTTCTTAATGCTCGTCATCGGTGCCAGCGGGTTGGATTTGCACCCCGCAGCAGCGTCTCCTCCTCCGGCCACGAGCAGAGCTCTGAAACACTAGAACCCTTTCGCTCACAGGGGTCCGCCAATATCAACACTACCGTAAATAAAGAGTTCCTTGTAGTAGCTTGAAGTACTGTTGCATAAATCACTTTGTGATAACTCACACACATCAAACTACAGGAATTATTTCAGCGTTCTTCTTCCCTCCTATTGACTGAACAGAGAAGTACGTGGTAGTCGACTGCTTAAATATATGCATGTGTATCAACATGATATAAGATTCCAGGTATCTTTGTCAAATACGGAGAGGGGAAGGGAGGAACAACCTTAGGAAGCCGCTTGCTTGCAAAAGGGAAAATATTTATTTAAGCTTCCGATGTGCACACAAGACAAAGAAAATTCAGCCCGAGGAGCAGCGAGCTCACCAGTCTGGTGTGTTAGATCCTTTCTAATGTTTGTCTTTTGCTCCGTGCAGCCTTTTGTTGCTCATCAGAAGCTTTAAGAAATGTTGTCACTCTTCGTGAGAGAGGAGTTTCCGATTGTGTCCTTTGTCCACGTTGGTATTCATAACTGTTCGAAGGCCATTACAAAATTCAGAGGTGTGATTTGCCACCGAAGACATTCCAAACAAAGAGACAATGTTCAACCACAAACAACTGCATTCTGCAAACTTAATTTAACCCTGATGTCATCACTTGTATGATAAACCCTGCTCGGACAGAGAGCCCACTTGACAGACCAGAGCCCTTCGTCACAAACAGTTATCACTTCAGAGTTGTGTGTGTGTGTGTGTGTGTGTGCGCATGTCAGAGAGTCAGGGAGTGCTCGAGGGGGGGGGGGGGTTATCAGGTGTTCAGGAAACAAAACAGAGCTCCGTTTCCGTAAACCACTTTTGGCCTCTGGTATGACGCTTCTGTGCGGACACCGAGCATTGCTGCATGTCTGAGAGCTTTCTGGTACAAACATAAGATAGCATTCACGATTTAGGATAAGGTGTAAACCACTGGGCTGGACAATAATTCCACAATTGTGTTCCAATACTGTGAGAACTCAATCTTTGCACACACACAGGTCTGACGGTCTACTGGAGACTAACTCTGAAGACCTAAATGAGATCTGACACAAACTCATTTGTATCAATCATATAAACTTTCTCAATCAAGTGCTGTTGTTATAAAATAGAATGCGTGATGTGCTATAACAAATATCTTTAATGTTTAATTCGGGTGTGGCTTTAAATTCATGGACTCTGTGTGCAGTATTGCATGTGTAGCCTACATAATTAAATCAAACTACACCGCTTTTTATAAGTTACAGATTTAATAATACTGTAGTTCTGCTCTTAGTTCTGAAGAAAAATAAAACTCCTGAAATACCAGTTTTAAGAAGTGCTGCTCTGACAAACACTTCATGTTAATATACAGGTTTTTGGGGACATTTTTTGCATTTATTGACACGAGATAGACGGGAAAGGATAGACAGACAAAGCTAGAATCAAACCATGGATATTCCGAAAAACTGTACCGCAGCATTTCACCACAACAGGAATGTCACCACAGACAAGTTTGGAATACTGCACATCTCTAAATATTGCAGTACTTTCTACAGGGACCCATAGTCTCATCACCCTGCTGTTAACTCCTTGGGCAACAGATATCGACTTAACAGACATTTATTTTAATAAAAATACTAGATTGCCACATGTGTTATCAATTGCACCAATTCTGCAGCCCTGCATTTCATTAAAGACAAACACAGGCAACCCAATAAAAGGTTAAACCCTAGTTTCCATGGCGACACTAAAAACAGAATTTTTAATTCTTTTTTTTATTGCATTGAAAAGATGAATTTAAGAGAGAAGGGAGGAGAGGGGATTTCTGGATGATGCAGTTTGAAAATGAGAATAGATTCCAGCTGCTGTGCGTCATCTTAGTCTCATCCACACACACACACACGGGAACATGAGCCTAATAAAATGAACTGAGTTCCTGAGTCAATATTGTTGCGGCCCCACCTGCAGTAACATGGGGGGGATTCCTCCCTAAAGCCTGTGTCCAAGGTCAGCTGGACCGAGGATTTTAACTCAGATGTTGGGAGGGGAAAGTCATCCCACGTCAGATCAGACACACCGAACAGATGGAGAAAATAAAAAGAGAGATGGAGACAAAGAATCCCATCGCGTGAAGCAGGAGAATTACTTTACCTCTTGCTTTAAATAGCCAAAGGACGCCAAAGGCGTACGGCACATTATCCACAGTATCAGATACCTTGGTGGTAGGATTTGCATATGTATCATCAGAAACTCAAGTCCACGTCCTGTCTTGGGCTTACTTTGAGTTGTCAGATTTTAAAAAGGGTTGATGACGTGGCCTCAAGTAAAACAAAAGGCTTGAAACTGAAGCTAGAGAAAAGTGTGGAGGAGTTCAGTCTATCTACAGGTTTTAGAAATTCCTTAAGATCCATATAATACTGCACAAACAAACAATATGTTCTATTTAAATGTTGTATTTATAACAGATATAAATGATTATGAGATATGAGTGTTTAGTCCAATCAGGCGAGGTAACTAATCTGCTTTCATCGAAGAACAAACTGTCGATCGACAGAAAAGTGCAAATATTTTATATGATTAATCTGACTTTTTCATGCAAAAATATCACTAGCATACTAACTTTATGATCTACAATTACTTCTTATCATAACAGTTTGAGTCGTTGAGGGATGATTAAAGATGTACAGTGTATCGTGCACTGAGTGACATTTGGAAACATCCAAATAAAGACTAACAGCAAATCTTTTTAGCTGCTAAACTGGCTCTTAGGCTAAAAGATCTGCAACATATGACTCCAATCATGTCTTTTCATGTAACGAATCCCTAAACAGACTCACATCAGAGCACAGACCACCACCATCTGACCAGTTACTGTCAGGGGGACCGACGGGGGAAACGTTGAGCCGTTTATTTATCTCTTGAACCGTCTACTGGGAGACGCATTAAGTTAGAATGAGACCTACGATCATACTTCAGCCACTCCCAGTCAACCTAGACGTTTTGACCAAAGAAAGGAGCCAAATATTGAAGTATTACTACGATGTAGGGGTGGGTGGGAAACGATGACTCGATGCAGAAAACTCAATTGGCAACGTCATGATCGCCTGTAACAATTCTGAGACACCAGGCTGTCCGTTCCTTACCGCTGCCCCTGAACGCAACAGACGTAATACACGTTTGTCTTGTTTATGTTCTCACTAAATACTAGCAGAGCTCTGGTGAGGGCGGCTGAGCTTGAGCCGCAGAATATGGATACAATCTGACCGGCACCCCCCGGCTTAAAAGCTAAAGTATGGAAGCATTTTGCTTCTTCTTCCGTCTAACTAGAAAAAAAGAACGAAGCCAATCACAGAAGTAGATTGCAACTTGTTTTTTAGACAAGGATTTGCACTCCTACTCGGTAACTGAGAATCAGAGCTTTTGCGCCATGTTGCACACTTTGGAACCGAGATAACAACATTCGTCTCAACGTCTTTACGGACTCTACAACCAAACCACAGCTAAAGTCATGGAGTCACTGAGGAAAGCGAGTAGGATGGTAGAAACTTGTGTGATTGTAACAGCGCACTTCATCACTGCATGTACAGTGTTTGTGTATCATCACATGTTCCAGAAAGCGTTACTTTTGTATGAGAGCTGAATGCTCATTGCCTATAACGAGGGGATTTGTTTGAGGAGAAGTCTTTATTATGCATTTGTGAATAAGTGCAGCTTGTTATGTCACATGACTGAGAACACGTTGAATTCTGTGTTTATACCACGAGGACGCTGCTAACGGCCAAACTATTTATTTTCTTGTTGGTTGTCTTTGCAATGACTGGAAATGTAATACTCCAATTGACACATTGCTTCTAATAGTTACTAATATGGAATTAATAAAAGATAACTGAAGTAAATGCATCTGTTTTTTAAATTATGAATCATACAAATATGCCGTGTTTTAAATATAGATAGTCAGGGAGAAAAAATGGATCATGTACAGAAACATGTTCAAGATGAATCGCTAATCGTTTTGTAATCACATCGTAGCCCTTTGAATCTGAATCAAATCGTGAGGTGCGTAGCGATTCCCACCCCAACTACAAAGCAGTTCTGTCTTACATCATCATCTTGAAGTTCATACTGAACACGGTGACAGCGCCGATCTGGAATGTATGTTGTTTCACTGACTATCCTGCAGAACAAAACCAACCTGAGCCACCAGGAAAAACAAAGAGAGGCAGCGGAGGACTATTGTCCTGACTGAATGAAATGACTAAATGCACACATTATATATTTTTTCTTGTTTATTGTAAATTTGTGTATGTAAATCGAGAGCGAAGTGGAAACCGGAGTCATGGCCAATAACGCTGATTCTGATTTCCTCTGTGGCTGCAAAGAAAAGCCTCTTTGTTTCAGGTGAGTTTCTGCTTCAGTATCGAGCCGTCCAGCCACCAACCCCCCCCCCCCCCAATTCCATCCAGCTCACCCTGTCATCCTGACAGAGCAAGGCATTGTGGGAAGGTATGGCATAAATCGTCTGGACCCAGTGGTGATGCCTGGCCACAAATCAGCTCGCTGTTGTGTCCGGTCGTACATTCACATACACAGACGCAGAGTGAACCCCACAGCTTATACGAGACATGACGTAGAGCCGACGTGGCCGACAACTTCAGCCACAGTGACGTTTAAGATGAAGATAGACACACCTCTTCTGTAAATGAGACCATTCTAAAGTCGTATCATCTCTAGAATATTCAGATAATGAACTGTGTTTACCCACATCATTTAACCTAAAGACATAATCCACCCACTGCAACTAAACCATGAGTTATAAACACACCAAATGTCTAATATTGGACCCATATATCACATTAAGTTGGAGCTAGAGTCCAAGTAAAAATCTCTTGTTTTTGTCCATCCAAAGATATTCAAATTACAAAGAAATAAAACTCAGAAAAGCACCTCGTCTTTACTTGCTCTTTGGGGATTTTGCTTGACTGCTGACTTAAACTTATCTAATTGATGATCTAAGAAATGTCAATTAATTTTGATTGATTGTTCAGATCAAAACATTGTTTAAACTCCCGATGGGGGGAGCGCCTGCCGTGAAGACGTCTGCACATGTACTCCTGATATATTTAACAACCTTTACAGCTACGCTGACCAAGGCGACGGCAGCGTTGGCAATCATGACAGCAGTAGCACTAATGTGCTATCTCCACGCTACATAAAGGAGCTGATGTACATGTAATAAATGTTTTCTCTATATCTTTTGTCTGTTTTCAAGAGACGCACTGAGACAAATTCCCATTAACCATGTTGACATGGCACACAAACAACTCTTTAAGTAGAGGCCCAGGCTGCTGACCATCACAGAGCGGCCATTGTTCTCCAATGAACATCGCTGGTTCGGCTCAGAGTTAAGAGACAAAGACAGAACACAGCGCGATGCTGCCATTACGAGTTGGATTGTGCAGAAATGCAGAATGTGCTGGTGCATTCAAAGGTCTCCGTTTCAAAAATGTGAGTAGCTTATAATAGCAGTTAGAATCCAGACTTCCAATGATGCAACCACAGCGTGTAGAAGGAATGGATGTGATCACCGTGTGATCGCCCATCGGTTCTTGGACAATGGTTATGAAACATTTTGGCTTTCGCCATCCGAACACTGAGCAAGACATTTTTAGGCAACCAAAATGTTAAAATTAACTTTCAACTAAAGCACATGTTTAAAGGGTTAAAGTTCTAAGATGAAACACGGACAACCCTCAAACAGACGCTGTAGAAGCGATCACAATGTAGCTAAAACCACACCCTGCTTAATCATCCGTTTTATTATAAAAAAAGAGCCATAACCTACGTGATGAATAGCGCTGCCCCCTCTAAGTCGATTCATCGACTAATTGGTAGTTTTTGTATGAGTCGATTAAGATGGTTTCAGTTGGTTAGCCGTTTTTATGCTTCCGTCAAGCTGAATGATATATTTCCAAGAAACTCATGAGCACAGTAAAAAAAAAAAATAAATTGTATGAGCGTTAGTCGACTAAGAATCTTTGTTTAAGAACAGCCCTAAAAATGAACACCATGGTGTGATGGAAAAGACTTGAAACTAGCAATTGAGACCATAATTTGATGTTTACAA
This sequence comes from Lycodopsis pacificus, assembly GCA_028022725.1. NCBI lineage: Eukaryota > Metazoa > Chordata > Actinopteri > Perciformes > Zoarcidae > Lycodopsis > Lycodopsis pacificus. Next base: position 15,302,748 of record CM051705.1, on the reverse strand, counting down.
TGTTTAATAAGGTAATAAATCAAGTGAGGAGTAGGGTCATTTTTTCTTAGAGGTCTAAACAATCAAACTTCTTTTTGCATCCAGAGGCGTCTGCCACTGGTGTCCATCTGAAAGAATACACTGTTACGGCTCTCCGGCATTGGCTTCACTTTACAGAACCGGAGGTCGCCACTTGATTGCAATTAATAGCAGACAAGAAGACGCGAGTTTGATATTGGCCGTATATTGGCCTGGATATGATGTGATTAAAAACACCGGAGTATGCTTGCTTAGATGTAGAATTAGTTTATTAACCCTGACATCTGCACAAGAATTGTTGAGTTTCACTGATAACAGCTTAACACCGTAATTATGGTGCATGAATGGAATTAGTCGTGTGGAAATGCAGAGCGTCCTGATTTTATGACAGAAAAACATGCAATAACTGTAAACATTAACAGGGAGACCTCTGACTAAAACATGAAGGTACTCCAGTCAACCAAAAATAGCCGTGACAAAGTCATATCGGTTGAACTCTGGTTGAAACGCTCAACGCGCGAGTCAGAAACTAACTGGATAATGAGAGGAAGCATTCGCTTCTGCTCCATTTACTGATATTTTCGCTCTCATTCTCGGTAACTATAAAAGAGGAGAGAGCGAGAGCGAGAGCGAGAGCGAGGTCACATATGCTCCTGGGCGTGTTTGTGTGTATCCGAGTGTGTATGTATGTACAAGAAAGATCAATAACGGTCTGCAGTGGTTATGGGGAGGGGGGCGGGGCTTGTTAAACATGGCACCTTGTAATCAGGGCTATGGAGTTACATACAACATTTTTTTTCAAGGTCCCAACTAACGTGCGGAGAATAGAGAAGCACTCTTCGGAAGGCGGCATGCACACATGCACGAACACACATACAGAAACGCTCGGGATGAGGCGTTGAATTATGCAGGACGGCCCACATCTCTCTCACAGCCTTGGAGTGACTTTGGGTGAAAAAGGGGGGGGGGGGGGGGGGGGAGAGGAAGAAGTGGCAAACTATGAGACCGAAACAGTCATGCAGTAAACCCGTCTGGTATCAGGGTGTCCGCACGTCCATCCTCTTTTACAAACAGTACATCAAAGACCTCGAGAGTAATTAACCGCAGTGTGTGCCTTTAAAGCCCGATTCACAGAGGACCAGTAGTATCTGGGGTCCTCTTAAGATTCTTAATAACCACAGAGGTCATCTGCACGCTTAATCCTGGGGGCGTTCTGCTCTGTTTCACCGCAAATTAGTCCTGTGTGAAAGTGCATCTCAGTAAACCGGGTCCTTTTCTTTTTGCAGATGTTTCTGTGGTTTCCCCTCACACTGTGACTTTGAGGGTTATTAAGGCTGCCGTGAAAATGTATCCGATTTTTTGCGAACAAATTCTGTATAATTATTTAGCTGCTCAGCATTAAGACCAATTTGGAGAAGGTGCAATCTAAAACCGGTAAATCGCTTAACTGAAATGAAGCAGAGATTTTGTTGTCGACTTACTCCGGCTTTCACCCACATCTCATGGTCTTCATCGGCAGACCCTGCTTCCCCAGCTGTCCCACATTTCCCATTGTCCTATGAGACTTTTGAAGAAAAGCAAACAATCTCATAACTGTAGACGCGGAAACTTAAAGCTACATCTGCTGAAGACTAGGTGATACGGCTGAAAGTCCTGGAAGAAGAGAGCAATGTGTGCGGTTTATGTATAACTCCTCAAGACCAGTGAGGAGACCCGGTCTAACTTACTTTGTCTTGGTGATTAAAGTGAAGGGGGTTAGCCTCGAAGTTAGCAACAAGCGTATTTACTTAAATAGAGAGATGGGGGCGTCTCTGTAATTGTAAGTAAAGACGTTTCTACACACATAAGTGAATGATGCTCGTCGTCTTGTCAGATATTCGTCTTTTCAAAGTCTTCTAGTCTCGGGTCGGCATGAGACTGAGGCACCGACGGGGTGCTTGTCCACAAACAGCTGACACTCCTGAGATCCACCGACGGAAACCCAACACTGACAAGTCACTGAACGCTGCTATGGCAACCACTTCACAGCCGGGTGTCATGTTGCCATGGCGCTGGTGGGCGGGGCCATGCCCGGTTCTCAGGTGACAAGTGGACAAACAAAGAACGGAGGGGGCCAAATGTGCTGCCGCAGCAAAACTGGTGCAAGTGTAACAGACGAACCAGAAAAGCAGAAATAAGCTAGAACTTCAGTTCTGTACATCAAGACTAATACTGAGAAACATTTAAAACTCGATACAAGCAAAGTAAGTCTCCTCATCCTCCTGACCTGAATCTCACAGCCCTGATGATTAAAAATTGGACCCGAACGAGGATCTCAAAAAAAGTTGTCAAACCCTCACTATTTCACCGATGGGTTTCAAACCCTAAAGTCCAAAACAGAAAGATATTCAATTTACAGTAAATAAAACAGAGAAAACCTGCAGAAAATTCATATTTAATAAGCTGGAAGCCACTCAGCAGGAGCCTCATCATTTTGTGTGGGCAGTCTTGTACTGACTCCTATATTTCTGCATGTCACCAGTAGGGTTGGGTACCGAAAACCGGTGCCGGTATGAAAAAACAAAACCGAGAACGAGATCTGTCATACGGCTGGCAGGCTACTGACTTCCTCCATCAGCATCCGGGTACTTAGGGCTAACATCCACAGGCACGCGAAACCTTCTTCTTCTTCGAGGTGTAGTGACGGTTGACAAACGACTAATTGGTGCATTAGCGCCACCAACTGGTTAAATAAAATAAGTCAGGAGAGGTCGTATTTTGCGTAAGGCAAATATGCTCATATTTCTGCAAAATAATTGCTGAAGTTTGAAGCTAGAGTGTGTGTGTTTTGTATTATCTATATTTATTTAAGTATACTGTTAACAGTTAATATGTTGTTCATAGTTTGAAGTTAAAACATTTGAAGCTGTAGTTTGAAGCAAAGTGTTTATTTATAGTATACAGTTAATATATTGTTCAATTTGAAGAAAAAAGTATCAGTTCAGGCACCGGTATCGTTTTAAAAGTATCGTTTTAGCACCGGTATTGGAAAAAACCCAAACGATACCCAACCCAAGTCACCAGACCTATAAACTTTCCACACAACCGTGTACTATAATACAACAAATGTAGCTACATCTATGCCCAGATACAACTTGTCTGAAAGGAATCTGAAACCTGTCATCATGAGGCTTGGTGCATATTTTTAACTGGCATTAGAAATGTCTTGATGAAAGTTGCAGATATGGTGGAACCGATGCAACAAGTATTCAAATTAGTTGATGACATCATCTGGCCTTCACCAGAGCCCTGGCTCAAAGCAGGAGAAGCGCTGGTCTGAGCTCAATTCAATGTGCAGGATTTAGTGCACCAGGACATTCTAGCAGTCCGTCGCAGAAAATGTTTCAAATACTTTCCTCTGGTTGGATAAAATTAATTGCCTGGTGTCAACAGTGTTGTGCGGTGGACTCTGCCACTTACTGCGCTGATGGGTGATGTAGGCCATTTGCATAGGGCTCTGCCACCATAGACAAACAACTGACCGGGAACAGTAGCTTGAACTGCAGCCTCTCCTTCTACACAAGCACATGCACACAGGCCACAGATGATAACGTCCAGACAGACCTGCATATTAATGTAAAACACACATTGGGAAGCCAGTTATAGACAAATTATTTTCTTCTCTTCCCCTTCCCCGAGAGAGATTTACACCCAAACCCTAAACTCACAGATACAAGAACCCCACACACACACACACACACACACACACACACACACACAGGTTGCTTTAGCCGTGATCATGCATCACCACTGTCCTACTGCACTGCTGTGTTTGTGAAAGCCAGTCTTATGAAACTGGGTGGACAGCTAAGAACAACAAATATGAGCGGGTGGAGCAGCGTGTAGGGAAGTCTCCAGCACACTGAGGTCACCCACACACTATTATTGTATTTTTGTGTTCAAATTCTCCACCGGGGGGGTGGGGCTGTGCAAAAACAGGGCAAGGACGGGGCGCAGCACCATTGGGGGGGCGTTCTAACAACCAGCAGATGAGAGAAGTTAAACACACACACACACACACACACACTTAGTCTTAGCAGGCCGCTCATCCCTTGCGGCCCTCGTAGCCTATTTTGCTGCCAAACAGCCAATAAAAGTCATATTCCATCGATAACGGACATGTACGTTTGCTCTGACTGAGTCTGACATTCAGTCACACGGTCACCATGCATTTGAACTGCTCTGCAAACTTAATACGAGCTGTGCTTTCATTTAACCAGAAGGATTTATGTTCAGATTGGACGATGTATGAAATGCATGTTAAAAAAATAAATAAATACACTGTTATCTGATAAGACAATGAACCTTAAGTGCTCGCTTGGACAACTGCCATGATAGTCAACACTAGGCTGTAAGTTAAAGTAGCATTCGTTGATAGCTGTGGTCACTTGGGGACAGCAGAAGCATTTGAAAACATCTGATATACAGTGGAAACGGCTTATAGTGATCAACCGCTTATATGGATCGAAAGGCTTGGGAGTAGAAGTAGTAGAGTAGTTGTAATAGTCAGTCCGCTTAAAGTGTTCAATTAGGGTCTTTTCATAACTGACAGCATAGAGAAAAACATTAAATCTACAGGTGGCCAACATTAGTAAAAATGTCGTCCGCCCTGTGGCTTACTTTATCCCTTGATACTTTGCTTCACGTTACCCGTCCACTTACTAGCCGGCTACCTGAGGCTGGTGCCGTCTGCACATTGAAATCGTGCGGAAAAAAGAAGGTGATTTTCTCTCAACGCACGAGGATAGCCAAGTATCCACACTATTTACCGTACACGTCTCAATTTCATGCTTCTTAAGCTACAAAATGCTCCACTGTCACCAACTGTATCTGTCTTATCTGGTGCTCCACAGGCAGCTGAAAAGCTACGCTGATAAGAGCATTTAGACTGGACCAAAAGAGTGAAGTTGCAGGTCATTAAACCAAAGAAAGGAGCTGCAAGACATCAAAACGCCCCGTTGAGAAACACATAACCAAATGCTGATGTGAACACAACTCCGTCCTATCAAATTCCCTTTTCTCCTATGAAGTCAAGAAAAAGTCCAGTTGAGTCCGTATGCACCATCTGCTGTTTGTTGTGCTGATACTTTTCACAGGACAACAACGCCAGATCGTACATGGAAATATGAATGTACTGTATTTAGGAATTCAGAAGGTTGATAAACATTTTTCATGTCTTCTGTGATGGATCATGATGGACCAACACCAGATAAATACACGACTGACATCTTAGATGGTTGGTCACTTTCTTTAAAAAAACAACAACCGTACTTTACAAAATAAGCAAATCAATGCTCGGGTACATTAAAGTTGGTTTTATTCGCCTTTGTTTTCAATATGGATTTCTATTTACCAGCCAAATCCAATATTCTTGTAAACTGCCCACATGTAGCAGACAACAGGTTTTAACTCCCAGACATGACACGGGCCGTTCCTCCTCCTTTTCCCTCCTTCTGGGCCACGACTTAGACATTGATCTGCCGCAAAGCACCATGGGAGCTGGTAGCGAGCGGTGCTGCAAAACACTCACAGTCATTGGTCCCCGATTGCTGTCTGATCCTGTGAGGTCAACGGGGGGTTACCGCCCATGCGAATGGACCACAGGGAGGAAAGCGGGCTCCGAGTGACAGGTGAGGGAGCGTATCAGCTGGCTGAGAGGAAAACACCGACCAAACGGAGGCCCGGAAGAGAGAAAAAAGGGGGCAAGGCGGGAGGAGGTGAGCCAGGCCTCTGAGGGGATTAACACGGTCTGACAGGCTGGCGGGGACAAACACACACACACACACACATCTTTTAGGGCGGGCTGCTCTGCTGAGCACACACAATACACTGCTTGTTTTAGAACAAGGGGAAAGAGAGATAAGAGAGAGGCCAAATCACAGAGAAGGAATGTGTGTTTGACAGAGGGAGAGAGGGCAAAGCGAGAGTGAGATCATGAACCACAGGTGCTTCGATGGAGAGGAACTCCCTCTGTGGTCTTAAATGTACATTCCATGACTTGTCCATGACTTTTCTTTTTTAAAGGAGTGAAACCTCTGGACTCCACCCAAGCTTCGCTGGAAGCCGTCTGTCGCAATAAATGTCTGAAACCAGCTGAGAAATACATTTATTTCAGTTTGTAAAATTCCCCTCACATTCCCCAATTTCCACAGAGAGTCTATCCTCTGTTACCTGACCTTCCCCGTCTGGAATTCACCACTCAAAAAAAACTCCATTTGCATTCCAGGAATACCAGGACCAGCAGGAGCCCTGAAAACGACGACATATCACCCATTTGGATCTCCACACTACTCCTCAAGCGCTCACACAGAGGCCATGCTTGGGGAGGCCTCTTTAAGGAGCGCTTCACATATATTGATCAGCGGACCTTCTGGGAAAATTAACTGCCTCCAAAGTAGAGCAGGGTTTCTGCAAGCTTGACCAGGTGTAAATTAAGGCTTAACGAACCTGTAAATTAAAGTAAGAATTGATTATCCGATGGATTTCGCAACCGAAACACGTGTAAATAAAAAACAGTGGAACGTAACTGGGATGACTTCTCAAAGGCTGTATCATTTCTTTAAGCCTTAAACTGAGATAACTTCACTGGAAGACGGTTTTAAAGGTTGTTTTTAGTAGCCTATGAATTTGTGTTTGATATAGTTGCCTTTGCTGCCATCTTAATCTTGCGTTGTTTTCTTTAATCTGTGTCTAAATACAAAGTACGGTAGCTAAAGTTGGGTTTGATGGTACATGCTGGAAAATTAAAACTACCTGTAATTAGTTGTACATTTGCCTGCTACAGGTTTGATCTAAAAAGAGCCTCGTCACTTTAAAGCTGGAAGCGAAGACTTCAGTAAAGATACATCACCAACGGCTGCAGGTATGACTCATTTTCCTCATCATTTCTTCACGTTTATCAAATTACTACGGCAGATTGTGGTAAATCAGTTGAAATATGAACAATTTTCTTCCACCCTCCCCTCGATTTGAATACATTACATTCTTATGAACACGTCTCGTAACCCGTAACCCTCACGCAGCCTAAATCACTCCTGAAGTGGACTTCCTAACAGGGCTGAAAATAAACAGCGGCGATAAATATCCTGGCTGTCCAGTGTGACCCTCATCCTTCTTTTTAACGGGCAGCAGCCAATAGACCGAGGCCAGCTGCATTAATTACAGCTGCTACGGTGAGCGATGTGGCCGCACAAAGATTGGATACTGAACTGGAGGATTCACACTCAACGGCAGAAATATCAAGGGGGGTTACGATTTTAAAAGATGTCCATCCAGTCAGAATTGAGTGCACCACAGCAGCATTCTAGACTGAGTGAATGCGACAACTTGCAACCAGTGAAATTACAGCAAACTTATTGTTTGAACCGTAAAACTCCCAACCGGTGAGGAACACGACGGAACCGAAATCAACATGAATGAGCAGCGGTTGGCGGATGGAAATGAGCTACAAGGTTACCCATCCAATCATGTCCGTCCGTCCGTGGTGTGTGTGTGTGTGTGTGTGTCTGTGTGTCTGTGTGTCTGTGTGTCTGTGTGTCTGTGTGTCTGTGTGTCTGTGTGTCTGTGTGTCTGTGTGTCTGTGTGTCTGTGTGTGTGAGACAGAGATGGGCCATAACTCTGCTGGACAGGCTATAAGACTTGCGGTCGTGATCTTTTGCCCGGCAATGAAGCGCTGTGGAGCGATTTACCCTCACACACGCACAACAAACACACCGTTTGGCCATGAAATGTGACATTTAAAGCTACAACTGGTTGGACACTTGTGGAGATGGACTCTGACACAAGCAGTGCTCAGATTATCTGAAGCCTACGGGGGCCTTGCAAAATCCTGTAGCTTTACTGCCAATCACCTTCAAGTTATGTGTGTTCAAGGCCCTTTTCTGCTGGACTGGATTGGAATTTGTACTGAACAATCAAAGAAACCCCAAGAGTAATTTCATGTAAATAGCTAGTTATTGAATGTTTTACAGTTATAAAATTAATAAAACTGAATATAATTTTACCAAAGGAAAATAATCTTTAAATTTGAAAAAAAAGATATATCCACTAGTTTCCACTTTCTTGCGGCCAAATATTGATCTCGATTAATATTTAATTAGATTAGATCTTGATATCAATTCTGTGTACGAATACAGATCTATCACATCTAGAAGTTAGTAGGTCCTGTATCAGAAAATGGGATCCACGGATCTTGCTAAACTTAGCTTCAGCTCTAAAAACACCACTTTTTAAGATATTTTGTCTGTAATTTTACCCAAGAAGGCTCATTTAAATTTCTTTAAACCTTTTTTATGAGAAACTATTTATATTCATTGCGGATATATACAACGTTTATGTTCAATGTTATATTACTCCTTCGGCATTTACTCATTTTATGTAAACGATCACTTCTTACACTTGTAACACAGGTCATGAAGTTAATAGAATGGAATGACCCATAGCAAGATCAGATAAACCACGAAAATCAACAAAATATACGCCGGTCCCCTCAAGAGCACTGAGCTGATTAGAAAATCAAAGCACTGCAATACAACAGTGAAGGACTGTCCAAACAAGTTAAGAACAATAAAAGTATGAAGAAGGAAAGGTTAAATGAAGCCAGCTTTCACACCTGCACTGTGTGTTTACATTTATCCAGAGAGCTGATAAGGATCCATGCTCCTTTCCATTCACATCCTATCAGCCTTCACCCATTTTCACTTCACACGGCGAGTTGTTATTCGTTCACCTTTTCAGACTACATTCATCAGTGCAGCGATTCTGTGCCCTGTTGTCTTGCCTGTGAACAAACTCTACCAGCAAACCAGAAAAAAACAAAGCAGCACAAGCACACTAATCATGTTACTGCTCCCAAGTGGAACTACATCAGTAAGCGTTCTGTGATAATAGCCACTCGCTGAAATTACATGGAAATTAGCCCTCTTTCTTGCACTTTCATCTGATCCCTGATCAGTTCAAGCTGAATGATCTGTATGTGTGAGGGAGTGGCGTGAGCAAGAGGCCAGTGAAGACTATTCAACTTTTGCATTGCTCGTAGTCCAAACATGAAAGTCACCCATGTGTTTGTGTTAGTTGATAGATTTTCTCGCATAGCTGGACCCATCTCCATAATGCTGTGTCAGCGCTAAAGAAAGGTGCAAGCGCTAAGCACAGGATGCAGCGACGGTGCACTTGTGAAAATAGATGGCGCAGATAGCGGTACGGGACGAGAATGCCGGATGCTGTAATAGGCGGCCAATGGCAGACTTACATGCACAGTCTACATCCAGTGAGTGGTTATTATAACCGTTCTAACGTTTTTGCCGTTAACATAGTAGTTACCACCACCCTTCTGGACTGCAGTAGGGCTGACCCTAATTTGTACACGGCCTGGGTAAACCAAGAGGGTCTGCCAATTTGACTTGTGATTTGGCCAACGCATGTATATGGACAACGTCTGGATACAAGACATGTGTAAAATGGGGCCTTAGCTTCAGTGGGATCCTCCACATAGAATCTAGGGACTGCAGCACCTTTGATGAAGACGCATAGTTTAGCTTTTGTCTCACACACACTCAACCCACGCACCTGCGACTCAAACAGCAGCTTTACTGCGTGTTCACTTCAGGTGAATCCAACCATGACGCTCACTGATGAGGGCCTCTTTGACCTTATTAAGAACACCTTAAACCATAACTAAAAATCTCTCACACACACACTTCTTTCACAAGCCTGTTAACTACAGAGTGTGGTTGTGAGAGAGAACAGCCTTTTTTTTGGTGAGCTCATCACAGCCACTGCGTTACCATGGTGACACAGCCAGCTAGCGGCTACATGACATGATGAGAGAGAGACAGAAAGAGGGAGGGAGGGAGGGCATGGCCGATGAACACACAGAGGGACAATGCAAACAGAGATAAATGCAAAGAGCGGCCAGCTTGTGTGTGTGTGTGTGTGTGTGTGACCTCATGGTATTGAAGTTGTGGCTGAGGCCAGCAAATCTGTTAACCAGGCCTTCACTGTGCTGCTGCCAAACATGCAGCTCCTATCACCAGCAGCTGCTGCTTTAAACAGGTACTCGCCAGGCCGACACTGACCATTAAGTCAAAGTCAAACGCCAGCCGAGAGATCCATTAATACAAACCAAGAGTAGACTGGTCCCAGCTTCTCAAATGTGAGGATTTACTGCTTTTTCTTGTCTTACATTTAAGTAAACTGAATTTTGGTGTTTTGTACCGTCGGTCAGGCAAAACGAGACATTTAAAAGATGTCATCTTGAGCTCTAGGAAATTGCGATGGTCATTTTTCACCCAACATTTCTCAGAAGACACTCGTTAGTTGGAGCCCCACCATCAAAGACTTTGCCATACCGTTTATATTGAAGTATCTGTCCCTTTGCAAATCAATGCACAGCTTGGCTTTATACATTTTATATTACATTTGCGCCGATGAAATAACCTAAGCTTCAGTATTCTAATCGATGACAATGTCAAACCAAAACAAGAACAAAATATTGATCAATAATGTCACTAAATATCTAGAAACAGGACATGGGTTGCTGCACCATAACATAGCACCCTGAAGAGATATTCTGGAGCACTAAAATCTGGAAATGGCTGATATAATAAAACAAAATCTGATCACGCATCCCTCTGAAAACAACCCAGTCGTTCTAACCAGACCACAGGAAACCCACTATCTCCACGCACCACACACTTCCTGTCGGCTTCCTGCTTCCTTTGCAACAGGGGAAAGGAGGGAGTGGCCGCTGATGTCACGGCGAGACTGCTTACAGAGGAAAGAAGGTGGACACGAGCTACCAGCTTGTAAAAGCCTTTCACCTCAAACTCAGCCAGTCAGTCGGTGCAATCAGAACAACTAAAAGCAACATAGTGCTGTATGACTACAAATAATTGCTTTCATTGTCTGTTATCCTTCTGATTTTTTTCTGCATACGAAGCAAAAGCAACAATACAGTATTGCTCCACTACTGGGCAAGTTTTTTAATTAAGCTGTGAGGAAACCATTGACCAGATGTGTGGTAACTCTTGCCGTAAACCTGTACCCTTTAGTTTCCTGCAAATGTTACAACTAGGGTTGGGTATCGTTTGGGTTTTTTCCGATACCGGTGCCTAAACGGTGCCTGAACATACTTTTTTCTTCAAATTGAACAATATATTAACTGTTTAAAATATACTATAAATATAAATAAATACAAAACACTTGGCTTCAAACTACAGCTTCAAACTTTTTAACTATGAACAATATGTTAACTGTTAAAAGTTTACAGTATACTTAAATAAATATAAATAAATACAAAACACACACACTCTGTACACACACTACAGCTTCTCTGGCAAAATACTCTCCCACTGTTATCTCATAACTCATTTTATTTTACCAGTAGGTGGCGGTAATGCGCCAATTCGTCGTTTGCCAACCGCCAGTTGGTCTCAAAGGAGGAGAAGAAGAAGCTTTCGCGCGCCTGTGTTGTTGTGCTTATGAGCCGCAGCGCTAAGTACCCCGTTGTAATAATACTATGAGTGAGGAGCGGAGGACCGAGTCCTGCTGCCAGGACGGAGTCATCAGAGTAGTGTCAAAAAAGTATTTCAATCGGCGCAGGCACCAAAATGAGGCACCGAAATCTGCGTTACGTTTCGGTCCGGTAGGTACCGGACGTATAGGAACCGGTTCCATACCGGCACCGAGTTTCGGTACCCAACCCTAGTTACAACCCCCCCGTTTCTCGGTCTTTCCTCCTTGAGCCACAGTGAGGATGCTACACTGGATATCGCAGTACACCAACACATTGACATCCTATACAGCCATGCAATATACAGTGGAGCTGAGGAACATATTGAGAGCCATATTTAGACACGCTGGTTGTATTTTTAGCCACAGTTCTCCTCCATATATGCATCTGCTGCTAAACACTGTGCCCTTTCAAAGCACCTTTTCCTTTAAATCAACCTTTTCCTCAAGATCAAGATGAGATCGTCCTCCACGTCTGTCAGCATGTTGTACGGCACAGTCGTGTGCACGGAGTACGATGAGCTGTTATACTTCAATAATCGCAAGTGATTCGTGTCGTTTTGTCACACCGTGCAGCAACAGGCAAAGTCGGCTTTCCACAGTTATAGCCTCCTCATCTGCAGGTTACAAAGACCAATTCCAGACAGGAAGCGGCTAGCGTTTAAGACCATCTCAACAAGCAGGGAAAAAAAACGACCAACGAAAAGAGAAACAAGCTGTTTGCACATCAAAATGAATCAGCAACATAAGGTTAAGGAATTATACCAGGGCAGTGTACATTTAAATACAAAATGTTTGGATCTGTTCAGCTGAGCAGACTTGATAAAAACAAAAATATCTGTCATACTGCGTTAACCTTGTAATGTTTGCCAAGATGTCCAGCACTCCTACAACTTAAAAGTTCTATAAAGTCTATTTAAGGCTAATATTTGTTTAAAAGTCTTAAATTTAGATCAAATACCTTTTCTAAGATCCTCCTAATCTGTGATCTACATGCTGACAAGCAATCAAGCCACAGTGTAGGTGTGTGCAAAGTTAATAATTAAACATATAACATAATATTTGGCAGTCTAGAGAGCTCTTGAGAGGTCAGTGGAGTTGATTTGGTGGTGAAGAAGAAGGATCGATGGAGCACTGGACCAGACAAGAAAGTTGCTGTTCCCGTTTTAAACCATAAGCCTCTCTTGAGTTGCTTGGAAAAGAAAGTGGGGGAAAAAATCCTTAGGTCAGCACTCAGTACAAGCTGTAGAACAGTCATACCTGCATCACACAAATAAAAAACAAAAAAAAGGTGGAGGTCAACAGGTCTGACCCTACACTCAAACCATTTCATGATAAGAGATGCAGACGAGCCAGTGCTTATCCAAGGCAAATGACACTTATAAACAGGAAGTGCCCTCATTTAACGACAAATGTCCCGGTCAAGGAAAATGTCAACATAATATATGTCGAACCTGCCTGATAACAACAATGTCACATGTAACACCAGGCTTGTATATTGCTATACTTCTTACTACAACACTGTCACAGACACTTCATGAAGTCATGCCTACATACTGCCCGACTGAACAGTGAGTGAACACTGAAAGTACTTTTGTACGGTGATACGAATTATCTACTCTAATCACATATCTTGCCCTGTAGACAAGATCTGCTTGTCCTGTACAATTTGATGCAGCACGGACTCTTACTGCGTTAGATATGTGACCCCAACACTCTAGTGTAATCCTTGTTTAGGCTCAAACTGTCAGTGCACCAGAGCTTGTAAATTAGAATGAACAAGCGCACACGTAGAGTTTGGGCATCAAGGACTTGTTCCAAATTTATTAAGACCAAGACTAAAGTCACAAACTTGCTTTTCGATACTGCACTCTATATCACAGGTTATATTCAGGGAAATCTTGAAATCAACTTTTCCCTTATAAACCACTTTCCAAGCAACAGGAAGTGCTGGATATCAGCCGACGGCATCCAAACTCTTTTTGGGGAGGATTACTGCAGACTGTGCTCACAGTGCATCTCTTTAAACAGTACTGTCTGAGGACATAATTTTTAAGTGGCATGTAGCAGTTATTCAATGCAACCATATTGTGAATAGCAAAGGTCTGATCTGGATGAAGGCATTAAACCAGAGGCTGCATTAGTGTTAAAACATACGACAACTAATAACAATTTTTTGGATCCAAATAAAACCAACGGTTGGTGCGATTGCATCTGAATTGCAGTACATGTATTGTGCTACATCTTTCAAGCCTAGTGTTTATTTAATTCTGCAACAGTAAGCCCCACGTCTCTGCCTGTGGTGAGTCCCCACGTGACACGAGTACCCGTTATGTTATAATGAGCCCCACGGTTCCACCATGAGTCCCACAGCAGGACTTATTCAGTTTGGGTTGCAAGATTAAAAAGTTTGACAACCTTTGCTCCAGACTAATCACCCACGCACGGCTAATCTAATCACACGAATGATCTCGCCGCTCTCCGAGGCAGTTTGGTCCAAACTACAGAAATGAAACATTGTCAATTATCAGATAATGATGATTGCGTGTGTGTGGTAGATCAAATCTAAAAAAATAAATAAATTTAAAAAATCAGTGTCAATCCCAGATCATACTGTAAAACAGTATTACAAATGCAGCGTCGTTCGTGTCCAGCTACACTCGAGAGTAGTCTAGACAGTGTGAAGGACGCTTGTGCAGCTTGGGGGCTCCACCAGCTGACATATGGGGTAGGGTGTGGCGTGGCAGGGAAGGCCATGCATCTGCTTACATTTAATCACGTACTGCCGGAGTCAACTGAGCAGCAACGCTCCTTGTGCAGTGAGAGAATTACAGCCTCAAGAACTTCTGGACTGGGTTAATCATTCCTCACAGAATGGAGACGTTGTGTGTGGAGTGCACAAACCCTGGCCAACGGCTGGCCAGCTTCAATCCTGATACATTAATCGGCTCAAGAAGAGGAGAGGGGACCCTGTGGCCCCCCCGGTCCCCTTATCCAAGGAGCGGTGGGGGTGGGCTGCCCGCCTAAAAAACACTGCAGCTGACGCAATCAGAGTCAGAGCTATAAATCAAAACTACTTAGGCGTGAGATGCACCAGTTGAGGAGTAAGGATAGATTGTTATTGACTAACTCCTTAAAGACGAGAAACATCACCAAGCCCTTGCCGCTCTCTGGCTGTTAGCTGTATCTGAATCCTGCAGGGAGGAGTTCCTTATCCTGGCATGTTATTAGTAAACAACCCCAACCTCGAGTCTAGACTGGCCTTTTAATTATAGCACCGGTCCTCAATGTGTTGCAGGGTCAAATTATTGCTGGTCAAGCGAGCAGCTCGCACCAAGCTAGCTAGTGTGAGGACAATGCAGAGAGCAACATGACATGGTCTGCATTCTGCACTGGCAGGGAGATTTTGGTTCGCAGGCTGGTAGCATCTTTGTTGCGAGTGCCCTACCTGGAATAAGCGTTTACGCCCCAGCGTGTTGCTAATGCCTTAAGCTTTTATCTATTTGCCCTGCGTAACAAACAACCTCGCCGTGTTACTGGGGTTGTCAGCCATTGCAGGCACTGCTGCAAGCCCCGCTACACACAGCCAACGCTGGCACAGCTCGATACATCACAAGTTTGGTTTGTCATTTTAAAAAGCAATTATATTATGTGTTATACCAAATACCAGTAATTCGTTTCTTCTGTTTGACCCACTGGCAGGGTTCATGTTTGCTCTACAGGTAATGTGCTCGCTAACTAGCTAGCTAAGCCCGATACGTGCTGGAGATAGCAACACACCAAACTCCATTCAAAATCTGGCAATTCAATGCTGCCACTCTTATCGCTCACGTTCGCATATCCGAAAATTCAACGTTACCTGAATACTCAACAACTCGTTGGAATTCACTTCAAATTCGGTGTATTTATTATGCACAAAGCACGAACTGGTTATGTGAACTGTCAACTTTGAGAGTAATTCCTACTATATAACGTTAGCGTGCTGTGGCTAAGTCACAAGCTAAACACAGCTGTGGGCGGTAGCTGGAAGCTAAGCTAACGTTACGCTCAAATGTTTCTCCAAGAAGGAATGTTACCGAAACATGGCGCTGATCTGTAGACACATATTTACTGTGTCTGTTTAACGCTCACATATTCATTCAATGTGAAAGGACGTATGCTGTACATATGACGATATAGTAAGTCACCAGATTTTTCAATGGAGTTTGGCATTCATTCTCCCCATGCACGTACAGGGACACCGAGTAAACCGAGTAAACCACGCTGCCCACAACAGCCTGGCTTTCAACATGTTCAAGCCAAGTATTGGTCTCCCATTCACCCGGGAGAGGGCCTTGTGGGTCCGCGGTCTCTCTTGCTACTGGTCTCCTACCTCTGTGGGCCGACTGATCTCGAACAGGTCGAGCCGGTTGGCGTTCCAGTGGTTGATGATGTCGGCCAGTTTCCTCCTCTCCTCCTCCCTGCTCCCCGACATGGTGGACAGCTTTACCGACCCTCTCCGTCCGTCTGAACTGTTGAATAAAACTTCCAGTAACGTTAGTCCACCGGAGAAGCAACCGCCACCGCCGAAACCAAAAGGCTCAGGTGTGCCGTTTTCACCCCGGTACTTTCCGCGGTCTGTCTCTCTGCTCACCGACCGACCGACCTGCTGTCTGTCTGATCTGATTCTGCTTCGCGTTCCCGGTGCGCCTCTGCGCGCTCCCGATACACTCTGGATGCATGACCGTGCACGCGCAAAACTGTTAACTGTTTGAGGCCCGGTAAACGCGATTCATGACGCTGCTTTACTAAATGAGCTCTGGTGTATGGGGTTAATGATAAGTACTTAGTGTAGTAAGAAGGATTACGTCACTATGTGTTGATTAATTAGAGGGCTCATTTTTTATTTAAGCTTCCAACCGATTTATTTGACTCATTTTACCACATTAATGCTCAGTAAACCAATGATTATATTTGAAGAACATGATGAGATAAATATATTTGTTTGCACATTAAAAATACAATCAATATGAAAATATATGATGTGTACAGAAATACATATACAAACAAACTTTCACCAACATTTAATCAAATGAATGTAAAGTAAACAAAAGCTTGTGCAGGAGAAGTATTCAGATACAAGCTTATATAAGAGACTTCTAAAAGCTGAACAGAATTACATTAAATAATAAAAATAATAATGCATGGACAATAATAACAACTAACAATTATTATAACTAACAATAATAATATGTAACTGTATTTGAATAGGTTGGAAAACAAAGCCTATATATGGAGACGGCTGTGGCTCAGAGGTTGTGCCATTGGTGAGTGTGCGTGAATCATAGACTGTATATAAGAAGGGTGTGAATGTGAATTAGTTCAGATCCTGATGGGCAGGTGGCACCTTGTATGATAGCCTCTGCCATCAGTGTATGAATGGTGGTTGTTTCAGGATAATCGTTTTAGAAGAAATATATTCTTATAATATGTTATCATGGCACCATAGATGTATATCTGAGTCGTAGGCTAGCTTGCTGCACAAATACACTAATTAAAGCTCCTTACAATGAATATTTTTTTTTAAATAGTTTATTCTATATAAAACACTGCAGTTGTTATCCCCTAGAAAATGTAACTTCTCTCAGTTATCTATCAGAAATATTTCCATCTCAAACAGTGGGAGAGGAACATTCTTTGTGTTGCTGTTGTCACATTGTCTCCTAATTCAGTCCTAGCCTGCAAGTGATGAATACCACACAGCACTGCCAAGTCCCTCTGTCCAACAATACACACACACACACACACAAACCTCTCATAGGTTTATGAAGCAAACACAGGCATCCATACACAAGTTAGTTTTAGGAGTCAGTAGAGATAAGGAGACAGTTTGTTTATATTATGGCCGTATAAAGAAAACTGTATGGTGATCCATTCCACAGTATTATAAGGAAGACAAACCAACTCTCCAAATTGCAATGATGTGTACGGAAACCCGAATTAGTGACTAACCGTGACACAGCATGGAATGCTGAGTCCAACATTTTACCGTACTGCGATTTAGCAAAATTAGCAAAATGGGATTAGATTAACCTCTTTTTTCCCGACACAAATCAACTTCTATAAAGAGCTTTTGGAAAATCAATCGATAACGTATCACTTTTCATGATACAAAAGCAGCAGTCTGCATTTTTGGGAAAATGTGTAAAACACAGTCCTCTGCTATGAGCAACAGTACGTTTCTCACCCCAGTGACAGTTGTGTTTACATTGTTTCAAGATAAATAAGGCAATATACTAACATACAGTAATGACCTTTTAAGGCAGTAACCAAACACACACACACATCCTATCAGTATGTATGGGTTCCATGAGCCATTGTCTGCAGTCCCACCTAACTGATAACGTGTGTCACTGCAGGATTTCTTCCTTCCTGTGGACACGACATAACATAATTAGCAAATGCTGGTTTCCTGTCTGTGTGTTGTTGGGGGTAATGGTGTGTGTGTGTGCGTACGTGTGTGTGTGTATGTGTGTGTGTGATTGTGTGTAAATGACCAACGGAGTGCCCCATCTATGCAAACACCAGCTCTTTATTAACACACGACTGTCAGTGACTCTGAAAGGTCACAGAATATCAGGTGATAACATGTGAAATGTCAGGAATACAGCGATGACGGCATCTACATAAATAGCTGGTTCCGCGGTGTGGTTAGTCATGTAGGCAGACAGGGTGAAGAACAGTAGCCTCGGCTTCTTATAAACACATTAGTCACCGTGACTGAATTTGTGGGTGTTGGTGTAAATGGATGAATACATGCGCTGACATCATGTGTGAGTAATGAATGAAAAATAAGCTTTTAATCAGAGCAGCTGATTTAACAGTGGTTTAAAAACGTCTTCTTCTTTAAAAAAAAACAACCTAAACAACAAAAAATAAATCGAAATATTTCTTAATTCACCTTAAATCTTTGTGTAGCAGGATTTTATTTCTTCAAAAAAATACTGGAAAATTTAAGTTTTATGAGAGAAGCAGTGTTGGAAAGTACTTTACTTTGTGCTTTATATGTCTACTCCAAAACATTTCAGAGGAAAATATTGTACGTTTGACTCCACTTAATTTATCTGCCAGCTGTAGTTAATATACTTTACAGATTAAGATTTTCAGATTAAGATAAAAACATATGATAACCTTGATAAAACACTATGTTAAAAACATTTCTCCCCCTACTTCTTGGCTTGTGGCCCCTCAGAAAAAATCAGTGTCTGCTTTCGGATGGTCATGAGTCTTTAGCAGCTTCCTCAAAGAGGGATTTTCTCCTTAGATGGTTCCATTTACAGGGGACATATCATGAAAAACGTACTTGCAGTGCTTGTGCACATACATTTGGGCATCTGGAGTGACCCAAAAACTGTGAAATAAGAGAACCAGTCAGTTTTTATGGGCTTCTTAGATCAGAAAAAGTGTGATTCAACAAGACATTCAGATTTGGCTCCCCTTCCCCTGTCGCAGGCTCATTCGAATATACGCCTCCACTCATCTGAGTATCTGCACCCACGGCTTGAGAACTACCTTTGCAAAGGTGCGTCATATCTTCCTCGCCAAACAAAGCAGACTTGGCTTTTCAGGACGGGGTCTTAAAGAGACAGGCACTAAAACGGAGCGTTTCATACAGAGGGTGAATACAGGTATTGTCAGACGGACAGTAGAGGAAAACAATGTGGGCTTTTTTACATTAAAGAGTGTAAACATGTTGGAGTAGAAATCCGAATAAAAGTATGAACCTGGAAATTAGCATAATATGTCCCCTTTAAATAACTGATCAAGTTACAAAAAGGTAAGGCTCTGTAATATTTCACAAAAAAGCAAAGATTTGAAAAAAGTCCGGAAAAGGTATATCAATTTATTTTCTCTTCCTTCCTGCCTCTTAAATCATCTCACAACCCCTGAGATTTATCTTGTGACCCTGTGGAGGGACCTGACCCTTAGGTTGGGAACCACTGGACTAAAATATCACACTGTATATAAAGTAAAAGTCAAATGCCACTTACACATTGATGCATTAGTGGTAATAATCTAATAATGTCACATATAATAATATATCAGAACAAAAACATGTATTCCATTAAGTACATTTTGCATACTTCTGCACTTGTACGTAAGTAAGATTCTGAATGCAGGAGTCCTTATAATGGTGTATTTTTGCATTGCTGTATTTGCACTTTCACTAGTAAAGAGTATCTTCCTCTACCAGTGGTGAGAAGACGTGAGAGTTGTTGCTGAAGTCGTTTGACATCAGCAGCAGAAGTGAGAAACCACAACAGGAAACCAACTTCACCAGATAGCCCTGCCACTTCCTGTATCTGTGATGTTGTCACTGTTTCAGTCACCACACACACACACACACACACACACACACACACACACACACACACACACACACACACACACACACTCAGAAAGCTCACAGACAGCAGTCGCACAGACATGTTTATGTCCTGGTAATAACTGTTAACTGGAGGAGTCAAGTTCTGATAATCAGCCACTGCTTTCATCATTTGATTCTTTGAGTTTCACACACTTGGAGAGGAGAATCCCACGCTGGTTTGATGTCCTCGCCCCCCTGAATAAGCTACTTATCACTTATTTTATCTCCTACTCTGAGCACAACAACCCTCTCTTATCTGTTAGTTTTTAAAATAAACGATGATAACATTTAGGAATGCTATGCAGTCCACTCCAAATCTTACTTGCAGTAACAGTTTCAACAAAATCTTTGTGGATGTAAAAAGCACAAAAGTAAGATTGTACTTGATGCAAACAAAGTCTAAAGGCAAAACAGTAACAGCCTTCAACGCAAGGGAACATTTGATAATGGACTTCTGAGGAAGTGGTTCGGCCCTTAATCACAAAGATAGAGTACAGTATGTTCACGAGCCTCAGTTTTAGTATCAGCAAATTTACATGGAACTAAACAGTGCGATTGGAAAAGAAGAAGTTGACTGCGGAGTGAACTCGTCAAAGCGAGGAACAGCAAGGTGAACTAAAAGCAGTTTGTTAGGCTGAAAATATGTGGAGGGAAATGATTTGTTCAAAATAACTCAATAATTCACATCCCAACCTTTAGTAAAGTGAGGACGATATTATCTCCTCTGGCTTAAGAAATAACAACATGTGGGTTGAGTCCGAATGCACCTTAAAGGGTCATTCACTCAAATGACAAACACTATGTTATCTAACCATGCAGCTAGTATTTAGCCATGCGAGCACATAGCAATCTGTTGATTAACCACTTTGGTTACACTGAAATATCTCAACAACTATTCAATGGATTGTCATTCAATTTTGTCATGTTCCCCAGAGGAGACTTCCTATTGATTTTGAAGTACCTCTGACTTTTCCTTTAGTGCCACTGTGACGGCCCCGGTCTCAAATCACTGCAAGTATGCTTTTGTCCCTCTGTCCCTAGAGAGCAGATTACCTGATGCAACGCACCTGGTCCAGGAGCAGGGAGGGCATAAAACCCTGCTCTAGCGTGGCTCGGGGCGGGTTTACTCTCTGGCGTACATGGAGGGTTCCCAGCCAGTTGCTGCCGGTTATTTTGGTTTCCTTTGGTTTCGCTGACAACACCCACACTTCATTCCACACGCATCCACGTTGACACTACTGATGTTATTGACGGACACACTTCATAACTTTAACTATTTCTTTATTTGGTTAAATAAACATTTTGACGTTACCATCATTTGTTGTGTCTGCCGTATTTGTCATGGCCTAGGAGCCGGGTTATGACAGCCACCTTTAGATTGGCATTTGTGAGTGAAATGTCTTGACAACAACTGGATAGATTATCATGAAATTTGGTACATTCATGGTCCCCAGAGGATGTAAAGTAATACCTTTGGTGATTTTTACCTTTTGTCTAGTGCCATCATCCGTTCAATATTTAAATTTCTACAATACCAAATACCTGTGAAACTAACAGCATTCCCATCAACCTCCGCTGTGTTTCATGCGAATGTTAGCATGCTAGCTGACGAAACTAAGATCCTGTACATGGTAAACACTATAGCTTCTAAACATCGGCACGTTGGCATTGCGAGCATTTTAGCACGCTAACGTTAACATTTTGCTCAAAGCACCACTGTACTACCCTGACACGCCACGTGATTTGTGACACAGAACCATCCGAGAAGCTAGCATTGGAGACTGTTTGGAAAAGGACAGGCACTTTCAAAGAAAAATACTAGGGAGGTGAATGGATGAACCATCCGTCAATCAAACTCTTGCCTCGGCAAGTCGGGAGAGGAGCGAAAAACATCTTTTCCATCAAGGAAAGCCCTCAGTGTCGTTCTTTGCTCTTCTTTCACGTAGGGAATACTCTCCAGTTCTGATAGAACTGAGGCCATTGCAGCAGCTACGCTAACCTCTTCAGCTGCCACCATTGTTGTTTAGAACGAACAGTCGCCTCTCCGTGTCGTTGGAAGCAAGGCAAGATGGATTTACGCGTGATCTTGTCATATCGTGAGAATCCACGGTAACCTCTGCACAGCCTCACATACTCACATTGGCTGTGGACCTCTACTAGCTTTGCGTCTGTGTCTAATGCTGATCGTCTACTGCGTCAATCTTTGGAATGCAACAAAGAGACTCGTCATCGAAATGTTATTTATATCAACGGGCCGAGTAGGGTGAGACCCGACCTCCTCACTTCGTATTTCATCATGTGTTCATGAGCAGGAGCGCCGCTCAGTCTCTGGCCTCTCACCATAATGTATCATCGTCTGTGTGTCGTTTTAAGGGTGTTCAATTTATTGTCGTCGTGGTGGATGGTCACCTTTTTTTAAATCATCAAATCTATACTCTACCGTGGAGCCGGCATTAAAGATACTGTTTGGTCAAGAGAGCCAGATGATTAATATGGATGGATCAAGATGAAGAAGAAGCAAAGTAGAGTTATAAAACAGCTCATCATGAATGTATGGAGACGAGGGGAGGAAGAGGATATGTGGAGGGTGAGAATAAGGCTGAACGTGTCCTTTTGTGACATGTTTGACCTGGGCTTCCAGGTCAGCACCTGCTCTCACCGACTGTTAATCTCACACACAAAAGCACAGTTTATACTCCAAACTTTCCACCTTATCAGACCTTGGTTCTTTTAACAACCGGCAACCCTGACATAATCTTTATCCCACTGATTTCTAAGGGAAGTGAGGATATTATCTACAAGCCCAGGTTATCATGAGCAGACTTTTCCTCTTTAAAATACTTGACTCAGGGCTAAACAAGGTAAAAATATTAGCATTACAGTAACTTCTTATCCCTCCTCTCCTCAGAACAACCTCCCAAAAACTCCCATTTACACTGAAAGTCTCAGCTCTGTGAAGTCACCTGTAAAATATATCTGATCCTTTTATATCATCAGTAACAAGGACATGTGATCAGACAGGCAGCTAAAAAATGCACCCTTCTCTCTACATGGCGGCATGATTCAGGGTGTTATCTCTCAACACACCTTTCTTTTTTCCTGCTCTGCTCTCACCATCTGTTGCTCATATTCCAAGAAAAACATGTATTTCTCCCACACAGTGCAACAGGAAACATCTGCTGTAGTGAGAAACGTGGCCATACAGGATACATGCAGAGGCGGAGAGAGAGTATTGTATGAATTTAAAAAGGTGTGAACAATTTTTATGCTCTTCTAATAGAAATAAGACAGAGTACAGCCGCCCTCCATGTTTATGAACTGTAAACTGCTCATTTCTATGACAGGTGATGGGCTCATGTGACACAAATACTCTGAAGTCTGCTGTGTAGCGTTCTTGCTGATGAGGGTCGTCCATATTCATCTCAGGGATCAGTGAAACGCTTCCAGTTTCCTTAAGGTCCCATTGCAGCAGAAGCAAGAGCACCTTCAGCTCCGGTAGTTTAAATATACTCCCCAGTGAAACGAATATTTGAGCGATGTACAGTCACAAGAAGGATTTAAATCAAATCCCTAAAAGTTGCAGATTTATTGATGAAAGGAATGAGGTTATGATGTTATTGGTTGAAATTGTTCGAGTCTAGCTTATGTAGGGACACATATTTTGTTTTACAGGAAGAAAAGATGATT
Organism: Lycodopsis pacificus; assembly: GCA_028022725.1. Taxonomy (NCBI): domain Eukaryota; kingdom Metazoa; phylum Chordata; class Actinopteri; order Perciformes; family Zoarcidae; genus Lycodopsis; species Lycodopsis pacificus. Next base: position 15,279,086 of record CM051705.1, on the reverse strand, counting down.
AGATCTTTGTATAGAAATACAAAGAAATATACCTTTTGTACGTTTGTTTTGCATATATTATTAAATAAGTGCAGAATATGACAAATATGACATGGGAAAAAGGCATGTTGGCATTGTATGTTTCGGCGAACCACGGATATGTTGAATGTCGACGTTTACAAATCAAAAGTACATTTTAAATATATACTTTGTATCAGCATCGTATCACGCTTGCCGAAATGCACAATACCATATGGATAACGCTGTGAAAGGATTGGTTCGGTTCACGAAGCTGACAACAGTGCTGTTTCTCTGAGCTGATGAAACGATGACTTTTTAAGAGATACGTGGTTCTCACAGGACAGCGGCGCTACAAACACATGATGATGATTAAACTAGCCCACAGCAGAGAAAGACCTGAAACATCTAGCAGTCAAATGCAACATACACATGAATGCAGCAGTAATATCAATCAAGAAAACATCACATATCGGAGCAAAACATCAACATTTATTACACTGTACCTTTACGTTTGATACTTTATGTATATTTTACTGATAATACTTATAATAGAGGTTTTGAATGCAGGACTTTTACTTGTCTTTTCACAGATCGAAATGCGTCTTCCACCACTGAATATACCGATGTTTACATACAATACATAAACTTGTGTGTAAACTATACGGTAACATTTAATCAAAAACTATAGCAAAACAAACCTTACTAAGGTAAAATCATTGAGCTATTGCAAACTGTGTCTACATCAGTCTTTCTTCTGACTCAGCAGTCCTTTGTGGTGCTCCCTCTACATGACAACAAATCAATAGATGAACTTCGCCACCACGCCACAACACAAACATGCAACCAGACAGGCTGACTTCTGCACGCAGACTAATGTGCATATGTTCCAAACATGTAAAACACACACATGCACAGCACTGTGACTCATCGTTCTATGTTTTGTCCTCTCCCCCTCGTTCCCATGTGAATATCCTGCACTGTTAACTGTAACACATCAGCTTCTTTTGTTCATCAGACAAGCCAGCCATCGTTGGTCTCACTGAGAAACGTAACCACATGTTAAGCCTCAATGATTTACTATATATAGAGCCCATCCAGTTCACCTCCTATTATTATCACAGAGCACAGCGTAGTTGGTTTTAATGGATTATTTCAGGTGGCATTGGAAGTCTTTGTCATGCTTTTTCTAATATTCAACAAGCATGTCATGCTCTTCTTTTCTTCCCCTTTTAATTGTCTTGTTCATGCCTCACTACACAACACCAGTTGAGTTGGGGCACCGTGTCTGGGATTGTCCTAATGAGCTGCTTGAATAACTTTAACTGGCTTTGCAGCTTGATAAGGAAGTCCTCTTGATTAGCTGAATTCCTCACAGACAGACCTTTCTGGTCTGTATGGCATCAGTGTTGTCCATGTGTTACCATTACTTCACTTTGACGAGTCAAGACCCAACATTATATAGCATTTAACAAGCTCAGCTTTCAAAACAAGACCAGAGACACATGCACATGCATTTTGGTCAAGATTCAAATAAAATTGAAATAATGCAGACATCTAACGTTATGTTTCTAATCTCCCATCAGCAGGGTGAGAGGATCTCATTTGCTTACTGAATTTACCTACAATGCTATTTTTAAAGCATTTACATATAACATGCAAAAATAAAACAAAAAGCTTTATTCAAAATCATGTATTTTTATACATTTTTATCATGTATTTGTTTGTGTTGGCAACACTGTCACAACTTTTTAATTACATTTTTTAATTTAATGTTTTTTAAACCATTATTTGTCCAGGATAATCCCATCGCCATTTACAAAAGGGTACAGTCAAGATGGAAGCAGAACAATTCTACACAAGCACCACATAAAAACACAAATAACAGATCATTCATTTTAAATAGGCGAAAAGTTAACGACAACATAAGAGACATCACATAAAAAGGAAACCAAAGAATTGTCATTCAGTTTCATTGAACTCTGGAGGCCAATGTGAAAGACTAAGCTGTTCTTGTATACTAACCTGCTAATCTTCCACCATGTTTGTTTTTCATTATACGAGTACGTGCTCACCAGATTATTCCAACCCAGTTATAAAGTTAACATGCCTCAACCCGAAACAGCCCTGCAGCTGTTTTAAGAAACCACGTTGAGAAAAGAATTCTCCACCAAAGCCGCTGATGCCTTTTCCAGACGCCTGTCAGCGGCCGCTCTGCCCAACACGAGCCCCACGAACATGTGTGAAACTCAGCTCCTCTCTGCGGGTTCGTCACCTCCTCCCTTCCAGTTCTCTGCCGTTTGCGTCTCTCACATCTCCTCCTTTTCTAGCATGTTGCTGCTGCTTTGCATCAATGCAACAGCAACTTAATGAGTCTCGGTGGGTTGCAGATGGTCAGTGCAGTGAGGCAGAACGAGGACGTTCCACTTTCACCCCGCTGCTGTTTAATTGGTTGTTGAACAGAGTGGAAGTTAATGGATCCGTTTGTTGCATTGCTCCATTACATTGGCTCTCACACACAAATACATTTCCACATTTTGGTGGTGTAAACTGGTTCGCAGGACTCGTACACAAAGGAGGACGTTGACAGTTTTCCAGCTTATTTCCATATATTAGTCAAAGGCAGGAGATATGCTGATGGCTGCTACAGTACCTGTCAGTGTTCTCTTTATGCCACTCTGTTTATTTCACTGACAGACAGAAGAACTGAAAGCTGAACAGACAAGAAATACTTCACAGTATACAAGTGTAGAGGACATTATGTAAGTAGTATTCAAATCCTTTACTTTAGTAAATGTACTAATACCCCACAAAAATTCAAATTAGTATGTCATGTAAAAGCAGGATTTTTCAGTTGTAGTTGGTTGAGTTAGAGCTCATTTGTAACTATTAACTAATAACTAATAATTATTATTAATTACGGATTAATCTGCTGATTATTTTCTCTATTAATTGATTGATTTTTGGATTGTAAAAATAGTGAGATACCTCAACATTACAAAAAGATTTAAATAAAATATTTCAAAATAATTCAAAGTAAAAGGAGCAAATCTGCACATTTGTGAAACTGGAACCAGATATTGTTTTTACTTGAAAAATGACTGAAACGAATACAAAATAGTTGCCAATTAACTGTTGATTGGTAATAGTTTCAGCTGTATGTGTATATATTGTTGGGTAGTTTAATTTATAACAAAAACGTCATATTTTATAAGCGCTTGTTATGTGTTGTGTGCAAATATAAAGTGACTAAAGCTGTCAGATACATGGAGTGCAGTAAAAAGTACAATATTCAATAGAAAGTGGCATGAAAAGAAAAGACTCACGTAAAGCACAAGTACCTCAAAGCTGTACTTCAGTAAGTACTTGAGTAAATGTACTTGGTTACGTTCTACCACTTGGATTACTTCACATCTTACAACATGTTGTCAGAGCTTAAGAGCAACAAGAAGAGGGAAAGAGCCACAGCACAGCTAGCTGAGAAGACTCGGTGGAGTATTTGTCTTATTTCTTTGTACTCAAAAGTATTTAATACACAAACACTCCCTTTGCCAAACAGATGGAAAGTCGGCCAGGCGTCTCAGCCAGTTCTTGTGTTTTTCTCCACAACGGCTTCATTCCCATGAAAGTCCTCATTCAAACCAGGTGCAGCTATCATTCAGCCAGCAGCCAACTGCAGCCCCTCCTCTGGTCCCTGGTCCCTGGTCCCTGGTCCCTGGTCCCTGGTCCCTGGTCTCTGGTCTCTGGTCTCTGGTCTCTGGTCTCTGGTCTCTGGTCCCTGGTCCCTGGTCCCTGGTCTCTGGTCCCTGGTCTCTGGCTCTAAGGTTGTTTACCCCTGCTGTATTTATTCATAATATAGTTAACAAATGTAATTTCTCCGTTGAATCAATAAGCAGACCACCCAGAATATAACGCTCATTAAGGTTTTAGACACATTTAACAGGGATAGCAGGTCACACCACTCAAAGGCCTTGTTCGGTTGTAACGGTCATTTTATTGAATGGACCATGGCAACAGTGACAGCCGGAACAGTTCCCACAATCATTAAAGTGTTGCTACTTCCACACATGCTCAGACACAAGCACTGACGCTGATGTTTACAGATGTTTGACTTTTAGTGGAGTCTTAACTTAATGAACTATATAGATCTACAGTGGAGTGACTGTGTTTTCTGACAGTGTGTATATCAGCTCCATTGTTCATAATGGAGGAGATGCTTTTAAAGCAAATCATTTTAATATGTTGATATCCATATTGTACCTAACAGTACATTTAAAAAAACAAAACCTTTAGCTTGAACTGGTAACTGTTTTGAGTGCTTTGAGCAGAACAAATACAATTGTTTTCACGCAGTATTTTTTTGGAGAAGTGGAGAAGATACAGAGATGGATACCTCAAGCACACACACAACCCAAAACAGCTGCATAGCAATACGTAACTTGTCCTTTAACTAGAAGAGCAGTCGATCAGAAAATGTTCATAGAGGTCATTTTGGAATAATCCACCAGACCAGAGTTTCTTAACAGTTATAAAGTCATGAGTTTTCTATATATGTATATATATGAATATATATGAATATATATATACATATATATATATATATATATATATACATATATAGTCAGTGTGTGTGTATGAGTGTGTGTATGTGTGTATCAGCCTCTACCACTCAGCACCACTCCATTAAGTCAGCTTTTGTCACCAGCAGACTGTGACTGAAACACACAAAGGACCCTATAGAACCAGATCTATTAAGCCAGTCATTGAGTCATCACACACACACACACACAGACACGCACACACACGCACACACACAGTGAGAGAGAGAGCGAGACAGACTGAGATGTTCACACAATACCCTGCTCTCTTGTTATCGTAGTCTCAATGTAATACTGATGCATCTCTATGACCTACATAAGTAAACAAGACCATCAGCGAGAACACTGTCTGTTTCTATATAGTTATTCTCAATGTTTGACATCGGTGTCACCGGGTGGGATTCCTCACAAAATCAGACGAAATCATGCAGGTTCAACCAGTCCACCATGACAGACCCTGATCCCACCATGTCTCAGAGACAGATATTGTACTCATTAGTTCATTTTCAGATTACAATTTGTCCTCTCCTTCCTGTCCAGTGAAAACCATGTATGTCCAGATGTGTGGATTTTTGATGTTTGTGATGAACTGCAGGATGCAGTGTTCACATCTGGCATCATCAATGGGTCTTTGGTTTGTTTTTTGTAACCTAATCTGCAACCCAACAGAATAAAGGTCACTTCTTGGCTTTGTAGGCTACTGTGTTATTACTCTATGGAGCAATCTACTTAATAATAAACACCCTGCTTAATCATTCTTTACACTTTTGTTCCTGTGTTTTTGGTTTTCCAAATGCTTACGAAATTACACCACCCTCCAAACTCTTTAGATACTGAGTAACTTTCTTATGCAACGTTCGTGTCATACTGCTTAGACCGAAAGTGACGAGTCACCACTCTGAGAGCAAAAGGAAACACCTGCTCCCACTGTAAATAACTGTTGATCCAGCTGACTGAGTCAAATCCAATGTTTGTGCATAAGAGTTGAGATGAGAGTGCTGCGCCGCAAGTTCGACCAGTTTCGGATGTCAAAACCACAAACAAGTCACAGAGTGCAAATGCTGCTACACCTGTCTGCATGAACTCACCTGACACACGTGACTCTGCGTGTGTGTGTGCGTGTGTGTGTGTGTGTGTGTGTGTGTGTGTTTGAGTGAGTAAGCAGCAGAAACCAGTTTGTGGAGGATCAGCTGATTGGCTGATTGAGAACAATGGGATTAAGAGCTATCTGGCATCTCGTTTGTTCAGGTAATTAACACATGCTGAAATAAAATACAATGAAAGTAACACCAGTCCAAACCTGTTCTGTGTTTGCTGACACAGCTCGAATAGAAGACATCTTGTTGATGCAACTTGGGAGGAATGACACAGAAATAACCCTCCTCAATATTGCAATTAAAATATTGATTATTTTTCCAACATATCATATATTATAAAGCCTATCTCAATGATAAGTAAGAAGGGTGTTTACGTGTCTGTGCCCATTGGCAATCCTGTCTCCTATGAAATGACCTTCCCGTACAACTAAACTGCATTCGCAATTACATTTTGAGGGAAACACATTTTCTCCCGGATTACAGTTGCAGTTTTTAAACAGTTTTCAACATGTGGTTAACGTTGTATATTGAGACAAAACGCTACAAAACTACTTGGTTAGGGTTAGTAAAACATCACGGTTTGCCTTAAAATAATTTGTTAAGTTATTTAAGATGCAGATGTGAATAAAGATAAGTTTCCCATTGGACAAGATCAACAACAGCGGTCAAGTTTGACCCATCCATCCACCCTAACCTCCACCAGTCGTGGACTATCATTTGAAAGACTAACGATACATCTAAACCATATGTAACCTGCGACTACAGACGCTTTGTTTGCGTGTTAGACAGCATGGTATCTTAAAAACGTGATGGATTTCAATGAAATTTGGAATAAATGTCGGCCATGGCCCAAAGAATACCGGCACCATGTTGGATATTTATTAGTCACTACATTTTGCCTCTTAACACCTGTACTGGGATTTTCTCTGAGTTTCTTTTTTTCCAACACCTACAATTTCAGTTCATTCACCATCTTCACAAAATCTGGAGCATCAAATATCAGGATGATTTTATTAATTTAACCATGGAATGAAAATTTTTAATTAGGATTATAATTAAATGTAAAGCACAGGACAGCTATTAATGGACCTTGCCAGGTCAAGATTGAACTTTTTTAAATATTTCTTTTTTAGTATCTCACTCTCCAACTAAAGCATGCAACCAGAGCAGTCCTGCCACATTTAATGCCATTTCTTCTAACCATGGTTCTACAGCAATAAGCTAAATCGTGTCACACCAAAATTTTGCACAAATCATCCTTATAATCCAGACAGGATTTAGACATTCTCCAAAAATCCACACACTCAACCAGTCACCATGATCATGTGTGTATTTGTAGATTGAGATCCAGATGCTGACTCTAAAAATACAAAAAAAAAAACCTTCAATGAATACCCTATTGTACATGCACTACCTTAATGCTTTCTACTTTACCAGTGAATCACCGAAAGTAAACTTGTGTCTCTTTTCACTTTCTTTGGTCAAATTCGGTTTTCTAATCTCTCAGAAATGTTCCCTCTGCGAAAAAAATGAATTAACACCAAGCAAAAAAAAGCAATTAATCAGAAAGTATTTCCTGCACTTCTCTGCTCCTTGCCAAGATCGTGATGAACTTTGAATCCACTGATAGTCACACTAACCCTGCCTCCTTTTCTTCTTCCTTTAGAAATTAAAAGAAGAAAAAAAACTGCAGGTGCTCTGCCATCCCTGCAATAAAAGGAAACACTTAAGCTGCCTACGTTTCCCACAGTCCTCAGCTACAAGCAGGCAGAAAGGACTGTAATTTGCCTGTCTAATTACCAGGCTATTTTAAGTGTGTCTCAGTGTGTCTGTGTGTAGTTTGAGGCGGGGAGACACACAATGCACCACTGCACTATAACACAGTATACACACACACATCGCAAACGCCCTGAGCTTCACACAAATACGAGAATAGTAACACACACACACACACACACACACACACACACACACACACACACGCACACTGAGGAGCTCCCAGCAGCTACAATAAAGCTGTCAGAGTCTCTAGCAGCTCGGAGAAGAGAGCAGAAAAAGAGAGGATTGAGCGATAAATGGAGAGCGGACAAAAGGAGAGTTGAATAATTCATGGGAGTTTTTTGTTTCTTTTTCTGAAGGAGCTTTCCTTTCTCATCATCTCTCGCTCTCTCTCTGGATATCTCCACCTCACGTACAGCACTGAGCACGGAGACGATCTTCTTGATAATAGTTTCTTATTGACTTCACACGTTCGCTGTACTGCATGTTCTGTGAGGCTCGCATGACATATGTTGTAAATCACATTTATCAACCCAAGATCATGTTAACAACAAAAGTTCCTTCTCTTTGTTTTAAACGTTGTTCAGCTAAAATGTATGGACTTCTGAGGCTGGGACGCCGAAAATATTTAGATTCTGTTTCTGATTCTGATATGGAGTACCAACATCATATTCAACATAGTAATGATAAGGCAATGGCACCTGGCAGGGATGAAGTGCAACATACATAAAATCCCTTGAGAGGTAAAAGCGTTGATCGGTCGGCCCACACTCCACGTTGGTTAAAGATCTCTACAACTATTAGATGCTCTCTTAACTTCCATCTGATCAGATCCACCATGAGGTTGACTTTTGAGTGGAAGATCTTAACAACTATTGGACAGATTGCCATGACATTTGGTTCCACACCTATACTGTACATGTTCCCCTCAGGATCAGTTGTTCCCCCAAGGAGGCTATAAAGTGTCGTCACAGCTTCATACTGCGTCGTATTATTGGGGTACAACACATTTGCATTCTGGTCTGCAATCGCCAAAAGGCTCAGTAGTTGGTGCACAATCACAGACCACGATGATGTCTGATTCGTTTCACGGAGGTGTCCGCAGTCGGCGTCGGGTCGTAATATATTTTATACAGAAAAAAAAAAAAAGATATGAGGACTGTGGACCGTGTCATTACATGGATCTGCAAGTCGTTAGTCGACTTACTTGGTGTGAAAGAGGAGACTTGGGGAATTCCATTTTTTTAAGAAACTTGAATTAAAGCGCACATGCAAATCTTGGCATTATGTGCACAATAGAATAACTACATACAATGTATTTTTGAATAGACAATTTATAGATGCGACTATAGACCTGACATGAATATTATCATCAGAGTAAGCATCACATGCCCTCTAAATCTGCACATTTACCGGCCTTATATTCTTACAACTCCTTTTAACTTCTGTTGTGTATAACTTTTATTCAACTTTACTTGTATCTCGCTGTAAGCTGCATTAACTCAAACAGATAGCAGATATGAAACGATGAAGCTTTTATAATTCATTTCGTAAATCTGGCTTTAACATGACCCTGAACGTAGAGCGTTCAGTGCACAAGAAAAACAAGACTTTTTCAATCAAATCTAAAATCAGATTTTAAATAGATAACTTGTGCCAAAAAGTATTTATGTGAAAGGGAAATTGTCATGGTTCTTGCCATGACTGAAGAAAATGATTTGCTTTACTGAACTCCTTTTGAGATGCAAACACACACATATTTCTCCCGGTCTCACTTTCTATCTGCTGTGTGTGTGTGTGTGTGTGTGTGTGTGTGTGTGTGTGTGTGTGTGTGTGTGTGTGTGTGTCATTCAGCTAAATAAAGCCGCGGAGTGTCGGGCTCAGCATCTCTGCATTGCCTGTTCATTGTGCTGCTGGGAAGGCAACAGTAGCAACCCCAGGGATGATGCACCATGTCAGCAAACACATAACAATGGATTGTCTGGTGTCTCTCTTATACACACGTACACACACACACACACACACACACACACAGTCAATGGATGTTTTGGGCTGTCACTGGTGTAAAACACTAAGCCTGTTTCCAACATGTGGCCTCATACAAACAAGACGCATACACAAATAAATACTGCTATAGGGACAAAAACAACAACCCCAAAGAAACATCTGTCTTAGCAGTCGGCCTTTTTTAAAATACATTTCCTGAAGTACAACTATATTGTGCTGGGAAAAAGTAAACGAAAGTATGACATTGTTATGCTGGATGCAGACTATTTATGTCACTTTTTCAGATTTAATTGATCATGGGGCCTGAAGCTGCTGCCATCATGTCTGGACCTTAATTAACCATTCAGCTTGTAGACTTTCATGACATCGGGTGAGAGGGATAAGTGGCACAAAAACAAATAAATAAAATAATAATAATAATAGATTTAGTTATTAAGTAGCGAGGAAAGCTATAGTGAGCTGGCTGAATAGAAAAGTGGTGCCAAAACAACAAGACTGCAGGTGGATTCACAACTGAGCTGGCTGACACCAACTGGTGACGTATCGTAGGCCGAAAGAATTAGAAAATGAATTGATCAGTTAATTGACCGATGATTATCTGATGCCAATTTTGACTGATGAATCAATTATCAAGAAAAATCCACAAACATTTGCTCGTCAACAGAGTATATTTTGCATGTCAATAAAAGCTCCCCGTAGATTCAATATTTATATTTTGTTTTTCTTATATTTGGACCCAAACAAATCATTTTAAGATATTACGGTCGGCTTTGGGGAATTATAGTTTGAACTTTTTTGACTGTTTTCTGACTATTTAAAGAGGATTAATCTGCTATTCTAAAAAATAACTGACAGACTGACAGTGATGGTAAAAAATAACCCTAGTTGCTGCCTTATGTGATGCAATATTTCAGTCAAAACTGAGGTAAAATTAGATTACTTACAATAAAACTAAAAACACCCAAAGACATAAAAGTGCACATTGCAGACATCGAGACACACACCGGGACATTTCTGCGTTTCAGTGAGGAGAACAGCAGCAACAGAAGATGAGCTCATCTCTGGTTACTGACACCGCTAATGACTGGCCCACTGCTGAAGCACCCCGCACGTGTCACCGCGGCTGGCAGAGCCTGACACCTAAACACAGCGCGAGAGGCTGGAAGCTAAAAGTGAAGCTTGCCACGGATACCAGCTGCTAAAAGCAAAAGGGCTGCGGTCCCTGCCTGCTGCGCTTATTAAGCCCGAGGCAGCTGCTGTGTGGTTAGCACACATCTGACGTGTGTTCTTCAACCCCATGATGGTATTTTTTGAAAAGGTTGTTGTTTATGCCAGTCTTCCTCTGGTTTTACACTGCTAAATTGCAAGTAGGCCGTTCGGTATTCCAAATGACTCACAATATTTGTTTTGTAAACATCTGGCTATATCTGCTGTTAATAATAACGATAGAACCTTTGCGCGAACCTGTGTGGACGACTACCTAAATGCTTTACATTACCACCCAGTGTGTTATCGATGAAGTATTTAATTGAATCAAACCGGAACATCAGATCGGTGGGGGTGGGGGTTAGTAATGACCGGAGCAAATCCATACTTACTGTTCAGCACATCTTCACAAACAACAGTCAGAGGCGACGACCAGTCAGCACAAGAGGCAACCTTCTCATTCTCCAACGCACACTGCAGCAGCGTGTTAGAAGAAGAAGACCATGCTCGAGAATCTCCATGTCAGGTAAGGAGATGGAGCTAGGGGGGGGGGAAATTAGCTTAGCTTAGCACAAACATACATACCAAAACAACCTTTGCACCAGTTTTAAGAGGTGCTGGATGATTTCCCTTAGTCGGGCAGCCCTATCGGGACACAGAGGGACATCAGATGGTCTATGGGTTAGTTTCATCTGGAAGTCCAAGCAACATATCTTGTGGGCTATAAGTAGCCAACAGATCCTGGTCTCCATCAGAGCTTTAAGCATAAAGGAAAGGGTGAAATGACGTCTATTGCTCAGTGAGATCCCAACGCGGTCCTGATGAATGCTGATATTAAAGAAGGATTGAGGCCTTCCACAATGAATGCCTTTGTAGGCTGTGTGGCATCTTCTGGTCCAACAACATCACAACCCTGGAACAAAACAAAAGCAAGACCATCATCACGGAGGCGACGGGTCAGGCGCTACAAATGCAGGCAGCTCACATCCAGGAAATAGACTCCTCCAGCTAAACATGTTGCTGAGGACGGGAGACATTGGAGGGGGCTCATTGTGACCTTAAATCCAACAGGGGATGATGAGGATTATCTTGTTTGTTTAATATCCAGTAGAGTTCTCCACCTCTGTGGCTTCTTCTTCTTGGATTGTTTAATTTGAGGTGAACGGATTTAGTGTTATTTTGTGTAACAGAACTTTTTGATCATTCCGACCACCAGTAATGTAAAACGGTTTTCATGGCGTAAGCATTTCTTGCAGCCAGGTGAAATAGTCTTGTCGTCACAGATACGTGGACGCCATGCTGCGTGGTCGGATAAATAAAGTGATGAATAAGCATTCTTCTTTAGGTGTGGGAGCTGCAGGACTTCCATCATGCACTGATTACCGTCAAACAACCCAATATTAGTCTGAGATAACATCTGAACAATCCCATTATGTCACATTTCATCATTTCTATTTCTTCTACGACAGAGTAAATAATCCTATTGTTTCTGTGATTATCATCTCTGCTCACTTTACTTCTCATTTATTTTCCATTGTTGCAGTTGGAAGGAAACGAGTGTCTGTTCCTCTGCTGGTTTCCTTTTCCCACGTCCTCCTTAAACTCTTTGTCTTCACCTCGGGCCTCTCTTCGTTCTCCTCTTGGCAAGGAATGCGCTTTTGAACATGGTGCGATGAAATAGATTGCAAACTAACACGTAAATTCCAGCAGCATTAGTCAGAGACACCCAACGCCTGAAGCGGTAAAACTACACATTCCTTGTGAGCTAAATAATATTTTGTGTGTATATCAGTGTATATTAAGTTTTTCAAATAATTTCTCATTATTTTCCTAAAGTGCATTCAGTATTATTTCACTGTTTTATTGTTGTTTAAGCTGCCTACAATGTTAAATAGCTGTAGTTGTATGAGCTCCTTTGTTGTTGAGGTCATTGTTTTATTACAGTAATGTTTGTGATCAAAAGATTATAGCCGTAGATCCCACCGCTGCCATTATATGTTACCAAGGAGCCGTGGTTCACTGACATCATGACAAAAAAAAAAACACCTGCCAAGTCTGGCAATCCAACGTGAAGGAGCATTTATATTTAATGGGACATGTTGATTTTGTGTCTTAACATGAAGGTTTCGTGATATAACAAGATCTAATTAAATGATGTCATCACAAGAAACGTGTCTTGTGGACACTGAATGATTTGGTGTCTGGTGATAATGAGAAAATATGTCACAACGACATGAAAAATATTGGATAATTTGGACCCTGAGCAAGTGCGGTTGTTTTTGGCAGCGATGTGGACCTTTAAAGAATAACGTCAGACTTTATTACTGCAGGTACATTTAATGACTGCAGCAGTAAATGCCAACAGCCAAAACATTTTGCAGTAAAAGTGAGTGAATAATTAGGAAATATATTTGCAACCACTGACTCCACCGCCTGATAATGAAATAAATAATTACTGATTACAAACAAAGATTGGCTGGATCTTCTTATTAATTATGAGTTTGACATTGTGTTTGTTATAAATCAGATGTGGTCTCGTGTGTGCGCTCCACCCCTGATGATGGGAAGCCTGTAACCTCAGCTGATTCTAATGAGACATCACATTGCAATCATGAATGTATTTCTTTAGATTATGATACATTTCAGTACTCTTATCTGTTACTTATGGAGGTTTACAGTCCAAGATCGTTGTTCCTGAAGGTTTTCTGCACTGACAAGTTCATTCAGAGAAGAAAACTGGAATACTTTCAACTTATTTGTCATAAAAGCCGTCAGATTTAAAGACACGGAAGCCTGTCGGCATCTACAATCCAGAGGGATCAGTATCGCTCTCAGTCTTTAAAAACTCATATCAGTCAGATTGCAGTCTGGTTCACACACAGGTCTGAGATTCCAGGAGGGATTTAGTGGGAGAGAGCCGGAGGGTTGGGTGAGAAAACAGGGGGAGCAAGTGAGTGCGTGTGAGAGGTTTCTTTTCCCATGACTCTGTAGGAGTCAGACAGGTAGGGGTCTGGGATTAGAGAGTGTGACCCAGCTCATTCTGGAGCAATGAATTCTTCCTTCACAGCACTCACTGGCCTTCATAGAGGCGCTTATCAGACCATCAAAAGAAACAGGAAATCCTCTAAATCTTCTCCCTATTTTGCAATTTTAATGTAACGTTTTGTCATACTCTGCGCATCTTTTAACAGATACATATTTGTATTTACTGAGCATCTAGACCACATTTCCACTTTATTTACAACAGACTAAAGAACTGTCATGAGCGGTGAGCGCCACGTCAACGGATCGGACAGAAACATATGGTGGATAATAATAGTGAAGTTGAACAAAGTCACAGTTTAACTTACATGACGATGATGAAGCACATTCATTTCTTGAGCTCCAACTGCTGAAACATGAGAACAACATGTTAAAGTTAATGACTGACACACCTTCCTTTCATTGGTGAGCAACAGAGTCCTCTAGTGGCTAACGCTCTCTCTCTCACACACACGCACGCACGCACGCACACTCACACAATTATGTATTATTGCCCTAAGCCGGTTGGCTCACAGAGCTTTCAGCTCATATCTGAAGCAGAGCAGACATACCTATCTGTCTGCTGCTCTAATACCTGTAATTCTCTACCTCAGGGTCTGTAAGTGTGTGTGTGTGTGTGTGTGTGTGTGTGTGTGTGTGTGTGTGTGTGTGTGTGTGTGTAGAATAAGGTTAGCTCCTACTCCCCGAAGGTAAATGTTTTGGACATTTAGCCAATAAACCAGCCACTGTATTTAAAATCAAACCAACCAATCAGACGCCTGCTTCGCTGCATGAGCGTTCAGCTGATGTCTGTTGTCGTGTCGTAAGTCAAAAGGAATGTTGCACACTCACACATCATGTCTTTGAGCTGTGCTTGCTGTTCTCTCTGCACAGTTTGTCAGAGTATGAATGTTTCCACAGGGACGGTATGAATGCAGATGTGTGCAGGTGTGCGTTGACAATATATCACTACGTCCTTAGAATGACGGACTTTGGATGATGAAAACAACAGACTCTTACCCAGAAGAAGGCTGCTTATGTCCGTTGTGAAACCAGACGTCAACGTGGACTTATTGGTTACATAACTGCCATACTTAGGTATTACCACTTCTGTACTTATCTCAACTCAAGTTGTCTTGCTGTTGCTCAAACCATATTAAGGGCTCGCATTGCCACTCTGCTTGTGTTGCTGGACATTCATTGTAAAACGCACCAAAAATGCCCAGAAATGCACCGATACCATTACTGATATCGGATATCAATCCAATACTGACTCAGATTGCTAAATACCAAGTCAGTAGATTCATGTCTATCTATTTATTTGTTACAATTCCTTTAGAGAAGTGATGTTTAACTCAAGCTAAAAGAATGTTCCCAGGAACTGAACACACAGCGTATGAATTAAACTCTGATATATATCGGATATTGTACGAGAATTCGCTGATTAAACAAACAGGATGTTAATCAGTGAGCTGGTAGGCAGATCGTTGCAACAGAGCCAGGCTAGCTGTTTCCCCCAGTCTGTGTGCTAAGCTAAGCTAACTGGCCATTGGCTGTGGCCTTATATTTAACAAATGGATACTAAAGTGGTATTAATCTTCACATCTGCTGGGAAATGATGAAGTGCATTCCCCAAAATATCAAATATATCAAACAAATCATTTAACTGTATATATGACTTATGGTTAAACCTACTTAAAGGGACATTTTAAGGGGAAAATAAGGGTTAAAATGTCCCTTATTTCTCTTGAAATAAAGAGCAAAATCCCTTATAACAGCACGTTGGACATCACCGCTCTGATGTTGTCCCTCAAGTGTGTGTCGCTGGTGACAAACACTGTCTTCACACTGTTTTGTGGCCATTTTATTGTTGCCTCGTTGACTTGTACACATGTAGCCGACAGAAAGTACCAAACTGGAAAGTCTGCTTCGTGTGTGCCAGATTTAGAAGCCAGGAGCAGCGAGGAGTTACACCCTCAGCATGAGAAATAAAGAGTGAAAAGACAGTAAACAGTGTGGGAGACACATAGGGGAGTGAGCTGCGAGGAGTTGCAGAGCGCTGTGATGAAAGGCAGATGGCTAGAAATAGCCCAGTGAGCACTAACCCGGATTTCAACGTTGATATCTGGTTGATAAAGCGTTGATATGGGGTCTGAACGTCTTAGACGCGTTTTAACCGTGTTTTGAACCGGCTAAATTACGGTTACAATATCAACCTGTCACAAAACACCAATTTCTTTTAAAATATTGATGGTTTGTTCAGTTGTAGGTTGAAAGAGACGCGATTTTGGTTACTTTAAATGCATTTGTCCAAAATCATATTACGCTGTCCGTTCATATGTGGTCTACACGAAGACGTTATTTCAACCCATTCAATGTCTCATATAAAACGTGGTAAATATGGAACTATAGACTGTGTGCTGTCAACAAGAAGCTCCTAGGACATCATAATGACAGCAGAGCACATTATGTCTGTATGTTCACGTAAAATACAACTCAGTGTTTACTGCTGGAATACGCATGCGCACGGACTCTGTTTCCAGACAGCCGCTATCTCAGCAGAACATTGCACAAACACGGCACTATTTGAGCTAGCAAGCTCGAGCTTACTGAGTTCATGAGCGAAGTGAACGAGCTGACGGAATAAACGAGGCTTCACGCTAACGACGTACTCTGTAAGTACTTGAACTACTTCATTCCAGTATTGCAAACCGAAATATCATTACCATACCATTAATATCATGTACATGATATTCATGGTATGGTAATGATATTTCTAGAAATGAAGGGAATCTTTCTTCAACAGGTTTATAGAAGGGGGGCGGCATACTCTTCACCTTATAGCAGAATATTTCTTATCATAGAATATGAACAGGGATTCTTGCAGGATGACGTTGGGGAAGCTGCAGAGTTTCCACACTTTTAAAGTTGTCGAAGGGCTTTCTCAAATATAATGACATCAACTGCTCTGTTATCTTGAAGTTTTTGGCTTCATTTGGTTTTTTTTTTTTATCATTTTTTAACAATAAAACAATGTAAATATATTTAAAAATGCAAGTAAAAGTACTCCTCCAAAGTAGTATTGGATTATTATTACTGATGTGTTGAGGTGGAGCTAATTTGAACTACTTCATATACTCTGAATCTTCAACAATGCGTCATAAACTCATCATATGTGTAAAATATTAATCTGCAAAATGACTACCTGTTGGATAAATTGAATGCAATAAAAAGTACAATATGTAAAGTATAGAAATACTTAAGCAAAGTACAAGCACATCAAAACATACAGTATTAATATATGTGTGTTGAACTGTCATATTCAAATTTGCCGTTCCACTGAGAAAGTTTTCCCTCGATAGTTGAATTGTGTTTTAGGATATCTACCGATCCGTCCATGTTTGGAGGCTTTTATGTGTGGACTCTGGCTCCCTCCGTTGGTCAGATAAATACTAGCAGGCTGAGCAAAAACGGTTTATTTGGATCAGGAACACACCTTCAGACAGTTGCGGCTGGTGGAACATTTTCTAGGGAGGGCCATCCTATCAATTTCAGCAAACATCCCAGTATGATTTCATGCAAAAAAAATGTAGCATCAAACACGCATTATTACTTGGCAGTTAAATATTTAACATTTATTCCAACATGAAAAAAGCAGTAAATAACACTTATATAATATAATACAATATAATATAACATGTTTATTTATTGAGATGCCCCTATGGACCTTGTTATAGGAGGTAAAGATCAGGAGACGTAAACATGAAGTGTAATTATGAATACTGATGTTAAATTAAGCTATGATGAGTTTTCACTGTTAATTTAGGGGGAAAAAGTGGCCCGGGAGTTACTGTCAGACCGGCCCACTCAATACACGGCGCGCTGCCCACTCAATACACGGCATGTATTTCGCCGGTCTACGGCGGCCATTCGCACCTCCGCCGGCGTCGCCCCGACAGACGCCCGGCACGACCGCACGGCGCAGACCGCGGTTATGGAGAAAAGTTTTTAAAAGCACCGTAGTGTCCAGCAGTGCTATCGCGTCCTCGGATCGCGAGGAGTAGTATAATGTCAGTTTATACTGTTGATACAGTTTTCACTGATTATTGACTTTCGGTATTAGAGTAAATTGAACGTGTTCTGTGAAGCATATAATATAGTCCCGTCGGCCTACCGGGGATTCCCCCGGTATCCCCGATGGCCAGTCCGCCCCTGCCTGTGGATACGTATGGTATGTCGAAGTAATCAGCGTACTTTTAGGAAGAAAGGAAGTTGATTGACTGACTTGTACGAAGTAGTGAAGCTTCGCATGTAGTCTGCTGTCTGGTTGTGAGGTCAGGCTGATCTGATATCAGCTCTTTGGCTGCAGAATCGCCGCCAAAGTTCTCCTCTCAAACGGGTCTTGGAGGAGGAGAGCTCGCGCTGGCGCGGGCTCCTGTAGAGACTTCTCCTGACGAGAACGCGCAGCTCCGGGGCTTGATCATTCTTGCCCACAGCTGAATCTATTTGAGGGCGCTGATTGGCTAAATTGTATGTCACTCATTTATATCTTGAATCAGCAATTGGCTAAACGGCTTCATAGACCCGTCTTTTTTGGGCTAAAACGATCAAGCCCCCCTCGCTGCGCGCTCTCAGACGTGTCGTGCACACAGGCAGAGAGCACGAGCAGAGAGCACACAGGGAGAGAGGACGAGCAGGAAAAGCATATATTTTGCACAGATATCATATTGTACACACATTACTGGGTACATTCCATAGTTAAAAAACACAAATATTGACAATTTGTATAATTTATGATTATTATAATTATTATTATTATTATTTTTTTTTTCGTGTGGCTCATGGTGGGGCAATGCCCCATTGCCCTCTCTTGACCAGCCGCCACTGGGTTTATTGATATTGAAAATATTCAGTAGTTGCAGTTCTAGTGGTGGACGCAGCTTCATAGGTAACATTATCTTAGAGTTATAGCCTCCTGTACGTATTTGAAACTAACAAAGCTACCTGAATAAAGTAAAAGTAAACTAGACAATTGTTTTGTATACATATATAACTTTGTATAAAGGGCCAGCTGAGTGTGGGAGGCAGGATGGATGGATGGACAGATGGATGAGGGTTTTTCTGTTAATCATTAATAACCTGGATTAACCCCAGTCCTCTGTAAATATGATGAATGCATCCACGGGTTCATTAGCTCTGCCTTTCCACAGCACGGCTTTATTAGTCTGAGGTTGCTCCGTCAGGTTTAACAAGAGTGCAGTTGTTTCCACTTTTCTTAAGCTTCCAAATCATCGGTTGGACAAATAAAAATGCTTCACGCGGTATTTTGTGATCGTTTTAATCTTTTCCTGGACTTAAATTAAATTGGGATCTAAAAACACTGCTTGAAGATTCATTCTAAAGGACAAATGAGTTGCAGTGGAGTTTTTTTTCACAGCAGGCTGACTTCCTGATTTATTTTTCTTTGTCTTTGGTTGATTTGTTTATTAACATTTATTTTCATTTGACTATGCCAATGAAACGCAGCAGTGAGAGTTCAGCCAGAGATGGAGGGTTTCTCATACACTCTCTAACCAAGACTTTGTGCAGCTCACCAGAGGAAACACGCACAGACTTTAACGGGCAGACACATTTCCATCAGGAGGATGATTCCGGGATCAAGTCAGGTAATGAAACGAGCATTCTCGATCACTTATTGCTGCTGGAAGTTCAGATCATTAAAGCTGAAGTCTCACTGTTTTATGTTCCTTCTTAAGTCGTCATTATCATCATCATCTCCTGTTGTCTCGAATTAATCTTCACTCAAAGGCAAGGCAAGTTTATTTGTATAGCACATTTCAACAACAAGGTAATTCAAAGTGCTTCACATAAAACCATTAAAAGCATCAAAACATTAGGCAAAGGAGATTTAAAAACAATTAAGAACATTCATTAAAACATAAAAAAAAACAGTGTAAGAAATAAAATGCAGTGGTAAAATGCAGAAATGCAGGAAATTGATTAATATATTAATTGAATGTGGTTCAATTAAAGGCAGCAGCAAACAGAAAAGTCTTCAATCAAAGTCTGAACGTTTTCTGTGCTTACGTTTCAAATCTGCGCAGGTAAAAAATAAGTGACACAAACTGACCACATGGTGGTGCTACAACAAAAAGATGCCATTCATTTCATTCCACAAACTTGTTTGGCCCTTGACATGAAAATAAGGATGATGATGATGAAGACACACGAACAGGAGGGCAGATGTGATTTGTACATGACTAAAGTGAGAGGTATCTGTGAGGTCAGTCAGATAGTATTGTGGTGGTATTCTGCTTCTGAAATGCAGCTTTACATTAAGACAGATACTTACTTTTTCCATAAATGATGTAGATCAACATGAACCCTAATTTCAACAGTTTTGCACAATTTTTTTGGTTTTTACAAACATGTATCCTGCAAAATTGAAACAGAGCAAAAAAGGACTTTTCTTCCGGTTTTCAGTACTGTCAACAAACAATTTTGACATGCACAAAAAGGAAGGCAGACATACACAATATTGTTATTGTTAGAGCTATTAAATACCACACACACTGTATTTTGGATTTTCACAAAGTGCTGTTTTTCTAATATCAGGCAGCAGTTCAGCAAAAATGTTACAACTCTAAGTTGTGAAACTTTTCCACAACGATGGATCAAATGTTTCATCGACGCCTCATTTGCTCTAAAAGTTTCGACCCTATTTTGGGTATGTGAGCTCTTGAACACAACACAAAATGTTACCATTTGTATTTTTACAAATTTTGAAATGAGTATTATTTACAGGTTTGTCTTTTTCTCACTGTGGAGTGTCCTTTGATTTAGCGTTGCAGTTTTTGCACCAACAAGCAATTAAAACATTCCCTTTGAACACAGGAACATTCAAAATGTACAGTACATGAATAGCTGTATATATATTGTTATATATAGAGTAATATGTATTATGTCCTGTTATTGCTCATACAATTTTTTGTTTACTGTGCGGGCAGACCAGTGAACAATCTACGTGTTGAAAGAAAACACAAATCACTTTACAGAACTAATCCAAGAAGAAGAAGGTATTAGCAGAAATTACGCTAGAGAAGAAGAAGCTGTCTCGCTCTCTTTTAGACAGTGATAGAAAGACCAGTGTCTTTGTAAACCTCACTGAAAAGGTCAAGTTGTGTTGAAATGAAGCCTCTTGTGAGCTATGTATTATATTTGTGTGTTTCCTCAGAAGCAGAGGACAGTAATGAGACACCGTCCTCTGAGGAAGACCAGGACCTGGTGGACTTAAACTCGGACCTGACCATCAAACAGAGCATCTCGTCCTCCAGGAAGACCATCAGTCAGATCATCAAGGACAAGAAGAAACAGACACAACTCACTCTGCAGTGGTAAGAGCTCTGGAAGATGTTCTTTACTGCATCAGTAAAGGGACAGTATGTCCATGACCTTCTGGGCCCTAACCCTATTTTGTATGCCTCTGCACGGAAATTGCATACCCATACTAAAAAGAGTGCATTTCTGCAACTACAGGGTCTATTTTAATAATGTTGATGTTATAATGAAGGTAACACTTGTGAGATTTGTTCAGATGTGTAAATATCAGTGTACATGTTACTGGTTAAGAGTAAATGAAGATGGCACACAGCTCAAATTGAAAAGTTTCAGGTTTGCCTGGGAAAAAAAAGCACTGAAAGCATGATTATCTCTTTTGAATGATGCCAACGAAAGTTTAAACCGCTCCCAAATCATAGCACAATATGTGAACAGTCTCTCTGCAAAGATTGACTTTGATAAAGTGAAGCAGAACAAAATCAGAGAGGTTTTAGTACAGAGAGGCTCAAATTAGACCCCTGTCTTCACGGAAACAGATTTATGACAAACGGGACATCCGTAGAACAGATATTTGAGAAGGAATACCCGGGAATTCATCCTTTGTCTTCACGAAAACAGCTCAAGGTGAGGTGCGTTTCTGATAATTATCGATGAAGCGGTTTGTGGTTCTGGTGCTTGTTGGCTCATATCTCTGTAATGGTTTCACGGAGAGAGATATTGAAGATATTTCCGTAATCTGTGTAGAATTCTCTTGCTTTCTGGTATCTCGGTTTTCCGTGTTAGCTTGTAGCTTTGTCTTGGTAGCTCCGACCGGAGCGCGGAGTCTGCTCAGCCATGGCGAAATATGACTGATATTATGGTAATTATTTTAGTTGCATTGTGTTTGGAGTGTGTCAAAATGGCTTCCATGATCTTGTAGCCCAGAATTTTTTCTTTGATTGGGTATTCTTCAATTGGGTTTAGTCCAAAACTTTGGACTAAACCTGCAGGTGATTTGACAACACTTTTATTTGACTAATATATTTCCAGACTCCAAAAAGATTGCTCTTTCTAGTTGTAAACATTTTTTTTCTGTGGTATGCAAAGTAAAGGATATTTTTTACTTTTTTTAACTTCAAACTATTTTTTGGCAACCGGACGATTCTTTTTAGACACCTTCCCAAAGCTGTATTTTGGTCTCTTCAGAACATCTGAGTCTGAGTCAGTGGCTTCTTTTTCTGACTCCTATACTTTAGTTAACTTTTTTAGATTGAGCTTTAATGTACACAATACTTTACAGTTGAACTACCCTGCTGCAGTGTATATGTAAGCTCCACCTCGACCAGCTATAACAAAGTGTAACTTATGACGTGTACTGACATGATGGGGCATTCTTAATACTTTTAAGTATAAATTGTTGCTATCACTGGAAGTAATATTGTCAAGTTATCTGTTTTTTAACTGTTAAGCTATGTTCTTAACATTTCCCCCGCTTTTCTTTTTGGTAGGTTCAGTTCACTTCAGTTCGTTCAGGTAAAAAAACCTTTAAATAGAAAAGAAACAGAACCCATATTAAATATACAAATGAATTTACACAGACAAATCCTCATGATGGATTGATTAAATAAAGCACCAGTGTCAACTCCTATAATCTAAAATGCCCTGATATTAATAAATACAGTTAATGCTATCATGTATATTTACAATACCATCAGTGAATAATTTGACCTCTTACTATTACAATTTACCGCAACCAGATAAAAACATTTGTGGACAGTCGGTCATTAAACAACAGCGTTACAAACAGTGGCGGCTGGTGGAAAATTTTCTAGGGAGGGCCATCCTATCAATTTCAGCAAACATCCCAGTATGATTTCATGCAAAAAAGATTTAGCATCAAACACGCATTATTACTTGGCAGTTAAATATTTAACATTTATTCCAACATGAAAAAAGCAGTAAATAACACTTATATAATATAATACAATATAATATAACATGTTTATTTATTGAGATGCCCCTATGGACCTTGTTATAGGAGGTAAAGATCAGGAGAAGTAAACATGAAGTGTAATTATGAATACTGATGTTAAATTAAGCTATGATGAGTTTTCACTGTTAATTTAGGGGGAAAAAGTGGCCCGGCAGTTACTGTCAGACCGGCCCACTCAATACACGGCGCGCTGCCCACTCAATACACGGCATGTATTTCGCCGGTCTACGGCGGCCATTCGCACCTCCGCCGGCGTCGCCCCGACAGACGCCCGGCACGACCGCACGGCGCAGACCGCGGTTATGGAGAAAAGTTTTTAAAAGCACCGTAGTGTCCAGCCGTGCTGTGGCGTCCTCGGATCGCGAGTAGTATAATGTCAGTTTATACTGTTGATACAGTTTTCACTGATTATTGACTTTCGGTATTAGAGTAAATTGAACGTGTTCTGTGAAGCATATAATATAGTCCCGTCGGCCTACCGGGGATTCCCCCGGTATCCCCGATGGCCAGTCCGCCCCTGCCTGTGGATACGTATGGTATGTCGAAGTAATCAGCGTACTTTTAGGAAGAAAGGAAGTTGATTGACTGACTTGTACGAAGTAGTGAAGCTTCGCATGTAGTCTGCTGTCTGATTGTGAGGTCAGGCTGATCTGATATCAGCTCTTTGGCTGCAGAATCGCCGCCAAAGTTCTCCTCTCAAACGGGTCTTGGAGGAGGAGAGCTCGCGCTGGCGCGGGCTCCTGTACAGACTTCTCCTGACGAGAACGCGCAGATCCGGGGCTTGATCGTTCTGGCCCACAGCTGAATCTATTTGAGGGCGCTGATTGGCTAAATTGTATGTCACTCATTTATATCTTGAATCAGCAATTGGCTAAACTGCTTCATAGACCCGTCTTTTTTGGGCTAAAACGATCAAGCCCCCCTCGCTGCGCGTTCTCAGACGTGTCGTGCACACAGGCAGAGAGCACGAGCAGACGAGCACACAGGGGGAGAGGACGAGCAGGAAAAGCATATATTTTGCGCAGATATCATATTGTACACACATTACTGGGTACATTCCATAGTTAAAAAACACAAATATTGACAATTTGTATAATTTATGATTATTATAATTTTTTTATTTATTTATTTTTTTTATTTTCGTGTGGCTCATGGTGGGGCAATGCCACATTGCCCTCTCTTGACCAGCCGCCACTGCCTTCAGATCATTTACGATTAGCAGGAGGACTCCACATCTGCACATTTCTAAAAATCATTCTTTAACCTGTTAACTGACAACGAACGAGCCACTGTGACGTCCTGTATTCCCAGCGACAGTCTAATATCTCGACAGCAGAGGAATTGGATCAGAAATGTTTTTTAAATTCTTATAATCAAACATTTGAGACAGCCAGCACTTTAAACCGTACGGTCTTGAGACCCCTTTTTAAAGTTGTTGTACTTGGAACCGCCTTGGTCTCGGGCTCAGTTATTAAGCTATTGGCTATTTGCAATTATTGAAAAGATCTTTTATAAAAGTCCCCAAACAAACGTGTTCTATTTGAAAATGTTCTATTGTATATCGGCAGCCATCTTTTCAAGCGTACCCAAAAAGTTCCGCACCTGTAGGAAATTTGAGTGTAGAACTGTGTGTTTAGAAGTTATAATAAAAGTGTTTCATAATTCATAATTAAGAATTCATAATTAGTCATAATCATAAGTGTTTTGGAAATGCATAATTAAGATAAGTGTTTTAGGATTAGTAGCTAGAAGTAGAACTTGAGACATGAAGCTTTTGCCAAAGTTGCAAAGGCTTATCTTTTATACTGAAGGATTATCATAGAAGGATTAAGCAATAACTGACAGTCATTGAATGTGTAAGAGCTCAGGGAAAGAGAGTCGTTGAGACAGAACGCTCCGGGGAATTAGCCAATAGGAATTGGGATAGACGGAAGGGGAGGTGTTTCGAACGGATATGAGGGCGGGATCTAATTAGTTAGGTCTCCAGGGACGGATGTGCCTCCTGAGGAGCTGGAAGAGTTTTTTGCACCGGGTGAAATAAGATATTGTTTCATAGAAGTAGTGTACTTCACTGTATAATTGTATTTGCATCAGCAGGATTAAATTCCTTTTAATTGTAAACCAGTTTCGGTAACGCTTTTAGCGCCGTGGGGCTGCAGAAGTTTGCAGAACCACGTGTGTTCGGCTGCTCCCCTTTGTGGGGACGTTTTTCCCTCCACACACACCTCAGCACACTACATCCCTGTGTTCCTATCTGCTGCAACCCTCCAACATCGCAGCTCCAGTAACGCGGGGCATGTGTCACACCTCAAGACCTGAGGCTGCAGATTGCAACCAACTGAACATTCCCCCCCCCCCCCCCCCAGGGGTGACATCAGCTGAACAAATCTGAAAATCGATAATTAAATGGAGCAGCCACACCAAACTGTCTTTACAACAGGGTGGAGAAGTCCAGAAGAAGTCTACAACAAAACAAACTGATATCAACACTGGTATCACACTGACCATCAGTTTCTGGGTTCACAGGACACACACAAGTATGAAGCCGCAGCAGGTGGACTCAGTGGACAGGAGGGCGGGTCACTGTGTTTTATAGTCCATTACCATTATAACCATTCCATATTTTACACAATCCGCTTTAACGCTCATCAAGATTTCCAATGCAACTGGCTCCAGATGTTGTCAGAGTGACACACTCCACTGTCATAGAAACTATCATTTTATGATTGCGGATTATGACACTCAATGAAAATCGCTCTTCATAAAACATTGAGCTGGTGTCTTGGATTGCTCACATTCGGACTCTGGGTCACTGCCAGTTTTAGTAGTTCACTGGTGTTTGTGCCTGATTTTCACACTCACGGCTCCAACTTAAAATCGGACAAACTTAAACCGCTCTGAACGATTCTCAGTATCTAGCAACACACGGAGCACATGTGACATAATGAGATAAAAAGGTGAACACTGATTTCCCCGTACTGGCATGACCTGCCACATTCATACAGTGTCCTTGGCTGTAAAGAACAGCAGGAGGTACAAGGAGCACCGCACGCACAGTCCAACTTCCACTTGAAACTGGTGACCTGATGCCAAATGTGTCAGCTCTCAGTGTCTCAGTATCAGGAGTGTACCGAGTGAGCTCATGAGCGGTAAAAAGGACTTCCTGATCCAGACTTTGATAATAACACCAATTTAATTGGACCACTCTGCTTCTTTGGTTGACCGGTCCACAACCCTACAGCTGGGTTGTGTTATGCTCGTGACGTGATAACCCATAATCTGTGACAGACAATTCTCCATTCAACCCAATCGCACGTTGATATTCACCTTATTGCTCCATTTTTTTTCAGGATGGAAACACGCCTACAGGAACATCTCCCCTGAAAGCTGGGCAAATGAAATCATTGAGTAAAATATTCATATTGTATGAAGTATTGTTTTTCCCCTTTGAGTGCAGCTGAGATAACAGAGGGTGGACTGCAGTGTTTTTGTCATATTTTTCAAACAACAAGCTATCATATTGTAAAAAACGATGAGGCGGTGCCGTTGTAAAAAAATAAAATGTAACTTGCAATAAACCTTTGCTCTGCGTGCCATCGCTCCTGTATGCAAGAACCAGAACTGCGACATACTACTCACACTCAGGAAGTACATTTACTAGTACATGTACTTTTCTTGAGTATTTTCATTTCATGTCACGTCATACTCCAGCTACCATCAGAGAGAAATACTGTACTCTTGACTTTACTACTCTAATTTGCTCTTAATTAATCGGAAGTGTATGTTGAATAATGTGTACATTTTCCGTATATTTCGTACCAAATTACATCTCCTCTCAGATGAATGTACAGTTACAAAACAGTCAAATGCAACTTACACATTTATCAGCAGGAGAAATGTAATGTTTAGTCATATTTTTATACGGAGTACTTAGTAACATTGCTGACACCAAGTAAGATTCTCAATGCAATGCACTTTTACTGTAATATTTTTTACAGCTAAACAAATAATATAAATACTGCTCTCAACCACTGAACACAGCCATCGAGAAACAGACGGCTGTCAATCTGAACCAGGAAGAAGTAGGATGAAGGAAGAAGGAAACGGTGTGTTTATGGTAAAGATATCTTTAACGATTCAAAGAAGGCAGGGAGCAGGAGATAGGTGTGCAGCCTCATATATGACGGAATTATGTCAAAACCGATTGACACGTGGGAGGCGTTGCAGAGATTCAATGATAAGGGATCCTGTGTCACACTCTGCAAACACTGTGCGTGTGTGTGTGTGTGTGTGTGTGAGGGCTAGACTTTGTTCGTGTGTGTTTATCAGAGACACAATCATGTTCAGCAGAGAGAGTCGCTTCTGACTTGACTTTAAGCAGCTGCTGAAGCCATTCATCCTGAAATAAAAGTTCACTTTTTTTTTTAATTATTATCCTTATAATCCTTTGAAGGAAGATAAACTTTGGAGCGGTTGTTGTTTTTTGAGAGGCAGCCATGATCAGCCGTAACTTCAAGAATGTGCTGGTGGTCTCCGTCGGGTTTCTGTCTCTGTTCACGGCTTACGGAGGGCTGCAGAGTTTACAGGTAAGTGGAATAGTTTATTATTTATCATATAGAAGACCACTGATTTATTGTTCACCACAATGTAGGAGTTAGTATGATGGGGACTTTAAGGTATTCAAGAATACGATTAACGAGATTATCATCAAAATGCCTTAAAAAAAAGAGCAGAGTTAGTATCATGGTGGCATTAAAAGATCCATTCATTGGGGGGGGGGGGGGGGGGGGCAACTAGTTTTATTAAACGGCTTCTGTGCACTGTCACAGCTTTACTTTACTGTAGACTCATTCATATATAGACAATTAACTTGTTAATTTTACTCATTAATTCCAATAATTTACAATTGACTGATTACGTTAAAATCCTACTTAATTTATATCATTATAAAAAAGCAAGTTTAATGTTCCCTTAAAATGAGAATGAATGGGTTTTGTAAACGTTCTATTGTTAGTTTTCTGTCTTTGTATCATTTCATCACATTAAAATGTTAGTTTGAACCCTTAAAGGTGCTTATGTTTTCAGTTCATACCTCATGAAAGTATGATGAAGCTTTACGGGATTTATTGACAGGTTGATTTATGGAGGGACAAATATAATAATAATAATAATAATAATAAAGAATGACTCCTTTGTGCGTGATTTACAGGGTTATTGTTGTTAATTTCAAAAGACCCACTAAATTACATAACAATCTTTTTACATCTTTAATTAGATTCCTTCAAAATGTTTAATACTGAGGGTCGACCAGATCCATCCAGCTCATTAAAATGTCCTGAAGCAGCCGCTTCTACAGAACTTCTTAGTTTTGTAAACAGTAGTCAGTGTTCGTTCGGTGAGAATAAACATCCTACCTCAATATTAATCCATTTTAATCAGTGTATAAGCTGCTGTCCCTCCGATCGTAAATCAAATGGAGTAATCGTATTTTCAACAGAACTGTCATGAACCGAACTGACCTTCCCATCACTCACACTGGGCCTCATGCAAGCACCAGTCGTACGAACAAGCCTCACAGACAGAAGCGGTTAAGGATGCGAGTAAGAAACTGCTCTTGCATGAGGCCTGTGGTCCTCTGATGGAGAGTCCCGTCCCTGTGTGTGCAGAGCAGTCTGAATGCAGAGCAGGGGATGGGCGTGGCGTCTCTGAGCGTCATCTACGCCTCCATCATCCTCTCCTCCATGTTCCTGCCTCCCATCATGATCAAAAACCTGGGCTGTAAATGGACCATCGTCGCGGGCATGGCCTGCTACGTCTCCTACTCCTTTGGGAACCTCTACCCCGGATGGTAATCAATCAGTCAAAAGAGTGGCACTTCCACCTCATTCAGGCCTGGGTGTGTTGTTTGGGTACAGAGTGGTCCCTGTTTTCAGCTTTGTGACGACGCATTGTCCAGCTGATCCTAGAGGCTAAAGAGTTTATTTATCTCAAGAAGTTAGAGAAGTTTCTTCACACATAAAGGAAAACCTTCATCCTTCAGCATCAACACATCTGGATATACATGGTTTTCACTGGGCAGGAAGGGGATGCAAAAGTATAATCTGAAAATGAACTAAAGCTGTTGGACAAATGTAGTCGTAGCAATATTTACCTTTGAGATGTAGAGGAGTAGAAGTCATTTGCTTTGACTGCAAATCGGTGTTGCAGCTAATGATCATCTTTAAGTATCAAATAATGTAAAAATGTTTTACAATGAATCGATTGAAAACAAGAGACTGTTGTGCAAAATAACTATTCCCTGCCTCTGTTAACAGATGCTGCAACAGCTACTTCTTATATTATTTCCGCTACTGCTAGAACTACAGCAAAGTGCTCGCAATACACCACAGATCAGTCCGTCAGTCATTGCTGCTGTTTTGTTTCTTTCATTCTGCCGTGAAGCCTCCAAAGTGTCAAGAAAAGCGTTGCAAAATGAATTCCCCTTTGGCTCTCTTCATACACAGGTACACCCTCATCCCCACCTCGGTGATCCTGGGTTTGGGTGGCTCTCCCCTGTGGTCGGCTAAATGCACCTACCTGACCATCTCCGGGAACTTGCAGGCCGCCAGGGACGGCAAGAAAGGATCTGACGTCATCAACCAATACTTTGGCATCTTCTTCTTCATCTTCCAGTCGTCTGCTGTGTGGGGAAACCTCATGTCGTCGCTCATCTTTCAACAGGACACCAGCGTAGGTAGGACGGCCGCCGGAGCTGAATCGCGCAGAGGAGATGTTTGTGATCAATGTGTTAAAATAAACCCATGCGCTTTAATACGCACAGTAATCGTGCGTATAAGTAATGGAAGTACATTTTAGTGTTCGCGAACTAAAACAACCGAAAAACCAAAACAAGCTGAAAGACAATAAAACTATTAAGTACATTTTGATGATAATACTTTGTAGATTGTAAACTTTGGAATACAGTACTTTTACTTCTTATGGAGTACTTTCACACTTGGGTATTTCTGCTTTTACTTCAGTACACAACATGCGAGTACTTTTTCCACCCTTATATTCTATATTTTAATTTGAGCCAAGAGTTATGTGAACGTCACATTTGCTACATGAAACATTACCTGGTGAACTTCTTTCTACCCTGAAAGAGTGGAGCAATGGTGGACTCTGACCTTTGAGGCCCCTGGAGCTGGCTGGTGGTTGCACCAAAACAGGAAACACACGCTTGAATTCCTCCGTTATGCCGGCTTAAACTGAATATTCATAGGACGAACGTGTAATGTGACCGTGTCTTCATCCCCTGAAATGCACACTGAACTTCCTGGAGAGCTACTACTACTTCCTGGTCCATCTTCATTGGTGCTGCTGTGGGTGTAACCACAAAACCTGACCAATAGAGTCACAAACATGTCAACGGTCCCGCCTTTTCTGCCTGTCCTGTCAAATCAAACTGCCCATAACCAACAGCCTATTGGTTCACACCTGTTGCCATTGGAAATACATTGTCAACAAGTTTAATGAACTGCATAAAAACTATTTTTTTTCTCCACATTAACATATTTGAAGTCAAAAGAAACTACCACTGACAAAAGAAGTAAAAGTAGACATTTCACATTATAATATTAATCCATAATAATACCTCGTACCTCTTAATTACATTTTGTATTATTAATCAGTCGAGTAGCTGAAGTCATCAAACAAATGTAGTGGGGTAAAAAAACTGAAAATGGAAGTATATCACCTCAAAAGTGTACAGTCAAGTACAGGACTTGAGTAAATGTACTTGCATCGTGTGTGTAGCTGTTATGAACAAACCTTCAGTGGTGTTCGTGCTGGCTTACTGACGATTTTATGGGTTCAGTTTAAAAGAGAATACTAGAGGGTGTGTGCAGTACTGTATCTCGTTTTATTGATGTTAATGCTCTCCAGCTTATCAGTTGATATCATGATGGGCACTTGTTAAGGTGCATTTCTTGGAAGAAGACCACAACGCTGCTCTTTACTGTAATGTTAAGTTGCATATTTGATTTGTTTTAGTATCTCTTAGTGACGAGGGTCCCCTTATAAGGGGACATAGTCACGTGGTCATTTGTGTCATATTGAACACCAGTGAACACATATTAATTAATAATGATGTCGCATACCCTGTGAAACGTCAGAAACCTGGGATAAAATCGTATAAAAGATATTTGAACATACTCCAAACACAACTCAGTAGTCAAACTTAGCATAACTACAACACCATATTCATATTTCGCCAGGAGTGTACACACTCGGGACATTTCCGGACTTAGCAATCATAGCTTGATGCTAACAAACAAACCGAAATAGCAGAAATCACGCCAACACCACAACGATTACGGACATATCCGTAACATTTCTCTCCGTCATACTATCGCTGAGATATGAGGCCAACAGACACCAGCAACACAAATCATATTATCGCTTTATGATCATAAATATCACTTACTATTGTCGTTTTGAAGCCGAACAACTATAATCCCCCGCATTTTTTCGTTGGTAAACAGTCAATGTACTTCCTGCCTTGCAGCAGGGACACGCCTTTCCTTCGGAGGGGGTCATTTCACCCCACAGGGCAAGCCGTAACATGTTTTGGGTCCCAGAGACTGCAAGTCACTATTTTCGGAGACTTGATGATTTTGACTGGCTAACAGTGCTGTCACTCATTTTCAAGTGATTAGCTCAATTCTATTGGAGCTAACGAATACAGAGAGGTATGTACCATGGAGGTCGGCCAATGGGAGCCAGAGCTATTGTTCTGCTTAAGTATAAAAACTAGGAGCAAGCTGCCAGCTGGCATTACGCACAGCTGAACACACTCAGCTGATTACAGCTGCAGCTTGCTTAGACAGATGATAGATGAGATTTCGGCTGCCTTTTCACCGTTCGTTCATTTTTAGGATTACCGGTAATTAGTAAGATGTCGAAACAGAAGACTTACAAATATAATATAAAATAATATAATATTAAATATAATATTAAAAAAAATATTATTATTATTTTTTTTCCAAAAAAAGCCAGAAATTGCTGCATTTGGATGTATTTAACACCATTAGTAATTTATAAGTGAAATATGTAGTTTAGTACATGAGGAAATTCAAATGGCACACATGGCACACATGGTGCCCAAATGCACATTTTGGAAATCTCGCCTAAACTTTCTGTACTAACACTTCTCTCATTTTGTTCTGCTTCACTTTATCAAAGTAAAACTTTGCAGAGAGACTGTTCACATATATGTGCTATGATTTGGGAGATGTTTTAGGCTGGGGGCTGCATCATTCCAATGAAATAATAACAATGAAGGGGCTTTTTTTTCAGGCAAACCTGAAATTTTTCAATTTGAGCTGTGTGCCATGTTCATTTACTCTTAACCAGTAACTTATACACTGATATTTACACATCTGAACAAATCTCACAAGTGTTCCTTTATTACAACACACCAAATTATTCAAATAGACCTTGTGCTTGCAAAGATGCACTCTTTTGAGTTTGGGTATGCAATTTTCGAGCAGAGGCCAAAAAATAGGGCTAGGGCTTAAGAGGTTTAACAAAACTATTCAGGATATGTTTTAAATAGGCCCCTGACCCCACATTGTCTATGTCAGGGGTGTCAAACATACGGCCCGCGGGACGGATCCGGCCCGCCACGTCATTTAATGTGGCCCGCGAATCCGCCAGCGAAAAAAAAAAAAAAATTAAATTATTTTTTTTTTACAAAAATTAAAAGTTAGATGTGAAAATAAAAATATCCCCATGGTTGAAATTATGACATGAGCCATTTGCGCCGCCGGTCTCGCCGGGGGCTATTTGTGTTCATTCGCACTGGACGCGCCGGAGAGGGGGCGTGGCTTATTGCCCTGAAAGCCGTTCAACTGTCCGCCATTAACCATGGAAAGAATAACCTATTTCTGCTAAGTAGGTGTTGTGGAAGTCACAGATATCCCGGGAAACTAAACTAAATATGTTAGGAGTAGTTACATTTACAACCGGCCCTTTGAGGGCGACCATGATGCTGATGTGGCCCCCGAGTGAAAATGAGTTTGACACCCCTGGTCTATGTGATGATTTATTTATTGTTCTCTCTCTAAAATGTGCCCTTTATTGCTAAATTTACAATATCTAACACAATGTTCCCACATTAAAAAACCCTTTATTATTTTAATTTGGCTCCAGCTCCTTTCTTTCTGTCTTTTCATTTTTAGTGAAATGCATTGTTGTTGTTGTTTTTGTATTCTGACAGCTCTCATCCCAGAGGAGCAGCTGCAGACTTGTGGAGCGGCTGACTGCGGCCTCAATATCACCGTCAACGGCACGTCCACCAGACCTGCTCAGAAACTGGTGGAGATACTCGTGGGATGTTACATTGGTAACGGCAGCGTGCGCTTTGGAATCACAATACAAATACTTAACAGGGATGTTCTTCAATAACAGTGCAGGGATTTCAATAAAGTCCTCCAACATACAGGCAGCCACAAAGACCAATATGTGCACACATCCACACATTACTGATGAACTGACTTAATTGAGCTTCCTTAAATATTGAATTTGACCTGAAAGAGTAATGCGTGGTCTCAGTATTTTTGTCCTTCCAACCAAAAGGCGTGGGTGTGCTGGCCATGCTCATTGTGGCGGTGTTTCTGGACAACATTGACAGGGAGCAGTCCAGCCAGTTCCGTGGGAACCGGGAGCCGTTCTGCCAAACCTTCCTGGCTACGTTCAGACTGCTGAAGGACTGGAGGCTTTTGACCCTTATCCCTCTCACCATGTACAGTGGCTTCGAACAGAGCTTCCTCTCTGGGGAGTACACCAAGGTGAGGAGGTCTCCACGGATGAATTAGTATCGGCACATTAGTAGTATAGGCACATGCTGTCCCGGATCTCTGTGAAAGTCTCAGAGCACTCATTCCCCCCTTTTGTCATGAAGAATTGCTTTTCTGATTTTGCTACCAAATTGCAACCAAAACTATCCTGTACTCTCGTATTTTTTTACTCCTTTTTAAAAAACTCTTCCATGTCAAAATATGGCGCCTACCTTACCCACAATGCAACCCGACAGTTTAGTCAGATTGTGTGAAGCTGGTAACCTCGAGCCTTAATTAGACAAGGAGCAGGTTTCAGAGGTCTGGTAAGCTCGCTACTTTCCAACTGCACATCCCCAGATTTTTTATTTTTATTTTCAAACTTGCAGTCTTCCCTCTCCAACCGACGCAGACTCAAGTGACGTGTATGGAGTAGTACTCCCACAAGATGTGTAAACAGGTTGGTGTGGAAGATCGTGCAGTGAGCAAGTGCTGGGCGTCAGTTTGTAGCTTCACGTCACGTGGCGTCTATTAGGATGACTTGTAGCCTCTAGCTTTTTAACCACGGAGGGGCAGAAGAACTCTCCAACAGGTGGTTGCTGCAGGGATGACGTAGGCCAACCACTGAAGCTTGAATCGCTCTATTTTATTTTACATGATCCACTTTTTCTATCATCTGTATGAGGTATTTATTTCTGTGTGACATGTTGGATATATGAATAACTAGCTTTGTAAATCCATGTTTCTTTGCAGAACTATGTAACGTGTGCTTTGGGGATCCATTTCGTTGGCTACGTGATGATGTGCTTTGGAGCCAGCAATTCTCTTTGCTCCTTTCTGTTTGGGAGACTCGCTCGGTACACCGGGAGAGCTGCGCTCTTCTTCATAGGTAAAGTCTCTTTTATGGAAGATTATTTGCCGAAGAAAGCAATTCAAGGGTTCCTTTTAGGTTTACATCTGAAAACACTGGCAGCAACAGGTAGCAGGTAACGGGTAGCAGGCAGGAAAACAGGGAAATCCAAGAGACTGGTGGTCGGAAAAAAACTAGAATACTGAGCAGAGGGAAAACTAGAAACTAGGAAATAATGTCTAGAAACAATATTTACTTAGTGAGACGCTGACAACCTGACAATGAAAACACAGACTAAATACAGGAGGGAAGGAGGGTGTAAATGAGGGACCAGTAAACATAAAAGGCGGGAAAACACACAGACAGGAAGTAAAACCAAACATGACACATGAAGACTAAACTTATCAAAATAAAACTTGAAACACTAAAACCAAATGCCAGAACAATGACACCACAACAAGTAAAATACCTGCATTGAAAATCTTACTTTCGTAAAAATGTATTTAAAGTATCAAAGTAAAAGTTTTCCATATGCAGTAAAACGTCATTGTTTTACTATCATGTATGATGTTTCTGGATTAATATTAAAGCTCCATTAATGTGTTTGTTTAATTTTTACTACTGTAGATATTTAAGTTTAACTCCTTTAGATACTATATTGGGTT
This sequence comes from Lycodopsis pacificus, assembly GCA_028022725.1. Classification (NCBI taxonomy): domain Eukaryota; kingdom Metazoa; phylum Chordata; class Actinopteri; order Perciformes; family Zoarcidae; genus Lycodopsis; species Lycodopsis pacificus. Next base: position 15,243,739 of record CM051705.1, on the reverse strand, counting down.
GCTTAATCTACAACAATGCATCATATTCTATAATATCATACGTTTGTAGCGTCACTGTTCTGTGGCAGTTATGTGCAGTACAGTAGTTGAGTAAATGAACTTAGTTGCATTCCACCACTGCTTTTATACATGTGATTATCCAGTAAATAGACTAAACCGCACATGTACTGTGTGGAAAACTTGATGTGATGAACCGCTGACGTATATCCGTCCATTTTCAGCCGCGCTGGGCAACTTCGCCTGCATCATCGCTCTCATGTTCTGGAGGCCCCATCCTGACGATATGGTTGTCTTCTTCGTGTTTCCTGCTCTGTGGGGTATGTCAGACGCCATCTGGCAAACTCAGACCAACGGTAAGAAACTAAGATCAGTCTTGAGCACGTTCATTCTCCCCAGAGGATGAACCCTTTACATTTGTGTCACTCGATAAGCTTCCCTTTAGCCTCGCCACTTGTAAAGCAAAATCATTGGTATTTAGTTTGTTCTTTATACACTTTCGTCTTCAAAAATTTCAATATTCACACGTAGCACACATGGCCGTTGCTGTTTTAAGTGAGTTGATGCTTCTGCTTCCTGTCCCGCAGCTCTTTACGGCATCCTCTTCCCCCGGGACAAAGAGGCCGCATTCGCCAACTACCGTATGTGGGAGTCGCTGGGTTTTGTTATCGCCTTCGCTTACAGCACCTTCATATGTCTGGAGTACAAACTGTACATCCTGCTGGCAGTTCTGCTGCTGACCGCCATCACCTACCCCATAGTGGAGTACCACGAACACAAGCATCCCACGCTGCCCGTCGAGGAAGGGAGCTACCTAACTAACACGAAGGAAACCACTCAAAAAGATGAGCGCACCATTGTTTGCCAGACAGCAATGTAGAGTCTGGGGTTTTTATTTTAATTTCTTTGTATTAAATCCTGGTCTGGTGTCTCATACAGATGCTTGTAATCGTACAATAGTACGATTACAGGCCTACAACCCTAACCCTAACCCTGAGTTGGTTAAGGTGGAGCTGATCCTAAATACTTTATATACTGCTGGGTAGTTTGATTTATAATAATACAATGCAATGTATTAGTTGATTTGTATTTAGTATTAATAATCTAAATCCAAATATAAACTATGAACTCACTGTTAGATGTAGTGGAGAAGAAGTATAAAGTAGCATTAAGTAGAAATACTCAAGTACAAGAACTTTATAATTGCACTTTAGTACAGCACTCGAGTAAATGTACTTTTCATTTCACCACTGTTCGACATTAACATTCAGAACATTTATCTTTCATTTCAATCATAAAGAATTATGGACATTTGAGGGTTTTGTGACGAATTATTTGCAGTCACAGCACTAAAAATGTGTCACTTTGTTTTAAAATAAAAACTTTTCATACTGTAATGAAGCTGTAATGCCTCAGGTGATGCTTGTTTGAATACGTATCTGGACGCATCGCCATTTCCTTGCATTAAACCAGTGATTCATTCAGTTCAGCATCATCTGCTGGTCAACAAACCCTCCATTTAAAATAAATAAATACATTCGGTGTAATAAAGAACATACAGGGACAACATGCTGCATTTCAAATGGTGCTTTTATTGCAATGTGTTGCATTCCCACATTCATAGATGTTATAGATTTGTTAGTCAAAGCATCATTTCCTCAAGGTTGGCATCCTCACCTTGGGAAGAAAAAAAAGCAGAGGGATCAAATGCACGAGGTGTTTGTGTTTTGAGTGTAGTAGAGACGTGTGTGTGTGTGTGTGTGTGTGTAAACTTGAGCAGCCACGAACATATGAATGAACAAACCTCCAAATTTAGACTTCCAGTAGATGCAAATAAAGAGTTTCTGAATTGTCAAACAAAGAGTTGTTTGTTTGTCTACGCGCCTGCAGGGCTCTCACTCCCTGCAGCGACTGGACCCGGCCTGAGACTGATTGTCTACAACATTCCAAAGAAAAGGTCGATTTCTTTACATTTCACGTTACACACCTGAAGGGGGGGGGGGGGGGGTATTAAAAGAGACAGAGAGAGAAAAAGAGAAAATATAACATGCATAAAATTCTCCCAGATGAACATTGTCACTCATATTGTCTTGTAATAGCTGCTCCGATGCCTCTTTTTAAAAACAAACTTTACATGAGTGTAATATACAAAAATGAGTAAAATGTATAATATATATTTATTTATATTAATTTGTACATGGGAGGAAGTGGAACCTTGGTCATTTCTTCTCAAATTCTCCAGAGAAAGCATCACCGCCGCCCCCCAAAAGACAACACAGAGTGGTGAGTCAATAACGAGCCTTCTTGTAAAGTCTCTGAACAACGCATCCGTCCTCAGTCCCGACACTAAACTCATGCTGTTCACGTAGAGCAGAGAACAGTTCTGAACGCCTGCAATAGGAATGAGTTAAGGGAGATTTGAAGGACTATGGGGAGGCGTAGCGGTGCACAAATACCAGTTTGGACCAATGACGAGCGAGCACGCTTTGTATTTTCGACCACACTTCACAAAAACAATAAAAAAAGTCCAATTTCGAATGACTCCAAACGAGACTACCCGCACCGGGCATTGGCCCGGTCCTGGTATCACCAGCACATATATTCCACATGAGGCAGCACAGAAGTGTGACAAGACAAGCAAACCAGAGAAGACAAGCGACACAAGTTAGTGTGTTGTCATTCATGTCAGTGCACAATTGTTTGCCAGATAGCAGAGAGAGTTGAGCCTCACACAACCAGACTTGTCCGACTAAAAAAACGAGTGTCCACCTTGGTTTAAGGAAAAACACGCGTTCAAAGAGGCGGGAACGCGAATGTCGAGCGGCGGCGGCTACAGAGCGTCGTGTTTCGACGGCTGCTGAAACTGTGTTTGCGAGCAGGAATGTTCTGAGAGTTCAAGCTGGAGGTTGTTTATAACAGTTTAACAGATGTCAGCTGACAGCGCAGAGAGGAAGAGGAAGAGGGAGGGGGGCGTCACCTGAAGAAGATTGGCATAGTATTTATACTGAGGATCGGTTGGTGCAGGAGACAGAGACATCACAAAGAAGCTAGAAGGCGTGTACAATGTGTAGTCGTCAACGGGTATCCACTACGGTCCAGTTGTTCGTGAAGAACCTGAGCTGTTAACTTTCTTGGTACATTCGGGGGACCGACCCAATCTCCAACTACAACACGGGTCTGACTGAGACAGTTTCTGATGGCCTTTTCACTCCAAGTAAATCTGATATAAAGTGCTAAATTAGATTGTATTTGCAAATTCCTGGAATAATTTGATTAATTGATCTATGTGTGTAAAAAAGTCATTTATAATACAGTAAACTTCTTTTTTTTCTTTATAAAAAGGTGAAAAAAGGTTTTAAAAAACCCTGGTTAACAAGGTTATTATTGTTAAACAGCAAAGGAGCAACCGTCACTGCATAAAATATATACACGAGGCACCTTAAGTTTGGTATAAAGTATTCAGTGAATGGAGGAAAAACAAAAAACCTTTTTCTTTTTCCAAGAATGAGACTAAAAGCTGAGCGAGGTCATCAGAAATCAACTAAACTCACGAGACTAACTGAAGGGGCTTCTCTTTCATCACTCGAGTAAAGTAACTACAAACACTCTGCCTGTGAAATTAATGACTTCCTGTCGCTCCAGTGTTAATTCTAACACACCCAAGTCTACGGTAGGAAATGCTTGTTTCAGTAAGGTGCATAGCTATCGGATGCAATGCTTTGTTCTTCCTGTAAACGAGTGATAGCACTTCAGGCACAGAAAAAAAAAAAAAGTGGAGACATCTCCGAAGTGACCCAACGTCCGGTCACTCTGAAGGACAGATTGTGTTTAGAACGTAACGCGCGAGGAAAGAGCAACGCGACAAAAACAAACAGCAGCAGAATCCAAATCGACGGGGAAAAGGGGGAGGGGCTACATTGTGTCTTGTCCAGTGATGAGGTTTGCATATGATATCCATCAAACACCTCGAAGCTTTGGTCATTTACTGTCATGACAAATGCAAAAAGAGAGTCTACATCAGTGAAGACAAAGAAAGCCCGCTCATATACAACAGGCAGGCAATGCTTCTCCATCAAACCAAGGCTCCACTCTCCCAGACCTGCTGACAGTTGACAACAGAGGCAATTAAATAATATGGCCTTTTTTTTTTGTTGTTGTATTTTTTTTGTATTTTTAAATTAACCCGTACAAAAAGCCAGTCCACGCTGCTTCTCTCTCAGTAAAGTCACATTCAGCAGTCGCTAACCCATTCTCTGGCGTAGTTATGTGAAACACCCACAGGTACTGTGTGCCGAGTCTAAAGAGTCAGAAGAAAAGGATCAAACCAGGACATCTTCCACGTTTCCATCTCAGAGAACACCAGATATACAGTATTAATCACGTACACACATACATACGCACTCGCCGATAGTCATATACATACACACGGCATCAGAAAAATAAAAAAGTAGAAAATAAAAACAAAATGAAAACATGACGGAGGCAAGTAGTTTTTTTCTTCTTTTTTCAGTTTTTTTTTTTTTTTAAACCACAAACTCGGAGCACTACTCTTTAGTTGATTTCCAACAAATACATATTCACATTACTCTGTTATATACATCATGTTAACATCTTGAAAGCAATGTTATACAATAACTTTGTACCTGTTAATTGTAGTGAGGAAGGAGGGACTGTTTTCCACTGAATGGCTGTTCCATTAAAAAAATCATAATAAAAAAAGATTACATCGGCTGTATTTGGCATGTTTTGATAAGCTGACAGTTTGCAGAGGAAACCGTTCCCACAGGAATGCCTATTCCACGCAGAAGAGTGAAAGGAAGGAGGGACAAGGGGGGAGGGGCTGTCAATACTGAACGTGTGAAAGCATCACAGCGGATAAACAAGAGGCAGAAACCGGCAGATTCCTTCCAAAAAAAAAAAAATACATTCTTCCACTTTGTGCAGCTTCTGTCTCTTCTGAGTGTTTGTACATCGGACAAACCGCGGCGCAGGAGTGTCTGACCGGGGAATTCACACTGTGAGGAACATGAGGACATATTCTGTTAAAAACCAGAGCGGCAAACATGGCGGGGGGGTGTTACTCAAGAAGCTTCCTTGGTCTCCATCAACAGCGCTGAGTGTGCAAAATGGACGTGAGTCTAAACGCAGGCAATCAAAAGCCTCAAAGTCTCTAGAACAATAAAGACATCAACGGCTTTGTCCCCGTTCTCTCGCTAATATTACTTGTATAACAGCAGCTAGGAACATAATAAAGGGCGTGAAGAAAACTGTGATGGACTATTCTTTTTACCTTTTTTAGATATTTTCCAGATTTAACAATTAATCCAAAAAAGAACCAACAGATGAATCACTAATGTTGCTCGTTAGCTGCAGCCCTAGACCTCCGAGTACACATTATTCTCTTTGTTTACTTTCAACTGAAGAAGCTCTTGATTGGCATTGTTGAACCGAAGCAGGTGGCGATGATGTACACGATCGAACAAGCTGCTCACAGTGTGAAAACACGGTCAAAGGGAAAGACGATCAGACAGAACTCCTGCCTGATAGAACAATAATGAGGTAATGAAAAGGTGCTCTACTGATGGTTTCTAATAAATACACACACACGGAAAACTAGAAAAAATAAAATAAAAAAAACATCTCAGAGAAGAGTTTCCTGCATTTAGGACTTCTCATAATAAGAAAGATTAAAGATGGCCACTGCTGCTGGGCATCTGTTTGGATACAGAGTGCCGGGAATCTGCACGCACGCACACGCACACGCACACGCACACGCACACGCACACACAGCTTTTCAGCCGAGCACAAAGTGGTTCTCACATCACACGACATCGGAGGAGTTGGTGGGTGGAATGTTGACCTTGCATACTATCCCTCTAAACCTGCTACGCACGGTGAAGCTGCTCCGTTACAAAGCCGAACGACGCGGTGCACAGGAAAGCCCTATTCCACCGAAGTAGCGTCAGACGGCCATGACGTTGAGCTAATGTGAGCGATGAGTTAGGTAGTTGCATTTACAGAGCGGTCGCTGTAACGTCCTAAAATCTGACTGTTGAGGTCTGAGCTGTGTGCAAAAAAAAAAAAAAAAAGAAAAATGTAAAAAGTCTCTCCACAGATTTCCACGACACAAGGAAGGAAAAGAGAAAACCAATGAACCGAGAGCAAAGATTCACACCGGAGTAGTTCAATCAGGGACCGTGGAGCTGGAGTAGAGACGTGGATACAAATCAATAAATGTCCCCCGATGACAATACTTCCTGTGTGACTTCAGTCCTTACGGTCCAGGCTGTGGGCTTAGTACGTCAGATACTTGCTTCCTGCATGATATTCAGATCATACGTGTTGCGGCAATGGCGGGCTTTTATTTTCCTTTCTTCTAACGTCCTGCTGAAGTGTGTGCTCTGAGCAGCACGTGTGCTATCGCTCAGAGACACCGTGTCTGACTGAGCAACAGTAGGCAACAGAGAACCGTCTGTGTGGTTAAGCCAGTGGAGTGAAGTCTTCATCAGGGAAGGTGGAGGGAGAGGATGGGTTGAATCTTTTCTTTGCGACTCAACCAATCCTGTTTTGTCATGACGGCTTTTAAATGAGTCGTCCATCACATCTTTGTTAGGAACGTCCATTCCTAAAGCCTCGACGTAAATGTCATTATATAGGAGCAACATCCAAAGAGTGTCTTTTTTTCTCTTTTGCTGTGACGACGAGTCCAAAAGGTCTCGTCGTCACAGCAAAGAACACGGTTTCACTATGCTTCTCTTTTTTTTTTCAATACAATGGTTACAAACATACATACTGTCTGACACGTTTCCTTGAAAGTATTGTACATACATGAGAATTAAAAAAAGAAGAGAGGAGAAAGCAAGAGAAGATGGCCAACTAGCTCCCTGGACACCACGAGAGAAAGCAAAGCAATCAAACACATGTTCTTTTTCGTCTTGCCTTCAGAGAGCAGCGCTGAACGGGACGCCGAAGGACGAGCGTCGCTGCGAGCTATGTTTCATAATCAATCGCTTTAAAATTTTCTTTTCACAGTTCAGAAGATGGAATAACTTCCTCCTCCACCGCAACACGTGGCGGTGTTACCATACCACGGTGCCAAAAACAATCTCCCATGAACTGACATTAGGATTTAAAAATGATTTTAAAAAAGTCCTGCTGTTCTGAGTAACTACACCATCTTTTTTCTTTTTAAAAAGGACAGCAGTTACAAGAGAAGAGAGTGAGCTCATCCCCAAGTCTTTGTCCTTCTGCACTGTACAACACTACCCGCCTGCATGGTGCACACGGCAAGCAACACTGATAGGCCGAGAGATAGCATGAAAGAGAGAGAGAGAGAGAGAGAGAGAGAGAGAAAGAGAGAGAGAACGAACCCAACGGGCTCTGTATTCACAGCTGCTGAGGTGAGGTGTAAAATGTGACAGACAAATAAAAAATAAAACCTCCTCCCGGGGGGAGAAAGACACGTAAGTTCCAAACTGAGCAGCATCCCGTCTGTCTTCCATCCATCCATCCATCCATCAATCCATTCTGGCTGTTGTCAAAGCTTGTTCTGAAGATCGTGAAGAAGAAGAAGATGATGATGATGACGACGGTGAGAGCAGAAGATTTTAAACAAAACAATTCAACCAAAAAATAAAACAGAAGACGTTAATAGAATAATATGTAGAAGAAGCAGAGCTTGGGTAAAACTCAAACTTCCACCAGGCATCGTGGCTGATAGAGAGAGCCAGTCACAGAACCAGCTGATACTGAGCTTCTATCCCACAATGCAACAGAGGTCTGAAACCTTAACATTCCCACATCGCTGAGAGACAGGTAGAGGAAAACAACAAAACAAACAAACAAAGACTTTTTTAAATAAAAAGCCAGAGGTGCTGCTGTGTGGGATACCCCCACACTTAAAATGATGAGCTCAGCTGTATGCTGCAACTCATGCTCCCAAGATGCACTGCTGCTGCTGCTGCTGCGATGACGGCCTGACAGAAACCGTCCCGTCAGAGGACAACAAACAAACAAAAAAAGGAGGCCGGTCCTGATTTGACAGTGACGACAACTTGGCAAATCTACAATGATGTCGCAGTTGTTTTCTTGGGTCAGGAAGCAGGAAGTAGGTCACCAAGGAATGAGCAGCAAGACAACACTGCCTTTAAATAGGCTGAGGCAGACAGACAGGTTGTCAGACAGATTAGACAGGCAGGTTTAAATACACTGCTGCTCCTTCTGACTGGAGGTTTTTTCTTTTCTTGTAAGTACTGGGCAACCAGCCCCGAATCACCCCACGCGAAGCAAGCGGTTCGGCTGCGAAACTCCACCGACAGCCGAACCGCTCCGAGCGCCCTACTCGCGTGGTCGTCCAAACATCCATCCATCCATCCAAACAGGTGAGACAGAGACAGCAATGGGGTCCGGTGCACCGGCCTCCGTGGAGGAGGCGTAGAAGTGAGAAGTAGAGGGAGTACAGGAGAGCTGAAGGGGGTCGAGGGTCGTCACTCGGTGAGCAGCTGCTGGAGGAGGCTCTTCTGCTGGGCCTGGTTGTTCTGGGAGCCCTGCGGCACGCCGGGGCCCTTCTGGGAGGCCGCTGCTCCGATGGGGCCCGGGTTCAGGTAGGAGTCGCCGCCAACCAGGTTCACCGTGCACTGGACGTCCGCGAACACCTGAACCTGCTGCACCTACAGAAACAACGATGGTACGGGGACCCGAGAAGGGAACAGTTCAATGTTTTAGAGTCTCGTCTTCGTAAGTGCCCGACGGATGCTGGAGGACTGATTGAGGTTGATACCGATTGGTGCAAGCAAAACCATATAAATACAATGTTTTTCTAGATCTGGGCAAAATAAAGATCAGATGCAGGTATTGTTTAACCGGAGAAGTTTCGATTGTACTTGGTACTGTGTTATTTAGGTCCGATACCGAGCTAAAACCCAAAATTTCTGCACTAAAATGTTCTCATCTGCCGATATGTACACAGATAAATATATCTGTCATATGCTGATAATATAGGCCATGCTGATGTATTGGTTGAACTCTCGTATTATACTACTTGTTATTCGTTATAGCTGCTATCACATTGCATGATAAAACCGGAGAAGATGGAGGAAAATAGGAGACAGCAACCGATCAGGACAGTAACGCCCCGGAGTCTCGAGGTCACTCACCTGCTGGTCGCTGCACACCGAGCCGACGTTGCTGAGGTTAATGTTGCTCATGCCAACCGGCTGCCCCATGGGAGACAACGGGCCGACACCACCCGAGCCCCCGGCCAAGGAGACGGTGATGCTCATGTTGTTGTAAACCCCCTGCTGGCCAAAGGCCTGCGCCGCATTCTGTCCTGACGGACTGAACAGGCTGCAGAGCGCAGAAACGGTGAGAGACGACAGCACGTTACACCGAGGTCTCTTTTAAATCAATGGGCGGTTTTAACCCAATGCAAGCCTTGCAAATGTGCACACGTCCTCACCTGTTGCTCCCCATGCCTGTCTGTTGCCAGCTCTTCATTTCTGGTGACTGGTAGCCAGGGGGTGGGGCTTGTTGAAGCAAAGGACTCTGGGAGGTGGGGTTTTGAGGTGACAACAGCGGGCTGGTCGGGCTCATCTCAGGGGGGAAAGGTGGGTCTTGCTGGGAGACAGCTTTGAAAGAGGAAAAGCAAAAAGTTAGGTCAGTCATATAACTTTATAGTTTTCTATTTTTTGGCAATTTAGACTTATTTTCTGTTAAAAAAAACTTGATTAAATGTTCTACTTTTTGCACTAAGCATTGCTGCGCATTTTGTTACTTTGCCTTCATCTTTTGACCAACCTGTGGTTTCACACTGCACCTCTGTTGCACATCGAGGCCTCTCATAAACACTGCTCTTACACCTCCATCTTTCAGTAAATAAAATGGGGTATAGTACCCTTTAAACATCAGGGTTTTGCGATACGTTTCCAGTATAAGTGTCCCGTGCAACACTAATCTAATATTAAAATGTAGCGGATTCTCAGTCTGGTCCGGTGAAGCATGTTTCCTAGAACTCACCAGACCCTCCAAACTGCTGAAACAGGCCCTGCGGCAATGTGGCGTTCACGGTGGTGCTGAACTGGCCCTGCACGCCGGCCATCAGCGCCGGGTTATTCAGGGGAACTCTGCCGGGCAGTTTGTTGTCCAGAGGGCCACCGGTCATGGGGCTGAAGTTACTGGGTGAGGTAGGGGATTTTCCCGTCAAAGGGTTGTACCCTGGTGGGAAGTTGAACTGCTGCTGTTGTTGTTGTTGAGGCGTTGGCGGTGGACCTTTCGGGGGCCTGGCTGTTCCTCCGGGGGGCCCCACGACTCCAGACTGAGCGCCTGCGATGTTCTGTCTCATCAGCATGACCTTCTGCTGGAAAAGCTGGCGCTGGCGGTGCTGGATGCTGTAGAGCTCCCTCTGACGCTGGGCCAGCATCTGGGCATTCAGCGGAGGCTGCTGAGACATATGATGGAGAAGAGCATGTTACAGGGAACTCGTTCCCTATCTTTGAAAGTAAATATACATCACGCCGCATTATTCAAGAGGTCACTCGCACACACAGAGTAAAGTACCCACACCGGGTCTGTAAGAAAACAGCAGTGGGTGGTCAGGGTGAGCCGAGATTCATTCGCTGCCACTGTGACTCACCTGTGAGGGCATTTGAGGCTGTTGAACCTGACGGAGCCCTATGTTCACATGCTGGGCTCCTCCAGGAAACGGACTAATGCCCGCCATCCTGTTCTGGAGCTGAGGCAGGGGGAAAATAAGCAGAGGTCAGAAAGGTGTTGAAGGATGAGCGAGCAGGGGATGATAACAGAGCGAAGGGAGGAGGGCAGGAAATAATAAGACAAGAGGAGGAAATAAGATCATCGACCGAAAAGGAGACAGAGATGAATATTAGTGATGGTGGAGGAAAGGGAAGTGGGGAGTTCTTTTAAGAGCATTTCAATCAATATGTAGAAAATGAAATCACAAGAACTATGCTGATATATGAAGATTCAGGAACACGGGAAGCTAAAAGTCAATACTTTGTGCTATTCATTACATCTCAGCATTTGTCATTCACAGCCCGGAGTAATTGAGAAGTGATTTATTCTCCCAATACTCAGTCTTACTGAGCAGTGCTTGAACACATCGACCGGTCATTGCCAATCAGATGAGAATCATCCGGTATTGATCAGCTGCCTATTGATTGGTGCATAATGAGTAAAGTGGGTGTATTATATGAAAGCACTGAGCGCAAAGAAAGTATGAAAACAACTCAAAAGTGTTCCTTTCTCATTTGTTTGTACATTACTGTTTTGTCAGCAGCCCTTGAATCCTGTGAACAAGTCGTGACTGTACACTTTAAAGAAAGTATGTCGCAAAAGCAACACAAGCCGCAACATCTTCCATCCCAAACGGAATAAAGTCGTAATGACAAACAAAACGGAGACAAACCACCACCTCCTCCTCGCCCTCACCTGCTGTGGGCCCTGCAGCCTCTGCTGCAGCTGCAGGCGCAGATGGTTGGGTGGCAGTCTGAGCTGAGCACCAACCCCCAGCGGTCGCGGCACACCCGGCCTCAGCCCGACACCCGTCGTCCCGCCGAGGAAAGCCCTCCGGGGGGCTCCAAACCCGAGACCCTGCTGCCCCACCACCGTGGCCAGCTCCGGAGGAAACTGAACCTGTGGGGCTGGTGTGAATTGGGAAGGGTACGCGGGGAGTTTAGGGTCCATGGAACCTGAGGTGGCAGTGGATTGCTGGGTCGGGAAGTTTTGGGTCAATGGGTCAAAACAGCCTCCCTGGGAAGAGGCAGATACAAATAGGACAGGACATTAATGATTCGTTTATTTAATGAAAACAACCTTCTGCTAAATGCAGCATGCTGAATTATTGTTTTGTGATATTTCTGTTGCTTCTATGTAAATGTGATTCACAGACGGCCCGGCATCTTCATTGTTGTGACAGTCACATATAGACAATCTGAAGCTAAAGTTGGAAGTACCGGTATGTGGTCAGAGCAGCATACCCGGAGTTAAGTCCAGCAGGGTTTTACCTCGGGCTATACACCTCGTGCACATCTGCTGCCCAGCTCTCTCAAGTATCAAAATCTTTAAATCACACACTTGCCTGCACCAGTTTGTCGATACCCAGAGCCTTATCCAGCTCAGCCAGTTCACTCTCATCAGTCCCACTGAGGAAGGAGACGAGCTGCTCCAACAGAGCCTTCTCGTCGTTCCGGCCCTCCGGTGTGGTCGGAGGGCCCAGCACCTCATCCAGCGTACAGGGCACACACTGCCTGCTCACACAGAGAAACACTGGACATCATCACCTGCACCACGCTGCAGTGTCAGCGGGTTGAAAACCTCAACAGAAGCTTTAAAATGTTAAATTAAGGACATCCGGAACAACCCTGTAAATGACAACAGATTGGGTGTTGAGAGTAGAGTGCTGCTTACTCTTGTGGCGATGCCAAGGGAGCTTGACCAAGACCATTAAAGGACAAGCTGTCAGACAGAGACAGAGACAGGAACGGAGAGTCTCCTACATCCATCTTGGACAGGCCTGAATGAGATTTTAACACAGTTTTATTGCAATAGAAAATAGAAAAAAAATCATAAATAAGTAGATTCAACAAGTATAATTCAATTAATTCACAGGATTTAGCACTTTGCCAAATTAAAAAAGGTAATTCACATCAGTTTAAAATCATGCTTTTGATGCCACTTTTTCGCTTTGCTTCAATAACATCCTATTGTGCTGCAAAGCTATATCACGTGTGCTCATATATGTAACAGAATACAGTCTGACCACACCCAATGGTGCCGTTTACGTAGGAGCATTGAAACCTAGACAGAGGTTAGCTCAACAATGCTTTACTGCGACTGAAGATTCAGTGTCAGGTTTTCACACAGTGGTCATTTTCCTTGTTCTGTGTGTGTATTATGTTTTGTTGCATACCAGCGCTTGAACTGAAAGAGTTGATAACTTCTGCCTCTGAGAAGAGGCTGCTGTCTTTGGGGGTCTGGAAGGGGTCTCCCTGTCCCTGGTTCTGTGCCTGGCTCGGAGTGGGGGGACCGCAGAAGTCAAAGGATGACCGACTCTGGAGGTTGCAGCCGGAGGATGGGCCGCCATCACTGAGTCCTGGGAAACAAACACATGCACACAGAAAACCAGGTCAAACCAAATAAAAAAACAATGAGGCATAAACCTTTGTTGTTTAATATTGATACAAAGACTTTAACTTTCATGACTTCCTGCACTGTTGAAGTATTTTGGTTATAGTATGTCTGGTCTGTTGACATTGCAATGCCTCCAATAGCCACTAGGTGGCACATAGACTAACAATGTGTCTGTAAATAAGTGAATGAATAAATAAAGGAAGCTTTCTGGGTCATACAACTATACCTGATATTAATACTAGTAACAAAAATAAGGAGGACTTTTTTTGTGGGAATTCCAGAATAAAATCGAAATGTTAAGAATAAAGATGAAATATTGAGAATAATTAAAATAAAAAGAGAATAACTTTTCTTTTCTTGAAATACAAAATAATAATAAAGAAAGAATCTTCCTCTTCCCCTTAGGCCTGGTCCTAATAGTCTTCCGTACCATTGTCCATAGGTTGTATGTAGGTAGTTTATTATTATTCCCTTCTGCCTGACCACCCTCCCCCCCTTCCTGCTAAGCTGAAACTTTACCTCTGTTAGGAGTGCCGGGGGGCTCTCTCTTCACATTTACATTGCGGGGAGTGCTGGCCTCGCCGGGCTGGAGCTGAGTGGGGGACTGCAGTTTGAGCTGGGGAGAAGGGGAGTGGCGCTGGGGTGACGGCGATTGCAACTGGGGAAGGGACTGGGGGGACTGGAGCTGAGGCAGGGGGGACTGGAGCTGAGGCAGGGGGGAGTGGAGCTGAGGTAGGGGGGAGTGGAGCTGAGGTAGGGGGGACTGGAGCTGAGCTGGGGGCTGAGAGACTGGAGAGTGGAGTTGGGGGCCTCCTCCAGGGGTTGTTGAATCCTCACTGCTCTGTTTGGCCCCACTTGGGCCTCTCAGGCCAGGCAGCAGCTGGGTGAGAGGGTCCATGTCAACAGAGCCACCAGACATCTGAGGGCGGGAAACGGAAAGTGGAGCAGAAACAAATGAAAATGGGGATAGTGATGAGGAAAAAGACAGGATGGAAGAATGGATGGCGTGAAAAGGGTAAAGAATGAAAGAATAATGGGTGGCAGGCGATCAGTGACAGAGAGACGGACCGAGACAAAAGGTCAGAGGTCAGTGAGCTTCAAAGGCTGCAGCTGGTAGCTGAGCCTACAGTCGAGACAAAGTCCAAGAAAATAAACATATAACTTGATAAGTTGCTTGTTTAAGGTCAACGAATAGAACAATGCTGTCACTGGTCATGTTGGTGTGATACTACTACTACTACTGTTATTACAGATCACCACGACATCGACCGTACCGTGGAGTCTCGGCTGTCCCTGCGGCTGTTTCGGCGGTGCTCTCTGACGGGGCTTGATTTGGGGCTGGTGCACGCTGAGCTGCTGCACACTGCCGCCGGTTTGGAAGCACCTGCTGCTGCAACAGTGGACCCAGTGCAGACCACTCCATCCACGCTGGCTCTCTTCTCCACTTTGACCCTCACGGTCTGCAGGCTGAGAACAGATGGAGGAGGCAGGTCCCCCAAGTCCTTTGAAAACAGTGCTTCTCCGTTAGTAGTTGTCATGGCATCATGATGACTCACGAGGACAAATAATGTGGAATTTATTATTTATTAAGTCAATGAAAGATACTTCATTCACATCGATCAAGGCTAACACAGTCTATTTTCACAATTTTCTTTTCCAATTAAAAAGGAAAAGAGCCCGAAATACATAGAAATGAAATGAAGAAATACAAAGGACGTTTTTAATGGTCACCTTTTCGTCTGTGTCCAGCAGAAAACGGAGCAGTTGGTGGTCCTGTGGCTCTCTGGAGCTGGACTTGGGAGGCGCTGAGGTCAGAGCCGGACTGGCAGGCAGCTCCCTCTTGATCTCAACGTCGTCTTTGTTTAGTCCTTCCTCAGTGGTGGTGGAGGCATCGTGGGGACTGGTGTCCTGGAGCAGCCGGTGCAGGATCTTATGCCGTTCAGTTAGAGAACTGTGAGAGGCAGGGCACTGAGGGGCAGGATGAGGGTTAGAAGGATGAGGTGATGAGTTGCAGTGGATCCTGATGTTGTTGTGAGATTCAGCTCCCGTCCCACTGATTTCCAGGAGCTGATTGAGTCTGGGGTTACCCAGCTGTGAGACAGAAGGAAGAGGTGCTTTAACAGAGTTCTCTCCCCCCTCTTCTCCTCCCTCTGGCGGTTTGGCAGATGGAGGCCGTGTGGGTGTACTGGCTTGTCTCTGAAGGACAGGAGAGGAAAGGGAGAAAGAGCCAGTTGACCCACCGCTGGCGCCGCTACTACCATCACCGCCAGACTGCTGCCTGTTGAGGCTGCCTCCACTACTTAGTTCCCCGGCTGGGGAGTGGAGGCCCGGTGTGGAAGGAGAGAAGGGGTTCCCCGGTACCCGAGGGCTTCCGCCTAACCCAGGACTGGCTCGTGGCATCCTGGGTGACGTAAAAGAGGCAGGGGTTGCTATGAGTGGGCTGCTCAAAGGAGAGGGGCCGTTGACCTGTCCACAGGTCCGATTGGGCGTCAGGTAGCCTGTGGGTGTGGCTGGAATATGTCCGTTGGGGGAGGTGTTGGTGTTGTTGGGGTGAAGGCCCGAGGTGGAGAGGCCTGAGCCTTGGGTCCAGTTGCTGCCGGGAGGAAGGGAAGGGGAGCGGGAGGGAGTTTGGGCAAGGCTGCCGAGGGCCGGTGGAAGGCTGGGGTTAGTGTTTTCCTGAGAGCTAGCAGTGTTGTGTTCCCTGGAGGAAAAGAAAAGACAACTGTGACCCGGGGGGACTATGTGGAAAAAGAACTGCAAAAATCAGCTACAAAAAGGATCGTACCTGTCAATAGTGTGAATGCCCATAATGAAGGGCTGAACGTCGGGGTTGGGGGGGCAGCAGAACTTGCAGCGGGTCTGAGCGCTGAGCGGGGTGCCATCACTTAACGTGAAATGGTACAACGGGCTGATGGCGGTGCCGTGGGTCATCACTGATGGAGATACCAACGCATGCACACACGGGACAAGAGAAAGAGGCAAACGCAGGGTTTACACTTTGGTCTCATCACTTGTTCTCTTCTTTCTTCTTGTGTTAACTTTGGTTCGGATTACTGGATCCACATCTAAAAACTGCAACTTTGGAACAAAGGATTTTGATACTGTTGCAGTGCAGTTGCTGGCTTTAAGACTTTAATTTACTGTATTATAATGGTTTGGAAGCACAGTGGAGACCAGTTACAGTGATCACAGTTACTTATATGGATCAAAAAGCTTGGGACAGAAGCCGGTGAAGCCGCCTTAATCACGTGGATTGGTAATGCCTGGTTACGTAAGGCCACCAAAAGAAACTGTGCTGATCCTCGACTGGGTCCATGCCACCGCAGCGCAGCACATGCAGATGAACAGCGACCACCTCGCTCCACGCCGCTCACCGGGTGTGCGAGGCGCCCCGGTCAAAGGGCGCCATTCATCGGCATGCACCGCTCCCGCTGCAGTGACACAGAGCTGGCCGAAAAATGGCAAAACCTCACCCAATACGAGCCCTTAGTGAGGGGAAAAGGCAGAAGGATCGACAGCAGGCCAGTAGCTAGTGAAGCTGCTTTTTTCATAACTTTCATGTAATAAATATCCAAATGTCAGCTAATACTGTGTAATCTCTGCGACAACAAAAACAAAACCAGCTGTAATAACCATCCGCTCGTAGTGATCACGCTGACCAGGACAGGTGTGATCACTACGAGCAGTTTCCACTAGTAGTTGCTGAAACTGTGGTAACCATGACAGAGCTGGCAGCGAGCCTGTCAATGATTTCTGGGAGTGAAGCTGAACAATCGATCGTGGCTGCTCACCCTCATGCAGCAGCTTCTTGGCGTGGGAGGGCTCTTTGCCCTGCGTCTGAAAGAAGGCGAAGATGCACTTCCTGACCAGGTCCTCCCAGCCAGGCCGGCCCGTCGCTCGCAAAGCACTAGTTTCTATGGAGATGATCTTCCCTGGAGGAGAGTACGACACACACACACACACACACACACACACACACACACACACACGGTCAGTCTGCACAGATTTCAACATCTGCAGTAGCCGGGGACGAGAGGAGGTGCACTCTGTTTACAGCGATGATGCTTGGTGCTCAAACAGTCGAAGGTGATGAAGCGTTATTCCCTGATGTAGAACATTTACTGTTAAGATGTAGGATCTATTATCAGCCCAGATACTTGTTTTGTTGCTGCTGTTTGCATCCTTCCTGATGCACGTTCACAACAATGTAGTACAGGAATGCACTGCTGTTTTCTTGTTTAGCAAATGGGCCACAACTGTGGTTCGTTGTGTGACCCTGTTTTGCATAATGACAGTAAATGATCCTCGGCTCCTAACCTGTGGGGTCCTGCTTGGTGATGAACGACTCAGTGCTGAAAGGCTGGGCGCGAGGTATCCGACAGGCAATACAGATCAGGCAGCTCTGCAGGTCTGAGGAAAGAGAGGACACGAGTGGTGAGGTGTGTGTGTGTGTGGGGTGTGTGTGTGTGTGTGTGTGTGTGTGTGTGTGGTACAGTATGCCACAAACAAAAAAGAAAGAAAGCGTAACGGGTAAAAAGGAAGACTATGATACCACAATGATCAAAGCTTACCTCAACCCTCTAATTCACACAAAATACAAAATGTATATTTTTCATAATATCCTTAGGTGGTGAAAAAAGTACATGACAACAAATCAAAAATCTGATCATTTTGGTTCCGCTGTATAAAGGAGAAGTTGATCACAGCTTGGAATTGTGTCACGCCAACAACAGATGCTGGGACTCAAAACCTACACAAAAGTAGGACGACGTCGGATACTGCGAGTACAATTCCACAATCCGCGAGCGCCAGGTCTCATCAAAATGAATAAAAGCAGGCAGAGCTCAACATCAGAGTAAATCTGCAATGCAGGAACTACATCATACTTCTTATCAAGGCCATTGCACCAACGGCTCCCCAAGAAAATATGAAAACGCCCTGCAAGAATATTGCCGCAGTCCCAACTGATCAGATGGAATAAATTGGGATAGTGGAACATTGTTTTAATACACTTTCACTCATGACAACAACAAAAAAGGGTATTTATGGAGTATTTAACATCCTTTTAAGGGGACACAACCCATGTTTACTGCATCATATAAGCTTCATATATATATATATATATATATATATATATATATATATATATATATTCTGTCTTATAAATATAAAGTATCCACAGAACTAGGCCTTTTCAGACAGAAAGGTGAAACAAGAGAGCAAACCGTATATAAAGATATCTTATAATCAGCTTCCCTTGCTTAAATCCTCCGTATTGATTTGAATAACTGTACAATCTTAAGACTGAGCGCCTGCACACCGCGTGTAGTCATTGTGTGTGTGTGTGTGTGTTTGCATGTACCCTCCCCCTCCTCCTGCATGGTCCGTAGTTGGGACACGGTGTAACACTGCATGATCTCATATTGCTGCCGAGCCTCCGGGTTTTCTGAATCCAACTCGTCCGGTGGCCTCTTCAGCATGCGGCAGTTGAAGGTGTGGCTGTTCCTTCGGCCGGGCTCCTGTGGCCACTGCACACCGTTTACTAGACAGAGAGGACAATAAACACAGCAGTTTAAAATCAATGACAATTTACGGTTTTAATCAAAGCTGAAGAGAAATACTTCCCCTTTGGGAATATGTTAACCCTGTGGATTATGTTTTTATGAGCTGGCCAGCGGTTTTTATTTAGTGATGCAATACACGTGGCTGGTTTCGGTTTCGCATTATTCTACTGGTGGCCGTATTGCGCCAACAAATGTATAAGTGCGCCAGCAAAGGCAGGGAAGAAGAAGACTACTTCCAAGCAAACAGGAATTCAGCCGATAAACTTAAAAAAAAAAAAGGTTTTGTAAATGTGTTATGAGGAAGGATTTGTTGGTACACAATAAAATACTTAATGTGATATCTTGATATAAATCAAGAAGACAAGTCTAGGTCACCATGACCAGATCAAGTGTTTTTGTTTCCCTTGATTTAAAAGAAGAAGAAAAATTGTTGGAAATTCCTTTTTTGCCATCAATACATCAATACTGTTTGCACTAGAACTTTCTGGGTCCTGGGGTCCGTTTCACAACACTTTTTAACATGAGATAATCTCCCCGTGCGCTTGTTCTCAAACATTAAACACACTATTTAAAGCAAACGCTATACTTGCAATCCATGCAAAGCCACGTAGGACTCGCAAATACATGGTAAATAAATTGTGACGTGTGTTTGCGTCTAAGCAACGCTCGCAAAATGGCTATTGTGAAACGAGCACCTGCTGTCCTGTGAAGCCCACTGAGCCCAGTCCAACACAGTTCCTGCTAAATCTCCTCTTGTCTCATTTGATGTTTTTTTTTCTCCTTTTTCTTCCAAGGCTGCTGGAAGATGCCAATTCTGTCGAGTGAGTAATCACTCCTGGATCAAACAGAACGCAGCAGACTTGCAGATGTTACACACAACATTGTGAAAAGTGGTATTTTTCCTAATTTCTCCCCCATTCAAATTTTTCTTTTTGGGTCGTTACAGCGCCCTAAAAATCACACCCAGATGTGCTGAAGGACCCTCCTGTGTTACTGAGGTGTGTCTAGTTCCCTACGAGAGTGGGTTTTTAAAGATCTCCCTCTCTGAGAAGAAGGAAGAGCTGTAGTGGCTGGCACAACATTAAAAGAGATTACAAGATCAAACCAATACGGCTCAACCTTGGCGCCTAGTGCCCTCCTTTATCTATTGTCCTCATACGATCCCACACAGGCCCCTACATTTTTCTTTATCATCAGCACTTCTCAAGGTTGCGGCTAAGAATTAAAACAACATTATCACAGGGAAGAAACGCAGTGTTTCACTCTTCCCTCGCTCCTCAAACTCCCCCACACATACTCTCCACTCTGACATACCGTTTCTTCGCTCTCCTGGAACATTCTTCAGCGTTGTGAAGAGCACTTATATCTGAATGCATTCAAACTGTTCATAGTTCATCACGCTGCCTTTCTTCATGGCTCTTCAAATGTGCTTTAGCTACAGTATTCTCCATCGATAAACCAAGTTAATCATCCGTATTATGGACTTTGCCAATACTGATCTCCTTAACAGGGTCGTCAGCATTGAAACTGTCAAATTTGAAGATACTGAAAATGCAATTACCAAATATCTTTAAACAAACAAATGTTGGCGTCTTACACCGATGATATAAAGTGTTGGACAGCAGATTCACGCATACCGAGTTAAAACCCACTCACCCAGGCTTTTGGGCAGCAGATTGCGAACAAATTCATTGTGGTCTCCCACGTGGAGCATGCTGTAGACACTCGAGGTCATCAGCTCGCCCTGGGCGTATCCGAGGTAGCTCGTCACGTTCTCTGAAACAAAGACGATGCGGCCCTCCCGGTTGACGACGAAGAAGAACCCATCAAGGGCCTGAAATGAGGAGAGGTAAATAATTCATTTTTTTTAAAAAGTCAGTGTGTGTTGAGTTGGGAGTAAAAATCCCAGCGGTGGTGGTGGTGGTGGTGAGTAAATGTGCGAGTGTTGTTCACCTCAAGCAGCATGGGCCCCAGCGCCTCTTTCTCCACCAGCCCCTGGCTACTGGAGGAGATGTCGCTCTTCTGCACCTCATCATCCGGAGACAGCAGAGCTGCTTTCTCTGTTGGGGGTAAACAAACGCAAATCAGAAAACCTTTGTAAAGACTGCAGAACAAAAAAATATTTGTTGTGAAAAATGTCTTTCTAGCACCGCAAATCTAAAGCATGCGAACGTCTTCAAAGCAGCATAGTTGGTTAAGTATTTCACAAATCAGTCCATTGTGTGTGTGTGTCCTCACCCTGCTCACGCCGTTTCATCTGCTGGATTTGGTCCACGGTACTCTTGAGGATGTGGCACTTGTCGGGCTTGGAACTGAGACTGGCAATGTCGCCCATGTTGGACGACAGCAGCTCAGCCAGCTCCTCGATGTAGCGGCACTCCAGCTCCCGTCTCCGCTTCTCCACACTGCGGAGAAAGAGAGCCCGTTCACTCGACCGGGACGGACGGACAAACCGCAAACTCGGGCGAGGACTGGCGCCCGGCGTGGAGGCATCACTATCATGTGATCAGGGTCCTTTAAATGTACATTTCAATAGAGAACTGTGACTAAGATCATGTACTATGAACTGAAAACTTCCAGTGTTATCTGGTAACAATCTACAACAACGTAACGGAGACACTGTTTCCGAATTACCGCTAACATTATTTTGTTATTTATTTGCAACTTATACATCTATACTAATATATCTGCAATAAGCTCAAAACAGAAGATTTACCCGTCAAGCTCTAATTAGACAAAAGAAGAGATGTGAGCTCTGAGGAGTTGTGATTATTATTTTGCTGATTACCAACACTCTAAAAAAGAATAAGAAAATAATCTGTAGCAGTCCTGATATTTACTTGTTCTCCTGATACTTCTGTTTAAGTCTGTCTCAACATGGTTCCCGTTTAATGTAAATTAAACATTTGAACATCTGCTCACGACAGTTTGTTTCTTTTTCAAACAACAGGTGGTTTAAATGATCAGTTTAAGAGTTGGGAAATGTTTAAGTAACATCACAATGTGTTGTAAAAAGTGCCGTGGTTTCTCAACCGGCTGCTTGCGATTTGTTTCTGCGATACGTAAACAAGAAAGTTGCCGTAAGTAAAAAAACATGGCAACTTAAATCTGCCTTTAACTGGAGCGTCTTCAGAGTCTATGCACAGCCTGAACAACATTCTCCAGATTCAATAATACACTTCCAAACCGACGAGTTGCAGCAAGGTATGTGGTAAACATGAAAAATAGGAATGTGTGTGCGTGTGTGCGCATGTGTGTGTGAGTGTGTGTGAGTGACAACAACAGAAAAAGTAGGTCAGTGCATTGGCCTGCCAGAACACACAGGCGTGGTGACCAAGGGAGGGAGGGGGAGGACGCTGCTGAGTGTATGCGCAGGTCAGCAGCCGCATGTAGCTGCTGTAGAAATGCTAGCTGGGCTGTTACACCAGCTATTGCCCCCCCCCACACACACAATTCATTCTTCACCACTACATGACCTGCCTTAAACCTGACCTGCCCTAAAACTTTAACCCTAAATCATGCTCTAAACTCTGCAAGATCCAGAGGATTGTATCTTTCTTCCCTCAGTGGCGGCGGAAGCCTTCAGATCCTTTAAAATACCACACGGTAGGAATACTCTCTTACAAGTAAAATCCCTGCATTGGAAATGTTACTTTAGTAAAAGTATGTTTGTATAATCAGGAAAAAGTAGTTAAAAGTACTTTTCATTATCAATCAAAGTGTGTCCAAAATTTACTTTTTGACTTACCAGCCAAGGGGACTGAAATCGACTCTCTACGTCTCAGTTTTTAATGACGTACCCCGAGTTAACGTTTCCGTTAGAGTTGTATTTCTGTGATGTTTGTAAACAGTGTCGGTATCAGAACGAGGTAGGAGGCCGGGTGTTTACCTTTGCCCCGATGTGTCACATGGTGAGCCCTTCCTCTTGCGTGAGTCCGGCGTGGCAGGGTCCAGGGGGTTTTCCCCTACTGCGCTCATTTTCAGCTTTAACTGACCTGTAGAGGAAGAACACACGGTACGGCAAAGGAAAGGTCGTTAATGGAATGTTCCATTTCATTAGAGCAAGTACTTCAGTAGGTTTCCCAAAACACACAAGTGTTAAGTAGCTACTGAAACTGTCACTACTCCCAGCGACACCATTCTTTGAATACGTTGATGAAGCTGTACAGCGGAGTATCGAACTTATTTATTATACGGCACAATGTTCGTGGTAAGGATCATAACATTCACCGCTCATTTGAACTTTGGTTTGAGGTCACAGTTCAGCAGAACAAAAACAGAAAAGCAAACGATACGTTTTTTATTTTTTAGGGTTGTAAACAGTTGCACACGGATCACAACTGTGTCTCTAAATTAAAGACACAAATACAAGCATACAGTCGACACTTTCACAAAACTCTCCATAGATAAAAATGAAGAAAGAAAACAGTGATGTCAGAATTGACGCACAAAAAGGCAAAAGAATAAAAGCCGCCGATCATTAGAAGTATAGTAAGAGTAACTCTAGCTGCAGTAATGGACAGGATTGACTTACACTCTTTATTGGGGCTGTACCGAACAGTAGCTTCTTGCATAACATGTTATTGCCGGGGCTATTCCTTGTGCTTAAACCCGTTATTTCAGCCCAGTTGTAAATAAAAGATTAGGCGACACTAATACGTTCAGCATTACACTATTTGTAGAATAAGGTTTCAGTGGTTGCTGCATTGTTCCTGAATTCTGACTGCGATCCAAACGTTTCCAATAACCCCAGAGCGATTAAAAATATATATATATATATATTTTAAAAAAAAGGATATTTACGACATTGTTTATCTCGAAAGAAATATTCAGCTTGAATTCCTTGTTGTTGGCATTTAGGCTTTCAGAACAGTAAAAACCGGTTTGCTCTCCCGCTCACACCTGTATTAACAGGATCATCTGGCAGCCATCCAGCACAGCAACACAAAATCTGATTTATTTTTCTCTCCTTTTTTTTTAGGGTGAGGACGTCGTAAAATATGACGACAGACATTTGAAAACCTCAAAAAGACACTTGGAATGTAAAAAGATGACATTCTGTCGAGCCCTACCTATAACATTTAAACTGCATTTAATTTGGTATTTGGACGCAAAAAGTAACATAAAGCTCTGCAACAAACCTGCCTGCGGGTACTGAATCGCATCTACAGACATTTCCTCTGTAGTTTGTGGGAATGCATGTTGTGGATTTGCATTATATATATATATATATTTTAAAAAGCCTCTGTAATATTATGTCTCTAATATCCCTTTTCAGTCTCCCTGAATGGACTCGTGCCCGTTTTATCTGCTAAGTCGACCGCCTGCACCTCTCTTGCTGCGTCGAGAGGGTAACCGTGGCAACAGGCAACGCTGCAACATTTGACGAAGCCCACCGCGTGAAGAGGAAGAGTCCACGGGGTCCGTGCACGATCCATCAGGTCAAATAGTTACGTTAAAACCCTTTGGATGCCATCAAAAACTGAATTTAAGAACATTCCAGTAATCCATATACTCAAGACAAATCCACAAAAAGCAGTAAAGGAGGTGAAGTTCTGTCGTGTTAAATAACTGTAGAGACAGGCGGGGTTTATTATTTCATAACTAGCCTGTTGACTAAAATCAGGTTTCTAAAAGATTTTCCCCGAGTCTAAAAGTCTTAAATTGAATCTTGAGCACATCAGGATGGACTCAAGTCTCTTAATCTGTAAAACCACATCCTTTCTGTATTCTCAATAACAATCCGTAAATCATAAACATACACAAATAAACTACAGACACGCACAAAGTGTTTCAAATTCAGGGGTTAACCGCACAAAACAAGCAGCCATTGTCACGGTGTCGGGTGCTGCCGCAGGGCCACGCTGCTCACAAGACGCTCATCTTTTCCTGCTCGTTTACATTTCACCTCAAATCACCCCTCCCTCTCTCTCTCCCTCCTCCTCCTCCCTCCCTATGCTGCGGACACGCAGCACACAAAGAGATCCGCCCGCCCCAGAGAGGAACGAGAACCCTGCTCCACATCAACAGACGCAGCAATTAGCCGAGGTTCTGAGAAACGGAGTTCAGCGTCGACTTAAATAAAACAGCTGGAACTGTACATTACAGTAAAGAAAACAAGTAAAGCGACTTATTAACATAAGCTTTGCAGGAAACACCGTGCACCATAAAGACCAGTGGTCCCTGGATGTGTGTGGATGTTCCGGCCTCTGTTCACCCACTGAAGTGTTTTAGTCAATTGCAGCAAGAAATAAAGTAATAATCAGCGAGATTTTCATTAAACCGAAGGGTGTTCAGCCAGAGTAAGTGGCAAGAATCACACAATCGATCCAAGATTTAGCAACCCTCGAGTAGCACTTGTTATAATTTATCAATAAAAAACCAATAGGATGTTTCTTAGGCGTGTTGTTGTGACGGCCGCTCTGCTGTTTTTGGGCTTTCTCTCTCCAGGACTTTGTCTGGAGTAATTACCGCCGTTGGACACACCTGGGGACGTCACAAGATGACGTTATCAGCTAATCTGTCCATTATTTTCTTGACTAATGGATTAATTGTTTGGGTGGTTAAATGTTTGAAGACAGTACAATGACTACCATTACATTTCACCAGGCAACACCAGCTGCTCTGACCGTTGATTTAATTTAGCATCCAGAAAAAACATGCCAATCAATCGGTTTTCCTAGAAGCAACGAGGGAAACGTGGCTCGTACGCGGTCGATGGGTTCGGCGTTGCGCAACGAGCTGTCGACAGTCGGCATCGTGTACCTGATGAACAACAGTTCCTCCGACCTGGTGAGTGCTTATGATCAAGTCATTACGCTCATTGATGGTAGCCGGCTTTCCACATCCCGACCGTGCCCTTCTTGAAAAAAGCAGCATCAAGAACATAAGTGAACTTGATGAACTCTTTAGCTGCATGAACACAGGTGGAGTATTGGAGCGCAATCACCATGAAGCAACACTGTGTTTGACCAGTGCTCATAATGTCAGCGGGTTCCCTCCCAATATAATACCTCATATTACTCTATGAACATTAAAATATGAATTATTTGATATCAAAACGGGAGCAATTATTCATTTTATTGTCAGCTGACAGATTTCTTTTCTCTGTGTGGAAAGATTTAAATGGAATTATTGTTTTAAAGTAAAATATTGATGAAGATTGTTTGTAATTACAGTGATGCAGCAGTGTGGCTGCCTTCATTTACACTTAGTCGTCGCTTTGTGCGTCTTGGATCGAGCAGCTATCTGATGTCTGTAAATGCATCCAAGAAGCTTGTTCTAATCTAGATTCATGAGGCTCTGCGGCTGCGTGTACCTGGCTGAGCTTCCAGCCCGTAGCCCGAGGTCCTCTGATAATGCCCGGTCAGCTTTATTATTTATACCTCTGCTGTTGTGTGTGACTCTTACAAGCAAAGCTTCATTGATATTTAAAAGGATTCATACCTCAAAATTGTGAAAACCGGTAAAGACTATTTAATTGACGCAGCTGCATTAATAGACTGTTGACAGCCCTGCTGCATCATCTCTTAGTTTCTTGAAGCGTTCTCAGAGCAGCGCTTCAATAAAAGCTACGGTAGCGGTGAGTAAGGCTAAATATTGTCATGAGTTCAAGGTACTGAAGTGTCGGTTTTCCCTGAACTAACTCATCTCTACAGTGTGATAAAGAGCTGCTGAAAAATAAATAAACAAGGTTGCGAAGCGTCCGGGTTGAAAGGTAAATGTGTTCATGCTTCCAGCTGCATTCATTCACTCCCTGCAGTCTGTGAATAATTTCGGCGCGCTGTGTTTGTTACCATCTGCCTGCAGTCTCTCACACAACCCTGTCACTGCGAGAGGCCCTGCTGTTTCCTGGTCTGCGCCATTCGTTTGCTGTGGTCAGCCAATACTCGCCGCCTCCGGGCTTCACATGAAGTACATAGAAATGCAAAACACAAATGTGTCTTTAATGCGAAGGCGGCAGATGTTTTTTTTTTAAGTGTGAAACCTCGATGGGAAGTGCTGACAATAATAGAAAAACTAAAAGTTATGAAGTCGGTCGCACCGTCACACACCACCAGGTCAGCCTCCTGTCCGCAGTCGGCCGTATCGCAATTTGCAACAAAAATTCCCACACTGCTTTATGCACACGTATTCAGGAAAAGGGTGCTTTCAAATTCTGATTTGGCCATTAAATAACCACAAAATGTAGCCTGGAATACTTTTAAAAGCATTTGTTATGCGCGGAAACTCTCACATCATCGACAGTATGTCACACTGCTGTCACTGTAACGGTTCTACGTCTGCCTCACCGTGACATGTTATTGTTGTGTATTAATTAAGGCGCAGCAGACTCATATTGAAAGTCTGCACGCGAAAAACAATGACAAAGACAAATGCAAACGTGATCAGGGCTGCAACACCGTCACTGTAAATGAATCAGTGACGTCAGAAAATAGTGGGACGTTCCCATCACAATCAGGGCTGCAACTGGTGTTTCAATTATCAATTAATGTGATTATCCTATCAATTAATGAATCTATAAAAACGTCAAAAAAATGACAACCACAATTCCCAAAGTTGACATCTTTAAATTGCTTTCGTAAAACCCAGAGATGTTCAAATTCCTATAATGTAAGGCAAGGAAGCAGCAAGTTATCATGTTTAAAAATAACTTTAAAGACTACAATGCACCATTATAGTTCAAAGGGAGTCCAAGTGACTTTCAAATGTCTTGTTTTATCCGACCAACTGTCCAAACCCAAATATATTCAATCTACTGTAATAGAATACCAGGAAAACCAGTGATTATTCACAAATATAAAGCTGAAACCTCATTTTAAAATGATGAATTAGTAATCGCCTAATTATTTTTATGGCGGCTGACGAATCTTTTCTCTAAACAACATTTCCTTTTTTTGTTGCTTCAGAATAAAAGCTTTTGAATAACTAAATAATGTGGGGGGCTTTTATTGTTGTTGGGGTCTGAGCATATGGCTGCACATGTGCTGTGAACAAAGAAAATCAGGCCTTCCCTTTTGCAAGCAAAGGTTTCATCCTGATTGTGGTTTGATGAGCACCAAACCCCCTCTGAAGGAATTTCACATTAGGGTGTGAATTCCCCCCCCCCCAAAAAACTATGGGTTCCTGAGGTCACCTGAGAGCACCGCTGCAACCTCATTGGCCGAGAGCTAAGACAGCACCAGGACCCCTGTGGTTCAGCCACTGTTCAACAAAACTAACTGCAACCGACACCTCCACGCTTTTCCCCTTCGACCTCCGTCGAGCAAGGGAGCACACAAACGCTCCCTTCCCTCTGGACTCCGTCCTGGGACGGAGTAGAGGCACCGGGCCCTTCTCCCCCCCCCCCAGCGCCACGCTGACAACCGAAGGCCCACGATTTCCGGGAGGAACAAAACGACCTCAGCCGATGTTCATCCACGAGGGCCGCGCACCCTCATCCAACCCTCCAGCAGGAAGACGTCGAATCCCCTCCTGACTGATGATTTCCGGGAAACCGACACGGACCCCACGCCGTCTCACCCGACGTTTCACTGTCCAGATACATTCAGGTTAATTCATTTATGCGTTATTATTCCCGCACCCTGTTGTGTTCAATCACTGTCTTGTTACACCGCGTCATTGCGCAATTATCGCGGACCACGGAGCCCCGCCATATATTGTGTATTTCCTGTCGTAACTGTCTGCCTTAAGATCAGTCGCTGCTAGTGGATGTAGTATTTTGTTATTATTGCTTAAGAGACGTGATAAGAAACAGACGCTCATCCCACAGCAGTTAGGAAGATCTGTTTATTTGGGGATTACTTTCATTAATTTTATTTCACTTCGTGTGGGATGTCTCTCTTCATTAAATCAGCTCTGTGAGTGAAGTGTGGGATCGCGATCATATCGTGCACAGCTGACGGTAGTTCGCGACGCGACAACGGCAGTTTGTGGGAGATATGATCAGCGATCCTCATTCTCACTACACACAGACTCTGATTCATGATCTCTCTCTCTCTCATGTTCCTGCTCTCCCCCCCCTCTCTCACTTAACCTGCACACACACACACACACACACACACACACACACACACACACACACACACACACACACACACACACACACACACACACAGAGACCCTCACACACACACACACACACATACACACACTCACACACACACACACACACACACACATACTCGCATACAGACATCCTCACCCATTTTATTCATTTGTTTAGATATTAGGTACATAAAATTGTATGATGGCGTTTGTTGATTGTGATGGTAATTGATCTGATCTTTTATTATTTTAATTTAATAAACCCTGTTATACTTTAAGGAGCAGTCGTCTGTGATTACTTGTGCATATGTAGGTAATGAGAACTGGATGCGTAGCCTGTGCTCGAATTCAAACCTTCACTGTCACTGATGAGTGACTACTAATTATGAGACTTAGTTTTATCGTTTGGTTATCGGTCCCTGTTCGCAGGGTGGTGCCCCGTTATTATTAATAATCATTAATAATTGTTATTCACATTAATAATTCTATTGATGTCAAGAATTCAGTTTCTTAAAGCTGATAACTCAAACACAAGCCCCTATTGATCCCAACATTGTGAAGAATTTATAGGAAAATGTGTTTATCGGGGATACAGCGGAGCTTTGTTAGCGGCTATTCTTCGATGAAACAAGTCTGCAGGGAGGAAGAGCCAGCAGCAAAGAATAACGGGGGACTTTCACAGAGAATAATTTATAGGAAATAACATGCGTTTATCCGCCGTTATACAGCCGCTCGTTTGACCACAAAATATATCCAACTACCAGCCGATCAGGCAGGTCGCATCAAAGTGTCAAGCGTGGACACGCATATACGGACACAGCTGAGTTCTGATCTGGCGCTTTGATAACAAAAGATGAGTCATAATCACCTCTTTAATGGGCAACCTCTCACCCTGACAAGGCCTATACAAGTAGATTTTCATACTGTGACATTAAAAGGAGTTGGGACAATGGTAGAAACATTACGGAATGCGATGGAAGCTGGGCATGAGTAATGCATGCATACTCTGATTTGTAAACACTGGTGTTGTCCTTTAAGAGTCCCGGCCTTCTCCAATGAAAACCCTGTCAAGTTCCAGCCCATTGTTTCCCACCATCTGTGTACACCCAGATCCAGGATGTTTACCAACGAGTAAGAGATTACCTTGGACTGCACACAACTCCACACACACTACGCCAGACTCCTTTGTGTATAGAACGTATAGCCGGTGGACTGCTGCCCATAGTCACTTTGCTCATCTGTGATGCAATGGGAGCAGAAATGTGAGATGTAGTATAACATATGAGGAAAATGAGCCTTCGTAAATAATGCAGCACGTACAACCTAAATGTAAAAGTATTTACATTACTCAATAAAAGGGGGAAGTATCCTTTGTCTGCCTTCTGGGAACAGAAGATGTACTCTCTAGATCCCATCAATAGAAACTAAATACACCCATAAATATATGGGTGTATATACAGTAAAATTATGAATATGACCGTATGAAGTCAATTGTTTAGACAGGCATGTCTGCCTTCCTCTGTGTGTGTGTGTGTGTGTGTGTGTGTATGTCATTGCTCATTTTTCACAGAGCATTTTCAATCTCAAACACGTTCTCTGCCAGACTGATAATTCACACATGAATATTCATCATTTATTGAACTCTCCTGGTCCCTGTCCTCACTTCAACTCGTGAAACGCTACTGGAGGCTGAGTCACACATGCGGACAGCGTTGGGGGCCTCAAGTCTCAGAGAGCACAGCAGCACAGGGGGATGAAGCAAAGAGGCCAGTGAGAGAGTTATTATCTCTCCTGGACTAACTGGGCCTCTCCAAAATTAAATTGATATACCATTAAGTCTTTGATGAGACCGTTTCAAATGCAGCCAGTTATGCACTCTGTTTTAAGTACGGAATAAAACAATAAACCTTCTAACCCACGGTCTGTTTTTTCATGACTATTGATAGTGTCCAAAGTTTTAGCATATTTCTTTTTAAATGTAAATCTTAACACAGGGGTCGGCAACCTTTTCTATCCAAAGAGCCATTTTGCTCTATTTTCCACCAAATAAAATTAGTCTGGAGCCGCAAAAGCTATTTGATGTCACAGCTTATAAAGTTGTTTATATAGTTACATTATATATACAAAAACTATAGTTTGTTGTATTTATGAAAATATAGAACAAGAATAAAGACAATTCTTGACATTTTTTTTGCAATTTTACCTGTTCGAACAATATCAAACTCTTATGAAGAGGAGAGTTTGCTGCAGCAGCTGAGAAATCATCTCCAGCGTGACACTTTTCAGCACATGCTGTGTGTTTGTTCTGGAAGCATACAGGTAAACCAGCATCGTTGGCAGTGAAAGGACATGAAGACGACCACGTAGAGTTAAACTCTCTATTTACCTCCGTGACTTTTCTTTTTTTGGATTTATCCATTGATAGTTTACAGGGCGGGGGTCTGAAAATCATGATCAGCCACCTGCAGGGAAAAGCGCTTGACAGGGGTAGAGGATTTAACTGCCTGTGGGAATAATTAACATATAATATTCTGTTTATTCTTTTAAATTACATTCTCTCTGAATATGTTTCTCTTTTTATTGAAAGTCATGTGAGATAACTTCTGCGGCTGTGCGAGGCATCAGTGTTCACCCGTGGCTTCAGAGTGAGACGTACGGCAGTCGTACTTACTTACTTGATCTAGGGCTCCAGTGGGTGAGTCATGTGGTTGGCCTTGTCCAGGGCTCAGAGCAAAGATAAAGGGGGGTGGGGGTGGGGTGAGATCTCAGCGGTGGGCAAACAGCTTGGAGTGGAGATGATGGAGGGCTTATGGCTCCGAGGTCGCTCCATCACATGGCAACATCTCAGGTGCGGGGAGAAGAAGCCTACTGGCCTCTGACTAGGAGACGAGAATGGAGAAGAGGGAACAACGTAAGTATGCGATGCAGCAGATTTTTCTTTTTGTCGTTCATTCGTCGTGAAAGTGGATCATCGCAACAATCGGTTGCCCAGTACATTCTTCGGTTGTTCGGTTGTTCACGGGCCCTTCTTCCTCCAGTCATGTAGCATTTCTAAAAGATAAAGCGTCTTTCTACTGCACAGACGACCACGATTTATGAACAGACCATGTTTCCAGATGTGAAACACTTAACTTTAAGTGGTGCTGTACTTCCAGTCGTCAAAGTTCCCTGTAAAAGTTCTCGCAAAAATCTGACCGATCAGAAGATGGAGTGTTATGGAGGAGATGTCTAAAGTCTTGCGCATAGTGCCGGTTCACCTGAAGCACATTTTTTGTTGTACACCCTCAAACAAGTGATATGGCCAAAACAATAAAATCCCTTGCATGGGGTCAGTTTAAACATTTTTTTTTCCTGCATAATGCAGTAAGACTAAAACATTTGTAGGGAGTGCAATAATGAAGATCTGCACCCCCTGGCATCTTTACAAATATCCCAAAATGTATGCATGTTATCCCACACAGCTTTAGACTGTCAGTGCTGGATGTTTCAACTAACAAGGGCTCGCAGACGTCCACTTTAATAATCAGTTTCAACACACACACACACACACACACACAAACACACACACACACACACACACGTTTAGTTATCCACCCAACAGGTAGGGACAGACTGAACGCAGCCAGATCTACACACCGTTACGTGGCTTCACCTCTCATAATCATAACGCCTCGTCAACAAACACAACCCGAACAACACACACACACACACCAGAGTCTTTTCTAAAGTCTGCCCCTCTCACAGATTTAAATCGACCAAGCTAACCACCTGGAGTTGGACGACACCCAAGACACAACATGCCGTTAAACTGTTTCAGATCTTTATGCGGAAGTGTTATAAATAGTAAGGTGTTTGGGAAGTAGTGAGCCTAAAACTGGAAGAATGAGACTCGGATTTCACTGAGAGAGTTTGTAAACAAGTGTTTTGATATGGTTTTGCTTTTGTTTAACGTGCACATCTTGGTTCACGAAGAGGCATGCGGAGAAATACAGTTTCCCTCAAGCATTCAAGGTAACACAGGGCGAGTGATTGATATACCATTTGAATAAATCCAGAATAGCAGATAAAACACTTAAGATAAGGACGGCATGCAACGCTGAAATTTCATTGGCGCGAGTGACAGAATCAGCAGGCCGTCCCTTCACAGGTGTCAGATAAGGATGAGAGAGATGGGACTCACTCCAGATGTGGAGTGTGCACCCTGCCAACATTTTTACTTCGATAAACATCTGTAAAAACAATGCGTATCATACTCCACCTCCGCCTCCTCTTCACCTTGAGCACGGCTCAAGCAAACCTGTTTGAAGGCAGCAGGTCTTTGTCATATTAACATGTTCAAAGGATTAAGAGGATCTTATCAGATTTGCTGCTAAATGATGCAAAGACGCGTGTACGTGGTCTTGAGGTGTGATCGAGGAGAAGGTGGTGCAGTTTGAACAGGCCATAGAACACCCGCCCCCATGCACGTACTTAAAAAACAACTGACAAACCAGTTCCTTTGATGATGCAAAGTATTCAACCATATAATTATGTCAAAAGACAGAACAGCCCACGCCTCTCAGACGAGGCTCCTCCTTCGCCGGGTTTCGGTCTCGGCTTACACAAACACACGTTATAAGCCAGAAGAAGGTCAAAGAGAGAAAGAGAGACAGAAAGAGAGAACTGTCTCGAGGAGAACCGTTGCATTTGGTTTGCTGATCGTCTTTGGTAAAGACTTCTAGTTCTGTGTGAAATCCAAAACTTGGTATATTTTCTTAATGATCTTACACAGTGGCTGTGTCAACTGAAAATTGGTTGCAAAATACACGTTAATCTGCGTCCAGCTTCTTGAAATGCTGCTCCACCGAAGGCCACATTCTTTGAACGTGACAGCGTGAACCATGTCGTGGCTAATCACGGCTAATCGCTGGTCGTATAGCACAACAACCGCAGTCCAATGCGTCCCATGATGAAGGCGGTTTCAAGAAGTTCGATTGAACCGGCCTTATCTTTTAACATTTGTTTGTTTAAACATGGCACTTGACACTGGATGTTAAGCAAACATTTTCAAAAAAACAAGAGAGCACACAAACACGCTCAGCGCTGTCCCTCTGAAAAACAAAACCACAGTACCTTTGGTACACTCCTGCCTCATCAGTTACTAATAGGAGACGTTCACACACCGACATTCATGTTAGACTAGTGCAGGTTTTTAATTATATTGGTTTAGAAGGTTAATGAAATTGTGTTAAAATGTACTAATGGCTTGTAGCGATTAGTCGATTGACAGAAAATGAATCTGCAACTATTTCAATCATTAATTCATAATTTCAGTCATTTTTCAAGCAGAAATGTTAAACATTTTGCAGGTTCCGGCTTCTACAACATGAGGATTTTATGCTTTTCTGTTTCATTTTGTTTGCAATAAAATATTGAATAAACACAACGAATGTTACATCGTCTTTATCTTAACTCCAGATGTTCTCGACCTCATAACTCCTCACCCCTGCATGCCTGACAACAGAATCACGGAGAGCTGACACTGTTGACGTATAAGAAGTCTGTTTCACCTCCATCAAACGATCTAAACACAGTACGGCAGGCTAACAGACGACCAATAGTCGAATTCACCGTGCAGATAACAAAGACTGGATGCTCCCATATGGTTAAAATGTTAAAATGCTCCCATCATTAAAATAAATGCAGTGGCATCATGTCTTTATGCTCTTAAAATCAAGATCAAAGGAGAAATTAAAGAATATGGTGGGAGGAAACGGAGGAATTACTCACCAACGGCCGGTTTAAGAGTAATCAGACCTTTGCACAACGGACAAAGGCGGCATCTCTCCTCGTCCTTATTTGACAAAGTAAAGTGCTTTCCTGCGTGCAGTCAGTGACATGATCCCCTTTGTGTGGACACCACAGTCATCGTTAGCGGTCACCAAACCAGTTTTTCCACAACACATTTTTACTCGTCAGGTGCAGCCAAAATAAAGCTATGGTGCTGGCGGGGGCTGGTGAAAAGCGCGCCTCAGTGACCTGTATTACAGCCAGAGGGTGGATGGACATTTATTTCAGAGGAAAATTGAGCTAACTAGGCTACTCACTACAGCAGTGATTCTCAACTGGTGGGTCGCGGACCCGTTTTCAGTGGGTCGCCTTTGCCTGACAAAAAAAGGGCATTTTTTATGCAGCGGAATTATTCCAGCATTTACGGCACTTGTTCAGCCAATCAAATGTGGGTATTCTGACAACTTTCCTGACTTGAGTGAGATGTACACACAGGGGAGAGACGAGGATACAGAGAGCAGAGCAGGACTATTATAACATGAGTTCTAAAAGTCAAATCATAGGACGATTTCCAAGAGAGAAATGTCCAGAGAGACCAGAGTCATTAGACTCTGACTGGACAGACTCATAGCTGAATTCTTCCAACACTAATTTCTCTTTTTAGTAGATGAGAAAAATATAATGTTGTGGCTTTTTCACTTCACACTGAATGAACTGAATTTAAAGCTGCAGGGCAATTCAGTGAAAATAACTTTTCTAAAATGAATTTCGTTATGTAATTTATTTTTTAATCCAGCTGTTATTTTACTTGAAATGAGAAGAACATTTATTGATGTATTTCTATGTATCATTTATAATCCATCCAGTTACATTTGAAAAATATTAGTTAAAATATAATTGATGTGTACTTTCTTTATTTGATTTGGCAGTTGTTTACTACACAGAGACTTTACTACTACTAGACTTCTTGAATATAGATATACCCAAATTATATATGTATATATATAGGGTGATGGTGGGTCCCGCAGCCAGACCAGTTGAGAACCAATGCACTACAGCCTATATAGAAATACGTAAGATTCCAGAATGAGATCAAAGCAACACAGTGCTACTACCCCCAAAATATTTAAATACACGTCTGTTTAAAAACAGGCTTCAGCTCTTATTAAGCAGGAAAACGTATTATACAGTTAATAAATATCCATAGCCAGATTATAGGAGGAGAGAGAGGTGACTGAAATTATTACTGTCTCACTGAGCTTTCTGTTATTGTTATTATTGCTTTTGCTGCTTTGTCTGTCAAAGGACTTTGTAAACTCTGTTTTTAAAAAGGTGCTATATAAATGAAGTTATTATTATTACTATCAGCAAATAAGTTAAACCTCAACCTTACGGAGAAGAGTATCAGTCTACAGCCGGGCGAGCGGTGCAAGGAGGAACTGTCTTAGTTTAGTGTGTTAGCAGGCTAGCATTAGCTAATTGGTCGGGCTGTCACAATACTGTCGTTGGGCCATATATTGTCCCAGAGATAAACAATGTTTGTCATTTTAACACCATCTATGCCACTAATATAATGATACTTTAATAGCATAATAACGCAGGTATAGCCTCGGCAATTGGAATAGGCACGTCACCATTACTAAAACTTTCTAATTAAACAAAATAAAGCCACACAACCAAAATAATAATGAACTATTGGGCTCTGTAAACAAAAATGCACAATGTCTGCACAATGCCCAAAACGTATTATGGAGGTGAAAACACTGCTGTATTCTGACATAATTTTGGCTAAAATGTTCTCATGTAAACAAGCAGGCATGTGAACAACAGGCAATAGCAAGGAAAGCAATTATGATCGAGGTCATGTAAGAATCAAAGAAACCGGCCTACTAATTGGTGCTAAACTCCACGGACAGCTAAGACGTTTGGGGAACTTTGTGGTCACAAACAAAAGTATTGGACAAGTAACCCGGTGATTGCACTAGAGGAAAGGTTGTGGAATTACCAACGTTATTACAGTTCATATTATGGAAAACATGACTGGCTGACCTTAACCGGTCATACAATTACGTATCTTCAAATTAGCATATGCCCGAAAAATCCCGTATTGGTCGGGCTCTACTAAAAAGCATCTTTATTGTAACAATCATAACCAATAATCGTGACTGCAAAGCTCTTCCTGTAACGCAGGTTCGCAGCATACCGACATCAGACTGAGTCACAAACATAACATTTAAATAGCCCTCGCGTGATGAGCCTCTGCATGCACAGGTTGTCTCATGTTGCCGGCTACTCCCATTTTCCAGCAGCTCTTTGTACTTTTGTGGTTTTTCCAATCATGGTTAGGCTACAATAAACTAGGGGTGTCACGGATCACAAACCTCACGGTTCGGTTCGGATCACGGTTCAGGAGTCACTTTTCGGATCAACAAAGAAAAGGGGAGGAAACAAATATAACTTTGCTTTCCATTTATTAATTAAAGAACTTCAAGAACACTTAAAGCAAAGAACTTTGGGCTATAGTCTTACATGAAAACAAAAATATTGAAGATGTCCAATTTGAAACAAAATGAAATAAATAAATAAAACATTCAAGAATACTCAATTCTGATATCCTCGTCCTTTCATCAATACTGAAAGAAAGAAACAGCCAGTGAGCTAGCTTCCACTGTTTACACTGAACTGAACTGCTCGGCAACAACTTGGGTCTGTGTTTACTTCCTGTCAGGTTATGCCATTCAAATACACAATAATGTTACATTACTGTGACATTATTTTCAAAAAGATGAGAATATCTCCATTGTCTGGGGAGAGGGTCGACCTTTCTGTGGTGACTGGAATATTATTGGGCCTGTCGAGCTTCACTCTGATGCTTCTGTCAGCACCTGAACCAGGTGTGTGTGTGTGTGTGTGTGAGACGCTCACAGAGGGGGCGTGTCTACAGCGCCGGACTAACAATCACTCCGCCGTGGTGAAAGCGGTCTCTACAGTCTTTTCCTTCTCATAGACGCCTGGAACAGCTTCACACTGAAGTGGGTGCGTGAGTGGATTTCGTAGCGTGGCTCAAGCATTTTAACCAGATTTAGAAATCCTTTGTTTTCTACACCGGAGTGTCCCCGTCGCTGACATGCCGATGTTTTGCCGTTGTCGTGTCTCTCTTTAAATAACGCCTACATACCGTAACGGTTTCGTCCACCACCCTCATCCGTCATTATACGTTACAGAGAAGACAAAATGTTCCCAAACTTGCGACTTAAATGACGCCGCGGCTTCTGACGTTCCTCCGCTCGCCATGACTTCACCGTTAAATGCTTCTAAGCTGCTCTGTTCACGTGAACACACTCCTGCTTTATATCTGTTCACTGACCCTCTGCATTGATATTCGGGGACTTGTTACTTGAAAAGGAACAGCAACAGTAGAACTTCACACACTATGATGATTACACTGTAAAAAAAAAATAAAATACTCGATTGATCCGCGGTTCACGAGTGATCCGAACTGTGAGGGGTGATCCAAACGGATCACGGATCGATCCGTGATCCGTGACACCACTACAAAAAACCCTTGCCATTTAGATATAATTTTCCGTATGATATTCATTTTTCACACACCGTCATAGCGGTGCACAGCCGAAACAACTGCCGTCACTCTTCAACAGGCAGCAAAATATATTGTTCGCCGCTATGAGCGCTACAGTCGGAGCTAGTTGTCTTAAGTGTAATGAGAGGGACCCTTAGTCATGGTTATAACAACAATTAATAACCCACAACTAACGCTCTTTAACAGGGCAAAACACCACGACACAACAGTTTGTGACACTAATAATTGTACATTTATAAAATTTCACCGCCGAACTGCATGCTGGGTACAGCTCGCTAGCTAGCCCGGTAGCACAACAGTCTGTTAACAGTAACGTTACATTACCGAACAGAACCGAGCGATGCAGGATGAACAAAGACAGACCGGAGATGCACCGATGTGCCCAAGAGAGGAGCTGGGTCTGCTGTTTGGAAGTGTTTTGGTTTTAAAAAATCCGACGTTTTGCGAGTTTGGAGCCACTGTTGTTGCCGCTGGTGGTAGCAGAAAACGTGAGTTATTTTCATGTGTGTAATAGATGCAATCTGAAATTTACACCGTGAAAACTGCAAACCTATCTACGTCATGTTTTTATGTTTGTTAAATTCTCAGTAGCGATAACTAAATGATATGCTTATATACATATTCCAAACAAAAACACTTTAAAAACACAAAAAAAATTTAAATGAATCATTTTCTTTTGCTTTTTTGGTATTTTGGTCAGACACATATGCAACGCTGATTACCGTAATACGTGTGGTATTTGTTATAAATGTACGTTGGTACATAGAGGGTGATAAGAAGCTGTACATGGAGGGACTTAGGACCCAGGGGAACGTATGTGAAGGAAACAAGAAGAGATGAAGCCACGCCACACAAACAGCTGTTCACCGCTGCCGGCCGGTTGGCGTTAATGCGTGAAAAAAAAATACCGTGATACCGCCAGAATCTTACAAAATACCGTGGATACACATTTTTGGTCATACCGCCCAGCACTACTGCATATACACCGGTGTTTATGAAAATGGAGCTTTGGCTGCGTACAATAACTGGCACGAGGATGCAGTGTCTGCAACAACACGAGTGGGTGGAGAGGTATCATGGACTGCAACAGCATCGACTACAAACGGATGCAAACAGCCAGAATGCTGGTGTGAAACACCTGCGGCATGCAAAATGGCCGCGTGCCTTCAGCCAGCATTTGAATACCCTGATCACAAACGGTAGTTCTTTGCGCAGCATTACACTACACACAAAACTACTTCCTTTCCTCTCAGTGCTTTGCTTCCATCCATTAATAGCCACAGTGTAGACGACATGATGCAATTACTCTTCCTGTAGCTTCCACGCACCCAACACTTGCAATGTAGATCCCAAGGCCGCTGAGCCCCGTTAACCATACGACTGCTCACCAAAACTTTGCTCAGCGCTCCATAAGAGCAGTTGACGTTGTGGATTCACATTCGAAGTTTTTAATAAGGTTTTTGAATGAAGCTTTAAATGCATTATGTCATATATAATGACGTCATCACCCTAAAACAAATGGGGGAAATACAATGTTGCGTTATTGTGTTAATCCAATGTGATGGTGCAGTTGGATTGCTGCTCGACTCGTTTTCGACCGCAGTGAAGATGTTGTTTTTGAACGACTAAACGCCGACAGATATGGAGTGAAGCGGAATATTTTGTTCGATAAAAACATGTTGTGAATTTGACTTTTTCGCTCGCTGTGAGTGTGAGAGACAGTTTCTGTAAGTAACCAATAATACGTCAATGTTATAAACTAAACTTCAAACTATTCGGTACAGACCCCGTTATGGACATGATTTGGACTGTGATATTGAAGATAAGATCATAATTAATATTGTCACACCAAGCATAGACAGACTGACTAAAAGGTAGCCTTTGTTTGAATAGAGGATACAATAATAATTAGGGGTGTCACGGATCACAAACCTCACGATTCGGTTCGGATCACGGTTCAGGAGTCACGGTTCGGATCATTTTTCGGATCAACAAAGAAAAGGGGAGGAAACAAATATAACTTTGCTTTCCATTTATTAATTAAAGAACTTCAAGAACACTTAAAGCAAAGAACTTTGGCCTATAGTCTTACATGAAAACAAAATTAAATAAATAAATAAAAATAATACATTCAAGAATTCTGTTAAGTTTAAGTGCAACATGAGGTATGTTGATGCCCTCGTCCTTTGATCAATATTGAAAGAAAGAAACAGCCAGTGAGCTAGCTTCCACTGTTTACACTGAACTGAACTGCTCAGCAACAACTCAGGTTATGCCATTCAAATACACAATAATGTTTACCATTACTGTGACATTATTTTCAAAAAGATGAGAATATCTCCATTGTCTGGGGAGAGGGTCGACCTTTCTGTGGTGACTGGAATATTATTGGGCCTGTCTAGCTTCACTCTGATGCTTCTGTCAGCACCTGAACCAGGTGTGTGTGTGTGTGAGGCTCACAGAGGGGGCGTGTCTACAGCGCCGGACTAACAATCACTCCGCCATGGTGAAAGCGGTCTCTACAGTCTTTTCCTTCTCATAGAGGTCTGGAACAGCTTCACACTGAAGTGGGTGCGTGAGTGGATTTCGTAGCGTGGCTCAAGCATTTTAACCAGATTTAGAAATCCTTTGTTTTCTACACCGGAGTGTCCCCGTCGCTGACAGACGGGATGGTGTCTCTTCATATGTGTGGACATGCCGATGCTTTGCCGTTGTCGCATGTCTCTCTTTAAATAATGTCTACATACCGTAACGCTTTGTCCACCACCCTCATCCGTCATTATACGTTACACGGAAGACAAAATGTTCCCAAACTTGTGACTTAAATGACACTGCGGCTTCTGACGTTCCTCCGCTCGCCATGACTTCACCGTTAAATGCTTCTGACCTGCTCCGTTCACGTGAACACACTCCTGCTTTATATCTGTTCACTGACACTCTGCATTGATATTCTGGGACTTGTTACTTGAAAAGGAACAGCAGCAGTAGAACTTTATTACACACTATGATTATTACGCTGTAAAAAAAAAAGGAAGAAAATACTCAATTGATCCGCGGTTCACAGGTGAGCCGAACGGATCACGGATCGATCCGTGATCCCACTAATAATAATACATTCATTTATTTTAAACACTCAACACTGTGAGCAGGACTCTAGTCGGACTCTTCTCACAGTCAACAGCCACTAGTTAATGCATAAAGTTGTATTTCCAATTGACCTGTTAACAGTATTTCCACCACGGGTGGATGAGCCAATTGTGATGCAAAAATCGACCAAGTTCAGGCAACTTCAAAAGAAATCCCTGAATACACACGAGTCTACCAAGACTCTTTGAAGCGGCACAATGTGGAAAACATACAAAGAACATGTTATCAATGTGTAACGGTGAGCTGCATTTGCTCATATTAACTGCAGATCAGTAGTACCTGTATTTGAGTACCTTTCAGGCTAAATGGGGAAGTAAGAATGCAGTATTATCAATCATGTTTTGATTTATTATGGTAGCACATGTACAGCATTCTTCACCATAGCATGACTCGTGACTCCTATATTAAAAGAAATCATACATCTAAATGGTGAATTTTAAATCAATACCCACTGTAGTGAAAATAAGGACACCAAGGCAATAACTTACTGTTAATAGCCGTTTCCAAGCATTGACTGATGGAGAAAAGACAATTTTTTATTTTTTTTTTAATACATTTTTTATTGAAAGACACGAGACAATATTAAGATAATACATAGACATAACAACAAGAGGATGACAAGAAAAATACCATTTTTAATAAGATGGGTCACTCAATTTGGGAGATCATCGAAGTGGCTGGCACCGAAATACAGTACGTTAAGATAAATCATTTTCTTCCTGTGGTATTGGATGTTTTTTTGTCTTTGTTTAGGATCTCACCATCTAAAATGTATCCCTGGCATGTATCCCTGCCTTCATCTCCTTCACCTGAATCGCAATCTCAACTAACATGCTGGCATTTGAACCCAATGTCGTACACAAAAGCCTTTGAGGGCAAGCCAAATTAAATTTTAAATTAAGAAAACTGGAGGCCTAGGGCCCCTCATCTACTTTAGGGATTCAGCAATAAAAAGCTATACCACCAAGAACAACAACAAAAAGTGAGTGGGATGCCAAGTTCAAGCATTCTCAAGAGCAGAAATAACAAATGTGCAAGACAACTTTTAAGTGCTGCTGCCTGCAATTTGCACTTCAACATCTGAGTGGAACTTTGGAAGCATCTCAACGCCCACCCCTTTAAAAAGCCAGGCACATTCACGCCTTTAAGCTCCACTTCACAAAAGGTGTTCACACCACCATATGTTCACACTGTTCACTTCCCATCGAAGGTGAGACACCCACAACTGTTAAAACTTCCGCCAATTCACTTGACAGCGTCCCCCGGGCACATCTGCAACAATGTAGCTATTAAAATAAAATCATTTTCCAGTGTTATAATTCAGGCAAACACCTACCAAATCCACACAGGAAAGACAAAACTATTGTTTCACTCTTCTTATTGTGACTCAGAAAACCAGGGGCTTGACTGTTAACTCGATCACAACGCCACAACAACCATTTTCCTTGCTCTGTTTTCTCGCTTGCCCTATCAATTTCCTCCTGTTTGTGGCCTTTCTGTTTCTCTCATTCCTCAGCCTTTACCTTTCTCCTTCCCTCCATTTCCTCCCAACCCTCACGAATTCACACAGTCTGCTGCACAAGCCTTTTTTTCTCTCCTTTCTTCTCTTTCCTCCAGGCCATAATGTAGGCCATCGCTCTGACAGCGGGGAAGTGCAGCGAGGAGTCGGAGAAGCGTCGCTCTTCTCTTGTTTTCGCCGCATTCTGCTCGCTTACAGCGGCTGAAGACGGTGCGCATGTCTACGTGTGCGAGTGTGTTGCCGCCTCACATTGACTCAAGAGTGCCGGAGTCGAGGGCCGAACCACAACATGCAGTTGTGCCGGTCCTGCACCAAGAGCCGATGTGTTTCAGCTTTGCAGAAACGAAAGCTCCTAGATCAGGGTGCTGCAATCATCAGCAAACGATATTTATCCTGAACAGTTTGATCGGGTAATGCATTGATAATTTACAGGAAACATTGGATAATTGAGTTGTGGAAAATGAGAACCGTGCGAGTTTTCCCTTTTGTATCAAGCACTCAAAACAGTTGGAGCACGACCTGTGCGGGTTAACCTGCAAACATCACACATCCTGTGACGGGACTACTGCCGGTTCTGGAGCCGTGGAGCTCTGCAGCGATAGTTTTGGCGCCTGTATGATCTTTTTTTTTTTTTTTCTCTCCAGGCTGCAAGCGAAACACAGCGATTGTCTATTAATAACGATACAATGGATACAAGCAGAATCGCTTGTTGACCAGTGCTGAGAAATGGCATCAAACAGACCCCGTGAACGGTGATCGGATTGGCCCGTAGTGCTTCCATTGATCGGTGAGTGGCCCCAAAAATGCTGATCGGAGCACCCTTAATCAAAGATGGTCTGAAACACTGGAAAACCACCAAATTATCACTCGCATATTTCTAAAACATACGTATATGAAAGCAGAAATGGAGCCTAAGTCTATTTCATGCGTTAACGTCTGTACACAAATCTACTTGAAGTGACTACTTTCTGTGTTTGATAGTGCTGATATACCATCACGCTTGGATGGGGACAAAGAGTAAACAGGACACGGTGCGGTCTTGACAAAGCGCTCCGGGACGCTTTTGCTTCAAGTTTGTGTGCAGAGCGGTTGTCGGCCTACGGCTGTGATGATCCGCTTACAGTTTGCAGAGCTTACAGAGCGTGACATTACAGAGTCTCTGTCTGAAATACTCACACAATCTGCTATATTAGTGCACAACAGCAAACACACACAAAGGTACACACAGCTCTGAAATGAAACCAAACTCCTGATGATGTCCGTCACTGCATCGATGCAGAATAGTTTGTGTGTCCGCATCGCGGTGCATCTTAGAAAACATTTCCAAAATGCTTAAAGAACAATGAGGCAAGATGCTGATTCAGAGAGAGAGATTCAGGTTCTGTCTCACATCTTGGTGCTAAATAGGAAACTTTGTGCTGCTATCAAAGTTAGGTCTTACAACGACACTAAACACTAAGTTGCCAGACACTGACAACTGTGAACACTGAGACATTCGTATCCTATCATCCCAACAACAACAAAAAAAAGTTGCCAGCCAGTGTGGCCGGTGAGCCTAACTGATCCATCTGCCTCCTCAGACAGCGTCCGTCAGCATCTGCTGGGTATTCTGACCCTCAGTAAAAACATCACTGTGAGATTTCCACTGGCTGGTTGCAGGTGTCCTTGAGTGTGTGTTGGGGGGGGGGGGGGGGGACAGCATGGAAACGTACTACAGCTCCAGCAGCAGAATGCTGTGACAGTGTGCAGCAGTGCCGAGTGCTAAAATGGCTGCTCATGCTCCATACAGACACAGAGCTTAGCTGGGAAGGAGGTTCTCCCCACTCCCAACAATGTGGCTCATCCTTAGGTAGCTGCAACAGCTTGTGTCTGAGGGCTCGTAAAGAAATTGCCATCGCTCGCATTCTAATACATGTGAACCACATAGGACTCTGCATTAACCATCGAGCAGAAACAACCTCCGCCCTCATCTGCCTCCACATCCTCATCAGTATGCACAAACTGTCTCTTTTTACCAGGGAGGAGGTAACTACAGCGCTTTAGCATGTCACCGCGCTGGTTAAGGGTCCTCATCTCTTCTTCATATTACAGGTGAATTTTGGGTGTAGAGAAAGTTCACCAATCATTGATAGGCATGTTTTTGTATGATCTGGGTCTGTTATTTGGAGCGGTAAAATAATTATTTTCCCCTTCATTATTACAGT
This sequence comes from Lycodopsis pacificus, assembly GCA_028022725.1. Lineage (NCBI taxonomy): Eukaryota > Metazoa > Chordata > Actinopteri > Perciformes > Zoarcidae > Lycodopsis > Lycodopsis pacificus. The sequence goes on along the minus strand of CM051705.1, from coordinate 15,198,745 downwards.
GGTTTTGTTGTGTTGTTGATGGTTCGGATGTACTCGGAGAGCCAGCAGAGTCGCACACTTTGAACTGAATAACTGAGGCCTACATTGAAGTCAATCTCCGGGCCCGTTATCTGGGCTACATCTCACCCTAAAGAGGCCCACCTACAGCACGGGGAGGTCTGCCATGCCAATACTACACAAACGACCTGCTATCATCGAGCGTGCTCAAGCTGAACTAAGGAGTCAGTTGCAACATGATTTAATATGATTCAGAGGACTACACAAAACTGACTTTTGTATTAAAAGCATTGTGTGGTAATTTCCACTGATCGAACTGTGGCGTCTGGGCATTTACCGACCTCACACAACTTCAAAAAGTAAAGATTCGCCTCGCTTTATAAATATAACTGGCCTGACTTAACCTGAGTTGTTGTTGTTGCAGATGCTTTGCATCACAATTCACAAGTCTGAACGCAGCCAATAGAAACTCTACTGCACTGAAACGGGTTATACTCAAACACCGTTTCCACTGCATCGTAGACGAAACATATATACGCTGTTTCAGCACGATTATCCAATTTTTGTTTACATTTTAGAGACAGAACTCTTAACGTGCAGCAGATCACAATCAGAAACAGTTCATTGTCAGGTGTGTTACACATACAAGCAACTTGGCTTGGTGATTGGTGCGTGACAATGAACATAGTGCAACATCATTTAAAAATAGAAAATTAACAATAAAACATGATAAACAAACACAAATAAAAGAGTATGATATATGTCCACCATTTCCCAACGCCTTTCTGTGTTATCCTCCATCGCTTCTAGCACACAAAGGCCACATTCCTAAAGAATACTCAAGCCCAAACAGCCTTTATAACCAAACTATTGCAGGACTATTAATGTTTGTTATTATCACCAGTTTCCTCTTCTACGTAATACGCACTCCGACACTCACACAAAACTGTGAAACTGCGGTAACGTGAGCAGCTCTTCATTTCACTGCTCCTATAGTAGTGTTATCGTGGTGAGGAAGTCAACCTCTGAGCGAGACCAACAGTTTTGAACCTGGCAACTTATGTTGTCACAGTCTTGGGTCGCTTCCTCTTTTCTCCCCGTTAAAAGGGTTTTTTGGGGGGAGTTTTTCCTGTTCCGATGTGAGGGTTCCGGGACAAGAGGATGTCGTATGTGTACAGGTTGTAAAGCCCTCTGAGGCAAATTTGAAATTTGTGATTTTGGGCAATACAAAAATAAATTGAAAGGGAGGATTTATTCAGTCGGTTGCAATCTGCAACCACACCACTAGATGTCATTCAATCCTAGACACAGTTTATTAACAAAACAATGTATCCAAGTAAAACATTTTCTTCCCTTGTCAAACAGTTAAATATCAATGAAATAAGCAAATTCATAATTCCGTGTATTTTTAACGATGCATTCACTTGGCAGAAGCTCTTTACAGTCAATGTTTTTGTCATCTGAATTTAAGATTTTAGATAAAGGATGCAACGCCTTCGAATAGCTGCAGGACTACGAAACACCACGACTGACAATAGAAACAGTAGAAAGTGAGGTCCACTCAGGTGCATTTCTTCCATTATTCTGAGGGCATCGTGTTCTCCGACTGCATGCGATTGATCTACTCTGAAGTATCTTTTATTAAACACTGCACACGAGTTGTGTTTGAGAGTTATGTAAACATGAATAGGGGATGTTTTTACAAAGAGGTCAAGATGCCCTTATTCGCACGCGGGTCAATCGAAACGGAACTGCGACGACACCTTGAGGCCGATCGCCTTCGTCTTACATAAGCAGCAAGCCTGGTGTGTTTCTATGCAGGTGGCGAAATTAGCACAATGTCCCAGCGAGCACGGTAGCTCACCGAGATGGTGTCGATGTCTTTGTGGCGACGTTGTGTGGAAAAATCAACAATGAGTCAGGGATGTGTGCAGGCCCTGGAGCACAACCTGCACTGCAGTGAGGATGACATGGTGTCATGCGTTAATACACGTCCACGGCTGTGACTCTCTTACCTGTTTTGTCGTCCGCTTGTAAATAAAGATCCAGGCCCACGAGGTCCTGCTGCAGATTCTCACGCTGGATGCTTAATTCCCATGCAGCTGGCTAACTTTAGCATTACCAGCTTAACTAACTGCTTGCTCGCGTCAGATGTCTTTTTTTTTTTTAATCCACTGTTACTTTTGGATTCATTATTTTGCGGTGAGCCGTGGCAATCATGTTGCAACAAACTCCAAGTACTTGGCAACCGGGGGGGGGGCAAAAAAGTTGCGTGTTAGCTTGGCTCGCTATCAATTTACCGTCAGCTTGTGTTGACAAACAAGCCTGCGTAGCTGAAATCAAACACACGACTTGAGGCTAGCTGACGCCAGGCTGCTAGCACGGTTAGCTTACCCAGCTCCGCTAAATCCAAACCGTGTTGCAAAAGGACCCGTTTGTCGCTGCGTCCGACTTGTATCCCATCGGTGGAGAAGAACCGCGAGCAACTCCACGAATCACGTGCGGGTGGTATCTGCGTTTCAATGACGGCGCACTCGCGTTTGCAAACCCAAGTTATCGCTTTGGTCTCTGCTCTCCGCCATTTCCAAATCTCTCAACACAAACAAACAGGGCTGCTCGTGCGCGCGGAACGTCGAGGCGCGTTCACGGTGACGGCAGCGGGCAGAAGCTTCTGTTGTGTTGATAGCATGAAGCCCCGGTTGCTATTGTCCGCGAGACGTGTGTATTGATACGATACAGGAAATATGCGCGTGTGTTTTGACGACGCCACGGAGAGTAACTCGACTCGTGCATGTGTTGAATATGCACTGTTCAAACTACAGGCCTCCTGCAGCTGTGTGTGTACGTGTGCGCGCATGCGTGTGTTGGTGCACTGTGCAGAATCCATAGTATCTGGTACATAGCGATGCATACTGTCTGATGCAGTGTAGCTCAATAATTCATGAGGGAACAGTATGTTTATGACCATCATTAGGTGGTCAGGATCGTCGGATTCACCACAACAGCATTGAAAACACACACTCACTCACTCACTCACTCTCACACACGCACACTCACTCACACACACACACACACACACACACACACACACACACCGTTTAATGAAGACAGCAAACATTTAAAAAAATACATGAATACAGTTTTAAACTAGAGACTGACACTGAGGTCATGTCCTCTGATTCCAGTTTTTGGGGGAATTTGCAACCTGTGGGGAATACGTTTCTTATTGTGGCTTTAAGGGAGTATTTAGGTCTTAATGTGGGAAACAAAAGAGCAATACTTTATTTCTGAAATTTCCTAATAATTTCAAGTGTATGTATTTCCTGTATAGCTATGTAATCAGGCACTAATGACAAAGAAAATAAACATTGTTCTGAGATAGTGATCTTATCTAGAGAACAAATTATAAAGATTTGCTGTATTTAATGTGAAAAGTTCTTCGGGCTTTGACCAAATAAGCAAATTGTATTCTTTTTTAAATTTTATTTCGACAATGTCGGGGGCTAAATGGATAATCAATTCATCATAAGAAAAGAAAGAGGTGCTAATACAAGATGTACAGTTGTTTGTGAACAAGCCATATAAAGACTATGTATTCAATATTCTTTTGGCATGAACAACGAATAAATATATTTGAAATTGAATATTTTTATTTGTGTATTGTCAGACAGCAGAACGCAGGGATTTGGATCTATGGAGATTCGGATGCATTATTGTTTGTTTGGGCTTTATTTATATTCCCCACCCCCACACACAATTAATTAGCTGCTACTGTAATCACAGTTGGCTTCATTCCCAGATATTATGTCACGGCCGAGATGACATAAAGCACTCCAAAAAAAATACTCAGTATCTTCTCTGTAAAACAATAACAAAGTCAGTCAGCCCCCAAAACATTTAGGAAGAAGTTAAATATCGCTATCAAGACTAATTAAATTACTTCCTATGAACTCAGTCAGCCGTGAAGTCTGTGTAGAGAGGGCAGCGTTAGTGGGAATGAATCCATGCTGCCATTTCCATAAAACTGCACCCGACCAGAAAGAACTTGTTGAAAAGCACACGCCACATCTGTTATTTATGTAGTTATTTAGGTGAAACGTGAAGCTCGTGCCCGAAGGAGCGGCAGAGGGGCGACTTGACCTTTTCCACAGCACCTGTGAACTGGCCTTTCCTGTTTCTCTGCATTTTTAACCGGTTGCTCCTGTTCAGAGCTGAAACGACTAAAAGAGTTAATCAGCAACTGGTTTTGGTTATTGATCAACCGTTTAAGTCATTTTTCAAGCAAACATGACAAGCTCCTCAGCAGACCCTTTTTTCAGCAGCACACACGTTTGATGTGATTTATGACACTAAACAACGGCCGGCCGCATTCCATTTTACAGGTGAGGCCGATCCAGGGTGCCGGTGTTGTGCGTGCTTTCATTGGACAACTGAGCCATCGTTAACGAAAAACAGTTTCCCTTGTGTTCTTCCCACTCTGACAAGTCAGAATGTCTGCAGGGGAAAAAAAAAAAAAAGGACGACTGTTCGGATTCCCTGCTTTTGTTTTCAGTTGTCTTGTTCAATTAAGATCTTTGGACAGTTGTTCGGACAGAACAAGTGTTTTGAAGACATTACACAGGACGAGTTTTAATAGACATTTTGTCACGCCTTCATTTTGCGGCTACAGTAGGATTCTCCACGAGGACACACACACAGACTCAAGAGGTGAAGTGAATTGGGCCTTTTCACAGCAGATATTTTGACAGAGCAGGGTAACAATCAGGTGTAGATCAAATGAATTATGCTCCTGTTCTATTTAGTGTGTCACAGTCATTCCAGTGAGCCAGCATGCACAATACCAGCGCCCTGGCACACCTAAATGGAACAGGGCCATGATTAATATTATTAATTACACCCGTGCTCAATCACATGTCACCTTGGCGGCTGTGAAAAAGGCCGAGACCAGCAAACACTGTTGTAGCTTTATAGTGTATGCACAGGGTTTATAAACACACATACATAAAGTATGTTCCATCTTATACTTCTCTAAATGTCTCATTTTGCAATGACATCTAAAGAGGACTTTGTGTTTCAATCATAAACTTCTTTTTTTTTTTTTTAAATCCCTTTTACACAGAAAAATGGAGGCGACAACAATACCAGGAACGGCTGCATTATACGGAGCGAGCAGATGAGCAGTTCTGGGAACACATCTGCTGCCGTGTTGCATAAAATGGACGAGGACACAATTATCTGCTGGGCCTTGGCTGTCTTTCACTTTGATCTCTAATATACAGACACTTGATTAGGTTTTATATAAAAGCATTTTGCCCATTGATTCATACTGATTGGTGGTTTTTCTTTCCTGCTAGAATAAAGCTCTCATCTTCCACAAACACACGCCACATCCACGGGTCAGCTGCATCATGTTGGGACGATGAGAACGGTTATCAGTAGTGAGTGTGAACTAGTTTCTTTAATTATGATACGTACCGATCCGATACCAGTGCTTAATTAATAACACTAATTCATTTTACTGTGTGGAAGTGACAAGGATCATTCTCTGATGTGATTTACATGTTTTGTAAAACCCAATGTAACAAATAAATAAATGAACTGAATTACTGATTGTTACGTATGGTTCTATGTCCTGCTGTGAATGTTTGTGCTTGGGTGTGTGTGTGTGTGTATTCTGTGTCTTTTGAGTTCTGGGTGCAGCTCCCTGACGAGTGATTGAGGGAGTCTCAACATAAGGACGGACACCACATCAAGTTAGAGTCAACAACCACCGCTGTCAGTTTATTTACAGGACACAAACAAACTGTCATGCGTAAATCCAGCTGCAGACCAGAGTCTGGTGCCAGATGAGAGAGAGAGCGAGGGCGGAGCTTATATAGGTAACCCACAACTTCATCCAGGTGCCCTCAATCACTCGTCAGGCAGCTGCACCCAGAACTCAAAAGACACAGAATACACACACATGCACACACACCCCCAAGCACAAACATTCACAGCAGGACATAGAACCAGACGCAACACTCCCTTCCTTAAGATGACAGCCATAAGGGTGTCATCCTAAGGTCTGCGGGAGAGGGCATCGGCAACAACGTTGTCACGCCCCTTTTTGTGACGGATTTCCAGATTGAAGTTTTGAGCCATAAGGGCCCAACGCATGAGTCGCTGGGTTGCTGTTGTACATCCTTGATAGGAAAACCAGAGGGTTATGATCGGTGGACACGATTACTGGCTGCGGAGTCGAGCCCACATAAGCCTCAAAACGCTGGCGGGCCCAAAGCATATAGCTAAAGCCTCTTTTTCGATGGTGCTGTACTTACGTTGGGCTGAAGAGAACTTCTTTGAGAAGTAACGCACCGGGTGACCAATGCCAACAGTCTTCCTGAAGCAATACAGCACCAGCTCCAGTACCGCTTGTGTCCACCTCCAACTTGAATGGCACTGTAAAGTCTGGAGCTGACTGGGGAGCTACACAGAAGAGCTTTAACAGTTGTAAAAGCCTGCTTACACGTTGCGTCCCAAACCAGATTCTTATTGGGACTAAGAAGGTCTGTCAAAGGGGACACAATAGAAGCAGAGTTTCTGCAAAAGCCTGGATAGTAACCAGCTAATCCAAGGAATTGACGTAGCTCCCGTTTAGTAGTAGGAACAGGAAACTGAGCAATGGCTGTCGCCGGTCTATGCAGTCTTCCACACGAGGAAGAGGGACGGAATCTGTCTTTGTCACACTGTTTACCTTCCTAAAATCAGTACAAAAGTGTGGTGTTCCATCTGACTTTGGCACTAGCAAACACGGAGAGCTCCAGGAGCTGGAACTGGGCACAGCAAAACCATGCTGTTGTAAATATTGAACCTCCTGCTGCATCTGGGCTCTTTTTGTGGGGTTGACCCAGTAAGCATGCTGCTTAAATCGGGGAACAGTCACCAACATCGATGCCATGTTGCAAGACAGTGGTCTGGGAAGGTACATCTGAAAATAGTCCACGATGGTGCTCAATCAACCTCACCATGTCACGATTGTGGGAACCAGAAAGATGAGACAGATTCTTCTCCAAGTCATCAAGCACTTGAGACTTCTGCGACCGAGCACACGGAACAGGAGCATCTTGTAGCACAAACTCATCTTCAAGAGGGGAGTAAGAGGGGAGTAAGGTGGCAGCATGCGGTTAAAGCTGCAGGTGACATCTCAACTGATGTGAATGCATTGATTTCACTGGGCCTCGTCACATATGGCTTCAGCATGTTCACATGGCACACGCGAGTCTTCCGTCTCCTTTCTGGGGTTGGGGGCTCGTCCGGGATTAAAAAACAAAAAAAGAATAATTGTACGACAGCAATTTGGTAAAAACAAATTAACTGGAATTAAAATTGAATAGATCTGCCTCATCGTCACCAAGTATTGGCCCGACATCGGTATCGGTGCATCTCTTGGAAATACATGTTTTTGGCAGAGTAGTGCGTTTGTTTTTTGTTGACATAAAGAAAATTGCAGTTGAACCAAAAGACCATCAGTCATTCCACCGCGTTCACAGCATTTCCTTTTCTTATTCAAATGTTAGCTGCTGTTTCTAGACCAGCCGAACAATAATGAATTAGCAGAGACCGACAAATTAAAGTGTTTCTGCCACGAAAAGGGAATTGCGCCCGAGAGCATAATGATTACAATCGTATTATGCCTTTCGCTCAAAGGCAATCGTTTCTGCTTCCAAACCCGTCAATCACTGAATCAAAACCAGTTAGAGGCGACACTTCATTAGTAGCTGGTGTGATTTTTCCTTTTCATCATTAAAGAACAACTACTTTACAGACAGAGGAATGAAGAGTGTCGTTCCCCCGTTGTTCATACATGCAGAAGATGATTGGGAAGGGTGGCACGAACGGCATTTCATTCCCGACTGTATTCCAGAGATGCATGAGAGTTCATGACCTGCATTACAGACTTGATACTGAGCTTGTATTTGTAACTATAATGTCACACACTGTATGTAGTGTACTGTGCAGCAACACCGTGTCTAAACATGGAGTGATCCTCTGTAAAACATAGAGCTACACATTCAAGAATATCATGTAGCAGCTGCAATAGAATATTCCTAATTGAATTGTTCATGTCTGCTACTCTGACCTCATTATTTGTGCAGGTCCTTTGTAAAACAACTACTAAGACAGTATGACGGGATCGCTGTTAAAGTGTGCTGAGAATTTAAGTAGTTACGTTACAGAAAAACCCCGAACAGACTTACGCAGACCTCTCGAGAAGTGCAACTATTTTGTGGCTACAAGTCAAATGCACGGATAACACTTGGTCCTGTATCTTTTTACATTATTGATACGTTTACTTTGTTGTGTTTACACAGCTTTGACTGGAGTCATCGACTATTAATTGCTTTATTGACATGATTGCAATGCAAATACTACCTTTGTGTTTTTTTTCCTACCACCTGAAGAAAGTAATCCAGAAAAGAACTTCACATTCTCAGACTTTAATCTTGGACATTACAGGTGTTTAGACTCGCTGAAGATGAAGTTCTCCGTTGAAAAGATGAAATTGGATACTGACATGCACTGTAACGCACAGCTGGCCGACGTCTTTCAAGGCAGTCATTTGAAGAGCTTGAACTTGCGCAGCAGCGGCTGGACCGTCTCCTTTGGACATGGCTTCAGAGCCAAGCAGGTGGGGATGTTCTCTGGCTGTTCGACCCAGAGCTTGTGGGCCACACCAGCCTGGGTAAGGTTCTCCGACAGACCGGAGAGGGCGGCCTCGTCTGGAGCCTGGAGCAAAACAGACACGTACAGTAAAGCCAGGCTATTAAAGACAATAGAGCATCCAAGGCTGGGCCACAGATCGCCATTACCTCACATTTCACCGCAGTGCTCCATGTGAGCAAATAAGGTTTGATATTAAAACCTCTAAACCTATCTTTCTTTATTCCAGTCATTATTGAGTAGGTGCATCAGTAAAAATGTCCTATTTGACTGGGATTATCTTATAGTACATTACATTTTAAATTAATTAGAATTATATCAACTCTAAATAATAATCCATATTCAATATCATTATTCGTTATTTAGTTGCTCTAACAATTGCAGTTAGGTTTATGCAGAAATACCAAACTCCATTCGAAATTCCGTCATTTAATAATTTCTTTCCTCATTAGCACACATTTATATACCAGCAAGAAGACCATTTAATATCTTCATATATTCTTAAGGAGTCACTTTTAAATTCGGCACTCATCTTGTAGATCAGACAGAACTTTTTATTGGTATAACTGAGGACTCCCCGCTTCACCTCTGGTTCTTATAATCCTTTAGAAGCTAAACAATGTGAAGGAGGGTAGCTCGCGCAAACCGGTTACAATTAACATTTTATAGAATTTTAGTTTAGCCGAATAACACAACTAACCTGAACGTGTTTGAATGTGTCATCACACATATTGTGATAAACGTTATAAGCGTTGCACTAACTAAAGTGACACATATTTGAATGGAGTCCGGCGGGACGAGCGGCGCTTACCCCTAGCACCACTTTGTGCATGGAGTCCAGCTCGGAGAGGTACCGCTGTGTGTCCGGGTCCCCGTAGTGGAGGTGGATGGCGGCGGTAGCGGCATGGCAGGCCTGAGTTATCACGGCTCCTAGGGGCCAGGACAGCTTGTGGACCAGATCCGAGCGGACCACGACATACTGGACCAACCGGCTAGGAGACCCAGCTCCTGTAGCCGCCATTTTTTCCCTTCCCCAGCACGAACAGGAAGCGATCCAGATTCAAGGTTTGTTTATCTTCCGGTTCAGCCGATGAGTCGTTTATTATTAAACCATATTAGAACGTTGCTGCCCCCTGCTGGTAACGTGAAAAACAGAGGTTACAGTCGTTCTACTTGTGCAATAATGAAAAAAGCCTTTAGGGGACATGTAATGTTTCCTCAACATCTCACCTTGTATATTGTATATTTTGATGATTTTATAGTTGCAAACATGAGCACTGCAGAATATATCTTAAGCCTTAGAATAAACCTGTGGGAAAAACAATGGCCGATGGTGGCAATATACTGTATATTAGGACATCTGGGAGAAACCCTGTCACTGCAATCAACCCAGAGAGAGATTTACTCACTAAAATACTGGAAAAGGGGATTCAGTGTACTGTACTGGAGTATTATATTATTGCCAATTACCAGCAGTTATAGCTCTGCCTAAAATATCCCAACCGGAAGAAGTATGGAAGTTTATTGATGCCAAAACTATTGAGCGAGCACAAGAGAAATCCAATCTGTTATTGAGCTGCATGTTAAGATTAGAGAGCAGTCTGATTTATAGGTGCAAAAAGTAAATACAAAACAGTAAATTTGATAGATATCGTGCCACCACTGAGTGCATTTCTGGAGCTTCACACTCTCAGGTTTGTCAGTCAATCTCTACTGCTGAGACCAGCTGATTGGATCAACACTGTTAGACCCAACTAGCTAACGTCCGGCTCTTATCAGTGTTTATTTTATTCATCTAAAATACTTTAACAGTCTCTCTCACAGTCTCAAATTTGAGAAATTTGCGGATAGAGCTCAAACTTGAAGTGGCTTAATATTCGATGTTCAAGTTCTTTATTGTCATATGCAAAGCAATTACAGTGAAGCAGTCTTTGGCAATCAATTTAGTAGTTCTCAAACTTCCTCGAGTAATGCTCATACATAAAAAGAAAATAACTAAAGTAACATCGAATTCAAATGAAAGACAAGCATTACTGTAAAGTCATAGACTAGAGGAGGGGTTAAAATAAAGGAATAAAATGTAAAACTTGTTAGACACGTGTACAGTAACAGTAAAATGTATAAATTGTAATGCATGTATTTTTCACGTTTATGAACTTCCATAATCTTCCATAATCTTGCATTTCTTAAAAATCCTGAGAAAATAAATGAAATGCAAACCACAGATTCGTCCAAATAAATGACAAACACACACACAAGTAAATGTCACAATAATTATTTATTAAGCATACACATTATAATATAAATATAAAATATGCTATTTTTGTTTTTAAAATTGGTGAGACATCATTATATCTGTGTTGAGACAGACAACCATACAAACAGGTTTTAATATTCTACCAAAATCTGCTATGCAGCTGTAACAAACTTGCCATGATGGTGCCGTCCTAAAATCAGAGCCTGTATTCATGGAGCATGTCAGAGAAGTGTAACTGATCTAGGATCAGGTTCCATGTAAATGTCACCATAAATGAGGAGGCAAGCCGGTCTTAGATCAGCGCTCCTAGTCTAAGATGCTGTATGCATTGGCCCACGTACAGAGAGAGAAAGAGCACAATAACCTACCGTATATTTCTTTATATAGCTATATTTCTTACTGTAGTCCAACAATGGCAATTAGCAGCATGAAAATCGTTTTTTTTCCTAGTTCCAAGAAACTGCAAAAATAAGTCAGGAAGTAAAGAAATAAAATAAACATCGAACAGACTGATGATCATCGTCACTGTACTAAGAGAGGAACTCGTCCACAGTGAAACAATCAGAGATAACCAAACAATCAAATTAGATCAGAGTGATGACGTTTGACGGTCAGGATTCGGGTTCAATTCAGCTTCGCCTCAGTCAACAGCAGGAAGCGGATAACCGAGACACCTTCACCTAATGAACGCCAGCGAGTCCTCAACGAGAAGCCATTCTCACGACCACGAGTTACAGCTTCGGTTGACCGAACCCGAAGTGAATTGATCCCCAAAAATGACCTCTCAATGACAATAAAGAACAAATCGTTTTTAACATTTTTTCTCTTTTTTTGTCTTCGTCTTTTTTTTAGTCTTTTTCTTTAAGTTTGGTTGACATGCTGAATCCTTGTGTTTGCAGGTTTGTGGTCAGTCAGAAGGAGAAGTATTGAGCGAACCACTCCTGGCGCTGGGCGTCCGGGGAGTCGATGGCGGAGTCCTTCGTTTCAGGAGGGCTTCACGATGGGGAGCGCAAGAAGAATAAATCAAATCAGCACAACAAAAATAAAAAATAAATAAAGACAGGAAAAGAGAAGTCAGGGAAGAAACCAGAGGCTGATTCAGCACAGACGCTCACCACACTGAGTGGAAGCAGCAGTGTCACATTCTCATTTACCATTAAACCTTTGTCATTTAAGACACAGCCCATTGTTTTACCACCACTGGCTACAGTCCTTTACTAGAACTCATCTCTTTCTGTGTTGAAAGTGTCATTTTCTTCACTGAATGCATGTGAATGAAACACAGGATTTAACTGCTTTGCTGTTTTGATTTAGCCTGGAACATGCACACAAGCAGCACAACCATCAGAGAACACTGGTCTGGAGGTTTAAAGGTGGTTTTAATGAAGGTGTAATCCACTGTTCTGTCCACAAGGGGGCAGTGAAGCCATTGTCAGGATATATTGAGCCACAGCCAAGGACAGAAACACCTGCTTTGTCCCAATTCTATACTACATATTAATTGTATACATGATGCACTTATATCACTTTTTATAGTAAACTGTTTTTAGTAATCAATAGCAAATTTATTTGTGATAATGTTGAGGTTTGGACTGTTGGTTTAACAAACAAACATTATGAGGGTGTCACGTTGGGCTCTGGGTAGTTGAGGATTATTTACAAACCAAATAAAATAATGATCAGCAGATTAATCCATGATGAAAATAATCATTAGTTAATAGTTCCACCTCAACCCATTACAACGGCAAGATCCTGCTTCATCATTAAAGCATTGAGTAACAATACTATAATTATATAATATATGATGGTATAACAGTCACAGCAAACTATTTATACTTTTTATACTCAAGGTACATTTTCTTGATTATAAGTAACATTTTAGACTTGTACTTATAACAGAGTAATTTCAGAGTGTGGTGTTAGTATTTTTACTTCAGTAAAGGAAGTGAATACTTCCTCCACTGTTAGCACGCAATGGGCCTATCAGAGTATTTTAGCACGACAGAGAGACTCTGTGTGTACGTGTGCTGCAGAATAACTATTCAAAGTCATTTGTTGTCAACCATTGCTGGTATCTGTACGACCAGATGAAGCTGTATCTGCTTCCTGACTCGCGTCTTCGGGGGGGAAACATGTTCCCCAAAGTTCGAACTAATTAGTGCTAGCATCTATCAAAACAAACACCTATTGGAGCTCTTTCTGCTTTCCTAATTGGCTTCTTGTTAAACAAACAGTCCCATAACCCCAGGGTAATATTTAAATTTTCGGAGGGGGTGTCATTTTTTGTTGTTGATTTTTAAGCTTGAAAGAGTCAATTACTTCCCAAAAGGCCTCCCTTGTATTTGCGCAGCAGGATAAATCGTGTTTATGCTGTGAATGGTCACAAGTCAGACTCAAAGGATTCCGTTTCAAGTCCATACAATATTAATTGTAATATATACATTTGCATACAACATTCCCCATATTAAACACTATAAAGTAGCACTAGTGAAGCCTTCCTCCATGATTATATGTGATCAACTGTCTGCTGACACGTCTGTCTTTCAATGCCGCCAGCTTCACGTTGTCAGAGACAACAGGAAGTGGTCAAGTGTCTGAGCAAGGCCGAATGAAACCTTATTGATCCGTGAGGGAAAGGTGGGTCGTGTTCATTAAAAAAAATATGAAGGTACAAACAAGTAAATACAATGTCAAGAAAAATCACAAGAATATGAAGAAAAAAATGTGATCACACATTAGGAAGAGCGTGTATGTTAGTTATCGACTGTGTGTGGGCATTAAAGCTGGAGCAAAAATGAATATTCATCAATGGAATATGATTTTTGGATATCATTTTAGGGAGATGGGCAGTGGGAAAAGAGAGAGAGGAGGGAGCGAATGAGATTGCAAGCAGGGATGTTCTGATGTTGAATTGGGTCACACGGGGAAGGGAATGCAACGGGGGGGACGTGAGAAGAGATTGGCAGAGGATGAGGTGCTGAATCAGTGAGGAAGAAGCAATAAGATGAGAGGGACCATTACTATCATCACAAATGTTTGTCTGGCACAACAGTCCCAATAAGATCAGTCCAGGAAAAAAAAAATACTCTATGCTATTTTTGTATTATCCTGACCAATCCTCCAATAAAACCCATGTGTTGCCATATTATTTGCAATAATAATTCAGCATTAAATTCCAACTGAAATCAAACCGGGTTGCTTTTTTTCTCTTTCAATTGGCACGTCAGTCGGTTAGATGCCGCTATGTTCCTTTACTCTTTAATACCACTACCCTGTTGACTAAGTTTGTCTCTCGGACCCCTGCGCCGTCACGCCGGCTGTCAGTCAAACACGGACACGCCCCTCCAGCTGGCTGACATTTAAAAAACTCAGATGTTTCCCCCAAAGACCTTTTTTTCTTGCTTTTAAATAAGAACAAATATTAACACCGCATTTGACACTATGTTTGACTAAACGTGTTTCAGTTGGACTTTAAAGCTGACTTTCAAATGATGACGACTCCATCGGCTTTCTATCACTTGATAAAGTGTATACGAGCGTTTAAATGGAGCAGGAAACAAACCCTCTACAGGGGACATCAACAGCAGCATGATCGAGACAAGGATCCACAAAAAGTGTGTTCCTCGTGTTTTTGTCTTTGGCCTGATTCCCTGAAGCATACAGGTGTTTGATACTAATGCTTCTCGCCTCATGCTCAGTCTGCAGTGACCATGTTTGTCCACATGGACCACAATGTAAGGGAAACACACAGTGCTGAGACAGTCCCTCAACACATCCGTCGATAATGATGTTCTCAAACTAATTGTCGGCTAAAGTGAGCTTTACATACCGAGTTTGGATATTTGTGTATGTCCCAGGCAAAAAAACAAAACAGCTACATGGACTTCTGCACATCAAATGAATGTGTTTCTCATCTTATTTGTCATTGCTAACACATAAGCACACAGTAAGATGAGGTAGTGAGAGGATACGATCTTTAAATCTACTGCTAAAGCACCAATCATTCTAAATACTAAATTCACAAATGTTTGGATCACTATTTAGCAGAGGTGTGCACTCCAGTCACATGACCTGGACTTGTCACGAATTTGATGACTTAAGACTCGACAAAATCAAAAAAAGACTTGGACTTTAACACCAATGACTCGGGACTTGAGCCTTTTGATTTTAAAATACTTGATACCGAAAAACGAAAAATTATGCAATTTAAAAAGTGTGCCACGGATCAATTAATGATCCTGAATCAGTTTACGTTAACGCTATTCAGTCCCACTTCAGTTGGCACTTAATTGCCCAAATCCACTTTGTCTGAAGCAATCCAGCAGCATCCAATCAAGTTGCGGGAGACAGCAATGAAAAACGTTACTTTGCCGAGCGCCAGCTGGAAAAAAATTATAACAAAGATGATTTTGTTGGCGTACAAAACCTACGTGGTCAACAAAAAACGGATTGCAGGATGCAAAACGTCGAAAATTACAGATGAAGAAGCAAATGGCATAACATTCAATGAGGGACTCGGGACTTGAGCGCAGATATTTACTTTCGTGTGACTTGCGAAACAAAGACTTGGTCCCACCTCTGCTATTTAGCATCGAGAAACAACTGGAATATTCCTATTTGGATTCATGTTAAAAGTTCACTTAGATGAGATCTGTTGTCGAATAAAAGTCTCTTTAAGCTACATAATATAATACGTAAAGGACCCAACGACTTAAAGGGGTCAGATTTACAAATTGCCGCTCTGCGTCGCAGTCGGGCGGCGAGATCAGCTGCACGTGTTTGTCAAGAACAAAGAGTGTGGAGGGCGAGGAGAGACGAATCGTTTAACGGAGTCTGAAAACATTTCAAAGCAGATCTATAATATGTGACCTCATACTGTCATCGCTTGGCTCTGTTGTGTGTGTGTGTGTGTGTGTGTGTGTGTGTGTGTGCTGCTGCCTTCCCATAATAACAGGTTTGTCCCAAAGCTTTTGCAAAGCAGCCACCACATCTCATTCTGTACATGAACAGCAGCTAAAACATGCAGCGAGGTAAATTGGAAAGAGACAAAACATGCTCACATACACACACACACACATACACACACACACACACACACACACACACACACACACACGCTTAAAAACACATTTCTTGGCATGCGACGCGCAAACTGTATGTATCCATGTGAGAAGCATGTTACATAATTCTTCATCGTATGAGTTCACAGCCATCATCAAGAAACAAGCGAAGCATTTATCGGATCATAGAGTCGAGAAGTAAAAGCTGTTTTTCAAAATAAAACACCACCACACACACACACACAGGGGGGCCAATCCATGATAGCAGAAGACAATATCTACTTCATTATAAACTCACGTAGCAAAATACTTTTATTTACTTTTAGATGAAGATGAGAGGATGAAGAATCGCGAAAATGACACAATACTCAACAAAAAGCCACGACAAATACTCACAGCAAGTTTTATAACTTCCCGAACAGAAACAAAAGGAAACCTGTTGGCATGCACACAGTGAACATGTTCAGACTGACGGACACCGGGAGAGGACGGGAAATACAAACATGCCCCTTTTGCATTCCAAGGCCATTCTTTGAAGCTTCAGTGGGGACTCTTGTGCTTATGTCCTTTCTAAATATTCATCAGCTTTTATCAAAAGTCCTGTGATGCTGCCGATGTCTCTCAGTGTAAATGCAGCCTGCTTTAATCTCAATCATCCAATCGTCGCTTAGAGAACGTAAACAGGATAAGTACTGCAGACATTCAGAGTCTCTGGAAGCTGGTCTTTTCTTTGGACCCTTTTTAAAACCAAAACAGTGAAAGTGTAAAGAACGCCATTAAATAGTGTGTTTATCTGTTCCAGAGGCTGACTTATTTTGATATACGTCCGTAACTTAACATATTTATTTCAAGCCAGACCATGACCTTTTACTAAACCTCACTAACTAACTAATTATTGATGTGTTTCTGTCTTGCTTCGTTTAAATGTACACCTTAAATCACACATTAAAAAACGTATAATCCGGGAGACAATACGTTTTCTTCTAAACGTAATTGAGATTGTAGATCAGTTGTAGTTGTATGGGAACGTAAGTTTGTAGGAGACAGGGCTGTCCAAGCCGAAGGCTACTTTGTGGAGTTACATTTTTAAAACACCTGTTCACAAGCAGCACATCCACTGTGTTGTGTTTCCTCTCTGCTACTCGTTCAGGCTAACTTCAGCAGCTCTGTCCTCGTCTGTATTGGTCTTAACAGTTTTAACAGGGATCACCTGAGATAGCGTTACCACGCTGGTTAGTCCTCATCCTAAAAGGCTTTGTGTCTAGTAGGAGTAACTAGTTCTACACTGTAATACAAGAACAACGCTGTTAGCTTCAGCCTCCATCTTTTAGCACAACGGCGTGGATGTAGCCATCGAGTGCACTTTGAAGATCCTTTCACAGGTTTTGTTTTAAAACAAACAGTATAAAGTCGGCCGGAGACGACGTTTTCAACCAACTAATGGTGCTAATGTTAGCTCAGGTAGCTCGCTGACTAAACTCTGCCAAAGGCAGTTGTCAGTTAAGCCGCCAATATCGAAGCTTCGTTTGTCTGCAACGCTGGCTGAAACTGGGCATAGCAACAGTCCCGTAAGGAGCTGGCGATTAGCGAATGTTTAAAACATTAGAGTGCTTTGAAAGCCTCTGTTTTAGACTTGGCAGCTCGTGATGACAATGATTTCATGCTCCTTATGGTTTGTGAAAAGGCCAGACTTGGCAGGAAAGGATGGAAATGTAAAACACCAGTTATTGTCCCACTGTTTCTATTCAAGAGTCCTGGTGGGTTTTTATCTCAGGCCTTAAAGTACAGCTTCTACATTCACGGTTCGACTCATTAAAAGTGCTTTAACCACTTTAACCAGCAGGTTTCTCCAATTAAGCTGCGGCCTGTGATTGGATGATTGATGCGTGGATTGACCAGCTGCTGCCCGTCGGGGCTGAAAAGGTCTCACCTCATGAATTTCTTGGGTTCGGTGGGAGGGGTCGGCGGGGGAAGAGGTTTGTTGGAGTTGAGTTCAAGGTGGTGGAGGGGGGAGTTGGGGATGGGCTCTAGGCGGCTGGGCTGGGCTGGGGGCGGGGGTGGGGGCAGTGGGGGCTGCCCACTTCCTGAACCTGCCACGCCCACGCCCATACCTGCTGCCTCCAGAGCCCTGACATTAGGAGAGCCGCTGAATCTGCTGGCTGCTGTTTTCTCATTCTTTTTCTTTTGCTACACAGACAAAAAAAAGCAAAGGAGGGGCATGGGGGTCAAAAAAGGAGCAACAGGGAAGTTGGAAAGAAAATAGGAAGAAAAGAAAAGAAGAAATGGAGGGGAAATGGAGTACAGGGAGAGCCCCGGAGGTCGAAACAGTCCATCCAGCGAGAGAGACAGGAAAAGAGCAGCGTGCTAACTCGATCCTATTTAAAGGTTGATCGAAAGCAGAGCGAATGGATCAGTCTGAAGACTGGCGTCGCTCAGCATCAGTCTTAGAAGCAGCATTCGCTCGGAGCAGAATGGAAGTTCAGATGAGGAGAGATGTGTCGAAGCAGAAAACGTCTCACACTAACAAATGGCTTGGAAAGCAAAGGAGAGCTGGAGGAAAGAAAGTCAGGGAGAACAATCGAATCGGGTGGAAAAAACGGTGAACACACGACATACACGTATACAGATATGTGGGGGGGGGGGTACATATGACAGGAACAAAAATACTGGAAGTTATAGAACCCGAGCGATGGCGTCAACAGTTATATACTGATCATGCAGTGGGGAGCAATCAACTGCGACGCACTGCTGGGAATGAGATGTGGTGTTTTCCAGGAGCACTGGGAGCATTAGAAGCCCTGAAAACACATCTTCTCATTATGAGCGATGGGATCCTGCATGAACACACACTTTTGGTCATTTAAACTTCAAGAGATTCACTTCCATTTCACTTCAACAAACAGAAACAGTTAAATCTGGTGAATCCAGAGTTTCCACGTTTTTTGTGCACACCTTCATTTAATTGCTGTAAAGAAATGAGACCTTGGGAGGCTCGACTGTTGCCCTCCTTTTCATGCTTTTGAAAAGCTTTTTGCTGATAAAAAACACCACATTTCCTGCTCATCGTTTTCTTTCCTGTCCTCTTTCACCGTCCTTTGTTTGCACTGGAAAAAAAATTAACTTGTTAAAATTGATTTTTTTTCCCCCATCACCCTTTTGCCATCTGCTGCACACCTTCACTGGAACGCTGTAGAACAGCTTCCCTTATTGTTGTTGTGGCATAAAACCCTCAGGTAAAGGCCGACAGTCTCCTTCAAATGGTCTCGTTTGTTACAGCGCTTAGAGTAACATCTGTAAATGACTACGGTTGTCACAATGCAACAGGTCCGTTGCCAACACGTCAGTACTGATTGTCCTTCTGATCGATCAGCACTGATGGATGTGAAGTGAGATGGGGTGGATATCATCTTTGCCATGTGCTGAGATGAAGCAGGCTCATGACAGGGCCCCTGTGTGTGTGTGTGTGTGGTGTGTGTGTTACGGGACAGCGGGGCCTACCTTAATGAGCGGGTTGATGACTCCTACGTTGGGACTGGCGTTGAACACTTTGTTGAAGTTGGTCTCTCTGTTGACGAGTTCCAGCTGGTAGAACTTCTTATCGTCCTGCAGGAGAACAAAAAACAAAAACCTCACGTCAGCTGACGGATGACTCGGATGACAGTGAAAAGGAGTCGTTTGTACCCACACACGACCTCATCGGCGGTTACCTACCACCAGCTTCTTGACGAGAGATTCCCTCTCAGACACCATGTCCTTCAGCTCGGCGATGACCTGCAGATCCTCGTGACGACTCTCCCTGTTCCTGAACTTGTCCTCCGTTCCTTCCAGCCTGCGAGACAAAACCAGAAACGTTCTGCACCAGAGACCCACTGAACACCGCCTGATGTGAACACAAACGCAGTGGTGCAATGTGACCACGCACGTTTACTCAAGCAGCGTACTTAAGCACAAGTTAGAGGTGCTTGTACTTCAGGAACTTGAACTTTATACTTCTGCAACTCAGAGGCACATTTTCTACTGCACTATATTTATCTGACAGCTTTACTTTTAATATTTAAATGAATACCCTCACTGCCCAGTGGAAATATGTAGAAAAATATATAATAATGTAGCTCCAAATTTGAATGTTTGTGATGAACTCAACTGTTCCTTTATGTATTGAGAAACTTCTCCAACATCTCAAGCTCAATCAACTCTTTAAAAAGCCTCTTGCATCAGCTGGAACATGCAGCATCACAAAGCTGACAACAGTGCTGTTTCTCTGAGCTGATGAAACGATGACTTTTTAATAAGAGATACGTGGTTCTCACGCTACAAACACATGATGATGATTAAACTAGCCCACAGTAGAGAAAGGACCTGAAACATCTACAGCAGTAAAGTGCAACATACACATGAATGCAGCAGGAACATCATATCTAACAGTAAAACACTGGCAGGGAACATTTCACTGCACAAAGATACTTTTCATACTTTTAGTATATTTCATATACTTTTTCCTATTTATTTTGCTGTTTATTTCGAATGCAGGACTTTCACTCGTGGTGGAATATTTTCACAGTGTGCTATTTGTACTTTTCCTTCAGTAAAGGCTCTGAATACTTCTTCCACCACGAATGCAAATGTAAGACGCTCACAACTTCCTCCTGAGGGGAGAGACCAAGGTTCTGTGTGCAGTCTCATCAGTGTAAAATCAATTACACATCAAAAAAATCTTGCACTTTGCAGTGTGTGTGTGTGTGTGCGCGTGTGTATTAGATGGAACCCTTTACGAGTTAAGGGAATAAAAGGCATGTACTGCAGGGAGTAAAATAAGTTGAGTGATTCGGCTTTACTTTTTCATTAGCTTTTGATCAATAAAACCAGAATTGTCCCGGGTTTCTTCCCTTTCCTCTTCTCCTCTCATTACAAAAACCATTAAAGCGGTTTGCACGTTCAAGTAGAAAAAGAAAAAAGTTCCACCGGAGGTTGTTTTTGTTCTGTGAGTTATGAGAATTTTCACAAGACTTTTTTAATAATGGGCTTTTGTTATTTTCTTACCGGCTCCTCTGAGAAATCATCACTTGGGTAAAACCTCCGATTCATTTCGTACTCTGTGACATTTCCCCCAAAACGCAACAAATGCTGAAGATCGCTGAGCAGAACGGGCATTAGCTGCTTCTTACAACCCGTCATAGGTGACACTGTTGGCTGGAAAATTACTCATTTCTTTGAAATAAAACAAAAAGGACATTTGAAAGCAACAGCTGCACGAAGAGTTTAACTTCTGCACTTTGAAAAGTATTTTCAGTTTCAGAAATTTGCCTTTTAAATGTTACCAATACCAGGATGTTAGTCATCAGTTGCCCACTTCTTGATATCACATCATTGCATCAACCTTATCATTTCGTTAAGTGTGTAAAGAGCACTACCTATTCATATATAAAAATAATTTTTAGTTGTGGTAAAAATGAAATTAATAATTTGGAGGATGCTATATTTCAACTCCCTGAGATCCCAAAATACAAGTGTAGAATTAAACAAGAACAACCAAAAGCTACATCTGAAGCTCAGCAAGTTTCAGTCAAACCCAAAACACTGGGAAATAAAGCATGAGATAGAGCTGTTTCCCTGCATGTTCAGCTGTGAACCTATTTCTGGTTTCACCAGTTCCTTATGTGACAGCGAGCTAAACAGCCTTTCACCTCCCACACTGCCACCGTCCACGCGGCGGAGGGGTATCTCTGTGACATTTACGCCGCAGCGTGAAGTCACGCTTTCGTAAAGGCCGAGCATCATGGCGGCTTGTCTTCCTGATAAACTGCGCTCCGCTCAAAGTAATGTCCAAGCGGCCGTACAGGAGCAGCCACTGGAGCGCTGCTCGGTGATACTGATACACACTGATCTGCACTTTCCATCAGACATGCGGCCTGCTGCTGCTGCACTGGTCCGTCTGTGCTACCCTGACAGCCGATTCATCGCGTTGCTCCTGTGTGACGGACGCTTTCTCAGAGTCTCTTTTGCTGCTCTGGCAGTGTCTGTGCTTGGCAGGAGCTCAGTGTGAAGGTCTCAGGAGGTCCCAGACCCCTTGATTGACAGTTGAGACAACCTGAAAGCCTCAACAGCAACATTTAATTCACCCTCTTATGATTGTCAATAAAAATATCTTTTAAAAGCTTACTATGTCCAGCAGTATTCATATATTTATTTTTCTGTTCTTTTTAATTGTTACCAATAAGGAGAGTGTGTGCTGCTGCCTGGAGAAAAAGCGCTGCACACAGCGTTTCTGTTTTGTGCGGCCACTCTGAACTTCTCAGAAAGGCCCTGCCAGCGCTTTACTGCCAGAGCATGAACACCAAGCAGTGGATTTTAAAATGTATTTCACTGAGGCTCCTTCTTCCATGATGTAGATCTACAGCCTGTGTTATGATAGACCTGCTGTTCATGAGAGCTATTTACACATCACATGTAATTGATGTTAATGTTCACAAGCTAGTTGCTAACTTTGTATATCTGTTGTTTGGTGCTTTGGTAGAGCACCAACAGTAAAGTTAACAGCTCGAAAAAAACAAAAACACTGAGCTGAAAGATGCTAAAACGCTCCACAGTGTTATGTGGTGATCCTCTTTGCTTTCGCCACCACGGGCGACTTCTTTTAAATTATAATTACCTTCTTAATTTGATACATTGTCAATATCAAATAGAATTTACGAGTGCAGCTTCAGTGCCTGCCTGCCTTCCATTCAGGACTCATACGTGTGCGATTCACACCCTGGACACAACCTGTTCCAACGTCTTTGGAACTACAGACCACCTGTACGCTAAAACAACCAGACACAAGGACAGTCTCTTCCCGCTGGCCGTCACTCTGACGAACACGGAGCATCAGTCGCATAGTGTCAGGAACAATCCAACGTGCAATAACCCTGGAACGCTGAACATCCCCTGTAGCTTTTTGTTGTCCTTGTTTTAGTTGTGTGTCTATTTCTATGTAAGTACATTGAGGGCAATGAAAAGCCGGACTCATGCTTGGCCGATGTTCTTAACAGTGACTTTGACCAAGAATCTGACCGCATGATCTGCGGCTAACACTTCCACAGAGTTATTTGTTTTAGCCGACTCCTCCAAGATAAATAATATATTTTCTAGTGGAGTTCACGATCGGATACAAATATTTGATGTTTTATTTAATACTTGCTGGATGAACAGAATTTCCTCCGGGGCAGGAGCACACTGAGGCCAAATGCTTGGTGTCCAGCTATTTTACGCCTGACCG
This sequence comes from Lycodopsis pacificus, assembly GCA_028022725.1. Classification (NCBI taxonomy): domain Eukaryota; kingdom Metazoa; phylum Chordata; class Actinopteri; order Perciformes; family Zoarcidae; genus Lycodopsis; species Lycodopsis pacificus. The sequence continues at coordinate 15,175,476 of CM051705.1, read as the reverse complement.
CCGCAGCATCAGCAACCCTTCACTGGGCAGGAAGACCCTCTGTCTCACCCGGCTGGAGTGTCAGGGAGCCTGGTGTCACCCATGGCATTTGTCATATTTTGGGGGTATTTTTGTCTGTGATCACATGAAGAGAATACGTCCATGGTTTGTACAGATGCACCTGCTGTTGCTCGGCTTATACGCGAGCCATCAAACCGATTTCCTTCAATAAAACCTGCAGGGCGGGAGAAGTCCACATCTATCCACTGCATGGTTAACAGACACCACCGATTGAAAACGTAAAGCTGAACCAAGATGTGCTTTTTCTGGGAGTAGCATATTTTTGGGTGAAGGTGGTGTCTGTGATAAGACGATGATTTGGAGTCTCCACTGCTCTGGACTTTAATAAAACCCCCAAACCGACAATGACTGATGGTCAAGAGGAAACGCTGGAATTAAAGTGCTCCAGTTATCTCCACTACCTTCTGGCTGTGCTGTGCCATTTTCTCTCATTGCCGCTGCTGCAGTTAGCATTGGCAAACTCACTATATTGCATGTTATCATTTTTAATTGCATAAATAATTCTCCAGGACCTAACAGTGAAGTCACTTTCAGTGGTTACGCAAACCTAACCACGACTTAAAGTGACTTAAAACAAGCATCAATTATGTGTGAAGATTTTTCCTTTGATTAAGTGACTTATGGTATAAGTGTGATAATGCACTCTGAGGTGTACGGATATAATCAATAACTGACATGAGGAACTGTCCCCTGCTAAGTCCTTATGCATGATCACTTAAGGGGAGGATTATCATAGAAAATAATGGTGGAAGACAAAGGAAGACAATAAGAAAATAGAGGACAGAAAGTTAATGTAATGCTTTAAAACTGTACATCCGATAACTCACAACATCAACAGTAATGTACAGTCTGTACTAAGACTGTAAAGGCAGCACAGTAGTATCTACACATGCCAGAGACAGCTACATCCTTTAAATGGCTGTGTGATTTGTGCAGTGCGACATTAAGCTTCATAGGTGAATTTGGGCTGTTGGACTTTGCTGTCCGCTTCATTCGTAGGGGTTTTGAGTGTTGCTCGGCATCCGGAGAGTCTTTTTCCCATCTTTGAATGTCTAAATGGTTATGCAGCGGGAAGCAAAAGCATTGTTGCGATGGTTACCTGCAGCTTAATGTACTTTACACACTGATTTCAGAGCTGTCAAACTGTTGACTGTAATTATGTTTCAGGTGTCCGGATGTATGATTGTAACAAAGACCACTGCTGATGTGACGACGTGACTACTAGCTGCATCTCTAGTCGGCATGATGACCAAAACCCAAACAAACCCAAACTGTAACACACAGACATGCTTTCCCACATAATCAACCAATAAGGCACAGACGCAGGACAACATATTAAAATAATAATCACGAAATGGTGGAGCATTCTCTGTTCAGGCTGTGTAGGGAGAGGGATTTGTAGTGAGGGACGAGGCTGTCGTCAGCACGGTGATTAATTAGGAGGGAAGGGACAGGGCCGATGGTTAAGACAGATCTGTGTTTTAGTTAATTAGACAGAAGACGGTGGATTATCTCCGGGGGCAGCCACAGAATTGCCTCTTTTGTGGGTAAAGTGAAGAAACAGACAGAAAATAAAAACTGCTGACCGTTGAAGTAAATTTGTCCCAGAAAACTGGTCAAATCAACACAGAAAGGAGACTGTGTCACTACATGTTTAGTCTGTAAACTTAATTCACTGTAAAGACTGTAAAGTAGTGAACAACTTATATGTTTAACATGATGATGGCGCTACGTGAGAAGTTAAGTGCTGAACAAAGTTATTGCTATTCGCCCAGAGAGAGACATGAATGTCTGGCAATCCATCCAATATCTGTCAAGACATTTCACCCAGAATCATGAGGGTCAACCTCATGGTGGTACAAGTCAGGGGATCATCAAAGTTTCATCCCCTGGAGAGTTTGTAAAAAAATGTCATGGCAATCCATCCACTATTGAAATATTACAATCAGGACAAAAGTGGTGGATTGACCAACCAACTGACTGGCATTGCCATCTGTAGAACCGTAAGAAAAAGATGAAAAATGCTCAACTTGATAGAGAAATCCTCAAAGTCCTTGAAACCATAATGGCCACAAAGATTTCTCCATTCTCTGATGAAGACTCTGAAATAAGGTCAGTAAAAAGTATTGATGTTACGAGATGTGCCGACGCTTCGAAGCGTGTGTCGAGTAATGGAGGGGGCGTTTCCTCGAAGCGCGTATCGAGGCTTGCTTCATTTAGGGGAGGAGCCAAAAATTATGACGTCCGAAGCCTCGCTGCCTGGCTGTACCACGTGACTGCTTCGGGAAGTGGTTCAGATTTTGCCGGGAGGTTTGACAGCAATATAAACCCCTCAGGCTCCATTCAAAATGTGGGTTGTTGGTGGAGAGTTGTGGTCAGTTGAGAGTTTGGATAGTTTGGATAGCGTTTATATAGTTTGGAGAGTTTAGAGAGAGAGAGATAGTTTGGAGAGTTAGGAGAGTGAGGAGAGAAGGATAGGTGATAAGATGGAGCCAGCTAGGAAGAGGAGGATTTCCCCTGTGTGGGAACACTTTGATTTGATAACTCCTAATAAGGTAAGCTAAATCTAACTCTATTTCAGACACATTAGGTTTGCTTATCAAGAACTGTATTTTTCACAGTTTCTTATTTTATTCAAATGTGAGGTGTTTATTGTGCTCCAAGGAGTTGGGGTACAATAACAACACCTCATCCATGCTAAGGCATTACCGTGCCTTGCATGAGAATAAGGAGGAAACTGGAGCTTCACCCAGCCATGGTAAGTCATTACAATATTACAAATGCACCATCACAATTTGTCCCTGTTCACTTTTGTTTATTGTGCAAATAAAGACAGGTAACAGACACTGTATTTATTCTCTTTCAACCAGCCACCAGAAAACAAGAGCTGGATGAAGCCCTCGTCTCCATGATAGTGAAGGACACACAGCCCGTCAGTATTGTGGATGATGTTGGATTCAGGGCATTTGCGTCCAAACTGGATCCTAATTATGTTATCCCTACAAGGTGTTTTCAAAGGCCGGAGAGGTTGTGTCAAAAAAAAGGAATCGTTTAAAACCAAAAACTGTTGAGAAACTGTTATTTCTGAATAAAAATGAATGAAATGTCCGCTGTCCTGTACATCACTGTCCAAGTTACACAAGCATATTCAGTCCCCTCTTCCTAGTTCCACAAGCACTTTCACTGTCCTCTGCCTGCTTAAGCCCATGCCATTTTCCTAAAGTGACATAATAACATTATTACACAACCTGCCATATCATATGATACTACCATTTTGGGAAAATTTACATACACAGAATACATTCAAAAAATATTTTATTATGCACATATGTGATAATTTATGTACAGAAATTATTTGGTCATACATTTTTGTAATTCATCGTCATTCCCAACAGCCATAACAGACACAAAAATGCAATGCATCACATTATGTGGTTCAGATACAGCTGCCTGTGATTATACACTTGGCCAGTAGGTGGTGTCGTGTGCACATGAAGCTTCGAGAAATGAACCCTTTCTCGAACCAATTGGCTGAAGTGGTTCGATGCCTCATGAGGCTTCATCTCACCATCACTAGTTACAGGCTAACACAGAGCCTCATGAGTGTATCATGCTGGTTTTGTTTAGCTAACGTTAGCCATGGCTAAGGTTAAGCTATCTATTGTAGCAAAGTGTTAGCAAGATAGTAACGTCGCTTTGAACCACTTACGTGTTTCTCTTATATGTGTCGGTCAATTGCTATTCGGCTCTTGCAGAATATCTCTCATTGTACTTGACTACCTAGCTAGTGCAGAGAAATGTTAGCTAGGTATCGCATCGCTAAGTTAGGCTGGGCCGTCTGCAGCAGGGTACGTGCGGAAAACTTCACAAGCGCTGTGTTGCGTCGAGTGGCCTGCGCAGAGCTGAACGCATATGTCCTTGAGTAAAGTACAGTTTTGAGACACTTTACTGGAATATTTTGGATTTGTAAATTTGTAATACTTTACACTTTATTCACATGCATTCCAGAGAGGGACAAACGGATATTCCCGATGAGAAATATTGTACGTTTCACTCACATACTTTGTATGAAAGTTAACTCACCACCTGAAAGTGTCATTGATAAAAAAAAAAAAGTCAGACTTGCCAATTACGACAACTGGTTACTGCTTATTTAATCTGTTTGGGAAAGTTAACGATTAAAGCACAATATCAATTCAAGGGACTTAAAATGGGCCCTGCTCTATTATTTCATCTTAAAGAATTTGTGTATATTCTGCTGTGTAAAAAATCTTCTAAGTTTGCATCCTTGTGTGAATATTATTGATACGTGTTTCTCTTTTCATCATTTACTCAATGTGATTTGGACAATTTTGGAGAAAATAATCCTGCAGGGGAGGGTGACTGCCTTGCAAGCAAAAAAATATAAAGTATGTGCATATGTGTTACTGCAAGTTAATAAACACGTTTGTTGACATTTGTTTTGCTGCTGTTGTTTTTGTTAACTGTCCTCTGCCTTATTGCAATCCAGGCTCTTGTCTCTACTAGAAAGATTCATTTGAGAAATAAATAAATATAAATAAATATATGTATATGTATATATATTGTATATATATTTACGTAATCTCTCTCTCTCTCTCAATTTCGTTTCCAATACAGATTCGTTGTATTAGAATAAGCAGAGACGGGTTGTGTAATGTTTACAACTCATAGCTGTACTGAATAAGTCAAATAAAAATAACTAGTATAAATCAAATAAATATATTATATATAGGATAAAATAATTAATATTTATCTCTTTCTGTCTTGGCTAATCACACGCACGCACTCACTCACGCACGCGTCACTGAATGCCATGGAAACGGACCCGCCATGGAAACGGAGGTTACTTGAGGCCTCAGAACGTTCTGATCGCTCACTCTGCACTTGGACCTGAGCGTGAACACCTCTTGGACATACCGTGGAGAGCCGACTCTTTGAGTTTTTAACTTCTTGAGAAACGCTACTACTCGAAAACTTGTTGGAGAAACTACTGGATCGCTACTCTCGTGGACAACAGAAGCGCCTGACGATCTTCGGCTGAAGGAGAAGCACCTGCGGGGAGTGTGCTGTCAGAGATGGCCCGTAACCGTGCTGGTAAGTCAACGTTTACATTTATTTTAGCATTTTTCATTTGATTCACCCCCTTCAAAGCATTTAAAGCATTCTCCGTTTAGAAGTCAGGGAAAGGTGAACAGTTTACACTATATTATCAGGCCTGTCGGAAACAGACACTCGTGTAAACTGATTATTCGAGTGACAGAATGTCTTAAATGTTGCGGGACATCTGTGGAATGTGTTCACAATAGTGTAGATGTTTAATTAAACACAGTTATTTTGGTTTGAAGGCATCAAATCTTCCTATTTTAACATTAAAATGTATATTTCTGAAAATAGAATAGAATATGTTTTCAGTTGATTTAATGGTGTTAAACTGAAGTTAAACTTCGTACCTTTCAAACGAAATATTGTTGTAATTATTACAGTTAGCTTTGCCTTTACCAGAGTCGTTAAAACGATGCTGACACTGGTGAATTAGCCGCACTGCTATTGACCTAATCCGAACGGACTTCTATCCTCGTTGTAAACACTGGCTGCTGCTGGTTTTTCGGGGATATTCGCTTGTTACAGGGTCGCTAAAAACACCATCAATGCTGTCAACACATCCGGGACCGTAGTTTTGTCCTTCACAATAAGATATCACGCTTCAATAACTCCAAATGATGCAATAAAAGCTCCTTAATTTCCGTTTGAGCGTATACCAGCACCTGCTGGATGTTTTGTGAAACTCTTCTCATGTCAATCACTGGCAAAACACCAGCTGATGTATGGAATTTAACAATTATGTACACATATTGTATATAACAATTATTATCATAACACACAGTGCAGAGTAAGAGTTATATTACAACTAAAAACACAAGTATTCATGATTAAAAAGCTACATTGTTAAAGTGAAAGACAAATAACTTGTGCAAATGATTGAAAAGTTCTGTGCAAACATTTATTTAAAAACAAATCAATCAAAAATTAAATAAAAAATCAGGACACACATGGCATTTAAAATAATCCTCTTCTACGCTGTTTATTGCAAGCCATTGACTGTTTCGTCCACACAAATGCAAAATAAACATCTTTGTCCAGAGCTCACGAGTACTCAATTAGCAGCTGGAATCTGAATCCAGATCAGAAACGTGTGAAAAGCCCGTGCGTAAAAGCGCGTGGCCAGCAGCTCCTCTCACCTACTCTGTTGTTTTGGACAAATAATAATAACAGTATAAGGATAATATCTATAACGACAATAATAATATTTATTGCTTTTATCATTATTAATATAGTTGTGTTATGTGTTCAAACTAACAGAGGCAGAGCTGCACTATAAATGCTATAAATGTTTAAAGGTGAACCCTCTTGTGTGTTGGGGACTTTATGTGAGTTGCGTAGTACTGTCCTAGTTACTTTATGGCTCTGTCGTGTTTTCTAATTTTAACTTTGATTATTCTTCAATGTAATCCAGAAATATTTCATGTTATGAGAAATCCTGACAGTTTTAATTTTTCCCTCTCAGCTGGTGTGAACTACAACATGGCACTTCCTCCACCAGTGAGCTTCAGGATCCTCCCCTACACCTCTGACGACGGAGGTGTAGTATGTGTTGAATGTATTTATTATGTAAACGGTGAGTATATGGTCAGGCATGAGGTTTTGGTCCCAGCTGGGGACGTGGAAGAAGCTGACGCTCTCACCCAGGTCTACCACGTGCCGACTCCTCCCTTTCCCGCTGGCCACCCGTGCTCCCTCCCTTTTGGTGTGGAACGTCCTGAAGAGGCTCCGCCCCTGGTCCCCCAGAGGTCAGAAGAGTCCACCAAGAGGAGCAGGGAAGAGGACCGCACGGAGCAGGTACGTGTGAAGAGGCAGAGGACCGGTGACGTTTTGGTCCCAGCTGACCAGGAGGAGGAAGAAGAAGAGGATGAAGAAGACCCTCTCACCCAGCGGTTACCACCTAGGGGTTTCTGGGAGGGGTTCTACCGCGTGCCGACTCCTCCTCCCTTTCCCGCTGGCCACCCGCGCTCCCTCCCTTTTGGTGTGGAACGTCCTGAAGAGGCTCCGCCCCTGGTCCCCCAGAGGTAAGAAGAGTCCACCAAGAGGAGCAGGGAAGAGGGCCGCACGGAGCAGGTAAGTGTGAAGAGGACCGGTGAGGACGCAGCGCCCTCCAATTCAGGCCTCTGAATCTCCAAGAGGAGGACCAGAGGAGAGGACCATAGGAGAGGATACAGATGGTCTCCGCCCTCCACTTCAGGCCCCAGCTTCCCCACACACACACACAGAGGATTACTGGCAGTCGGCTGAAGACAGCGACTCGGACTGATAAAGCACCAGCCAGCCTTCCCTCGCGTCTGGCGGGGTTGACGATAGGTAGCCTCCTGCAGCAGAGCTTTTAAGTATCGCTTCTTTATACATCAAGATTGCGCTGCGGACGGCTGCCTCGACGTGTTGGTGCGCATTGTTTTGTTTTTAATTCAGTTTTATGCTGCGATACCCAGAGCTCTTTCACCAGAGATGAGCTCATAAACATCAGGGGAACAACTCCAGCGGACTTACTTCCAACTTTTCAGTTAACTTCTGTGGAATTACTGGACATTCTCGTCGAAGGTGCTCTCACCTTAACTCATGCAGTGAAGCGCCGTAGGAGAGGCCAACGGGCCGGCATGCTCGTGCGTCTTCGCACGCGTGGATTTCGCGCACCGGCTGCGGTCCATCAGGACCAAGACCTCACGACACATGAACACTTTCTTCCCATCCGCAGTCGGGTTCATCAACAACACTTCTACACTACACTTACACTACACTTACACTCACTTGTTTATCGTCCTGTTAGCTGTTCGTTTGTGCACTTTATTTTATATTTCACTTTATTTTATATTTTTCTGTAAATCTTAATATGTTTCTACTCTGCACTGTGTTGATTGTATGCACCTCCCCTCATGTCAAATTCCTTGTATGTTCACCATGGCAATAAACCGTTCTGACTGTGATTCTGATTTTCCTTTTGAGTAATAATTGATGCTAGATGCAGAAACCAGAGTAAGTATCAGTGAATGGTTGTTATTCTGTTGTGTATTTTTCTTTATAAAGTCCAGGTGTCTTTACCAGACAAAGGTAAACTAATAATTACTAATGTTAAGAAAACGTCTCCAAGTCTCTTTTACTCAGGTATCGATGGCTGTAACACAGGAAGCAACATCCAGGATCTCCCAAACAGAGAAGATGTGTTCACTCTGGACCAGATGAGACGGCTGGAGGACCACAGGACCAGATGAGACGGATGGAGGACCACAGGACCAGATGAGACGGATGGAGGACCACAGGACCAGATGAGAAGGATGGAGGACCACAGGACCAGATGAGACGGATGGAGGACCACAGGACCAGATGAAGAGCGGCGGTCGCCTTTCTTTCAGTGGGCTGAGTAAGTAATCCTTCACTAAGACTACAGAAGTATCAGTAATAAGATTCCATCATTGGAGGCCAGATTCAACACAACAATGTAAAGGTCGTATAGTTGAGTTCAAAGTATTCATCTCTTGTGTTTGTGTCTCACAGGGCAGGACTCCTCTGTGCTTTCGGCTCACTCGTGGGGCAGCTGAGAGTGGACGTCATCCAACCATCATCCCAGGAAGACCCAGACCCACCACAGACCACTGAACTCTCAGCACCCCAGAGAGTCAGAGACCCAGTGAGTACGGAGACGTCCTCCCCCCCCCCGACACCACCCGCTCCACCCACCAGCCGAGAGGAGGAGCGCCCCGTCCCCACCGGCACAGAGGACGTAGTTTGTCTCCGTCTGCTTCTTCTGTGCTGGTGGGTTTGGGAAGCTCCTCACACACACACACAGGAAGCCGTCAGCAGCTCTTTGCATCTGCTCACAAGTCAAGAAGGAGACGGACGCTTCAGGCTGAACGAGAAATAATAATTCTGAAAGCTTTAAGCGATTTCATTTGTCACACAGAACACAGTATGTTCATGTGTACTGTATGTACTGTATGTATACTGTTTATTTACAGAGTAGCACAATAAAAATCAATGTATGACAAACTTTCTAAATATGTATTTTTATTAGAAACAATATCAAAATATTTCTGATAATCTGACTATGTATGACAATTAATATACAATAAATATTGTGAAATTATAATTTAATATCTTTTTGATTTTCATTTGACTCAAAGGCATTACTGTTAGTACTGTTACGTATTGATAATCATAATATTACATGTTGATATAACTAAAATGGGGAAAGCTTTAGATTATGGCCCCAACGTGCAGAATAATTCTTCCCAATTTAATTCAAACTAAATCATAAATAATTGAAATCTTTACTGATTGTTATCAGTGCAGAATGTAATGATACATATTCGGACCGAAGAATAATTGCAGAATTCTGCAGAACTGACTTGCTGCTAACGGAGGGGAATCTGTGCGTGCATTCATTGCACAAGTGGTTCAATATCTCAATTTGAATTTCCACAATTTAATATTGTTCAATTCAGTGAAGCACAAAACATCTCGTACCACTAGGACCAGCTGCTTTATCAAAGGGTTATAATCCGGGACCCACTTTACTTTAACATCAGCTGCTTTAAAATACTAAACTCTTCATGAATGTGACAAAAAACTGTATTTTTTTCAAATCAAAACATTGCATGAGAACTGACAAATCAATTTATGACAAATGGAAAAGCCTTGTTTTACATCTCAGAGGCCTTTTGACATTTACGTTTACATGCATCCTCTAAACTGCTGACTGGCCGACCTTTAAAACTGGAGCTGTTTGTTCCAATAAGTCGCCTCACAGCCGTCTTTAAGGAACGTGTTCGGCTGCCTGCTGCCAGATGCGTGCCCTTAGTGGTTGGACCTGATTTATATTATATTAATGTCGAGACACTATTATATATACACACACACACACAGTATGTTCTTAATGTTGCCAAACACATTGGACCACCTCAACGGGTGGCTTGGGAGAGGTTTAGAGATGAAAGGGTGTCAGAAGGGGTAATACAATAAATCCTTCATGTCTCAGTGGAAACATCATTCCTTTTAAAATACTAAACACAAGAACTACAGCATACTGGACATTACATGTGAACCAAAAACCTCTGCCCTCACAATCTGGCTGACTGAAAAAAATCACCACAAATTCCATGATGATCTCCATACAGACTCTTTATAATACTTTCCATCAGGCTCACACAGACAAACCGTATTTAAAGCAACAACACCCCCAATGGATGGACCCGCGCAGTTATACACTTGGCCAGTAGGTGGTGTCGTGTGCACATGAAGCTTCGAGAAATGAACCCTTTCTCGAACCAGTTGGCTGAAGTGGTTCGATGCCTCATGAGGCTTCATCTCACCATCACTAGTAAAAAGCTAGTTAGTCGAACTTGAGTTGCATTATCCAAAAAAAAATTGTTAGCAAATAATAGCTTGACTAAAATGTAAAACCATTTAATATTTTCATCTCTGCCAGGCGATTATGTATTTGGTCCTGTGTGTGTATCTCTGTTTTGTCTGTCCATGGCTAATCTGACACACTGCTGGCCCTCTCGGGGTTGCAGTGATTCACACTTTCCGCTATGGATTAAATAACTCCTCTCTTGATTTGCACGCCTTGGTAGGACAATACACGATTGTATGAATGCAAGTAAGTATGTATGTATGTATAACTATCGCTTAGCAAACGACGAACTGAACTGAGGGATGGCTACAACGGAGCACGTCTTCTCATGACGGTGAAATGAGAGCTAGTTAGCTGTTAGCAGCCAGTGGGAGTCCTAGGGTGTGTGTTTGGCTACCAGAGCTAGCAGCTAACAAGGCTAATACACCGAACAGAGCTACCAGCTAACAAGGCTAATACACCTAACAGAGCTAGCAGCTAACAAGGCTAATACACCGAACAGAGCTAGCAGCTAACAAGGCTAATACACCGAACAGAGCTACCAGCTAACAAGGCTAATACACCTAACAGAGCTAGCAGCTAACAAGGCTAATACACCGAACAGAGCTAGCAGCTAACAAGGCTAATACACCTAACAGAGCTACCAGCTAACAAGGCTAATACACCTAACAGAGCTAGCAGCTAACAAGGCTAATACACCGAACAGAGCTAGCAGCTAACACGGCTAATACACCGAACAGAGCTACCAGCTAACAGAACTAAATACGGTAGACAGCAGGACTGACAGTTTCTGTTCATAGAAAGCTTTAAACAGTCAACATGAAGCTTTATAAAGTGAACTGCACAGAGCCGGTGCAGACAGCAGCGTAGATTAAGATGAGAGATCTGTTGTGTGAGTAGAATGATACGCTCGCCTTCCAGACGGGGGACAATTGTGGGTTGTTTTCATTCGTTGCAGACACACCTGGCAGAGATCTGCACTCTGCTGAGGTTACTCTTCCAGTTACGTTGTTTATTTAGGATGAGGTGTGCTGCATAAACCAATGGATTCTTAACCTTTCCTGTCAAATTTTGTGGATTTTTCTTTGCACTTTTAGGTCTCCACTCATTGTATCAGCATCTGTCCAATTGTACTTGTTTTTGTACGTCACACCCTCTTAATCAATAGATCTTGTGCATTACTGTGTGTGCCGTAGCAAAGCGTCTAAATGTCGCATTTTCTTTGTCGATGTAATAACGGCCAACAAACTCTATTTAGATGCACATCTTCTTCAGTCCGGCAGGTGGCGCTTTGCTCTCAGCTGACACAAAGTGAAAGGAGGTCAGCTCCGAAGAGGATGTTAGCTCGCTGCACACACACACACACACACACACACACACACACACACACACACACACACACACACACACACACACACACACACACACACACACACACACACACACACACAGAGTTTTCCATATGGCTTTTCTTTCTTTATCTCACTCTGTTTTATATCTGTTGTCTTCTGTCTATCTCAGAAACTGTAAAAACTGTAAAGTTTTCTCTTGAGGTTTGGTTCATTTCCCTCATTTCCTCCACTGCCCACCGGCAAAGTGTACCTTTCAACGATTTTCTTTTTTTTTTCTTTCTCCATCCATCTTCTTCTGTGAATCCCTGTCTTCACCTGCAGCCATCCATGTCACATCTCATACACACTCTTCACCTCAACATGCCCACAGCTCTCTCTTGTATTCTTTCCCTCTATCGATACACTGCAGCCTTTGCTTCACCCTTTCCTACATCCTCACTGCATGTCACCAATAATATAAATTCCCCTCTTCATTTCATGTGCAGTAAAAAAAAGAAATGCCATCACTACTTGCTGAGCTAAATGTCCTTAATCTATATTTCATAGGTATATATCTCATCTTTGATCCCTGCAAGGTCTACACCTGAGGAAATGTGATATGTAGACTGAAGTTACTCCATTTTGTACAGTACATTTGGCTAACCATCCAGAGGAAAACCAGCGCATGGGGTCATGATTGAGTTTGTTTTTTAAAAGGTGAATAATTCTGATGTTCTATTTTCCAAACCACTGACAATGGCCTTTACAGGAAGACTGAAATAATAAACGAGAATCCCTTCCTGGCATGCTCCATAATAACATACTATTCATGCACAAATGATGCACTGTATAACATAATATACATTCATTCCATTACTCCAGTGATAAGGTTTAATGGGGAGCTTATTGTGCCATTGTTGTGACAATGAAGCAAATCAGACACGCCGACCAGTCCAATAAACAATGCAGAACATTGGAGCTGATTCAGCCAGAGCCGTAGCTGCAACTGATGACACCAAGGTGACCTCTGACAACGTGGGGGGTTTAGAGAACGGGTCCATTATTTATTGATTTGTAAAGCTTTTTGAGGTTTTCATCTCATGCTGTAGCTTAAAAGTGATGTTCTATACGTATTCAAGTCCAAACATTCAAATTCTGTCCGTATGTTTTAGCGTCAAAATGCTATTTTACCAAGATCTTCGAAATAAACTGTTCTCAAGTGACCTGGCGAGGGTCTCTGCATGATGTCGTCGCTACATATATAATACAGTAACTTAGATGGCGGTCGACACGCTCCCAGTTGGGAGAAGCAGACAGGAGTAACGGCACGGAAGCAATGTTCTGCGGTGGATGCCGCGCTTGTTTCGGATACGAAAATCACACACGGTCGAGAAAAGCGGTAGACCAGCTATTCCCATGTTCTGCAAAGTAAATGGTGGCTCTGAAGAGGGTGATATAACGTCTTCAGTTCCCCGTCATAGACAGCTTTCTGACAGATGTTTTGAAATGGAAACAGTTAAAATTAATTCTTGCTTTTAGTAGCTCATCAAAAAGGTGAACGACCAAAAAAGGTGTTGGGTGACACTGGTACTTTCTTTACTGACAATAGCCACAATTCCATTCCATTTTTGGAAGCAAGTTTTTTATATCATGTTTGATGATTTTCTATTTTGTAATGTTGTGCTTGTCCACTTGAAGGGTGATGACACATTGAATCTTCTCTGTGGGTTCAATTTGAACTTGCACTTATCCGTCAGCTAAGATGCCTGTGAGATCGGCACTACGATGCCACGGTTTGGACCGAACAGACGAACAAATCACAACAATGCTCAGATGAACACGTCAGGCTCCGCTCACTCCATATGAAAACTAACTCTTACAGTTTATGTGACGCACATCAGGACTGCATACAGAAGATAATCCAGGGTGTGGAACTGACTCGTACTGGATTATTTTACTCATAAAATGAAAGCTTTTATTATAAATCCATGGTGGAATCAGTTGTCTGAAAAACACCTACTTGTCAAACAAGTGTGGCGTTTTCTAAATTTTTAAAAATCAAACACTGCAGAACCGTGTGTGACAGCGTGCATAAAGGCACATTGCGCCACATGAATATGGATTCAGGAGCACGAGGCAACGTATGCATTTGCGTTTTCTCCTTCTTAAACCTTCGATTTCATGAAGACATTTGAATCTTTTTGTGTTTTTCTTTGTTCTGCAAATGGAAACACATTGTTTCCAGAAGATTGCGGCTCAATTACAGATTGAGGGTGCAAGGGTAAATCTCTCGTGGGGCTGCCTTTTCATGGCGAGCCAGTTTCGTCACGCGCCGTCGTGCTTGCTGCAGCTGTTTATAACGTGTGACACGAGCGATGTGATTAGCTGGGAGGAACATAATTCATCACAGCCGCCTGCGATTTCCACTGCACTTCACCTGACGCATGCAGCAACAAAACAGACGCTCCGCATGGATGCGTCTGCTTGTGTGTGTTTGCTTCTGCCCTAATTTCTATGATGCAGTGATTGCGTCGGTTAACAAAAAAAAGGAAAGCACAATGTGTCACGACTTTTTCCCACATTTGATCATCTGCTCGACTAGATGATGAAAAGAGTTGAATCTGTAGAAACCAGGAGTGTTCAGGCAGATGTGAAAGCATCATGTGTTATTCCCCCCAGAGAAAACCTGTCTGTTGCTTTAAACCTCCATGTGGTACCTGTGACAACACGCAATTACATTATCTAGGACGAATAGGTTGATCTGCACACACAGCAATCATGACTTAAGAATTACTTATGGTGTAATTCCTCCGTGCCTCCATTGTTGCAAAGCTGTCTGGAGACCACACAAGCACACAGTGTGTTTATAGTGTGTACATACAGTATCTGAAGGGCGGAGATCTTGTCCTTGAGCACTTCCTGGGCTTTGTTGAAGTCTGACAGCATGTTCTGCGTCTCTCTGCTGTGGACGGCGTTCATTTCGGCGAGCTCTCTCTCGTGCCTCTTCGTCAACTCTTGTTCATGAGCCCTGAAGGGAAAGAGAAGAGTGGACGGTTGAGTTTCTGAGTTTCACTCAGTGTCACCTGACTTCATAATGCTGTAGCTGGTCGAGGTGGAGCTCATTTTGAATAGTTATACACTGTTCGTTCAATTAACTGGACTGCAATGCATCATGTTTAATGTGCTTATTTACAGGTTTATCAATTAAAATGTTCTGTAAAGCAACTAATCTGTCAGATTAATGTAGCTGTATAAAGATTTTAATTCGTGAAATATAACCAGCAAAAATAACCATCCTTCCTTTTCATGAAGCCGTTTGAATGAAGCCGTACCAGTAACAGTCACAATTCCAGCGTTAGGACAGAGTAACGCTCGCTCAGAACGTTGATTAAAACTCCCTTGGTGGCTCAGGCATAACACACATTTTTTTAAATGGGCGACATTTCCGTTTAAGACGTAATCGGGACCTGCAGACTGTCCTCTCTCTCTGTCCGTCTCTCCCAGGAGCAGCGGACATAATGGATTGTTCCACAGAGGAAACGTTGGTTGGATTAGAAAACAGAGATAAATGCACAGAAGGAATTCCTGGAACCCAACTGCATGAACACGTACTATGAATGTAATTAAGATAGAAATCCAACTCTTTGGAGTTTGCACAAAACAGCAGCGGAACGCAATAAGATAATGTCAAAAATCACACTTACTGATGTACAACATAACGTAAAACATATGCACAGAAAGTGTACTAAATTCTCCATCTTATCAAAAATGTTCCGTTTGCACATGTAGAGGGTTTTGCTATGGGAGGAAAAGGAGCTAAAGAAGGAGGAGGAGAATGGGAAATGAGACTAAAAGATGATAATAATTAAATGAGCATGGAAAAAAGGCCGATGAAAGGGATGCGAGGGCTGAAGGAGGATGTCTGTCTGTCTCTCACTCCGACTGGGCCAACTCTCCCCGAGGGCCACACATCTTATCTCTCCCTGCTCCCTCTTTACTTATTTATTTATCAGCCTATTTTTATCCCTGTGACAAGGATTCAGATAGGGAGTTACGTAACAGAGGGAGGAATGTGCGGCGCATGGGCCTGCCAGCCCAGAGAGAGAGAGAGAGAGAGAGAGAGAGAGTGAGGGAGAGAGAAAGAGAGAGAGAGAGAGAGAGAGAGAGAGAGAGAGAGAGAGAGAGAGAGAGAGAGAGAGAGAGAGAGAGAGAGAGAGAGGACGCATATACGTGAAGACTAGCAACGCATGAAGTCATCATTGAGAATGAAGCACCATGGGAGCAGTCATCAAACAAACGCATATGTAGAAAAATCTTCAAACAGACACAAACGTATTACTCTGTGATTGACTTAATCAGTAGCTGGGCCACATTAGCCATACAGCACTTTAAAAAATTCATAATACGCTGCAGGGAACAACATGATTATAGATTCCACTTTGCTTTTATTCTAAATAACCTTCACACTAATCAATGGCTCCTGACACCAGTCAGAGAGAGAGAGAGAGAGAGAGAGAGAGAGAGAGAGAGAGAGCAATAATGGAGAGCGAGAGAGAGATTGATTTGCCTTGTCTGGGCTTTTCTTTTTCTCTCTTTCATCTCGCTGTGCTTTCATGAGGACTGGAGCACATTAAGCTTGCAGGAACTATTATCCTCCGAACATAATAAGAGAAGTCAAATTCAGCAACATTACGGGATTACGGGACAGAGAGTTGAGAGTAGGCATTTCTTTGTGTTTTCAAAAAGAAACGTGTGTCAACGCTATCCTGAAATGTCAATGATAATATGTTATTAATGTTCTTCATGTTGCTACTCTCAACTGATTTACCTTTTGGGGAATAGGCTTATCCACTGTGTTTTTTTCCGAGAGTGAGATGAGAAGATGGAAACCACTCTTGTGCCTGTACGTTAAATTATGGAGCCGGAGCCAGGAGGAGATTAGCTTAGCATAGCGTAACGACTGGAAGCAGAGGGACACAGCTAGCATGAGACTGTCCACAGTTTGACAGTTACGGATGTAACTCGGCTCTATGAATCCTGGATGATCACCGGGAACGATGAAATAGAACAAACAAGATCCAAGTTGTTCATCGGTGAGCTTTTAGGTGTGTTCGGAAAGAAAGCGGAGCAAGATGTCACCCAGCATCATTTGCTAGAAATTGACTGCTGGAGCGTTTGTGCAGTGCGTGTTGATTTGCCCCAAGCAGCAAATATACCAATATAGCAGACGATAGCTGTAAGCTACAGCTATCAACTCACCAGGAACTCCAGTTCCTTCTGTTACTCCCCTCCAGGCTAACTCCCTTCTTCTCTTATCTCTCTAAGATTATGAAAGATTCATAAAGCCTCTCGATTACACGGAAAGTTGTATCTGCATCCCAGGTGAATTTGATTTGCGCATAATCTTGTCTTTCCATTGACTTTGTGTGCAATCACGCCACCTCTAAAATTCGCCTGCAGCACACAATTACAGGTGTTGGTATATGGATTTTTTAAAATTCAGATACAAAGCTAGTCTCTATCCAGTCTCTATGCTAAGCTAAGGAAACCGCCTCTGAGCTCCAGCTCTGTACTTAAGGTACAAACACGAGAGTGGTATCAATCTTCTCATCTAACTTTCAGACAGAGAGAGAATGCCAGTATTTCCAAAAATGTTGTGTTTCTTTCAAATAACTAAAATCTAAATACCTGGTTCTTAAAAGTCAAAGAGTCAAACTTCATCAACACAAAAAGACTAAAGGTCAGCCAATAGTGGATTTCTAAAGGCCGATATAATAACAATAGTTTGATTGATCTTGTATTGTAGACTAGAAGCTGATAGTGTTGCGTCATATGTTGAGAGATAACTTAATAAACTGAAAAGGTGTCAGATACGACATGAATACCACTTCTCTGCTTGCTGCAAAATCAGCTGTTCTATATTGAAATATGTAATTCAAAATCAGCCAGAAGGATTAATCGGTCGATCTCTTAAAAAAAAGGCATCATACAGATTGACTAGTGATCAGCAGCAAGAACTGAGGGTGGAGCTAGAGCTTCAAAACACCACCATTTCATACATGCTCAAAATAGAGAAGTCACGGACCACCACTCTGAATTCAGCAGCTTGGTTGCCAGGTTACAGCGTATTACGATAAACTGCACTGTGAACACACTGGTCTAGTGTTACTCCAACTCTGTGAACATGAATATTACAGAAACGAAATCTTACACGCAGAGAAGAAGATCTCGTGTCAGACATGGATAAAAAAGGAAGAAGTCAGTTTGTGCTGGTTCTTAAAATGATATGAACAGATAGAAGTACATTTTCCGATGAGCTGAAGTTTGAACCGAGGCTTTCATTACAGTATTGTTTCGGGTTGAGTTTCAGTCGTGCTCCGAGTGCCGAGTCATACCTGATCTGCTGATTGGCCTCGCTGCGGATCTTGAGCACCTCCTTGCCCTTGAGCTCCAGCTCTTTAGTCAGAGTGCTGATATTTTCGTTGAGCGTGTGGATCTGGTGGTCGATCTGAGCGATGTGGTTCTTCCTCCTGGAGACCTCCTCCTGCAGCTCGGTCATCCGGCCCAACAGCTCGCGCTCCTAGGAAGGGGGAAAAAAAAAAACGAGTTGGTTTAATGAGTTGATACCCCACAGTGTTATTTCTCCAATAATGATTTTTAATTACTTGACTACTACAGGAAAATTCAAGGACACAGCAATTTACCGTTCTCATTTGTCCTCATATCAGCCTTCAGTCACGTCATCGTTACATGAACTGAGAGGCACCGCATGTCTTAACATAGTAACAGGAAGCTGGTTTTGGCTAACTGTGTTAACATTGGTGTATAACATATTATTTCTGTAAGCATTGTGAGGAATAATAAACCTTATAAACACAAACATTTTAAGCCAACTGAATAGATGAGACGACGGATAAATCCAGCTGTCTTCGTGAAATTGTACACACAATGTGAATTACAGTTAAAGGTGAAGCTTCTTAAAATATATATATATTTTTTTAGTAAATGTGCCGTATTTTGTGTAAAATGTTGTATTTGTGTAAATGTAGGTGGACAAAAACTTGTATAGAATTGAATCTTTCAGAAAACATTTTGAACAAAAGCTGAATATGACAAGCTTCAAATCTTGAGTGCAAGGCTGTTCTGGTTGATTTTACTGGGTGCACAGTTGACTTTTGACTCTACTTGTATTATGAAATATAACAATCTAGAAGGGTATTGCAAATGCCCTATCTCGCAATGTGAACCAAAGCGAACAATGGTGAGCGTATCTCTGCCTTGTGATTTGGATCAGATCCAAAGTTGAATGGCTTCTTCCTCTGCTCATGCTACACCCTTTCACCAAGTTTGATAGAAACCGGGTCAGCAGTTTGATAAATAGACAAACAAACCAAACCGACAAAACATGACCTCCTTAGCGGAGGTAATAAACTGGAACTGAAATTATAAAACTCTGGCCGAGTGTTTGAAAGGCGTTTAAACAGAGATGTACTCTTTTCTTATTGACCGCACAAACTAGGCCCATAATTACATGAGATGATTCATCTACAGTGAGCGAGTCAAACTTCCTCACTGGCTGTTAAATGCTGACAAACTGACAATGAGCGTTAATGAATGAACTGACAGTGAATGGTAAAAACGACTATTACTCACTGTCCAATAATGA
The DNA here is from genome assembly GCA_028022725.1 of Lycodopsis pacificus. Lineage (NCBI taxonomy): Eukaryota > Metazoa > Chordata > Actinopteri > Perciformes > Zoarcidae > Lycodopsis > Lycodopsis pacificus. The sequence continues at coordinate 15,155,939 of CM051705.1, read as the reverse complement.
AGTGTAAATATAAATACCCACGTGTAGACTCAGCCACTCTTGCCGTTACGCTGAATGGTTCATATGAATTACAATATCCATGGCACTTGACTTTACTACTTAAGGGCCTCTTTAGAAAAGGCTCACATGGGATCGTGTTCCCTTTCAAGGATAAGTTATGTGTAGAGAGGGTCTAGGTATGTAATGTATCTTGTAAAACAAGCGCGTACCGGCTCACATGGCAAATGTTCTCTGACATTTTATTTATTTATTCTCAAATATGAAAAAAAAATATTTTAATCATCACCAGTACCAATGCAGGTGCTCGTCTGCATCACTCATTCATGATTTGCTGCCCTTTTTTATTCTTTATATATATTTTTTTCTTATTTATTGTAAATTGCTGTATGTACATTGAGAGCGGAGTGGAAACCGGAGACAAATACATGGCCAATAAAGCTGATTCTGACTTATCATCGTTCTCCACGGCTCTGAATGACGTCCATGTAGACCAACTACCCAAATCACTCGCGACCCCCCCCCCCCCCCCCCATGAGAAAAATGAACAAGTCATTTTTCTCTTTTTCTCGATAGGGTGGTGAATGAACAATGCTTGAGTTCAATCAATGAGGATGTGACTCGCTACTTTCTAAAGACCTGGTTTGAAATGATTTGAGCGCTGGTTAATTTAAGTGCTGGTTATTTGTTGGATTGAATGGGCGTCATCAGCGGTAATCAGTCTCATGGACGTGGGTTAGAGGGGGGCTGCTGGTAGGTTCAGAAGGTTCATTATCATCTGTTCACACGGTGGGTCAACGTTACGAACACAAGAAGATGACGACCTCTCTGGGCGGAAGCAAAGGTGGAGGTCAAGTGATGGAGTATTCTTTGAAAGATGAAACTAGACACATGGGACTGTTTTGTAAAAGATTTAAATCTTCAGCAGGGACCAGTGGTGCTTGGGGCCACTGACAGACCTCATGCTTGAAGATAACAGCACTGCCACACATGAGATTCCCGATGAAAATGTCAAACCCAAAGTTTTGACCTGATGGAGGCCTAAGGACTGAACTGATAGTTATAGAGTAAGAGATTTTGATCCGATATCTGCAAATTAGATTTTCTTTTGCTGTGTCACAACCTTGTTGATACTATAGTTCAAAACAGCTATATCTTGTCAGTAGGATCTACCAGCCGTCCACACGCAGAGCTGTCAAGTTCGGTGTTAAAACCCCTTTTACATGACGGGGAGCAGCGGCAGCCTTGTTTGCCAAATTGATCATTATGATTAGAGACTTGAATGAAGAGGCAAAGACTCCCAGAAGAGGGCCACTTAACTCCACCAGAATCAGATTAAATATCGTCAAGTTATCACTCACTAATGATTCCCCACTTTACAAAAAAACCCATCCCACTTTATAACAATTTATTCCAAGGGCTGTGTTCATATATCCAAAAGCCATAATCTTGTATAATCGCCTCATGGTCACAACCTCCTGCCTCGCTATCTGTCTCCATCCGAGCCTCCCTCAACATCCTCATTTAATGTCATTGGCAGATTTCTTTGCCGTCCATAAACCTAGCGCCGCAATTAAACACAATGGGGACAGGGCAGATTAATCCTTTAATGACTCATTTACTCATTTCACTCTTCATTCTGGAGGGAGAGTGAGAGACAGGAGGCACAGAGGCAAAGGAAACCCAACAAACTAACAGGAAGAGTAAACAATGACAGGATAAAAGAAAGGAACAAAGAAGATGGAGAATGCATTTAGGGGCATTCGGGAGGATTTGAAGTATTTATTGCATGGGGACTGTTTTGTCTTTGAAGGCTAAATTCATCAAATTACAGCGGATTCATCCGTTCGATGTTCACATTCATTGCAGACGAACGGGCTGGTTTGTGGCACCGAGGTCTACTTCATCTCTCTCTTTCTCATCTCTATTCTCCTCCACACCAAAGAACTTGGCTAAATAAAGGAGTTAATGTGCACCATCGTCTTTATGCCTGCCGCCCCCTCTCTTATTTTCTCATTTTTATGTCTTTGAAAAATAAATAGGTTCTTTAAATATTCATCAGGCGAGGACATTAGCCGGCCGAATCTCCTGAATCTCACTGAAAATGGAAAAATGTATTAAAGATGATCCATCCAGTCTGACAGATAGAATATTATGTAGTGATCGGCTTCTTTGTAGAATACCATAAATGTGAACCTTTTATTAAGATTGTGATGGTTATCTTTTGTTTTAGTAGACAATTGTAGTGTTGCACTGCTTTCACCAGTATTTTGCGACCCAATTCACGATAGGCCTCATCCATAAATCACCAGATGAGTGAATATGTGCGTGAATGAATGTCCCTGACCATGTTTGATGCCATTTCCACATTATCTTATATCATCTTGAATAAACAAGCCATTTTGAAGAGATGCACGTTGGAAAACAATCACAACTTTGTCAGTTAAACAACGAGTCAATTTTATAAGTGGGTCACAATTGTCAGAACATTCAGGCGTCTCATGCGGCTCAAAGGTGTTCTGCAGATATTAATGTGGAATAAAAGACTATGGGAGAATTCTACAAATTTATTTATTTCACAAAATGAAAGTTCACTGGCCTGAGTACAACTGATGGAGTCATACACAAACATATTTCTTTCCCTGTCAAAGTTAGAGCGGTTTTGGTGAGCTCACGTTCAATATTTGCATATTTATTTTCGATGTGCTCTCCTCGCTGGTTGAAGTTGAAGTGGGCGGGGACTTTGTGGACTTTTTTGCCTCTCAAGCTACTACAGTCCACTCTACCTTCTCATCGGAGGTTGTTGAGGCTGAGAGGGAGACAGCAGACACCACTCAGGGCTGACACGAGCACCGCCACCTCCTCTGTCATATAACAGGGAATATTATCATAAAAAGGATGGCAGAACTGAGCATAAATCAGTTATGATGCAAAAACAACTTCATCTATCATAAAGTATCTGTATCAAGGACACTAAATGTGATTTTATGAATTTAAAGGACTGTGCAATAATAACACAGAGGATTATATTTCACTCATATTTTGTTTGTTATACTACAGAATGTGCTGCCATTTCTTTGTGAAACCAAACCTTCGCCCTTGAGCAGGGGTCTCAAACTCATTTTCACTCCGGGCCACATCAGCATCATGGTCGCCCACAAAGGGCCGGTTGTAAATGTAACTACTCGTAACATATTTTTAAATAACTCTCTGCATTTGATTGTTGTTTATTCAAGTGTAAAAATATTGTACATAGTTATATAAATGTAAAAATATATTTAAGCACATTTCTGTTGTAACTTAAATCCTTTTAATTTAGGGTTAAGAAACCCACATTACTCTATCAAAGATCAAACTATTAAAGAAAAGAGCAAAGACAAATATCAAACACAAGTTATTACATTAACTTTGTTCAATGCTTAAAATCCTTTCAAGGGTGCGTTTGCACAATCCCACGTGAAGTATTTCATGTGTTGTAAAGCCACGTTTAAAGTCGTCTTCAATGCACTCACAATACATTTCCATGTCAAATGTACACACAGTAACCTGTGTGTTTAAGTATCTCATCATTTTGACTTTCTATTTCATATTTTTGACTTTCAATCTCATCATTTTGACTTTCTATCTCAGAATTATGACTTTCTATCATAGTTATGATGTTCTATCTCATAACTTCGACTTTCTATCATAGTTATGATGTTCTATCTCATAACTTCGACTTTCTATCTCATCATTTCGACCATGGGGATATTTTTATTATCAAGTCTAACTTAAAAAAATAGATATATATCAATTTTTTTTTTTTTGCTGGCGGCTTCGCGGGCCACATAAAATGACGTGGGGGGCCGCATTCGGCCCGCGGGCCGGGAGTTTGAGACCCCTGCCCTTGCGTAAAGTTACCATTAAAGTATCTTTCCCCACTATCAGGTCTGACTGCTATTAAACAACGGGATCCAAATCACAACTGGACTTTTAACGCAAAAAAAAGAGGAAAGGAAAATAACGTGAAATATTAAAATGCATTGGGACGAAAGAGGCGCAAGAGAAAACGACAGCACTTCTAAGATACTTTACTTATAGTGATGAAAAAAGAATCACTTCATGTTCAGAGAGAAAGAAGCGAGTTGTCAGGAACACTAAAAACGACATCAAAGATGGAACGATATGATGGAAATAGAACAGAACAGAGATTGGATGTCAAGAGATGCTGATCACGTGATAATTGATCAAACAAGTAAAGTCTCTCCAGGGAGACGGATGACAATGTGTACACCCTGTACTTCATCAGCCTCTTCCTCCCCGGCTGATGTCTGTTAAGTAATTGGAGGTATAAAAACATTATTTAACTCAGCGGGACGACTGCTCGCAGCTGAGCTCTGATGACTCAGGAAGTTTTGGCTTATGTGCCATTAGGGCTCCGGCAGAGCAAACATGGAATTAATGTAAACACACAAACTCTCAAAGTCTCTGCCTCTGCATTTGTACACGCAGAATTTTACCCTAAAAGAAAAATTCGGTGGGTCACAGTTTGTGCCGTGAAATCTGCTGGATTATTCTAAAGCAAAGGGAGGTAACAGCAGATGGTGAAAGGACAGAAAGGATAAAGCCTCTTCCAAATGAGGGTGGCCAAACAGTGATGCATCCTGCCAGAGACACAAAAAAATTTCCCAATTCAAATCCTTCGTTGCATCTCATCCCTTCTCTTTCTCTCTCTGCCATCACATTTTATGTCTGATTCTGTGCTGTGCCCAATCAAGCTATGAATGCCCAAAAAGTTATCTTAAAAAAAAGAGGGGAAAAGTATTTAAAAGTACCCGAGCTTTTGCTGATTTGTGAAGTGTATGATATGATTTGAGATGTGCATGCATTAGAAAAGAAGCCAGCACTATAAATTAAAGCTCATCTAGTTTACATATAAACAGTCAGCCTATTGAATTCTTTCTTGATTTATTCCAAAGTAAACAATGTGAATCTACTTGGGCGTCAAAAAGAAGCTTGTGTGCTGCAGCAGTGACTGAAATATGTATTTCCTGCACACGTATGACTGACAGGCCGTACAGACTGTAATAATCTATTAACTATTAACTTTCATTGACCTGATTGCCTTGGCAACTAAAGATGAGAGTGACTGATGGTGGAGTGTATGTGTGTGTGTGTGTGTGGGGGGGGCTCGGGGGGGTATTGAATACAACCAGCTGTGCTTCTCTGCTGGGACATCTGTATCACAAGGCGATGAGAGGGAACTCATGGTGTTTGGGATAATTAGTAAGATTTACAAGAAGATGGTAAGAGGATAGCCTGCCGGGTGTGTGTGTGTGTGTGTGTGTTGTGTGTGTGTGAGAGCCTGTGGCAGGTGGTATTTCAGGCACACTGGCTAATCTAATTTCTGTGTGACAGCTGGCACAGGTAAACATTAAAAACAAACAAAGAAACCTGAATAATCTAAACATCTGTCAGTTAAATCTCTTGATGTATTTGTGATCAATATATTAATTGTTTTGTCTTTAAAATGCCAGAAAATAGTGAAAGTGTCCACTGTACGTATATACACCGACTACGGATGACTACCTCATTCAACCCCACTTCAAAACATCCAAACTATCCCTTTAAGTGTGTAATATTGAGATCTATTTTCCAGTGTTTCCGACTAGAATAGCTTCTCTGGAGACTGCCGGTGAATGAGTTGGTAGATGTAGTGTGACCCCAATAGATGATGCAGACGCTTCAACGACGGACTGGTCTCCTACCTGTATCCGGTTGTTCTCCAGGGTTTTCTCCAGCTCCACCTTGGCTGCGGCCGACTCTTGTTGGTGTGTTTGTCTCAGGTGTTCGATGGCTGATGCGTGGATGTGGTTCAACTCTGATCGCAGAGAGGCTGATGGGATGAAAAGTGCAACAGAAGAAAAGGACATATTTCATTTGTACAGAGCAAATCACACATGTGGAAACAGCTCGTTTCAGACCCAGTGATTTTAAAGCTTTTTGAAAAAGCTTCCTCCGACCGTTAGTCTGCTTGTAAAAAAGTGCTCATTACAGGCAAAGGCATTTTTATTACAAAATAAATGAATAGTCTTTTTTTTTACTTCGCACGTAGAGCAGAGTGCTTCGGATGCCTTTGCCCTTAATCCTCACTCCAATGAACATCTTTCATTGGAAACAGTCTAATGGTTTAGAGAAGCATATAGAGAGGGAAGTCACACAGTTATTAGCTTTCTACTTGAACGTAAGACACATTTATAATGTCAGAATAAAGCAATACAGCAGCGAAAGCTGACCACTGCAGTTATTTTTTAAATCAAGAAAATATGAGAAAAACGCATAATATTCACCTACAATCCCACGAGACACACAGATGTAGATACACACACACACACATTCACACACACACATGGACAGGATGAAGACAATGGAGAGAGGGCGAGAGATGAAGAGGAAAAAAAGGTTACAAAAGGACGTCAGGATGTGGGAAGTGAGAGATGGGAGCAGCTCTCCGGTGTCGGGACCATGACATGAAGGTTAATGGAAGACCATTTATCACAGCACAGCACTGGTGCTTCAGTGGTGGCACTGAACACTGGGTAAAGATAGAGATGTTTCTGCACTTTCTAGCTGTGTTGGTCTACCTTAGACTTGCTGCTGATGTTCTCAATATATCACATTATTGTACATAAAAAAACATTGAAGTGATGCACATAATAAGGCATCAATACTCGAATACCATCAAAAGAACATACAGTCATACATACACAGGGATTATATCAATACATACATACCAACACTATATATACATATACATTACACAATAAAAATAATATATTAAAATACACTACAAAATATGTAATATTAACATGGGGTAACATACTATATAGCAAAGTGTTTTAGTATTTACATTAAATGAGGTTTAGTGAGAAACGAATGTGCAAATGTATCATGTGCAAGGTTATTGAGGTATAAAGGTTTTGATGAACTATACAGTAGAGAGTTCTCTGTTAGACAGAGGTGAGGTGTTGTGAAGGGTTATTGCTTTGGGCAGCAAAGGTTTCCTGTATCGGTCTACGTGACAGTGAAGCTGAATCAGTCTGTGAGAGAAAGAGCTCCACTGTCTGTCCAGTGGGTAGTGGATAAGGTGGTCAGGGTTATTATCCTCAACAGATAACAGTTTGTTCAGTGTCCTCCCCTCCACCACAACTCAAACGGAGCCTGGTCTGCAGCCAATAACGGAGCCATAATGAGCTAATAAAGTCTGTTGGTGTGTCCGGCTCCAGTGCTGCTCCCCCAGCAGACTAAAGGCAAAGCACAGTGCACTGGCACACGCTGAAGGATCTCAGCTTCCTCAGGATATACCTGCTCGTCCCCTTCTTCTAGACAGTCTCAGTACAGTCGGTTCAGTTGTCGATGTAGATGCCCAGGTACTTATCCTCCACCACTTCAAACCTCCTCTCCCAGAATGCACCAGGCTTGTGAAGCCGTCCTCTTCCTTCTGAAGTCAGTCACCATCTCCGTGGTCTTGGCCACGTTAAGAAGCAGATGGTCTCTTCAGGCCCACTCCCCAAATCATCCACCAGCCTCCTGTGTTCCTCTTCCCACCTCACACTTCTACACCCGACCACTGCAGGGTTGTAAGACAACTTGACCGGATGTTGTACTGAAAGTCTTTGGACGGAGACAGCACAGTCCCCTGCTGCGCTCTTGACTTTTGTACTTTTACTTAAGTCACACTTTCAATGCAGGACTTTTAATTGACCCTGACAGGTTATTATGCTGCCTCTTGTTGTAGGTATTTTGTATTATTAGAACATATTGTTAGATCCTGGGGTTCTTTGGCCCGATACGGGGCTACTTACTGACTCAGCTCTCTATTAAAAGATTTTAGAGCTGGTGTTCTTGCGAGGAAACTCGCCTGGCTCTGCTAACTGCCGTTACTCCTGACGTCTACCCTGCTTCCTCCGGTAAATGCGCACTCGGTCGAGGGGCCAACCTGACCCCGGGCGCTCCTACCAGTCGCGTCAGTTATGGCAGCTTCCCTCTTTTGGATCCGGGCTCTTGGTAAATTGCCAGGTTTGGTTTTAACGGCTAGGATTACATCTAAAACCGTAAGGGATTGTTAAGTGGATAGGTCACTAGGATAACCTTTCAGAACTCAGATGTTGGACATACAATAGATTTAACTTTTTACTTGCCACGAGGAACATTTACCACTTTAAGCAAATGAATGCACTTGAGAGTTTTACTTTAAATGCAGATTAGATATTTATTGCAGGTTATATTTATATATTGTTAGTAAGGGTCAGGCTACAGCTCACATAATAAAAATTGTCACTACACTTGATTCGTAATTTAATTTTCTTCTTAGATTATACTCATTGGGTTAGGTTGACGCGTCGTCTCGTTTGGAGCTGGATTTCAAAGGTCCGATGAAAAAGTTATTTTGGAGGTGTTAGGAGCGAAGGTCTGGCCAGACCCTCCGGCCCCTCCTGCTCAGCCAACGGAGTCCATTCAGCGATCCTTCAGGCTCAGTACAAAGTCTTTAAGGCGGCTGTGTCCATCCGTTGTCCAGTTGTTAAAGTCAAGCAGGGGGAGAGGAAAATCTCCGTCTTTCAATCTTTGTCCACGAACGGCGGTCTTTTTTCCGTGAGCAGAGACGAAGTCCTCCGACGCGGCTGTCGATCGAGGTCCAGTGTTTCTCCATGGATGGCTCGGTCAGCGTCCCGTCGTGAATTCCCGTCTTGCTGTTTGCAAGTTACTTATTTTATAACACTTTTGGGCTGCCTCTCCCCTCTCTCCCCCCTCTTCTCCAACACGTCCTCCCTCAGCACATGATTAACATGACATCATTGATTTGGTGCATGTGCTTCGAAAAGTGCCTAACTTTTGTGTGTGTGCATGAGGTAATCACCCCAACTTCCCTGTGTGGGCGCTTACACAATCAAGCCCTGCGCGTGTGTCTGGGTGTTCAACATCTGTTGTACTTCCCCTTTTCCTACACTCACATTTCTAACACAGATTAGTTATCATAATCACAGTTACAGTTGTTAATCACTTTGCTTAGTACAGATTTGCTTATAAAATGATTATTGATCTCATCCTTCATCATTATTATGCTTTGTGTCTTCTCTTCTCAACCGCCGTTATTTCCCCATCCCTTGAAGCCAACACCCTGCTTACTTCCTCTTTCTCCGGACTTTCATGACAAACAGTCTGCACTATACTCAGATACACATATTATTATTATTATCAGGTTTATATTTGTTAAAATCACTTTACATTTGTTATGTAATACACGCTTGCTTTAAAATGATTATTCGATTTCATCCGTTAAACTATAATTATACGCTTTATGTCCCTTTAGCCTAATTTACATACCGAACATGTATTCCCTCATTTAAGGCAGCTTCCCTGGAGCTCAACTCTATTTGACAATATAAAGCTGTTCATGAATTCCAACTGCATATGGGCAGAAAAAGGTGTACTTGTACATCTCAAAGTAATAGTCATATATCCCTATTTACAACATGAAAGAGCAGAGGTTGTTCATTTTCTTTCAGTTTCCACTGTAAAACCTGAGCACACTGTGACCAAAAAAAAAGTAATTTTGCTGAAAAGGAAAATGGGCCAAAGGGTCATGGGAGGGTGAATCTTGTTAATGCAAGCACACACACACCACACACACACACGCACGCACGCACGCACACACACACACGCACACACACACACACACACACACACACACACGCGCACACACACACACACACACACACACACACACACACACAGAGCCCTTACCCAGCATGGCTTTGCCATCGTCCTCCAGTTCAAAGCGGAGTGTTTGCAGCTCTTGTTCCGACTGCTGCTTGAGTGTATCGATGCTCTGGCGGTGAGCCTCTCTTAGAGACTGCAGTTCTGCATGGTGATGGTGGCGGAGACGCTCCTCCAAGTCCTGATGGAGAGATGAGAGTGGGGGGGATCAGGGGAGGATGAGCGAGGATAACAGAAAGGAAAATAGGGAGAAAAGGGAAAACAGAGAGAGAGGGGGAGAGAGTGGGAGGGATTAGAGAAAAAGTAGGGTGGAGAAAAATAGTGAGGAGAGGGAGAGAATGAGGAACATTTGTGGATGAAAAGTTGAAGACGTAGGAGGAGATGATGGATTGGGAGGAAAAAGTAAAATTGGAAAAGTGAGGCAGGGAAAGAAAGGAAAGTATTTTAGTATCATTTAAAATCCTCTATAAGGGCTGAAGGAGAAACTGGCCAATCATCACAGTGACTTAAATTGTACCGAAACACCAGCCAAGAAGAGAAAAGCAGAGATGAGATCACCCCCGATGTCGAAAAAAGACAATTCTCCCGAACTCATATACTTGAACTCATAAAAACTTAAGAGGTTTGCTGACAGTTTCAATGGATTCCTTTGCAGGACGGCCTTGGCTGAGAGGAAAATCAATTGAAAGTCACTCTACAGAAGAGCTTTTAAGAATTAAAAAAGGTGAAGTCACCTCTCTGATGAAATACATTGTAACATGGACAATTGCTTCTATTTCAGTTTTTAAATAGAGTTGAGGTAAGGTCACCTTTCTGAAAAGAATTGACTGAGACTTGGACGTTAATAATTCTATTTGTGGAGGAAACAGCAGTCCATCGTCCTTCTTTAGTCACACAACAACATGCTGCTTTCTTTATGTTAATTGCTTTTTTATTTAAATGAGAGGATTCATTCAATTGTGTTCAGTTAGTTGCATCCAGGTGTTGATGATTGTGTGTTTGCTTAATTACAAGGTTTTTACAAACACATTAGAATATCAGCAAAGAAAACTGACAAGGATTTGTTTACACAATATTAGCATCAGGCATTAGCAATGCTGAATGGAGGGCTGCCACAACACACACACACACACACACACACACACACACACACTCACACACAGAACTACTAAAATTACACGGCTGGCAGTTGAACGTTTACTCTGGCAGAAAGAGCTGTTGTTGATGTGTGAGGAGCCACATTGCGTGCCTGAGTGTTTGTGTGTTTATTGGAAATATGGTTTAACTTTTTAGGAAACACATTCACACTCGACAGAAGTTGGTTGTGTGAAGTGTCTTATTACAGTGGGCTCATCAATTTGGACAAAGTTGGCTTTCAGCTGGCTTGTTGGCAGTGAATGTGAGACCAACATTACATTTGACCATCAACTCTCAATTCTTTTTTTTTACTATAAACTGTTTTTAAAATTGATCACAGTAATCCTGAGTTTTGCCATACTTTCAACACAAAGATACGTGCCACACAAATGATGAACCAATTCATGTCAATCACCCTGTAAAATAATATCCAGATAAATTATTAAAACACCATCTTATTCTAACAACAGGTCACAAATGCATTTGTAGACTGAGAGTTGGGATCTCATGCAGACAAGAAAACTGCTGTTCACACAGAGTTTAACCCATCTTCTTTAGTCAATAAAATATTAAAATGCCCTTTTGCAAATCATAACTACAACCCATCAACAAGGAACATCTAAAATGATATTCATAGAAGGTTGACGGCAACATCTGTGGCATTTTAATTCGCCAACATGTAATGCCTCAGGGAAATGATTCATGGAAGGAAGAGAGCCCTGAATATTCAAATGAACCTCGACCCGAGGAGGCGGACGGCAGTCTCGGTTTCTTAGCGTCTGACGAGGCACTCGTGCTGCTTTTGTGGTAACACTTGAAACAAAAGTGTTACAGTTCATTAATGGCTTTGTGAGTGAGTGGATACAAATGTTGTTCACGCAAACTGATACCAACAAGTATTACAGCAAGCATCTTCTCTGTCCTTTTATTGTCAGTCTGCCCGTCACTAACTCTCCCTGCCCTGCAATAGTCACAGTTGATTCTTCCCCGAGCACCTCCTGACCTCCATGGCCACCTATACACCTGTATGCAAACCCTTACGATGAGCTCCCCAGTATACATACCTATCCCTCAGCCTCATTTCCTCACCCAATAATCCATTGTGTACTCTGCTGTCTTCAAAGGCAGTGATGTTGTGTTGCACGTGTTTTTGAATTAGCATTGCCACATTTTGTTGTCATATTTTTATTGACCCTAAATGAAAAAAAAAAGATGTCGGACCTTGCCTGGAAAAGAGAAACACCCTTTCTCCCCTTTCTGGAGCCAATCCCTGAGAGAAGAGCTCGCTGGTGAATGCCTGGTGGCCGGGTCTTGATACAATTCCTGAAAAATCGACATACTCTACTCTACATAGTCTACACACTGAGTCATTGGGGTCGGGTGCACTGTGAGCCGGGCGGCAGGCAAAAGCGCCGACCCCTGGCATCGCAGACTCGTTCTAGGGACGTGGAATGTCACCTCTCTGGCGGGGAACCGGAGCTTACGATTGTGTCCCCTGGGGGTCCTGTGGGGGGGGGGGGGGTACTGCGGGAATCCGGGGCACTATGAGCCATCCTGTATTTGCATAACTAAAGTGAGAGCTGCGTCTGTATACTCAGGACAAGATCAAACACGATTCCTGTGGTATTTGGCCTCTGTCAAGGTTGTCCCTTTGTCATAGATCTGATCAGGATCCTCCTGGACGTCTTCCATAGAACTTCCTTAGAGGTTTTCAGCCACGTCCAACTGGTAAGAAGCCCTGGGGTAGACCCAGAACATGCTGGAAGGATTATATATCTAGTGTCCTGGGAATGCCTCTGGGTTCCTCAGAAAGAGCTGGACAGGGTTGCTGTGGAGAGGGACATCTGGCCTATCCTGCTAAGCCTGCTGCCCCCATGAACCGGCCACGGACAAGTGCAAAGATAATGGAATAAGGAACGGTTGGAATTTCTATTGTTGTGTTGCTTTGGATTACCATGTATTTTGAATCTGCAAGATTATAATTAAGTGTTAATAAGTTTGCTTTACAATCTTGCAGCATGTTTGTACCTGTGAAATACACTATTTTTATGCTGTAAGAGCAAAGTCGAAATCCCACTTGTGTACAGTATTTATGACACAAGGATATCACAAATAATATGACAATATACTGGTGAAATGAAAAAGTGCATTTTCCAAGTTGTAATCCTGTTTTACTGTTGAGGCCAAACTGTTGGACATACATATCCAATCAAAGTGATTTGGGGTGACTAGCTTACTCTTTCCATCATATAAAACCACATTTCACCTCAAGCTTGTGATATGTAGTAGCTATCAGGGCAACCTCGTAGTAAGAGGTTTGGTGCGTTTGGATGTCAGTTGGCAAAACCTTTGTTTACATTTCAATAGTTGAGGTGTATTCTGCTACATCACATTCTCCAGTAAAGCTCCGTCTGCTGCTGTATTTTCTCAGCCGCACCCTCATAATTGTGTGATCCGATCACATCTTTAAAATCTAATTTAAATCCCTCTTGTAACAATACACCATTCACATATTCCGTTTCACTCAACATGTCACATAACGGAACCGAAGGACGCTGAGAGGACTGTTAATGTCCACAGCTGATCCTCAGTTGGTAAACATACTAGTAGTGTTGAAACCCTAGTGGGAGGTTTTATCACAGTATGAGGAAGCCACTAATCTCTCCTCTTTATTGGTATTGATCATTGGTCTTTTTGTACCATGGGTCAGTAAAAAACCATACCTTTTATTCCTTTAATTAAAGGAAGCACATTAATTACTCCCAATCGCAGTGAGTATAATTACAAATAGACTGTAATGTTGTCACATTCACCTCCTGCTCTCTCCTCTCTGTGCTGTTTGTCTATGTGGATTGCCTGGTGCTTCAATCTCCATTCAATTACTGGACGGTCAATATTTGTTATGTGGTGAGTCCATTTAACTGAGTGAAAAAGGGGGTGATACTGTTGAGCAAGAGTGAGACACGGGGATGAACACACAGAGACTCGTGTACTCTGCCAGGCTGATCCATTCGCTTCAACACAGGTCTTAATCCTGACCCTGAGGACAACTTAAAGACAGAGTTTCAGGAACTGAGGTGTCTAAAAGGGTTGTAGCTTAAAAGTGTATCTGCTTTGTAGTCAGGTGATTTAAAGCCTCAGAGGAGCAGAATTTTAATACCTAAACTAACCTGCAGCAAACACATTGACTTTGAAACCGGTGTAACATGTTCTACTCTCCTGGTCTTAGTCAGCACTCGAGCTGCTGTATTATCCTCAGTTTAATTTGCTTTCTTTGGCAGACCAGATCAGAGAGCCTTACACGAGCGGCGCCTGCTAGAGACAAAGGCACACATAACCTTCTCGGTATCTGGCCGTGAGAATGACTGCCCGCTGGCTGGATTCCAGAGTGGGAGGTTTAGTGTCATATATTTTTTTTAAAGTGGGCTTCAAAATTCAGAGATCATGAGAAAAAAAGAATATATAGCTAAGTTCTGGCTTGGCATGTAGTGCTCACGATTTCAGCAATGAGAATGGACGATTTATAGAATTCGGGCACACATATTGAAGTTTTGTTAGCTCATAAAGATGTACCACAGATTCAACAAAACAAATAGTCTACAGCCAAGCTAGCGGCTCTGTGAATCTGCAGGCTAAGTGAAGCTATGCACACAACAACAATGTTCAACATGCTGATACTTTACTTGATCAAGTATATTGTTTTCCACCTTCGTTTTATGTGTTAGCATGCTGACATCTGCTAATTAGCACTTAACACAAAGTACGGCTGAGGCTGATGGGAAAGTCATTCGTTTTGCAGGTATTTGGTCATAAGCTAAAGTATTAGACGTATTAAAATACTTCAGACTGGACCAAACACAACAGCCCCTGGAGCCCTGCCGCTAAAGAGGTGACCGAACCAGTTTATTCTTGCTATTAATTGGGCATTTCGTGTATTGACTGGTAGAGTAGGTAAAACAATTCTCCCTCCGACAGCGTGCAGGCAAAAGAAAGCGAGCGAGAGTCTGAAGATAAGGAAGACAAAAGATGATGAGCAAATCAATAGCCTGCCAATTGCTCTCTGCACACTCACAGTTTCTATTTGTAGCATTTTAGTAGCAAGAAGTCAGGGAGCTAAATTAGGTTTTGTGAATGTGTTTGTGTTGCGGGGATTTGCAACAACTTTATTACTCCCGGGATGTAACCGTGTGCAAACAGATAACACAACAGATAAGACAATCTGAACGTACCTCCACACACACACACACACACACACACACACACACACACACACACACACACACACACACACACACACACACACACACACACACACACACACACACACACACACACACACACACACACACACACACACACACACACACACACACACACACACACACACACACACACATAAATCATCCATCTAATGCCTCCACTCTGGATAATTGAGTTTTCTCTCCCTGCACTGAAATATATACAGCCCGGCAGCCATAAAAGCCCTCCGTAAAGCGTTTAACACTTTATTCCCCGGCTTATCAACCGACACTATGACACAAGAAAGAAGAGTGCTTGACAGAAAAGGTGGTCAATAGTGTGGTTATATATCGAGGGAGTGTGCACCAGCTGTTTTGTGTATTTGCATCAGAGAAAAAACAAATGGAGGAGAGGAGAACAACAGGGCGGAGAAGGGTTGTTACAGCAGTCAGTTTGGTTTACGGGAAAATAATGAAGACTGCTGATTTCACAAGTGCTGTGTGACTCAGAGGTGACACACACACACACTCGCTCGTCCTCAGACACATTTGTACTCAAGGAGTTGCCAAAAACACATCATAAGGTCGCCGTTCCCTGACCTCCACTCTGCCAAAAGCATTAATACAATTACGGCGTCCAAGTCGGGAAGGGGGATTTGGGATTGTAATGTATAGCTCATCCAAATCGACCTTGACTGTGAAATGGAAGGATTAGCGTTGAAGAGCATATTCTTGGCACCTTGAGGAGTGTGCACGTTGGTTTGAGCGTGCACATTTTGACATTACAAAGAGGAAACACAGAGCTGTCAGCAAAGCTTCTTGATATAGAAGCTGCCTGCCGTCAGTGAGAGTGAGTAATGACGGCGATGACTCAGTCTACCCTGGACTCTGACGACGCTCTCTTGGTTAACAATGTCATGGATGGGTTCTCCTGAGGAGCTTCTCCAACTGCCGCAGCTTTTAGGTCATGGGTTCTAATCATTCTCCGGTTTTGAAGAATGCATATCTTTACAAACTTGGGAGCTAAGTGGTTTGACTTTTCAGTGTTCTGAAAATGCAGGTTTGGCTTCATGGCCTCACATTTCTACAGCCATTATGTTAGATTGACATTTATTTGAGAATGATGTATTGAGGTAAAGGATCGACACTGAGAGGATAAGGGAGGTGTTGCTTTTAAATATAGAGTAAGTTCCAGGATACATGTTGTTAGTTATACATCAGAACTCTCTCCATGGTGCTGAATTAGCCTGAGTTCGAGGCGTGCATCTAGTTGCTGTCCATGGTGCTGACTCTCCCTAGGTTCTTAGGTTATCTGCAGCACTGCTGCCCTTCTGAGTCTGAGCTACGCACCACAATGTCCCACCAAGTGCTGCATGGTACTACGATACTAGAAAGGTATCGCAATACCCTGCAGCAAAAAAAAACAGTACGATGCCCCGTTTAATTAGTACCGGTACTTTATGGATGGCAGTGTTTTAACAAGAGCCGTAAGCTATTTCTTATGAGTTGTGTTGGGGCAGTCTGTGTGCAGCGCTCTGCTGGGGGACATAAATATGGAGTCAATAAATAGGAAAAACAGGAATATAACAAAGTGGCTCTAATTACCAACCAAATTTACCGATACACATCAAGCATCTTATCTCCCCAGTAATTCAGCAATTACTTAATCCACCAGCGTAGTATTTGAATTCAATCCATGCAGTCACCCCCCTCTTCTTACCAGACACCACCGCAAAATGGACGGACAGGTTCGCCCCCTCCTACCTTTAAGTCCCTCTTCCTGGAGTGCTCCATGTCCTGCATGGAGCAGCAGTGGACCTCCTGCAGACGCTGCTGTCGCCTCTGGTGCTCCGTCTGCAGCTCGTCCAGCTGCATCCTCAGGTGCTCTCTCTCCTGGCTGAACTGGTGCTGCAGCTGCTGCAGCGACGACTGCGACTGGGACAGCTGCATCTCCAGACTCTGCTTCAACAGGGAGATCTGGAGAGCAACAGACACAATACTAAATGTCAGACCGGGAGGGAGACCAGTATTCAGTATTTTTATTAAAAGGGAAAGCGAATGGATTGTGCAGGAAGAGCGAGAAGTTTTACGGAGGTTTAGGCCGTCTCTCGGGAGCAGCATCTTTGTGCAGCAGAATAACAGAGAAGGGCTGCCAATCAATCAGGCTTAAACAAAGATCGCCATATTCAGACGTTTGTAATACTTTAAAGCCTCCAGCAATAACGTTTCTTACTTGTTGTGAATAAATTGCAGTTCACCGCAGTACACATAATGAACTCTGGCTAATGGTGTGGGGCAATGAATGTAGCACTAGAATTCGTTGTTGGGAGGAAGCAGCAGGATTCACCAAATGAGTCTGTCTCGACGACTTATGGGAATGAGTATTCGGGCCAATGTGGAGATAAAAAAGAGTAACCGTGTACAACTTGCTCTGGCAACACTGTGTTTGACTGTGACGCCGGATTTGATAACTAAGCTCAACAGGACTACACGCATTATTTGGAGGACCTATGACGTACAGCTGCTGTGTGAAGATCCCACATGCCCTCCCGTGTCTAGAAAAGGCAACACTTGTTGGCAGGATGCACAACGACCCAGGGATGATAACCATGTCCGCTTTACCGACTGTTTAAACCCATTGGAGCAAAACTGACAGGTGAGACCAGCTGGACCCTGAATCATTTATTTATCAACACTTTGAAACATAGCTGGAATAAATGAATTCATCATCTTTTGAATGGACTTGCCATCACACATGGGATTGCTGCGCACAACACAGAGAGATTCTCAGCGAGCCGAAAATGCAGCTCAGTCTCAATAGCTGCGTCCTAAATTTGGAAACGGTATTATGATTAAGACGTGAGTCATACGCTGTGTCATAAGGGTTGCAGAGCTTTATTAACACAAGAACATGGTTACATATGCTGTATTCTGACCCTTATATTACCATGTTAGGGTTTCTAAACCGTGAAACTAAAACTATAGTTTCTTTCAGTGGATGTCTTATTTTATGAAATTATTATTATTTTTTACTTTATAGTTAGATACAACAAATACATATTCAATAATGTCCCGAGGGAGCATTTGTCTTTTAATTAGCTAAATGCTTCTCTATGTTCTGCAGCTATTTGCAAATAGCCTGCCATGTGGCTGGGTCGTGTGATCACTCTCTGTGGGGCTGTCATTGTAGACAACAACACCATTAACATTCCACAGTGTGTTTGTGTAAAAGTGTTGCTTTGTGCCACTTTAACTCGTCGTTGACCCTTCGGAAGGTATTGTGACTCTACCTGATACAACTTCAAATCAGAGCTAGAGGTGCGTAATGTATTGCTACCTGTGCACACATTCACCCCTGTACCTCATCAAATAAAGTGCAGATTACAATGACGCTGACATTTAAACACAGTGAAGCATCTTTTACATATTTAGTAAAAGACATATCTGCAGGCACCAGGGCATCACAGGCACAGAGATAATATTCTGTTAAAATACAGGCCTTCAGAAAACATCGTTTGATTTCCAAACAGCATCGGGGCCGACCGCCTCTCTGATTTGACATCAGAGTAAATAAATATGTTCCTGCTGATTGCCAAGGCGTGTAGCGGACACATTAATCACTGGACGGGTGCTGATGGACAGCGCGGCGACAGGCAGCAGCGCGGCATGCATGAAACGTGCGTCTGTGTGTACGCCGGTGACCACGGGAGGGCTTAGTCACGCTTCATTAATATTAGCGGGAGGTCATTAGCAGCAGCTGCCCGCTCCGGTGAATTCACAGCAGCATCAAATAATGAAGGTGTGAGTGGGTTTGTCCACCGGTGCGAGGGAGATGTAAGTCAGTCTGGCCTCGCAGGAGACAACAGGAGCTTTGAAGGGATGCGGTTGCTCTGATCGCCTTTCTCACCGTCTCCCTCGCTCCCTATTGATTTTCTTAGTACAGGCTGCAGGCATCTGGTATTCACAGCCCAAGTTGAGCATTAAACCATCTTCAACCAGTCAATGGCAGCACCTCCACTCAATCTCAGTGGTGGAATGTAACTGAGTAGATTATCTCAAGTATTGTACTGAAGTACAATTTTGAGAGAATTGTGCTATTTACTACACTACATGTATTTGATAACATTAGTTACTTTGCATCACAATTTATAGTCCAATAATGTAGTATACATTCATCTGAAATGGGCCATTCTGCATAATGAGTACTGTAAGTTTTGGTACTTTAATACTTTTACTTAAGTAACATGTTGAATTCAGGACATGAGTGTTTTTATTATTTTTACGAAGTGAAAGATCTTACTCCAATACTGCTTATCCTTTACATCCAGGACTAGTTATCATTTCCCTTGCTGGTTCTTTTGGGACTTTCATTTTTAATTTTGAACATTATATTGTCTGTTACTTTAAGAAATTTTGTAAAGCCTTTAACTTTTAAGGGCCTAAAATACAAAAAAAAAGCTTCAACATGGTCTAATTTCATTCCAGAGAAAGAGCTAGAGGAAGGCTGGTCAACAACACACGTGCACATACTGCACCGCACAGATCCCATGGCAGGAGTCCCACCTGTTCCAGAAGGTCCTCCACTTTCCTCTGCCAGCTCTCCCTGGCGTTGCTCATTTCCTGCTCCTTGTTTTGTGCCAGCTGACTCAGCGCCGAGGCCTTGTCCTCCTCGTGGTCCTCTCTCAGCTCCTCGCGTAGCTTCTTACACTCCTGCCTGCAACAGAGCAAAACACACAGATATATGGATTCATTTTTTCAGGTACTTTGCTAATGCTGTGATCGAGAGGGATTCACCAAAACTGCAACAAAACCAGCAAAAAAAAACAATCCCGGTCACTGCCTTTACCCTTGAATAATCAATATAACAAAAACCCATGTGATAGAATAATCATGTGTGAGTGACGTGTCTGTAAAAGACAGAGCAGTGAAAGAGAGGAAGAGCGGGTCGTCTTCCAAGTGGAAGATCAGCGGAGTGCCGGCTCCCTCAGTCCATATGTCATGTCCTTGGGCAAGACACTGAACCCAAAGCTGTGGTAACGTGAGCCTCCGAGTGCAAAACCGGTGGAGCGAGCCGAGGGGGATTCGGTTTGTTGCAATATGCAACCACACTGCTAGATGCCACTAAATCCTACACACTGTCCCTTTAAAGGTCTGGTTTAGTTTCCACCAGCTTGTAGGAGAAATATCTGACTCTTTAGCTACTAAATGCTCCATGATGTTCACCAGCTAGTCGCTAACTGTGTCGGTCTACCATTTGGTGCTCGGCAAGTAGTGTTCAGTGAGTATATCAGAGCTGTTTCTTTGCTGCCTGCTGGGGCCAAAAATGTAAAACAGTGTAGAGCTGAGGTGAACTACAGAATAATTCTCTGTGGCCTTATCACTAATTGCAACTCTTTTTGTATTACTCACAGTCCCCTGATCCATTATTAATATAAAAATATGTATTGGTGCAGCATTCATTTATGGTACGGACTCGGCTGCACAGCCATTTTT
The DNA here is from genome assembly GCA_028022725.1 of Lycodopsis pacificus. NCBI lineage: Eukaryota > Metazoa > Chordata > Actinopteri > Perciformes > Zoarcidae > Lycodopsis > Lycodopsis pacificus. The sequence goes on along the minus strand of CM051705.1, from coordinate 15,135,318 downwards.
GAAGTTGCAAATTTGACTTTTGGAAAGCTTCTCAAATTTCTGTGATCGTGGCTGAATTACCATAAAATGATGGCAGGACCTGGCGGATTACGTATTTTGAGTGCGTTTCAAGCCTCTGCAAGCGGATGTTTGTACTCTGTCGGCATAAATCAAAAGCCTTAGCTTCCTGGAAGACAAGAAATCCATCTAAAATTTTATGGTATGCTTTGTTGCACGAAGTAATTAAGATGTATAGTCAACGAGCTGATCTGCCAAAGTTGTCTTTCTTTTCGGCACCTTCGGCACCCTTGTTGCTGGTTCTTGTTTTAGTAGACGTGAGGTTTTATCACAGCTCTCAAGCACAACAACAATATCTGGTGGAAAAAAGAGACTCAAACAAACTGCAAACAGAACTTTGCAACGGAGGTAAAGGTGCTTCAGAGAGCTCCACGTTCAATTCAAGAGAACAATAAATGGTCCTTTATCACACCTCAACACTGCATCACTCTTTAACGCTGCTGCTAACAGCTTTCTGCATTCATCTCTGTGTGTGCTGTCATATAATCGCTGTGTGGGAGTTGAAATGGCAGCTGTTAAATGAAGTATCGAGGCAAACACGCTTTTTCAGTCACTTTGAGAGCCAGAATGTGTCAAACTGAAGGCGGGCTCTCTCACACACACACACACACACACACACACACACACACACACACACACACACACACACACACACACACACACACACGCACACACACACACACACACACACACACACACACACACACACACACAACACACACAAACAAAATCACACATACACACACACACAGCGTGGTGCAGTCACATTTGAGACGGTCACATTCATCATGCAGCACGTGTCATCATTCGTGTCCTCGTTTTGTATAAAGCATGCAGTCACAGACGTTGATGCACACACGCGCACACACACACACACACACGCACACACACACACACACACACACACCCCTTGGGCTTCAAAGAGCTCTGGTCTTTCTAATAAGCGTTGTTCTATAGCACAGCAGGAAGGAGATCAGGACAGATGGAGAGAGGTAAAGGAAGGAAGGAGTGGATGGACACACTTTTAAAGATGGAAGATGAAATGTGGGATCAGTGGCGGCTGGTCAAGAGAGGGCAATGGGGCATTGCCCCACCATGAGCCACACGGAAAAAAAAAAAAAAAAAAAATATATATATATATATATATATATATAATAATCATAAATTATACAAATTGTCAATATTTGTGTTTTTTAACTATGGAATGTACCCAGTAATGTGTGTACAATATGATATCTGCGCAAAATATATGCTTTTCCTGCTCGTCCTGTCCCCCTGTGTGCTCGTCTGCTCGTGCTCTCTGCCTGTCTGCACGACACGTCTGAGAGCGCGCAGCGAGGGGGGCTTGATCGTTTTAGCCCAAAAGAGACGGGTCTATGAAGCCGTTTAGCCAATTGCTGATTCAAGATATAAATGAGTGACATACAATTTAGCCAATCAGCGCCCTCAAATAGATTCAGCTGTGGGCAAGAACGATCAAGCCCCGGAGCTGCGCGTTCTCGTCAGAAGAAGTCTCTACAGGAGCCCGCACCAGCGCGAGCTCTCCTCCTCCAAGACCCGTTTGAGAGGAGAACTTTGGCGGCGATTCTGCAGCCAAAGAGCTGATATCAGATCAGCCTGACCTCACAATCAGACAGCAGACTACATGCGAAGCTTCACTACTTCGTACAAGTCAGTCAATCAACTTCCTTTCTCCCTAAAAGTACGCTGATTACTTCGACATACCATACGTATCCACAGGCAGGGGCGGACTGGCCATCGGGGATACCGGGGGAATCCCCGGTAGGCCGACGGGACTATATTATATGCTTCACAGAACACGTTCAATTTACTCTAATACCGAAAGTCAATAATCAGTGAAAACTGTATCAACAGTATAAACTGACATTATACTACTCCTCGCGATCCGAGGACGCGATAGCACTGCTGGACACTACGGTGCTTTTAAAAACGTTTCTCCATAACCGCGGTCTGCGCCGTGCGGTCGTGCCGGGCGTCTGTCGGGGCGACGCCGGCGGAGGTGCGAATGGCCGCCGTAGACCGGCGAAATACATGCCGTGTATTGAGTGGGCAGCGCGCCGTGTATTGAGTGGGCCGGTCTGACAGTAACTCCCGGGCCACTTTTTCCCCCCTAAATTAACAGTGAAAACTCATCATAGCATAATTTAACATCAGTATTCATAATTACACTTCATGTTTACTTCTCCTGATCTTTACCTCCTATAACAAGGTCCATAGGGGCATCTCAATAAATAAACATGTTATATTATATTGTATTATATTATATAAGTGTTATTTACTGCTTTTTTCATGTTGGAATAAATGTTAAATATTTAACTGCCAAGTAATAATGCGTGTTTGATGCTACATTTTTTTTGCATGAAATCATACTGGGATGTTTGCTGAAATTGATAGGATGGCCCTCCCTAGAAAATTTTCCACCAGCCGCCACTGTGTGGGATAATTGGCTGGATTCTACGACCTGTCCTCTGAGATATAGCGCACACCAGCTCATTTAAGGTGTGAATTTCTGCGTGTGATTATGCATATAAACCTAAAGCGTTCGTAGGTAGCTTGATTGGAGAAAGCAGCAAGAGTATTGTCAAAACCATCTAACTGAATAAGCCCAGTGTTGCAAACTCCAAAAGAATTTCAACAAATAAAACAAAAAATGTCTCTAAATACATTACCAACCCTCCATCCATTATCTTTTCAACTTAGCCAAGGCTGGATCGCAGAGGCAGCAGGGTATTCCACATGTCCCCCTCCCCAGCAACGCTTTCCAGGTCTTCCTGGGGAACCTTGAGGTGTTGCCAGACCAGACTAGATGTATAGTCCCTCCTGCCCGACGAAGGAAGCTCATTTTGGCCGCTTGTATCAGCGATCTCATTCTTTCATGTCGCCACACAAAGCTTTTGACAACAGGTATGGGTTGGAACGTAGATGGATGGGTACATTGAGAGATTTGCCTTCCGGGCTCAGTTCCTTCTTCACCACAACGGTCCGGTACAAGGCCCGCATCGCTGCTGACGCCGCACGGAACAGAACCGCCTGTCCATCTTAGGTTGCATTTTACCCTCACGCTGTTGTGGTGAAGAAGGAACTGAGCCTGGAAGGCAAATCTCTCAATGTACCCATCCATCTACGTTCCAACCCAAGACTCCGAGATACTTGTTCTCCGGCAGAGAACAATGGCCGTACGCTCGGGGGTACTGGCTCTCATCCCGACCGCTTCACACTTTTGGCCATAACCCATTTTCACGGGTAAATACACACAGCTGCCCTGCTGTAATACTTCTATTCTTTAAAAATAACTCTGTCCATCTGACCTGCTCTTTTCTACCAAAATATAAAATGATTCTGAGGAGTTACAGTCAGTGCCTGCTGCAAGTGGGCTTCATCACAAGAAGTCATTTGATTTCCATTCATGTTCTTCAGTGAATATTGTTCTCAATGTGGCTGAAGATTTCCTGTAAGTGGACCTTGTGCTTAGAATTCTCTTTCAAAATGACTACATCCAAGGTCAACGACGAACCTTTCCGCTAATATCATTTTGATATGAATGTTTTCAAATGAGAACGCTTTAACAAAGAAACATACACAGACCAAGGACGTGTCCTGCCGTTGTTAACCTCCGTATTAACTCCATTCCCAGGAGTTATTGATCGTACGAAAGGAAATGATGTCTTTCAGCAATGTGGTGCAACTTTAAAGAAGAGATGTCCTGTGTTCAACTGTTAATCTGATGTCAAAGTTACATTGCTCCAATAAAAGCTTTTCCCAAACATTCAGACGGGACGAGAGCTACTGTACGTGACAATGCGGGCAATTAAATACTATCCGTCTTCCTGATATTTACCGTGTCAATGTCAATGTCTAATCACAGGCAGAGCCACGGAGTTTAGACACATATTCCCCATCGCAAACATCCCTCCACTGCTGGAGGCGCCTTGTACAAACCCAGCTCTCTGCGTGTGGTGCTATTGGGAAGGTTGGGTCGTTTCATCCTCTGGGGATCATGAGTGTTTGTACACAATTTCACGGCAATCCCTCCAACAATTGCTGAGACATTTCAGCCTGGTAAACCTCTAGATCCACCGCGCTAGGGATGGCACACCTTTGTAAGTCCACAGCGACTGACTGGCTGAAGAGGCAATAGATTCCCGAGCACGCTCGACGAGGTCTCCTGTATGACCAGGACAAACTAGCATGGTACTGGCTCCGCCTTCATCTGCTGATCTGCTCAACACCCTCTGTTCATTTGGTAATCCGGAAGAGCTCTTTCCATGATTATGCTATCACAGAGAAACCGGCTGTTTCCACTGTGAAACGGGGATTAAAGCCAGCCTCCTTGAATTCAGACGGCTCACCAGCCACAGTGTACTCACCCCAACCACCAAATGAATAGATGTTCTCCAGAGAATTAAGAGCTGAGCGCAGAAAGACAAAGGAAGGTGAGTGAAAGCTAATGAAGGGGAGACGGAGAGGAGGAGTGATCGGTAAGAGTACGCTGGTACACTGTTATTTCTACAGTACGAGGACCTCTGCTTTCTAGTGGTATTTATTCAACACTTTTATTCAACGACAGCCCACAAAACCACGCAAAAACTATGCAAAATAATGAAAGTGAAGATGATATCACGGCAGTTTCACTTGGCGTTGCAATGGCGATCAGCTAAGAATCCTGCCTACACACAAAAAAAAGATTTTTAAAAATTGAGAAAAGGACCTGGTACCAAACGTGAGTTGAGACGAGTCGAACCATGCAGTGGAAATGAGGCATTAGTAGCAAAACTACTACAAATAGTTTAACCTGTCCATGCTTAGGAGTCAATTATCTCACGATCCTTCCCATGCATGAGACATTCTACCTCCAACAAATGGACACAACTGTAAATTTAGTTTGTGGTGCTCATCACATTTTAGAAATGAGGTTAAATAGATTCTTTAGTGGATTCTCTTTGCAGATACAGTGTCCCAGTTGCTCTGTATCATCCAAAGACCTCACTGTGAACTACTTTCAACTCCAAAAAATAGCCTTCATGAAAACAGTCGACAGTGTGTTCTGTTTTCTACCGTTTGTAGAAAAAAGCATGCTTCCTTCTTTTTCTCATTTTCATGAACCAACCCTGGTACCGTTTTTTTTTAAACCGTTTAATGTGGTCACATATATGTCCAAATGTACACCAATTATCTAAAACAAATAAACAGCTGTTCTATAAGTGTGTCCACTCATTCATTCTCCTGTGATTCAAAGCAACAAGTTCGTGGCACTTCTTCAATATTATAAATGAAATGGAACAGGCATTTAGCACTATTTAGTCTCGTCGCTTCAGCATGAAAAAAAGACAGAATCTTAATTCAAGTGAAAAGGCTTTCACCATCAAGAGACAATTTAATGCTGAGATGAACTCTTATAGTCATTTCGAGGCTGCACACATCACTGTGTGAAGAGTACACCAGACCTAAAGAAAAGTCAATTTCATGCTTTGTTTTCGAACAACAACATTTCAAAAGGTCTGTGGAGGTCAAGAGAGACTTAGAGGAGCTGCAGAGCCCTTCAAGGATAATTATCTGTCACGGTCAATGTTGCGAGCCGGATGACCTGTTACTGTGTGTGTGTGTGTGTGTTTGTGTGTGTGTGTGTGTGTGTGTGTGTGTTTGTGTGTTCTATTAACTGTGAAAAACAAAAATAGAGGAAGAGAGACTTCCTTTTCCCATCCATTTTTAATTTCATGGTCTCTCTTTGGTAAAAGACGACATAAAGGCTGTCAGGTACACACACACACACACACACACACACACACACCTACCTGAGTGTTTCGGTCCATTTGAGCTCCAGCTCCAGAGCCATCTTGTCCATCTTAAGTTTTTCTTCTTCTTTGGTGGTGATTAGTTTGGCTTCATGGTGACGCTTTTGGATCTCCAACTCTCCCTGTGAAACAAACAGACAGACGCTCGGTCAAACTCAGACACACAGACAGACGGACAGACACACAGACCTTGGTTGATGTGCCAGCGTAGTCTGAACGTTGCTCAGAGGCTTTTCCGTTCTGACAAGAATCCAGTTCTTTAGGCACCTCTGAAAACCTTTTAGATTTTCTGAAGCGTGAAAAAAGGTTAACGCCTTTTGGAGTAACGCTGCGAACAGTCAACACGAAATGTTGCGATTGGCAGTGTCAATCCAAAAACAGGTCCTTCAAAAAACCCACTCTGCCAAATCTACATTGTAGGACTGAAATGATTTGAAGATGAATTGAAGCGTTGATAAACCAAAAAATAAATCAAATACATTTGATAACTGATTAAATGTCATTTATCAAATAAAAGAACCAATTGTTTAATTACAGCAGCACAAACATCCGGGTTTGTTGCTTTTCTCTGTTTCATAAAGAATTCATGAAAATTGAATATTTTGGGTTTTGTACTACTGGTCAAACTGAACAAGCACTGGGAACTTTCACCATTTTAAAGACTAAATAAGTTATAAATTATTAGAATAAAAAATCATGATATTTTTTTAAATATCAATTAATTCAATTAAGCATAAAACTACATTGTGAAAAACACAAGACACGGTATGAATTATATTGAGTTTATATTGTGGATGGAATCAGTCCAAATACTGTGTGTGTGTACCTGTCCTATCTTTGGACAAGTGTGAGTTTTGCACCTTGTGAGGACATTTTTGGGAAGTGAGGACTTTTTTTCTCCTCCTCACTTCACTTCACTTGAAACCTGGGTAAGCTCAAATCAATGTGAAGAGTCCTCATAAGTACAGAAAAAACAGCTGTGTCAGCGTTGGTTTGTGCTGACCTGCAGTGCAGTCAGCAGGTTGCTGGTCTCCCTCAGTCGGGCCCTGGTGGCGTCCAGCTCCTCCAGCAGTTTGTCCTGCGCCTCCTTCAGTGTGGAGATCTGTCCCTCAGCTTTCCCGATGTCCTGCTCCCCCTGCTGCACCCCCTTCTGCAGCCGGATCACCTGCGGGGAGACGAGAGACGGGCAGAGAGAATTAACTATATTCACACCCTCTACCCGACTGCGCTCCGGGCTGTATCTCAGTGTGGCAGCAACCTTGAAACTACATCAGCATTTCATGTTCAGCGAGGTGGAATTTCCATCAAAAATGCACTCAATAACAATTTCTACAACTGATTTTTAAGTGAGCGAGGCCCATATACTTTTTGCCAACGTGGCAACATAGTTTTGCAATTCATCAGATCTTAATTTACCTCGACTTAGAGTGCACAAACAACAGCTATAAGGAGTGGCAGCGGGTTCGCTCACCGGAAAACAAAGCTTTCAAAGACCAGGGACCAGCAACAAACATTTGCTCTCTGTGTTTTAACAAACATGCACCACAATTAAAGGAGCAATACGTCATATATTTACTGTATTAAATCATACAATGACCATATGTCATCGATGCTGAGTTAAAGTACTGTCTAGCCGGAAAGGCCGGGTTGCCAGATATGAAAACAAATTGGCAAACCATGGAAGCAAGCTTTCAAACTCTAGATTCCAGAGATTAGCTTACATAAAGAAAAGACAAGTCACTAGTTAACGGCACGAACAACTCTCGGTGGTCCGTAATATAATCAGAAAACTAACAAACATTCAGGTTGAGGACATAGTTAGAGTTAAAAAGCTATAACTCTTGGGCTACATTTGGGTTTATACGGTGTATTTTTTCACATGGGTCCTTTGAGAAAGATGGGAGCTTCACATTGTGAAGGGACCCTGCCTCATTGTTCAGCTGGCAAAATGACTTGAAAACACAGTTTACTTCTCCTAAATGGGAAATACTGTTTATCATTTATGTATTATTCAAGTCACGCACATTATTAAGGATTCAGACTCCAGTGTCCCCAACGTTTGGAGGTCACAATACCGAGAAGAAGTTAAGTGAGTACTGAATGAGAAATTTATGACAAACAATGTTTACAAAACAAACTCGCCATTTAGAAGCTGATCACATGATCTGCAGTTGCAGTTGTTATTCCACAGCACAATAAGTCAGGTAAAATGTAAGGTTCCAGATGTTCTACCTCTTCGCTGGCTGCGGTGAGTTTGGAGTTCAGCTCATCGCTCAGCTCGTCCAGCTGCTGCCTGAGAGTCGTCTTCTGCTCCTCCAGCGAGAGGCGCTCCCTCTCGAACTGCTGCTCCAGCTCCTGAGGAACCCAATCACAAACGCACATCTGTCAAAGTAAGCTAGCGACAAAAGCAAAGGAGCATCACCGAGGAACTTAAAGCTAGAATGTGAGACTTTTACATACAAATGATCATCCGTCACATTCAAGCCCTTGCAAATTGAGTTCACACAGTGCTGATTGAGCCTATTGTCGCCAGGGAAAGCTCTCTTGTTTGAGTTGTGGCGTCTGTGGAAACATCCCTGGGCTGGCTCCCCTCGGAAGTGATGGGCTTTACGTCAAGCAGCTAAAGGGGGCAGGAAGTTGGGGAGAGACCATAGCGAAGGAACAGCTAGGAGTAAAGCGGAAGACTCATTCAAAACCCTTATTTTAGACTTAAAGGAAGCGCTCCTCTGGGGCTCTCACCTGCAGCCATATGTCATGGACAGTGTTTAATGACTCCCACTGCAAGAAGGTTGGAGACAAATATCACGCTTGAAGAGAAAAGTCTCTGCGACTAAATCAAGAAGTCACGTGCGGACGTGAGACAAGTTGTGCAGCTTTTATCGGATTTTAATACCATTGCTGGCATTTTTGCATCTACCAAGAATTTAGCATGGCTAAAAGCAGGAGGTGGATGTGCTGGAGGCTCAGGCTGACGCACTGAAAACAATCACAACTCACAACACAACTCTAATCCTTCATGTATGTGTAGCGTTCCCTCGGTTGTGTTGCAGATCCAAAATCAAAAAAAGATGCCTCCCTCGCTCCCACTGTGTTTGACATCCCATTCACTGAATTCATCCATGCAAACCCTCTAAAAATACGTGGAACTACTTCATTGTCCTTGACAGAGATGAGAGACAGAGAGCTCTAGCGTGCCATAATGAAGCTTATTATGCCGTCTGATGAGTGGGAAACGGTTTCTGTTATAGCGTGCAATGATTGCTGCTTTCCAAGGACAATTAGAGTCGAGGGAAATTGCTGTAATGTCAAATGACATTTGCCACCATTATTCATTACACAGGAGGACAGAGTTTGTAAAAAAAAACGTTGAGTGTATCGACGACTGTGTTCCATAAGAATGAATGGACCTTCTTAGAAATTCATCTGAATGGAAGAAAGAGTGAAAAATCACAGTAATCCACGTGTAATGACATCTTGTATTTCATCAGCCGCAGACTGGAGGAAGTGCCTCTGTTGCAACTGTGACTACTGACTGACACAAATATGTATCCATTAAACAGTTTGCTATGATTTGGTACAAAGAATCACAGATTGGCCTCAAAATTATTCAGTTTGTAAAATGTCAACTTTTGTCCAACCCTGCCGTTGCTTGCAATAGTTTCAACACCCTTACGCAACCGTGAAAAAACAAGAATGGGGCCAGTACCTGCCCACCGCCGGGCTACGATGAAGTCTCAAGCTACATCAAGATCTGTCCGATCTGCTGTTCGCCTAAAGGCTTTCTCTCCCTCATGTCCTCACTCAGGCTTTCCTTCACACTATTCCTTGCTCCTGAATCCAATGGTGAAATGGGTTTCAGACAGAAATCAGGATAACCAACTTCAAACGTTCTTCTATTTCTACATGTTACGTAGTTTCTTCTATGGATATTTACAAACTCTAATGCTGTGTTTTAGCTGCTGTGGTAAGGTTTTTGCTCGGGTAGATGTAATCCGTACAGCCCCTGATCTAAGGTAACCAAGGGGAAACCTCCGGGTCTGCCAAGGGAAGCCAATGCAGAAGTGCCATAAACTTGCATTCTTTGTAAAAGCCAGTCGGGGGCACCTCCAACCTGTTTGCAAAAAGTAGTCGGATTGTATAGAGGTCTATGAGAAAATGACCCTACTTCTCACTTGACTTATTCCTTCAGTAAAAATTGTAAAGATCAATGTATGGTCTCAATCGCTAGTTTCAAGTCTTCTTCAATACAACATGATGTTCATTTAGTGAATTATGGTCTCAATAAGAGTCAGCTGTTAACAGTACCTGGCGCCGCCACACCTCGCAGTTCCCCAGATCCACCATCTAGTCCAAATCTGGTGAGTTCTGGTTCACAAAACCAAGATGGCGAAGGCCAAAACACCGAACTCGAGGCTTCAATAATTTGCTATGGCTAATGTGTAAGCAGACAATTGGGCAGAAACAGAGAAACATTTTGAGTTGTGTCTCTATCCACCTGATGACTGCAGGTCCAATGTCCATCCTCCTTCCAGCTCTGTCTCTGTAGCTTGCTCAATGCTAGTTGCTATCACTGCTTGTCTGTTGTGTGGTAAATGGCAGGTAGCATACCGTCAGATTATCAGAGGGCTTTTTTGTTGTTGGAAGCAGCTAATGAGAGCGGTGAGAGTCAACCACAACAGTAACGTTATTGGCCATGAAACCGAAACAATAAGCTGAGAGACGCTACAATGCTTCATAGAGGTGAGAGGAACATTAGCGGTGGGTGATAATCATCTGTCGGTTTGTGACTAAAAGCGACCCCTCATATTAAACAAGCTCATTTAATCCATTGTTTGGATACAAATATTAATAAATGCAGCTTTAAACACTGCATTTTTTGACTATAAGTAAGAAAGGAAAGCGTGACAGAACTATCAAAGTGAAAAGCTGTTGAAACTGAGACAAGCCAGTCATTTTGATTATGGTTAGCTGAGGACTGGGATGATATTAATGCTATAAAATGTCTTCATCAGCTTCAAATCCTTGGTCATTTCCGACAAGATTTCCGACCAGTGCTCATTCTAAACACCAGAAAAGGTGAATTGTGCGGATAAAGCTCTACTATAGTGAGGCCCTGTTTTAACTTACAAATACAAAAAATCATTTCAATGCACCACCTCAGACACCCAAATCACAGCCATGAAATAGAACGAATCAATGAATCCAACCTACTTTTGTCATTATCTCAAAATTCCAATCTGTGGAAATCTCGATTGATACGTAAGGTGACTTCCAACAGTCTGATGGTATCGAGTACATTGGTCGATTCAGACAAACAGATGGGGAGGAATCTAATACGACACATCAGGATTCCTGTCATACCTCGCCGCTCGATATGGAGGCGCTGCAGACTATTCATTTAAATTCCAAACGCCAGCCTCCTCAGACAACTCTCATTTAATTTAAAGCGATGAAAAGAATAGAGGTGATGAAAGTAAAGGTGATTAACTAGACGTGATGAAACTAGAGTCAAATGGAGGGATGAAGAGGCATTTCATCTCATGTGTCTGCCACAATGATTCTGCAGAATAAAACATATCAAACCGGAGCGAGGGAATGAGAAGGGAATGAATTCTGCCTCCTCCCTGCCACTCATTCAATGTGGACATTTCTGCACCAACACCGGCAGCATAATCATGAAACAGAAGTGAACAATGGGGAATTAATGTGCATATCAGAACACGGTGCGGAACACGAGACGACAGAAATTGCACAGGGCCTGAGAGTCTGCATATGGAATGCATATCTGATGATTACGGAAATGCATAATGCGCTCCTCTTAACGTAGCTGTCCGCTCTGATCGGGTCTACTGTGGAATAGCATTTAAAACACGTCCTCATTATGCAACTTTGATGCGAGAGAATATTTGATCACTTGCCTCCACATGGCCGTGTGTGACTGGAATAAAGGACCCCGTGGAGATCAGGCTATTTCAGGCTGGTGGAGCCGCAAGCTTCGACTGCAAATTAGTGGTATAGGCTATGGTTCGGAACAGGTGGACTTCAGGCTCATTAACAGAGTACCAGGGCCCGGTTTGTAATCCTCGTGGGGGGAATTTCACCGTCTCTCATCAGATACAAGAGCCGTCGTGATGCTGGAAAAAGGGGTACTTGGTCATTTGAGCGAAAGGGAGCGAGTGTATGTTTTTTGAGGAGCAGCAGACAGAGTGATGCAGGTTGTTTTGTTGAAACCGGCCCAAAGAATCCCGGCCCGACCCGACATGAAGCCGCATAGTGAGTCCTAGCTCGACCTTTACCATTGACCACAGGAGCAGCTTTTGACATTTGTGACAGGATCTCCGACGTGTGCCATCTCCTACCAAATGTTCAGCACGTCCCCAACAACTTGCCATATATATTATAAAAGACGTTGCATAACATTTCTCCTCATTGCTGAGAGTCGGGGGTGTGTTCAAGGCAACTGCAGTCGGTGACGGGGTTTTCCAACAGCAGCGAAGAATCAATGAGACAATTGTCGACAACGTCAATGTTGATTACGGCACAAAGCATTCGTTCTCAAATGAAAGTGAAGGGAGCCAGCGAAGGAAAGGCACAAATTGGGAAATATGAAATTGTAATGAAGATAACAAATCAGTCTGTTAATGCAATAGAATATAACTATAAAAAATGCAATGAATGTAATGTTGAAAATCTTTTGGCTGTGAAGCAACTGAAGATACATTTGAATTCAACATAAAGAACTACAAACCTCTCTGAAACTGTACCAACAACTGTAGATTATGTTATTTGAATCATGCGTTACAGTGTAAAATGGTTTCTGGCATCTCCACAGGTGTCCTTGTGCATTTTCTAGTTTGTGTGGTTCATGTTAAAGGTGCTATAGACGCGCTTAGGAGCATTTCTATTGCTTCTCAACGGCTCTCAACATGGCGACGGCTGAGCCACAGCTAACAGTGCTAAAAGCGCTAACAGCGCTAATAGCCTGCTGACACATGACTCCACTTTATCTTTACATAGCAAATAGTCGTAATGCTCGAATAGCAAATTTAACACCTTAAAAAACACGGTGAAAATGTTCAAGCTCAACATGATAATATGAATCAGCTGTTTTCTCTGAAGTACCTCGAAGGAGAAAAATCACAACGGCTCATGAATCTGCTTTTGCTGACCTCACTTCAGCTAAAGAAGGAATAAACCTCACTGGTGCCCAAACAGAAACTCTCACCTTCTTCCCAAGGAGTAAAAAATACACAACATAGAATATGCAGTGTAGACAAGCAGTGTAAAACCTCCATCGAAGAAGTGGGTGTATACTGTATGTACTATGAGCTTCAGCCCTGTTAGGGCCGCCACACACTGTGCTCAGTAGCGTTGAAATATTTATGCTGAAAGTTTTAGAAACAAACACACATACACTCAGTTGGCTGGCAAATTCAAATCCCTCAGCTCACAAGCTCACATTAATGTATTTTATCGTTCCAATTTTGTCCCAATTTCGATCACCTTACTCACTTTATATTCTCCACGTGCAGATTTACGCGAAGTGAGTGTCATTAGCGTACAAGCAGGACCATGAATTTAAATCGCAGGGCCGTACACCCATTCAAATGTCAAAACTCCTGCACCTTTTCTGAGCCTTCACTTCCTGATGCATTCGAAAGATCTTAAAGCTCACCTTAATTAGTCACATAGTCATTGTGCCTTTATTAACTGCAAAAAAAGTGACAAAATATGTGGTGTAAAAATGTCCTTACAGCACAGAAAATATCTTGCACACATTTTCAAAGAACAGAAAATGAACCCACTATTTCTTTACCGTGCATTTGGCACACTTCCTGGCGCGCGTAGGTAGTGTGTTGATCTAATTAGTATTCGACTGTTTGTCGCACACTAAAGCAGCTGTGTGCCTTTGCATGTGACAAGGGAGAGTAGCAGATTTAGCAACGCCCCAAAAATAGCACGTTAGAGCTTCCTATCACCTGCGTGAGTCATCGGGCGCGCTGAGTAGAGTGTACACATGTGGATTCCAGCTGCCACGTCTCTCCACTCTGTTTTCATTGAGAACTTATTACTATTCGTCTCTTTTTTTAAATCTATTTTGTTATATTATATCACTGACAGAAGCTCTTGCAGGTTTCTCAACCAGCCCAGGTTATGTGAGCTCAGACGTGTTGTGGATGACATTTATGAGTGATAAATATAAACGTGCTCCCACGTCAGTAGGCTGCCTTTCCTCCTTTGCCAGCTTCTTAGTCACTGTTAAAGCCCCTTTTGATGTTTTTTAGTCTATAGATAACCTAATCAAATTGCACATTTTTTTTGCAGGTATCTGAGCCCCTCCACTTGCTCCACGTGTGATGTTTTCTTTTTTATATCGCCCTCTGCAGAGAAATTGCAAATACCAAACGTTTATTCATCATTTTAAAGGGGCTGCTTATTCGCTGAGTCATACCTTTGAAACCACGTTTTTTGCTCGTGTTGACACATATCAGAGGATGCAGGCATGTGCAATTATAAGCATCAGCTTCACCGACTCATTTTTTTTCTGCATATTTTAACAGTAACCACTTTGAAATATTTTTGCTATTTTTGAAGAAAAAGGTAAAACATATGCTATATCGATCCCTGCTATAGTTTTATGAAGCACATAGCCGGATAGAACTCAAAGGCAAAAGAACTTCTTGGGTCCATATGATGTCTTCTTTAAAAATACCCAGAGGGGCCTTTTAAATCGAATAGATTCTGTTGGTCCGGTCATTAAATCCAAGCCTTCCCCTGAAAAATGGTCCCTTGGTCGTTCTTCCTAGTTTAGCAGAAATAAACTCAAATAATAATCTTGTCCATTGGATATCACCGCGACCAGATTTCTGACATAGCTCCCATGTCACCCCTCTTAAAGAAGTACTTCGCCCAAAAACGATATAAATTGTACACAGTACTCGCCTCCCCAGGCTCTCTTTAGTCCCAGAAAAAGTCTTCTATAGAGTGACGTTAAGTGAGAGCGGAAAATGAAAAACTAAAGCATACCACTGCAAAAAGACTTCTGCAGAGGCCTAACGAGAGCATGCCCGCTCAAAACAAATTCCTCCGCAGGAAATGCTTAGTTTAGCGAAAATAGTTGTGTTTGTATGAGCCCACAGGAAGGCACAAGACACTTGGAGAACGCTGTAGAGGAAGCGTTTGTCAGACATTTTATAACATTTTTGTGCGTTGATTTGATTACATTCTTCATTTTCTGTTCTCCTTGACGGCATTCAATGGAGAACCTTTCTGGGACCACAGAGAGCCTCTGGAGTTGAGCACTATATCGACTTTATATTGTGTTTGAGTCTGATGATGTCTATAGTACACAAACAGTATAGTCACTGTCCGTAATGATGTTTGTTGATGTTTTCTACCACTGTTATCACCTTTAGCTGATGTAATATTCAGTTTTGCTTTTAATAATTTCTACAATCTGACCTTAAAAAGAGAGAAAAGGCTTAAATGTTAGTCTCAATGTCTTTGCACATCAACATTTACAGTCAAGTCTACCAACTGAAAAAGTAAAAAACGTTTCAAACAACAACAAAAAATGAGGAAATGATCTGCATTTCAATGCCTGGAATTCACTAGTTCCTTTAATATCTGTATTCATATCACGACAGAGAAGCTTCTGGAACAATAGTCAGACCTTCGTGAGACTTGAGAAATGTACAATTCAAGTTGAGTCACAAGGCTTTTTTTTTTTTTCCAGTTCTTGTAACAGTCAGTGAACAATGTGAAGTTAGCTCAGAGGTAAGAGGAGCAGGCTTGTGACCAGCAGAGCGTCTGTGGGGAGGTAAATGAGAGCTGCCGTCTCCTCATGAAACAACCGAACAAACAGTGATGATATACACTCTATTTATGGCCAGTGTAATGATCATGGTGTACCTCCTTCCATACACACACACTACACGACTATGGTCAGTGGTTTGGTGTTGATCAAACTAAAACATATGCAGACGCCGCGGGACGTCTGTCATCCAAAATCACCACTCATTTATTAACAAATATTGTGTAACATCAACAGACTGAAGTGGTGTGACAGGTCCAAGTCTTTTGGCAGGAGACAAATTCAAAATGCATCGAGAGAGAGAGAGCGAGAGAGAGAGAGAGAGAGAGAGAGAGAGAGAGAGAGACAGCTTGTGTTTTGACTGAGTCATTCCTGAATGTCCCACTCTTCAATTTCAAATTGGGCAAAAGAAATAGTGGAAATTGTGAAATGATCTATTCTATATTAATCACTTGATGTATTGATGGTTAGTTAGATCAATACCAAGACATCAAGCTTAATAAGCTCATCGCATGATTTGATGTAAAGAAGCAAGTGACTACAACAATCAGATAACTGTCGGGTGAAGTAAAAGCATAAAGCTGCAGAGCCTTACCTAGAGAAGTACTGAATACTACATGTACTTTGTTGCTATCTACCTCTGGTCTCCATACAGAGAGCGATACTTCTTCCACACTGAGGGAGAAACAAGCTTCTCAAAGACAGGATCTGTGTGGTTTGAGACGAGCCCGAAGCTTGATGATGCAGGATCAATTAAAACATACAGCTGTTGGTTTTCCTCCGGCTTTGAGCAATAAACGCTGATTACACAAAGACGCGGCGTTCTGAAAATTAAATTAATCTGGTGGATTCTTATACGTCGTGCCCGGCGAGCTCGCCATCTGATGCACCCCTCTGCCGAACATAGTATTATCCAGCATTCTTCCATTTCCGATAGCGTGTGTGTGTGTGTGTGTGTGTGTGCGGGAATGAGGGAGGTTTAATCAACGGCAGCATCGGCAGGAAACGCCTCCATCACATTCACGTACAACACAGACAACAGGGTATCGGTCTGGCCTTGGATATATATATCCGCGAATATATCTGCGTACGTGCGTACTCACAGCCAGCATGCGGTTCTTTTCCTTCTCCGCGTTGTTGAGAGCGTTCTCCAGGGTCACTCTGTGTTTCTTGGCGACTTCCTCCAGGACTCGGGCCTGGCTCTCCTTCATCTGGCCGGCCTCCTCTTCGGATCGACCTCGCATGTTGTTCACCTCCTTCTCGTGGGACGACTTCTCCTCCCGCAGGGTCTGACGAGGACAGAAAATACATATGCATGCACGCGTTGAGCAGGTTCATAAACATGTTTGGAGGTGAGCGTTATGATAAGCGACACACACACACACGCAGAAGGAGCTCGGGCTGACCTTACCCCCCATATGCTGTGTTTTTCAGCCTTTTTGTCAGTGTTTACTCAGTGAAACAGCCACGGAATCAATCCTGTATTCTGTCTGTATCTGTATCTGAAATCTGATTCCTCACAACTTCACTTCATATTTGTCATTCCTAAAGCATCAAAACCCAACAAGCTGAAAACAAATCCTTTTTTCCCCCCACACTCCATGTGGGATTATAGATAAAGGGGTTATTGATTGTGGCGCTGTCGACCCAATAATCACTCAGCAACACAACCTGATTCTAAATGGAGTCTTGACTTTTTGTTGTTGTTGTCAGCATCAGGCGTGATCGATGCGGTTAGCTGACCTTTCGCTATCGCCTGTCGAGACGATAACGGTGGCACTTGACATTCTTTAACTCTTTTACTCTTCTGGTAACAATTGTGGAAGTGGGGGTGTTGGAGTGTAAACTTCCGTAAATCCAATAGAGCAGGACAGAGCAGAATGATAGCCTACACTCTGAAATATGTTGGCTCCCATTAAATGAATCGGTCGGTCACCAACTGGGCTCAGAAAATAATGGAATTAGCTCATGATTTGCCAACTTTACGCCTTGGGAGTGATGATATGCTACTACAGTAGGTAGTAGGCTAGATGGCTCGGTGTGCTAATGTTTGCAGCTTGTTTGTGACTCTGCAAAGGGGATAGCAAAGCTTGCGAGCATGCTGATGAGTTCTTTGCCTGTTTGTGGATAAGTAAGAGGCGTGGTAGAAGCAGATTTTAAACTGGAGGCATAACAGAGGAACGTGGTAAAACGTAGGAATGGATAAAAGCCAAAAGATGTGGTTCAAAGGGCGCAGAAAAGTTGTGCTGATTTATAACCGAGATGGATATATTGAGTAGGAGACAGCAAGGGAAGAACAAACGCTGTCTGTACTCGGCTACAACGCACTAGGTTTGTCATTGGGACTCTGTTACGGCATGAATCACGGATAAGGTCACAGAAAAGAGTGGTGTTCCCGAGGAACCAGAAATAAAAATGTAATCTGCGGCCCATTTACTTTGAGTTCGATCAGGGGAGCAGCTGTTTCTTCATTGCATGAGAAGAAGTACACTTTAATAAGCCAAACTGTGCCGAAAAATAGCCACATGGGAGCAGTGATATCCGCTACTCGAGCTGACATTAGGCAGAGTAAAAGTCCCCTAAAGTGAGCCAATAAAGTACGTTTGAGAATGTTTCACGTTAGAGTGTGTATCAAGATTATCCGACAATGAGACCAGATAGAAAGTCAGTTGCTGATGTCTTTTTTCTTAATTTCCCTGCCTGTACGACACACTTCTGCTGACAATAACAATAATTCATGTTTTTATGCATTAAGATGTAACTCTTTGGTATGATGGAGGTTTGGCATGTTCAGGTATCTGCCGAACTATTTATCATTTTAAAGGTGATGAATAAAAGGACGAGATACTAGGGACGTCTCGATCGAGGTTGTTTTTGGCCGTGATCGGGATTCAAGTTCTCCCGGGTTTCAATGGAGGAGAACAGTGCTGCAACACGAGCAGGCCGAGGTGGATAAAGCACAGTAGAGTACAGTAAAGAGAGGAGCAGATTCTTTTGCTTAGCTTTACCTGATATCAATCCACTATAATATGCCCAGATTGGCCCTCGGAGTAATCCTTAGAATCAGTTCGGGACATCTCACTACATGCACTCATTTTGGATTAAATCCCTGGCACGGTCTGGGGACTTTTATATGCCAAACATTTCTTTTGTCAATTCCTAAACTCAATCATACGTGACAAATCTTTACAGCCACATCCAGAAATGGCACATTAACAATTCAATTTGTAATTTGTTTTGAAATCATTGGGACTCATCGACCAACGTCTGCTTGCCATATAAGAACACAGTGTTCCCTCATTGCAAACACACTTAAAACATACACAGCAGCCTTTCCTAAAACGCACACAATGTACGTTCTTTTTGGCCCCGTGTAAATCATTTTAACACCAGTGAGTATCTGGCACATTATTGAATGCATCAGACACTGGCAACAACGTGACAAAAAAAACCCCACCAGGGATCATATTGGTTTGTACTAATTGCTCCAAACCAGAGGGCTGTTTTGGAAATCTACCACGAAACGTCCATTAAGCTGGTCAAACTGAGCAAAACTGCTGAGTTGTCATATGGCCAAACAGACCCGAGGGGGACAATAAGAACAGCAGGGCATGAAGAGATCTTGGGTGGTTAATTTCTTCTTTTGCGGAAAAAAACAACAACATAATTGAGGAAAAGAAACTGTTAACAAGGGAGAAGGAAAAATACGAGCCTCCCATTCATTTAATGACATTTCCACAACGTTCTATAATTAAGTAAGACCACTAACATTACCTGAAATGTTCTTTCCCTCCCAGCTCGCCAATGTTGCTTATTTTCAAAAACAATTATTGCAAAAGTCGCTCATTAATGCAAAGAAGTTGGAAAATGCTTAACTGTGGAAAACACACTTTGATATTACCAGATTCGTTTTTTTTATTTATTTAATGATTGTTAGGTTAGAAAAGCCCCCGGCACCAGTTCTCTCACCAACAGCCAGATTACTGCGAGTAATCCACTGATGTCAGCTATCAGTCGAGCACTGGGGGGAGGGGGGCGTTGTATGCCGCCATAACAGGAAGGTGCCGTAAAGTTTTTAAGTGGTGCGAGACGTTCTATAATCCCGAGGAAGACGTTCAGATTCACAGCAGCCTCGCGCAGTGGGAGAACTCTGCCAGCTCCCAGAGGATTGCACAGCGCAAAGGTCAGCGATAAAAGGATGGCAAAACACACATGAAGAAGCAACACTTGACATTTACCGTCGGCTGTGGTTGGTCTGCTGACTACACTGTTCCTTAAATCGTCTGACCTTTAAAAAGAGGAGCAGCTTGGGTTTTTTTGTTTTTTTGCTGTTGTTCAAAGTTCATGAATGCACTGATCGACAGGTTTGAAACTTTCCACAGTTGGATGATTGCAGGTCTGTTTTTGCTCCCTTTTGCTCATAAGCCTGAAGATTTCTGAGAGCCATTCTGCAGCAGATTGACCGAAAGACGTATAAATTGGTATAAATTGACTTTTTTTTTATGCAAGGACTTATTCTCCAAACTATGAGCACGGACTCTTTTACTAACCAACTGTATTTGAAGGATAAAAAAACAGGTCTGGAGGAGAGTCGACCAAAGCTCCCGTCACAGCATCTTGATGGCTTATTGCTTATTCACCACACTGTTATTCCAGCCTGAGGTGAATACAAATGGCCCACACACCTTCTCCAGGGACTGGAGCTGTTGTTTCTGTCTCTCGTCCAGGGCTTGGCTCTGGCTCTGCAGGGACTCCCTCTCTTCCTCCATCCTCAGCACTTTGTCCTTCAGCCGGCTCCGCTCGTTGTCCAGGTCCCTGATCGCTGCCTCCTGGGTCATCTGGGTGGCCTGCAGGCTGCTTATCTGACCTATGACGGGACAGAGCCGACAGGCGTGAGCAGAATGCAAAGAGTAAAGCTTTGTCATCTGCATATTGACATTTTCGGGCGTCGGTTCTTGTTGATGCAACCACAACATCATGCGCTGAATAAACTGATGTCGGCATTTGAAACTTCAACTCAGTCCTGGATTGTCAATGAGTTTATTTAACGGAGTAAATTTCCTGAATTCCTATTTTGTTAAACCTCATTCATTCACCCTGACACGTTGTTCATGTGAGCCCATTCCTTGCTTTGGAGGCGGTGGCAGTAGCAACTATCCTGATGATGTCATTTCGTAGCGATTTCTAGGAGAAAGTATTGTTATGTTTTTCAAGACAATCAAAGACATTTTAGGGTTTAAGAGTTGGTATTTCTGTAAATCGACTTAAAATAACAGCTGAGTCACTCTCATTGCCATGTTTTTGGCTATTTTCCATTATTCTTCATGTCTGAAGCTATGTCAGAAGATGATGTCGACATTCTTAACCAACAAAGCTGTGAGTGATTCAACTTTGAGCTACTCGCTGTATCAGCACACACAGGCGGAAATACGGTCAAGATTCTGTGCGAGAAACACTCCATGTCTTCCACATCAGCAAGAATTTCTTAGTATGACACATGAGCTTACTAGATATACTCAACTGCCCCACAATGCATTGCGTCTCTTCAGACGATGCAACAACAGAGATTTTGAGCCAGGTTAAAAGCTGTTAACATGTCACTGAATTAAGTTCCAATATGTTTTCAGGTTAGAAAGTAATCATTGAGATTTCCAATATGTGGTCAGTTTATCAAAAATAACGTCTGTTTGGTAAATTGCTGCGACGCTCTCGCAGCGTCTTGCTCGAGCATACTTCAGTGTGAACACGGTGCGCTGTCATACTTACGTTCTCCACCCTAGATCTTATCTGTCTGCCTCACATGCAAGCAGCTCCAGTGGAAAGTGATGAAGCATCCTCATTGGGGGCGAGGAGTTCACAGGAGCTAATGGGCCGAACATAATTCTGCGCTGGGTTGCTGGTCTCGCTCACGCATTTCAGACAGTAATGTTTATGCAATTTTGTTGCACAAAGTACTGACGGAAAGACATCACCCGGTATTAGATCAGATTCTAACATGCGACCATTTATCCGACACGAGTGCACGAAAACAGACACCTTAAACCGGCATAATTGATGCGAGAAGGGTTTCTTCTGCCTCTGAGGGACTGATAGTACTATTAGTCTGGTTGTATGCAGCATTACGCCGTTAACATGTTCCACGCAATGATGCCACAGGCGACTTGAGAGGAGCTGTTAGTGGGTTTGATGTGTGAGCACGACAAGCCCAGGAGGGAAGGATCCTGAGGGTAGCGTGGGTGCAAGTATTAATTATGAATGCAAGTCGATATGAGAGAGAGGAGAGGGGTCTTACTGGCTTTGAGCAGTATTTCAGTCGCTTGCTGCTGAACTCGGTCTCTGGCTGCCTCTAGTTCACACTCGGCTTCCTTCTGACGGATCTCCACAATTTCGGAGTTCTGGGTCACCTCGTCCAGCTGCTTGGTTAAGTCCTGGAGAGGAATCAAAGCCACAGAGAATAAACACACCCAGTGGCAGCCATACCTGATGAAGGGGAGAAGACCATTGTGAAGTGCTTGCTGTGTCTCCTCAGTAATCAGCGGAGAATATAAATGATGGAGAAAGGAAACATTGGCATCAAAGCGCTTGTATTGGCACTGAACAAAGTTTTGGCAGTGAAAAATAAAACACAGGCATTGAGAAATAATCTTCCATCAAGCTTTCCATTAAGAATGAATGTAACACACTTGTTCCCGTTTTATTTACAATCTCAATAAACAATCTTTTCAATCAATTCTTTCAACGTTGTTTATTTTTAAGCTGACATTTATATTCAGTCAAACCAAATGTCAAACCAGCACAACGTCAGTTAAAAGTTAACTTCAGCCCCGTCTGGTTCTATGTGGAAAAAAACACATCAGTTAATTAATTGTTCTGTAATTAATCATGTTCGACACGTTCAGACCTCTAACACAGTGATTCTCACAGTGGTGTCTGTGGCTCTCTGCCAGGGGGTCGGTGAACATTTCTCACATTCATTCCTTTCAATCATCTTCTCTGTTGAAAAAAAAAATAGGCTATGACAAATCATTCCAAGGGACTCTGTCTTGTGAGGGGCCCTGAGCTGGAAAGATATTGAGAATTGTATTTTTGATTGATCATTCATAAAAGTACAATGCATCCATATTTGACACAGTTAGAGGCTTTGAGAGATAGATTAATGGCTACTGGGATGACGGAAACATCCAAATGCTTATGATTAGAGAAATCAGAGTTTAAAAAAGAAAATTATGTTATGTATGTGTTGTATAATAGTTATGTTGCATCAGTTGTGGATGTAAAGTTTGAAGCCCACAGTGAGTTTTCAGACATCTCGGACTTCCATAGCTAGTTTGCACAGAATGTAGCATATTGGTAGCTTATTACTAACACTGAGGATCAAGAATGTAAATGCTGTCTGCTGCTCAATTAATAAGAACCCGACATCAGACACAAACACACACACACACACACACGCACACACACACGCACACACACACACACACACACACACACACACACGCACACACACACAGTGCAGTAGCTGTGTGATTTAGCACTCTGCCGGAACTCATGAGGGGCAATTTCACATCTTTCAATCCCATCAAACGGCCTGCCTCAAACTTAATTACTGCTGCCACGGCTAAGACAAAGAAACCTCAGTGTGATAATAACCACTGAGAAGTCACACACAAACTACACATGGTCGTGTGTACGTGTGTGTGTGTGTTCTGTCCATCTTGTACATCCTTGTGAGGTCCAATCAGCGTTTTAGAACTTACAATCTCACGTTTTTCAAAGGACTGTTTGAGGGTAAAGACTTGATCTGAGGGGTTATGGTTGGGGTTACGCAGGTTGTTGTAAAACAAGATAAGATTAATCTCAACAAGGGTCCCTCAAAAGTGCAGTGTATAAACACGAGTGTGTGTTCTTGTATGTCTGTCTATGTGAGGACCAATGTGAGCTTTAGGTCCTCACTTCTTCAAAGAGCTGTTTGAGGGTTAAAACATATTTAGGATTGAGGTTAGAAGCAGATTGAGGTCAGGATTGGGTAACAATTGGTTACCTATATCACTGTGATGGTTAAAGTTATGATGTTAAACTGTCTGTTATGTGAGGACCAATTTGAGTTGAAATTGTGAGGGAAAGTGGCATATATGCTGTTCAATCCTCGGTTCTTCAGAAGGCTGTTAAAGGTTAAGTCTGCCGTCATGCTAAGACCATTTTTTCCAATTGAACATGGAAATCTTCACACAAATATATACTTACATTTCTTTTACAAGGTAATAAAGTAATTTCCTCCTCAGACACGTTACTGTACTTATGAGCACATCTTGCAGAAACAGGGATTACAAGTGCATTTGCTGGGGTCTATTTTTAGCAATGGCTAGGGAACATATTTTCTCATATTAGTTTTCTACAAGTACAGTGCACAAACCTGTGTGTGTGTGTGTGTGTGATGCTGGAGGAGGTCAATAGTTTAATCAAATGTAGCTCTGTTGATTTAAACAGGCTTGAACAGAAATCCCATAGTTGCTGTCATTACCTCTGAATCACCCCTCAGCATATTAAATATACAGTAACATAAATCACACACAAATGCTCACACACAGAGCCTCACTTCTGTCAGTCTTGGACCTGTATTGGACCTGGCTGAACCCTGCATTTACATTTAAATATAAAAGGCCCCGGAAACTGTCCTTTCAATGGTGTATTGTTTTATCCTGCTAAAAGCTTCCCCCAACCAGTCCAGATGGGCTTTACCTGAGAGTGAAGTATTTAGTCCAAACACAGTGACAGCAGCAATTTAACACAGCTTCAAGTGGAGTATTTCACTTGGGGGCTAATTTGTCATTTTTGGTCTGCATATTTCTACAGACGCTTGTGAACAGTCCACGATTAATTACGTCTGTCTCAGTTACTCCGAGCGATCATTTGCTTGCATGTCTCTGGAGATTTGCCCACTAAATCACAAGCTAAAGGAGGACGACAGAGAACACCGGAGCGAGAAGCTGTAGCATCCCGACATACAAGTGCCTTCGCCTGTGTAAAGTTGATATTTGATGCGACAATTTCTACCCATGAAGTATGCCGGCACAGTAATTATGCCTCCTGAGACGAGGGAACATTTTTGCTTTGGTGCAACATTTTAATTTTCCATAGTGGAAAGAAATTTAGTGAAGAGAGTTAAAAATGTCACTCTGCATGAGCAAAGTGCTACCTTTCAGAAGCCGAATGATTACGAACTCTAGGCGAGAGGATGAGATGTGAGTATTGTCAAGATCAAAACAAAGATGTTCATTTTTGCTGCGAGCTCGTTCATTTAAAATCTATCACCGAACAGCAGGAGATGGAGGATTAACAGATATGTTCATAGATTGAGGCTGTTATTAGGAGATTATTGTGATATTACCTTGGTAACAATACCAGATATCAGTCGTGCACTTTGTGAAAGACTAAAAAAGATGAGATCAACTTGTTTCTACCCTCTGAAATCTGCTTTCTTGAATCATATGAGAGAATCTAGAAGAGCTGTCAAGTGAAGTTGGTTTCAAGCTCTCTGCTCTGTTGCTCTGTTGTCGTTTCTTATCTGGGTTACAGTTAATTGCTCTGAAAACGAATGGAATTATTAACCCCGGGCACACACCATCCGCGGCTGACCTTGATAGCATTCTCCGTAACGCTGAGAAGGGGAGCGCCCCCATCACCTCGTCTGTGCAATCAGTGAGGATTTCACACAAACGTCACAGAATCTCATGACAACTACAAAAAAAACAACTGAACCAATTCCCCTGGAGCACATGTCAACTCTATTTTCAACGACGGAGATAATATCATGTGCGTCTATTTCCAAAGGCCGTACAGAAGTCAAGAGAGTAGAAAGATGAACACAGCATTGCTGTTTTTGTCCAACACAGAATGCATGCCACACTTTAATATAGAGGTGTACCAAACAGAAGCGTTGAGGCTTCCCTCATAACGTTTATGTTCAAATTCTAAATCAACATTTAAATGCTGCGCAGGTCTAATTTTTTTTTTTTTGCATGTCTATTTTTTCTGTTTAAACCCAGCATTTCTGCATCGTCGTAGATAAAGTTTAGGCTACACTAATATTATTAGTATGATTCTATTTGAAGAATTAGATTCCAGTGGTGGCTGCATATTGTTTCCTAAATCCTATGATCCAAATAATTCCAATAATAATCCAGAGCTTTGTAGAGTCTAAATTTATTAGAAAAAGATAGACGGAAATGATTTCCAAAAATGACAAAACTAAATTACGCTTTAATCCATATTTGTTGGCGTTTAGATTTTTAAAAACTATATATTTTGCTGCAGTCAAAGTTTGCTCTCCCGCTTGCCACAAAGGCGTGTGGTCCAGCAGCAATCTACAAGTACCACAAATGTATTAATTATATCTATATAACCACGACGACGTCATCAAATATGACGACAGCTTCATTTGAAAACCTTAATAAAAGTGACATCCAGTATGTCCAAAAAAGATACTAAATGGCATCAAAACAGCCAAAGATTTGGGACAGAAGACTTGAATGGCTCATTTGCATATTTGATGAGGGGAAAAGAGTGAAACTGGTGAATCCCAACCCCATTTTTGCCATTTGCGTAGCTTCCACGTGGATAAACGCTTGTGGATGCGTGGGGGCTATACACAAACGAAAATAGAAAGTCCGTTGAACATCCACTTTTTGTAATTTAATCTGTGAATTGGACACCATGCTATCCATGAAAACTGTTCCCCATTTCTTCTCACGTTCATCCCATATACAGCCTTTATTTTATATACCCAATTTATCATCCATCACAGAGGACACATTTTGTAGGCTGTCCATAAAAGCTGCATCAGAAGACGGCCAATCAAAGACTTTATTGGATTCAGTTACAGGATGTTCTGTTACCATTTCACCATCCATGTCCCGTCTCGTCTTTAAAATCCACTTGAAGCAAAAGCATGTGACTCCAAAGATGGCGTTTGAATCAGGCGTCTGGGGCTCAGACTCACCTTGACGGAGCTCTCGGCCGTGGTAAGGGACCCCTGAAGCCTGTGGGACTTCTCCCGGTTTTCCCGAGCTTCATCCGTTATCCTGGCCAACTCAGTCCTCAGTTTTCCGAGGGTTTTCTGGAGCGCCGCCTCCTGAGTCTGGAATTCCCGCCGCAGCTCAGACTCGGTGCGCTTCCATGCCAACAGGTTGTCGGCAGTCAGCTGCTGAGTTCTCTTCATGGCCTCCAGCTCGCGTTCGTAAAAAGCCTGAGCCTGAGGAAGGACAGACTGGTGTAAAAAAACACCTAAATCCAAACAAGTAGAAAACATTAGGCCTACGGCATGGAAACTGATCTTTAGTTTAGTTTTTTACTTTTCCCTCTCTCGCTTTTCTTTATAAATAAATTGGGAATGTAATTGGAAACCGTTTTGGGCGATTGGAAAAGCTTTCTCATCAAAATCCAATCTCATGTGAAAGTAATCAACACGAGTAAAAGTTTAAGCCAAGCTGTCTTGGCTGACAGTGTTCATTGTCAGTGAGGAGTTTTTTAAAATTGAAATGAATAGCTTTTAAATGCAGTAATTAAATCGCTGTACACACATCTGAAGATCACAGCCTTCATTTTGAGCAAGGTCAAAATAATAGTGCAAATAAATGTAATTGTGGTTCTTTTTAAACCATCACTTACTTTGGCAGAGCCTGTTTTACTTTCAGCAGCACCTTGGAGCGTAATGCTAAAACAACTCAAGACATACCAGCTGAGACATCTACAGGACAGCAATCATATACTCCCTTGATCTTTGGACAAGTTGTGCTATCAAGATATATTAAAATGAATGTTTCAAACAGAATATTTAGATATCTTGTCAGTAATACTTTTCTGATTTGTTATTTAACAAAAGCTGAATTTCAGACATCTTTCGGGTTGAGGAGGGATTCAAATTCAGAAAACATGAGCATGATGTGAAGCCTGACGTTTGTGGCCTAGAAAATGAATAACCATCCATTAGAAAACACATTTGCCGATGCACTTGCTTATCATCTGATTATGAACAGGACAGACTCCCCCATCATGCATTTCTTAAGTTTATACATAAATGTATTTACTTGATAAATGTACCTGTTTAGAACACTTCATAGATGTATTTGCAGTGTAATACTCCACCTCAGAAAACAGAAAGCGTTTGCAGTGCGTGAGCAGCAAACGTCCGCTACAGGCTGCAGTACCTTGCTGAGTTTGGCCTCGTACTCCTCCACCAGTCTCTTCTTGTCCTGTTTGAGCTCCTCCACCCGCTCCGTCAGAGAATCCACCTGTAACAGCACAACGTGAGAAGGACAGAGATAAAAACTACTTTGGTCCAGTTCTTCCTCTCCCCTCCTTTGGTGTAATTGCAGACCACGAACAGACAGTACATATGGAAAGAGTTTGAGTTGATGCAGCAGGTTAGGCAACAGAAAATGATGTAACAATCACAGCCGTCCCACTTTCATCCGGTTGTCTCTGCTGTGATTTAGTTTGTTGCTGCGCCTTTCATTTCTGCTCTACTTTCGCAGCAGCGTGTGCGTTACCTCGGCTTTGTGGAGCTGCCCCAGTTTCTCCTGGTCTTTGCTGTAGTTTGCGTTGTGACTCTGGTGGCTGCGGAGGAGGTCCTGGACCTCCTGCCTGTGCTGGCCCTTCAGCTCCTCCTGAGCAGCCCTCTTCTCCTGCTCAAACTGGTTCTGGGCCTGGCTGAACGTGCGCAGCTTCTCCTCGAAGGACCGTCGCATCTCCTCCACCTCCCGCGACATGGACACCACGCGCTGCGTGTGCTGCCAAAGAAGACAGGAAGACAAGACTAAGCTTACAGGAGGGTTGATATATGGGTCGGTTGACGTATTACACTGTAGTTAAAACCTTTGAAAAAGCTCTAAGACAGGTGCTGATGTTCCGGCTCGGAGGGTTTTGACCTTCTGGCTGCTCTGAATTAGAACTGAAAACCAGCAAACACACTCAACTGAAACCCCAACATCTCAACAGCAAGCGCTCTATAAATATGTGCCCACAAATATCACAAAAAGGACGTGTTTAACACCAATGACTTACAGGGTGGTCTCTACAGTCACAGTCTCATGAAGCAGGCGAGGCAAATGATAAACATCTCTCTAGGCCAGATTTACATGTACAGATTCACGCCTTTCATTTAATTTGCCCGCACAGTCTGAAATTAGCATTTCACTTATGAAGGCAGCAGATAATTACACAATCAGCGACACGCGCTAACTGCTCGGTGCAATTTGTACCTGGAAGCACAAAAGCTCAAAGGGTTCACTCCAATGGGACCTTTGTGCAACACAGAGACCTCGACCCAGCTCTGGAATCAAACAACGGGAGAATTTGATCTGATGCAGAAAGTGAACTATTGATAAATTAAGTTCCAGACATGCAAGCTGACATTCGTCAGTAACCACTCGTGTGATAACACGAGTACGAACACACCTTTGCATGAGCCTTAGCATGTTGGTTCTTTAAATGTCACTAAAAGTCATTTGTCCAGTCGTTTTATTCCATCCATTCCTTGTTCCTCAACACAGAGCTGCACATCTTCTCCCCACTGGATATAAATCGATATAATAATGTCATCCATCTGTCTATTCATCCTGTCGACTACTGTATTGATTTGTAGCAATGTTCACCATCCATACACACACACACACACACACACACACACACGCACACACACACACACACACACACACACACACACACACACACACACACACACACACACACAGAGAAAAGGTCAAACCCATTAGCTGACATGGTAAGTGCAGACATAACACAACAGTCAGGCGGATTTTAAGCAATCTTTTGAGGAATTAGTTTAATTGGGCAAGTTTTAATTAGTCCGGAGACAAAGACAATATAAATATACATCCGAGAAGACGCAGACAGTGGAAACAGCTGATCAGTCATGTGAGTTTATTGTTCACTACATCAGAATTTATAAGGCAACGGCATCATCTCATTTAGCGCATCAACTCTTTTTAGATAAAAGGTAAAAAAAACACCTATTTTTTTGCCCAATTGAAGTTAAGCAAATGTTGTTGTTTCCACACAGCTTTTCTGATGCAATGCTTCAAAATGTGTGAATGGAAAGAAGAAGAAGAAACATTCCTTTATTAGTCCCACAGTGGGGAAATTATTCTCTGCATTTGACCCATCCCTGTGTATATAGGGAGCAGTGGGCTGCCAATGACAGGCGCCCGGGGAGCAGTTAGGGGTACAGCGTCTTGCTCAGGGACACAGGACAGCCGAGGATCGAACCTGTGACCTTCTGGTTGGCGGACAACCCTCTCTACCCAGTAAGCCACGGTCGCCGCTAAAGTGTGCTGATTGAAAATCAGTTGTTAAAAACCATCGTGGGAGGTGCTTGACACGTGCCCGAGTCAGATATATAAAAAATGCATCCGTCTTTCCAAGATGCAGATGTAATATTTACGCCTCCGCACTGTAACTATGTCAGCAAGGGAGATGTGGAAATAGCCGCTCACAAGATCTGCACACTGTGATATGGCAGCTGAGGTTACTCTGCATTATAGTGAACTGTTGCAGCGTTTATCTGATCCCTGATCAGTTCAATCACTGAACGATCTGCGTGGGTATTATTCATGTTGTTGTGTTGACTGCATTCTCTGCTCAGGTAGACATTACTGCACTCTATCTTTACATAGAAAATAGTTGTTTGCTGCTATATTAACGCTCTGAATTTTGAATTAAGCACCATTAACTGATATATTGTTGTAACTTTAGTAATAAAAGGAATGTTCTTCTTCTTCTTGTTATTGAGCAGTTACCAAACTGGTTGCTCCAATACGGACTGAAATCATATTTGTGATCAGGCCAACTGAGACACATACTAGGCTAAATGTCACAAAAGTGCATTAAATCTCATCTTAACTTTATCCGCAAACGAGAAACTTGAAATAACAGGTGAAAAAGGAGCTCAGATCACTAAACTCCTCAGCCTCACAACAGCAGACAGAACCAGACATTAGTACTAATTACCTGCAGCATCAGGCCAGGCACCGCTGCCCACACACACACACCCACACACTGCATCATTCCTCTGTCTACCTGAGCCTCAGTGCATAGCTGCATGTCCTCCACCCTCTGACGGTAGCTCTCAAACTCTGCCAGCGCCTGTCTCTTCATCCTCTCGTGGAGCTCCATGGACTCCTCCAGAGACTGGATCCGCCTCTTCAGGTCTATCTCATCGCTGATCTTGCTCTTGTACTGTTGATTGAACAATGGAAAGTATTTGAAATCCTCATGTGACGGCGCAGCAAAGCGCACATAAGATCATAGGATGCATGTGCGGGATCGTGTAACCCGAAAGGAAGTAGTTTGTGAGGAGTTAGCGGATATGTTCAATGTTGCAATGGGAAAAAAAACTTAAAAATTCCAACCAGATTTCGTTGACATCTATGAACATTTTTCATGTAATCTGCTGATGCATAAGCCACAGTAACAAACATGACAGGAAATATATATCATAATAATACGGTCTGCTGGGCGAGAGCAAATAAACAACGTGTATTTCTGAATTAGATTGTGTAACAGACATAGACTTTAGATTTGATGGTGATTTAGCTTCATTCATGGTTGGTCACATTGCTGTCAGGGAAGCAACTAATTCCCACAAGGAGAGATGACACATAGATGTAAATAATTAATATTCAGCAGATTGAATATTGATGAGTTCGTTTTGGATGTGATCTGGGCTCTCCGGCTCTCCGGCTGCCATGTGATAGCGTGCAGCTGCCGTGCACAGAAATACTGTAGTTTAGTGAGCTAAAGACGACTGTAAGTTATACAGCGATGCCGTCTCATCTTCACTGACTGACCTGAATGTGACCGCGTTTCTAAAGAGCCCCGCCGGCTGTTGAAATACTTAAAGTCTTGAATCAATAGTCAAAAAGTAATCACAGCCCACTTATACCATAGAGTAGAAACTCTTGCTCCACTAGTCCATCAACAACTAATGACTTCTAAAAGTAATACTGTAATATGCATTTACTTTTCGCCAGCAGGAAGCAGTGACTGATTACATTACTGATCTAACTTAATGTTTATTTATACCCATCAATGGGCACAGTTTGGATGTACTTGTTCCATTATTATGCTACTTTATACTTCTACTCTACAACATTTCAGAGGCACATATTGTACCTTTTACTACATTTATTGATGCATTTATTCACAAGCTCCACCTTCACCAACATGAATCTTTCAATGATCATATGTTAATGATAATACAATTAAAATGACTGTCATTATCATCATTATTATTAGTTTTAGAAATTGTAATAATAATAATAATATACATTGTTTTCCAAAATGGGCCATTTTGCATAATGAGTACTTTTACTTTTGGTATATTTTGGTATGTGACAATACCTTTGTACTTTTATGAAAATGTTCTAACTAAATGTTCAGGAAACCAAACATCTGTGGTACCCTGTGTCCTTACATCTAAACTGAACATAAACATGGAGGACATGTCTAATCAACATAGGACAGACGGTATAACTCAGACAACATCGACTTCATTCAAAAGTAGGACATCAGTATCTAATTAATTACATCAAACGTAAAGACCTGTAGTATCTTCTCCCTGGTCTCCGACAGAATCTGCTGCACCTCCTCTTCGTGGGCCTCCTTCAGAGTGGCGATGGCCGCCTCGTGTTCGTCGTTTTTCGTGTTCAGTGCATAGATAACCTGCAACAGAGAGGAGAGAAACCTATTAGCTGTCAGACATATTCATAATCAGGAGTTATTACGGCATTACAAACCGGTGGGGGACGAACTGCACCTCTTCACAGCTCGGGTTCCACCAGCACGGACTGTGCTGAGACTGCTGTGTTCGAGATGTGTTGTTTAAAAATGAGAGTGGAGTCTGCAAATAAAACAGCGGAACATCACAGCGGGAGGTAAAGTGGGGGAAATATGAAGACGACAGGAAGGTTGATATCAATGCTAACACTGGATATCTTTAAATGTATTCTGTGATGGAGAGAAAAGACAACCATCATAATCAATTCTACTTGTGTGCAATACTTAGTGCTCAGGTTAGGATTTAGAATACGCACTGTAATAGATTTAAAATACTTCTAGGGTACTTAATATATGGCAACACTTTTGCAAAGATGTACATCATTTCAACCCACCCTCACTCCCACCTTGGTCAACGCCCCTCGATGGCACTCTTCAGTATCTGTATGAGAAGCGTGCAGATTTAAACTAAGTCCAATACAAACACATCCGCTTCTTTATTCAGCGGTCAGAGCGCCTGAGGGCGTGGAGGTTGGATGGGTCAAACAAACACAGGACTTTCACAGAGGAGATCGCTGTTCGTATCCTGTGAGAAACAAAGTCAGCGTTGACTTCTTCACTGTAGTTTTGTTGCATTACTTCTGTAGTTTACCAAATGCCTTACAAATGTATTTTCCTAAACCTGTGTAAGTGTAAGGAATCCTAAAAACTGAGTAAATCTACGTCGGAAGTTCATTTTGTAAAAAAGAGACTTAATAAAGGGCAAAAACGGACATTTCCACAACCGATGCTTCACAGTCTGAAGGCTCGTCGGGCTCCTGACCAAGTGCCAGTATGTGACGAGTCGGGAGTGAGAATGTGTTCATAGTTTCATTGCCGTTGCCCAACGGCAGTTCTTCCCACAAGTTGCAGCAATCATTTACAATTTACAATTATGTTCCTCTTTTCCAAATCAGCGTAGATTAGCTAATCAGCTGAGAAATGCAAATCAGTGCCGTATGAGGAGTAAATGAGTCTTCAGGCTAGCTGGTACACAGCTGCATGGAGCGGCCGCTGTTAAAACCTGGACGTTTCCACTATTGGCTCGGAAGCGCCACTGCTGCTCCCTCCACACTGATAAATTAAATTAATCGGTCGATGCCTCGTATTGCTGGGGATAAAAATAACACGCGCAAACTGTTGTGCATGAGGTTGACCTTTTAAATCCGTCCCAAAAATACATGCAGCCATCCAGCGAGGCGAAATCGGACAGCACAGTGATCCCCTGCTCACAGGCAGAGAGCAAGAGAGAGAGATCGGGGACAGAAATGGGTTTTTACATTTCCACATGAAGAAACCATGAGAGACTCTTCCCCACTGCCGTGAGAAATGGAGCGATGTGTCGCCCCTTTGAAAAACCAAGTCAACGATTCGGCACATTGAACTGTGGGAATGCCTTTGTTTACTCTGGACCAAAGTCCATCAACAGATTTAGTTCAAAGGGGGGTGCAGGGAGAGAAAAAAGGAGGGCAAGAGCTTTCTTTGAAACAATGACATCCACTTTTTATGCCTCGCCGGGAGATAAAAGGATTTAGTTTGACAAGTGCTGGTGTTGTTTTGTTGTTGTTTTAATTCCTGTGTGTTTATTCCCTCCACACACTGCTGACAGCCACAGAACTTTACTCAATAAGAGAAGACACTAAAGACACAGTATAATCAAGAGGTACTCAGCCATGGGAGTTATTCACTGTGCTATTTGAATGTACTAACCTCTTAATGTGAATATCATCATCCCCTTTTGTGCCTGTATGATGAATATTAAACGCATTATTTTTTAAGTTATATCGTTTTTTATATATTTGACTTTTACTTCAAGCCTAATGTGTTTTGCATGATACAGCATTCAACAGCTACTGAGACATTTCACTCAAAACCACAAACATTAACCTCATGGCGGCGCTCGAGAAACGGTCAGACAGAAACTAATAAGGATTCATCCTCTTGGGAACATGAATGCAAAATGTCATGTTAATCCATCCAATAATTATTTTAATATTCAAGTCTCGACCAAAATCAGTGGCCAGACAGACAAGTAAAGGGGATAAAAATGGAAGCAGTGAAGGGAGTTTATTCATATTGACTAAAATCACAAGCTTGTTCCACAGGGTTTCGCAATCTGTCCCGTCATTTGGACCGAACTGCAAGGAGCCAAATAAAGCTGAGAAAATTAGGTTTACTCCAAAATTAAACATCTTTTCCGCCACACGTCTAAATTATTCAGTCCCCTCAGTCTCTCATCAGCTTAGGAAGGGAATGGAGCAGACGTAACAGTTAGAGGAGCTAAAATCTCCATAACATCCCGAGAGTCATCGGCACACTTCTGCACACGACGTGCACTAATCATAATGCTGTGGGGTCCGCTGATACACACACACACAACAAACACACACACAGTGCATGCACTTACATGTATACACATACACGAGCAGAGACTGTCAAGATCCTCATGAACCAATACACCCGCGTCGAAACACATCAGCCTATTGTGCCCGACAAATGGTCAGAGAGACGAGGAGGCAGTGTGTGTGTGTGTGTGTGTGTGCGTGTGTGTGTCTTTGTATGTGTCAAGGAAAAAGACAATGGCTGCCTGAGAGACAAAGGCTGCCAATATTGTCATCATGAGGGATTAGTCGATGTTGGATCTTGCAACATGCAAAAAGCAGATATTATTCTGACGCGGGACTTCAGATATCAGACAGTAATTGGGGTAAATATTCACAATATTTAAAATGTAACCGTATTAATGGGATAAATTTCGATGAAATTTCGATGAATGTATTATGATGTAGTTTAAATGATAAAGAACAACATCCTGAATACATAAGCATATATATAGTCTGTATAAAACTAGTCCACCATCCTGACTTTGGGGGCTTTGTGAGGAGTACAATGCACACTATTTAGGGGACTTTCTCAGCTTGAACTGATCCTCTCAGGCGGTGCTCCCTCCCAGACTAGGCGCTTGTTCAGGCAGTACCACAGCCATAAAGCAGGGCCTGCCTTAAGGCGGAATTATCTTTGTCGAGGTGTGTTCAGCTTACGATTTAACCCTTTGTCACACCACCGGATGTCTGCATCATGCAGTTTTGTGCTATGTACATTACATCCATTGCACAGCAAGGGCTGTGAGAAAGTTAGCAATTTGTAAGACTCTAGATTGTAAAATTCATCCATCCATCCATCGCTGTACGCAAAGTACAGCAACACCTTAATGGAGAAGCACCATTTTGCCTTAGATATGCATGATTCCAAGCTGTAAACACACCTTATGACCAACATCCAATACTCGCTCTTCTTTAACTTTGTCTCCACCAACTCCTGAGGTAAACATGTGGCTCTGATAAATCCTCCGCAGTGTTCACCAGCTGCTAACTTTGTCAGTGGTTCCGTCAGAGCAGAGCTTGCTTGCCGGGGCTGGAAAATGAGGTGTCAGAGAGCTGTGAGAGGCTGAACCAAACATAAAGTCGTGGGCTGTGGAAACCAATGATGTGTGCTATGAACAGACTGGGATCACAATGCCATCATGAAGATGAAAGGCTGAATGTTTGGGTTGTTCCTTTTGGTTGAGCACCATGGTAGATGGCAAATTCTTGTTTTTTTCTTTGCATATATTAAACCCTCTACATGCACATTAAACATTATTATATACATGCAGTAAGAATTTTAATTATTTATTCATTGTTTACATGCTTTTAAAGCAGCCAAAGTGCTATAGCCTGTTTTGATTACACATTGTTATTCTGCTGTACCATATAGTTATATTTTTGGACTTTTGGGAAAAGATCATGTGATTCAGAATAAAATTAACGATGCATTCATTGTTTAATAGAAACTGCAATGTCAGCTTCAAACACACGCTTCCTTTTACTTCCTTTTGGTGTGTGTGTGTGTGTGTGTGCGTGTGTGTGTGTGTGTGTGTGTGTGTGCATCTGAAGCGTGAAAATGTGAAGAAAAACAGAGAGAGAGAGTGCCAGACAGACAGAGCGATCCTCTTCTCATCTCCTCGGGTCGATCGGGTTCCTGTCCTTGGAGGAGTTTGCATAAATGACAGCGATCCCAGGCAGATCGATAAGGTGACAGCGAAATGCCACAAATTTCATCTGCCAGCTGGAAGAACGTCACAGCTGAGAAACTAACTACGACTCTCACCAGGCATGAGTCCCAGCTAGCTGCTGGATGAAATGTGACTCTGCTGTCAAACAAAGGAAAAGCTGAAAAAAGATGTTTGTTTGTTTTTAAAAAGAACTTCCTTCTGCTCACTTTCTTGGCGTTATGGGATCGTCTCTGTACAAAGCAACTCTATAACCTTTATGAATATATTCAAGAGGTGTGAACTTTCTTTCACCTTTTTTGTTGTTTGGATACAGGACTTGTTAGTAAGTGTCAAATCATGAATATTCCGCATTGCACTCTTGACATTTGCTTCAGAAAGCGGGTTCAATGAACAAACAGTTACTGTCATGTCAAGACAACACCAGATGATAAGAATATGTCCACAAACAGACAGATACATTATCTACATAGAGATACAAGTCAAACTGGGAAATACGGACAAACTGACTCAGCCGTTCATATCTCACTGCAAACTTGTTTTCTTATATCAACTTAGAAACAACTAATTCAACCCATTTTCAAAAGGAACCAAAGATAATGAAAAAAGAATAAGGCATGCAAAAACATGATGCTTAATTTAGTAAAATACTTAAAACAATTTGATACATTAGAAACAAGTTAAGATATACCTACTGCACAGGCAGGTTAATTCACTATTATTGAGGAAATAAAACTTTAAAGGACTCAATCACAGACAAAAGCAACTTGACAAGAAAGAGAGGAATTCATCTGACAACTTTTAACTGGTCGCATTTCTATTGTTGGCTAATATAATGACCAACACGCCTCCAAACAAACACTAATAGTCACTCTCCCTGTGAATGCGTTGTAATCCCAGTTTGTCTGTGCTTAGCCTGGCTAAACACTGTTAGCTCCGTCAGCGCTTGTTTGCAACGTTCTCGCTGTTAGTAACGTTCACGCTGTTAGCACCGTTCGCGCTGTTAGCAACGTTCGCGCTGTTAGCAACGTTCGCGCTGTTAGCAACGTTCGCGCTGTTAGCAACGTTCACGCTGTTAGCAACGTTCGCGCTGTTAGCAACATTAGCTGAGAGCCGCCGGCTCAGTCGTCGCCCACGTTGAGAGCCGCGTGAAGGCTCAATGATAGATGTGCTCTGAATTTGTAAATCAGCACCTTTAATCTGAACAAAACACTAAATCTCTCCAGGACATTTCAACAATAACAGTGAGAGGTAGTCTGACAGGGGAGGTAGGTCATAACTTTTTAATTGGTAATAAAAGACAAGATTCTGAGGTGATCAAAGCATGACATGAAGCTGATTAATTTTCACTTCTCCAACACTCTCAAATCTCAAATCCTGTCACTCTAAATTACTTGTGTTCTATTTTTAGACTCTTGTTGTTGTTGCTTTTGCCTGCTGCCGGCTATACCTCGCACACCCAGACATGGCCAATATGTTTGCAAGATACAGCTCTGTGGATTTGTATTTTTATGATTTGTTGCTACCTGGATTCATACTGTAGCGAGATGTCTCTCTGAGGGCAAATTGGAGTATTTATTCCTTTTGTAGCAGACATCTCTTAAAAAACTAAAATGTCTATGACACAATCTGAACTAATACACTTTGTCCAGAGGCTATCCTCAGGAGCCTATGGGTCACTAAGTGGTCCGTGCCTGGACGAACTCAAGATAGGACCCGGGGTCACGAATGGCACTGAAACAGTTAAGGCTGGCCCTACAGTGTTTAATGACCCCACCTTTATGGTCACGAGCATCCACATTCCTGAGGAGACAGAGATGCATCCAATTGTAGTAAACAACTTAAAGAAACTTATACTTTATGTGCTAGTCCTAGTCTTAGTAAGTCCCTGCATTTGATTTATATATATATATATATATATATATATATATATATATATATATATATATATATATATATATAGACATCTGAGTTTATGAAGGTTATGTATAGTTAAGTTCTTGATAGCCAACTCTGCTTACATTTATTTTAGTGTCCTGCCATACAAACTGGATGTTCATTGGATGTTCATGTCTACATAGGTCTCTGTGTCATGATATTAGTGTCTATATATGTTGGGGGATTGTTTAATTAATTGAATCTCTAATTGATCAGGTTTTAATTCAGACATTTATATCAAACTGCTTGGTAGCGTTCGGCAGCTGAGATAGCTCACATTTAAAATATGGAAGACTTAAAGAGATTATGTGAGTAACTAGTATTAATTGGGCAGAATAAGGTTGAATTAAATAACCAAGACAGTTGATAGAGTGGGAGTGGTTTGCCGCCATGACATTGCACTCTTTCTCAAGAAGACATCAGAGGACACTTCTCTCTGTCCTCTTCTACACTGCACTTCGACAAATTTGAATTATTTATAATTGTTACATATCTTGATATTAATTAATTATTATTTATTAAATCTGCTACCAGCAACAATGCCACACTTTAGTTCCAAATAACTGCAGTAACGAACAACAATACAAGTCCCATCCGATTCCAAGGGAGATGTGGAGTGGTTTGTTTACGGCGGGACTGCAATCCAAAGCCGCTGCAACATGCAACATCAAAAAAAACAAGCATTTATGAAATTATGATTGACTTCTGATATCCAGCAGAGCCTAATGCCTTGAGAAACTTGGACAGCAATTGGGGATGAAAGCAAACCAAATGATTTCATGAGTAGAGTAATATGAGCACCAACAGAGAAAGTAAACAGTATAAATCCATTCATCTTTGATAAAAGTTACACTCCATCAAATGTAGTTTGTTCAGACTCCAATGTGCTGCCTATATGTCTTTGAACTGGCAGGATGAAAGCTGCCAAGATGAAGTTCATTAACAAATCTAAGTGCAGGACTTTGCAACAAAGGGACCCAGAAAAGTGCGTGCACTAGATTGCAGACCAAAGAAGAAAATGCAAAAAAACTTCAGCTGGAATGCAAAAATGAGAGCAGGTGCCTGATGATGTTCCTCCAGACTGGCGTCATCGGAGTTACACATGGATCAAAAGAGAGAGGTAAAAGATGCTGGTGCTCTGAGGTTGTTCAGCCTTGTTTCTGCGAAGGATCTAATGACTCCCGACGAACTCAGACTGGCAGCAATCTCCTCTTATTTCACTCTCACAGGCCTGAGCACACACACACACACACACACACACACACACACACACACACACACACACACACACACTCCTCACTTATCCCTCCGCTGGAGTCTCCCCGTCCACTGATGAGACTTTGATGATAATGTCGATGTCTAATGACGACCATTTCGCCACCTTAACACTACCGGTAGTCATTTTCCACGCTGTGGCGGTGGAGCTTTGTCTTGTGAGTGCAGGAGTGATGAAGAATGGACTGAGTGCTGACTGCAAGGACTGTAGTGTAGATGGAAGACTGGCTGCCACCGGATATATAACAAAGACGTAGTGGGGGAAGGTCATGAGGAGATCGAAACCACTCTGGTTTATGTGAGCCAACAGCCAGCAGCTTTCAGTAGCTTAGCATAAGGGCTAGAAACCGACAGTAACAAAATCCACCAACCAATTAACACATTATATTTGATTGTTTAATCTGTACAAAAATTGAAGTGTAGAAATGAGGCTCTTGGCTCTGAGCAGGCAACCAGCGGAGACTCCAGGAAGTAGCCGGTCCCAGCCAAGAAATAGTCCAGCACGTAAAATGTGAAATTACGTTTTTACACTTTTGTTTTTGTAGTGATTTATTTAAATGGACTGTCCTTGTACAGCGCTTTTCTAGTCTTTTGACCACTCAAAGCGCTTTCACACTACTTGTCATCATTCACCCATTCATACACTGATGGCTGCCATGCAAGGTGCCACCTGCCCATCAGACTAACAAACATTCATACCCTGCAGGAACAGCCTGCGGGGGCAATTTGGGGTTAAGTGTCTTGCTCAAGGACACGTCGACATGGACTAGTGGAGCCGGGGATCGAACCGCCGATCCTCTGATTAAAGGACGACCCTGCTGAGCCACAGCCGCCCGTAACAT
Organism: Lycodopsis pacificus; assembly: GCA_028022725.1. Classification (NCBI taxonomy): domain Eukaryota; kingdom Metazoa; phylum Chordata; class Actinopteri; order Perciformes; family Zoarcidae; genus Lycodopsis; species Lycodopsis pacificus. The sequence continues at coordinate 15,094,698 of CM051705.1, read as the reverse complement.
TTAACAAAAGATATAACATCGTCACTGAGATTCAGAATTGTCGCTCACCTTTTGTAACTTTTCCCCCCTATTACCAAACCGTGTGCTAAGCTAAGCTGCTGGCCGTCAAAACAGAGAGCTATGAGGGAGGTTTTGAACTTCTCATCCCAGAAAACAAATATGTGTACTTCCCAAAATGTCAAACAAAATAATATAGAACTTAGTTTTTTCCTGAGAGACCAGGAATTTAACTTTTATTTGTTTGTACAGTTTGACATGCATTCCTGTCGGTCGGCATCAAACACTGACATGCTGCGCATTGTACAAATTACAATTTCACATTTCCAAAGCAAGTTGCAAAGCAGAGGCCGATTTCAATAGCAAAGCCTTGCAGATGTGAACAACTGGTTTTTGTTAGCAGTGTATCGATTTCTGCCCTCTTGGGGGATGAGACTGTTAACCTCGTGGCAACGAGGAGGTGCAATATAATTGCTGCAACAACTATCGATGTGTCATTTCACCGGCAGAGCCCTGCTGGAGAAGGAGCTGCTGCAGAGGGTAGTTAGTGGAAAACTGGTTCAGCAATCAATTAGCCTCATCATTGCTGCTGCATACCAAATTATTGTTCCGTTGACAGGAAGCCAGCCAGGTTTTCTCCCTTTCCCTAGCTCCATCTTTCTCTCTTGACCCCTTAACCACTGGATTTAAAGCGACAGTCCTGACTAAATATCCTTACCTCATTATTATGTTTTCTTGTGAAAAAACATTAACTCGAGGTCCATTTACTACTAGCCTTCACCAGCAAATTGGAAGTAGCTGAATAATTGACTTGATATGTTCTCTGAATAAGCAACTTGTGACCTGACCCAGTTCCTCTTGATGCTGAAGACCTTGAGATGTAGTTGAAAGCTCGGAATAGCTGGAAAGTCGACCTTGTGTTGAGATTTACTGACACGGCATAGTTGTCCATTGGATGAATGCTGTCTCCTAAAAATGCCATATTAATCAGGTCCGTCCGACACTTCGCTCTACATCCTGGCAGTGCTTTGACGCAATGTCGGATGATTAAAATGCTTTTGAATAATACTTGGCTGAACAATGTAATGAGACGTGAGTGTTAAAGACCTCCTGAGCTGCAGTGAAATACACCGGCAGGCAATTAACATTGCCTCCTTATACTCATTAGCTTTAAATCATTCTCTAATTGGATATTGAATTTCTAATTTTGAGTAGCGACGAATGTGGTAACAGAAATATCTGGTTTCATGGATTCTTCTTAAGTAGATTGTTTTTTTTTACCTTCTATGTTTAAACCAAGGTCTACAAGGCGGATGCATGTTATCTGGCCTCAAACCATTTGTAAATCAGGTAATGTTTACAAGTCCTCTTGTTGTGTATTGAAAATGACACATTTGTGTTCTTTAACAAGACCCATGTGCTGCGTTTACTCTCCCTTTATGGCCGTATTTTTATTGTTCATCCCGTCACCGAGGCTTGTGTCTTTTATTTGTCCGGCTCCTCTTTTCCGACCCTTTCTCGTTGTTATTCCAATCTAAAGACTACGTGGATTTGACATGATCTGACAAAACTGACAATGGCCTTGTAGGGCTCAGTATCGGTGCTTCTTACTTTTAAGGTATCGACCCAAATAACCAAGCAGTACTGAATCTTTTCCAGTCAAACGCTACAGGTATTTGATGCTTGGTACCCAGACCTAGAAAGAGAAAGGACTATTCGTTCGATCGCGTCTCCTCCATATGCGAAACTCCCGCAAGATGGTTGAGGTTAGGCACTGTTACCATGCACACACACTACCTATTTACAGTTTTGATTGCAGCTAAGAACAGCAATGGTTCTTTGATGTAATGTGACGGGTGATTGGCCCACTGCCACAGCAGCTACAACCCCATACAGTCCGTGGTTTGGTGAAGTCGCGGTGTGTTTGACGGACTTGGCAGTTCAAAGTGCAGATGGTGGCATCTCTCCACCAAAAACAATGCTGTGGTCAAACAAAGAACGCTATTGGGATCAGTTTCACTTTAAGGGGACTGGTATACTGGTATCATGTTTTTTTAAATGATACCCAGCCCTTGCCCTTTTATTAGAAATGGATCTAGGTTCTGGTCTAGAGTCATCCAGAATGGATAACATGTCATACGATTGATTACTTTAGACAATGTATGCCCATAATAGTACCCATAAACATTATTTGTGCATACTATTTGGCAACATCATGACACATAACCCTTTTAAAAGGGAATAAGATTAACAATTGCAGATCAAAACCAATATTGGCATCTCGCTTCCTCTCATCTGTAATGGGCTGCACCATCATTGCACCTTCCACCACCACCATCTCAAAGTTGTTATATTTCTAAGTAAAATATGCACACCGAGGCAGACTGCCATCTCATTTCCACAGCCTCAATATTATGCGTTTACTGGGAGTGAATTTAACGAAGTGGAGAGACGGATAGGAGACCTAATTACTTTAATTATAATATGTGGCTGTGATCTGCTAAACTGTAAGGTGCACCTTAATCCGTCAGCTAATTATGGGATGTTGCGTAGCGGTGTAAGTGGTGGTGCAGTTGAGCCGATTTGAAAGTTTGGCATTAATTAAATTCAGGATCTGTGATCTCTTTTAGCATTTTACCAAATAAACTGCATTAGCGTCCCGTGTTAAATGAAGAATCCTGAGAAAACAAAGTCGTGCCTTGCTCGTGAAGAGTCTGTTCAGTCAACTGAGGAGAGCAGGGAAAAAATGAAACAAGGCTCGCTTCAGACTATACATGCTTTTTGGTTTGTTTTTTGGGAAAGAGTTGAATGCAAATGCCTTGCATAGCTTTGGAACGCTGTTGAACAAATCAAGAGGCCACTCACCACCGGTTCTGAGACGATAACATTTGGATGACACAGGCTTTGGTCTTTGCCTACCCCATGTGAATATTAACTTACATAAACTGTGAGAAATACAATGTAAAGCATAGAATAAGGCCTCCAGAAAAATATGTAAATATGTAAATTGACACCACAACATAAGAGCCTCAGGAACAGAAAGTGCACTGCCTCACACTATTCCAAGAAAAAGATACATAGTGCATTACATTGTTTTGGATATGGATGATCGGGTTACAACGTTTTCCCAATATTCTAATTAAGTGAGACGTCCCAGGTGCAAAAGTGGGCAATAAAAGCTTTACACTACCAGATGCCTCTGACTTCCTAAAAAGTGTGTGATTGTTGAAAAACAATCACTGTGACATCAGCATTTGGCAAGATAAAGTCTTTTGTTAGAATGAGAGATACACTTCATAAATGATAATCCTTTTTGCACAAAGACAGCATGTAGAGCTATTACTGAAACATTTAGCAGTTTACCCCCCGCAGAGGAGATGAAAAGGCCCGTCACCGATCAGGCAGAATATCAGATCATAGTGCGTCCTATTAAACCAATTTAAATATTACTTTTAAGTATCACATTTGTTGTGATGGGGAAGATAATATTCCAGTTTATTGACTCAGTGCCTTTTTTTATGCCCTGTGCAGACAGCAGGGACATAGCAAGCGCTCTTTTCAACAGCAGCGGTTTTCACATTGTACTTGTACTGGCTTAGTTTAGAGTGATGCATTACCGAATGAGCATGTTTGTATTTTACGCCGGACCAGACAAGCCGAGACGTCTGCATCTTGTTTTTAGACAGCTCAGAAATATGCTCACAGGTCGGGTAGTGCAGTTCTCCTGTCACTTGAGGTATTCTGCATGTGAACAGCAGCGTGCACGTATACTTCATGCATATGCATTAAGAGGATCACGCAGGTAGCAGTAGATCCAGGAGAAGAAGACGTCAACCCGACGAGACAAATCCTCTCCAGGTTCTTAGGTGGAAAATCCACCACTTCCAAAAGGAAACCGCCACAAATGCATTGAAGGCAGCTTGTCGAGGAAATCTGGGCCACAGTGCATGATGCTATCGAAGAAACACCGAAAGCAGGTGGCATAACATATGTTCTGCAAAAATCTAAAGTTCAGCCGGTGGAGTATTTTTGGTTTACCAAGCTGTTGGAAGAGAAAGCCATAGTTCTGCCCTCTGGTTGGATATTTCTAACTAGTTGTTCTGGTCATTGCACATGTAACTTAAACGCATATGGCTTCTGAAGTCTGTGTGTGTGTGTGTGTGTGTGTTGTTTCTGTATTATGTAATCTAAAGAGATGTCTCTAATTGAATAATAAGCACCATCTGGAGCCATTCGCTTATTGTAAGTTCTGAGTGCATTGCATTGTTCTGTCTGCTTATTTAACACACACACACACACACACACAAACAGACAAAGTAGCACAAGGCCTCTCTGTGGTTGGTGTAGTGATGTAGTATTTTTATCGTGATAACTCAGCTTTAAAATTCAATGGTCAGAAAACACACAAATCTGCACATTATTGCTGGTACAGCAGCTATGGGCAGTATTCATATACTGACAGGTATGATAATAGTAATGAGGTTTGAAAAAGAAAGCCACGATACTTGATGCTGGGACTTAAGCAGAAATCAAAGTCCAGCGCCACAAACACATTTCAACCCTGAAGGTTTACTGCAGGCCATTCCGATTGCTCAATGTATATATTATTTAGTTTTTAGATACTCCTCACTGCAAGTTCACCACACCCAGCATGAGATCCACTGGAGCAGTAAAGCGAACCCATTTAAAACTCACAGTAACACAGTCATGGTGGTTCAAGGCAGGAAAGGGAAGGTTAGATGTCGAAGGAGAGCGTTAGAGCCAAGAAGAACAAAGTCGGCATCTTTATAGCTTTCACATCTCAACGATACAATTGGGATGCAACCCAGGTGCTGTCAGTGCCCCTGTGTGTGTGTGTGTGTGTGTGTGTGTGTGTGTGTGTTGCAGAGACCCCGAGTTGATTACAGCCCACCTTCTGTCTACTTTCATCTGCCCATAGGTCTTGGCTGTGTCAGGCTCCAACAGCTCTTTGTTCAGGTTTTATTAAGGCGGAATGAGGAGTTCATCACACGCCGTCTCTCTTTCTCTCTCAGGATTTCATTTACTGTTGAAGATAGCTAAAAACAAAACTATCAGCTCTAATTCTTTTCTCACATCTTCATTCACCCTTTGCTGCCCGAGACAGCGCTGAAAGAAAAGATGTACTTTTTAGTACAAATGCAGAAGTTTCTAATTTTCTTAAGCATTAATAAAACATCGTGGAGCGTTATGTGGAGGACTTGAGTTTGTGTCAGACCTGCAAATACTGTCCACCTTTAACCATAACAACGATATTTCCATAACCCTAACCATACCCATAACTTATTTGCCATAATCTTTTCTCAACCTAAAACAAAACTGTAGCTGCCATGCGCAGGTGTTGTAGAATGTGAATTAAAAAAACGTTGGCATTGGCATCATCCAATATCTACGCTCATGTCTGGGGAAACTATCAGCTTTATTTCTTGCCTTTCTGTTCTGCCTTCTCAGATCCGAGAAGCCACTTGAAGGAATAACTGCACGATCAGCATCATTCTGCGATGAGATGGATGTGCCGTATGTAATAAAGTTAAAGCTGCGACATGATGTGTGACCACGAGTAGAATATTACCATCCGTATTTTACTGTCTTCGAACAATAAATCCTACCCTGACCTTGACAGTCGCTTGGTGTAGACATCCACCACATAATAAAATAAAGTTACTGCTTCTTAAAGTTCTTGACATCAGCACAACTGCTCTGCATGCTGTTCTGCATCTGCAGCTGTTCTTCCAGCAGAAAGAGCATCAAACAGATGAAACACTCAGCTGATGGCCTGCAGCCAGACACCGGGTCCACTCGGTTATGATTTATGGCTTTATTTCCCATCCAGTTATCTGTCCATCTGATCTGCTGGCTCACTTCCATCTCGCTATTTTTCTGACCGATCAGACCGGATCGACTCACAGTTCAATGACAACAGGAAATGTGAAAGGCTGCTCTTCATCGTGAAAGAAATCATCAGTTTACCAAATGTGGTCCGGTACTCCTCGGTGTACCTGAGGGTTTATGAAATAAAACTTGGAAAAGTTCTGTAAAAGATCGTGGGTTAAAATAATTACGTTTATTACACAACTTCGGTTACGTTCGTTACGTTCACGTTGACTTGGGTTTCACACAGGACACAAACAGGGGTCTCCTGGGTGAGAGTCCTCGTTTGTTACATCCGTACACCATAGTGATCGGATATATTTCGCAGTCAAAGGAGCGTCTGTAAAACGGTGGCTGATCACATTTAATTTCCTATAAATTATTCAAAATAAATGTACCCAATGATTTATATCTACATGGAAGAACAGCCGTGAACAAAGCTCCACTAATTCGGGGATAAACACATTTTTCTATAAAATGTAGGGTTTTCATCAGCAGTAACTCAGCTCGAGGCCCATTACAAAATGTCAGTATTTGACGCCCTGGGACTAAAACCAAGCCGTTTGTATTGGTTAAGAAATTGTCAAGTGGAATGGATCAAACTAGCTGATTTTATTCAAATACAACAAAACGTCATACTGTAAACCAGGGGACCAATGCAAGAGCTGACAACCATGAACCTGCAGTATACGGCTGCACAGCAGGTAGCTGACAACATTCATCAGGTCTGATTAATGTATCGCAAAAGGGGGACGAATGTAGACACCAGCATCCTCGTGAATTTACCCTTCTGCTGCTTTACTGCTGCTTCCATTTATTTGACATCAGTCTGTTCGGAGCAATTTCACAACTGACTCTTTCTGTGTGTGTCCATCCATAGAGCGAAGTAGGACGGGATGGGTGTGATTAAATAAGAGGAGAGAGTCTCTCTCTCTCTCTCTCTCTCTCTAAAACACGCTGATCGGATTTGTGAATGTGTGTGTGAGTTTCCGAGAGAGAGAGAGTGCATTTGAATCATAGACAACACAACGCTGCGCTGGACAAGCAGAATGTAGTGAAAGCTTAAAAGCCTCACAAAGGCAGCGTGATTGGCCGCTGAAGCGTGGCTTTTCGAAACTGCACCGAGGTTGTCGACAGACTGCAAAGGACACGGCACCGGCAGCTGTTAGAGGAAAAATTAAATTTTTATTTTGTACCAAATGTATGGATTGCCCTGTGCTAGTGACATAGATGCATGGGCAGTTCGTCTTTTGGTCCAGTCATCTCCCAGCAGACCCACAGCCAGACAACAATAAACAGCAGCACATGGCGCTTGATACATGCATTTGTAACTCTAAGAAACAGCATGTGACATGTTCGCAGCTGTAATTGCATTTATTACATGTGCACTTGCAAATTAACTGCCTTAATCTCTATTTGAGTGGTGTGTACAGTCACAAGAGGGATTTAAATACGGAGCTACAGAGGACTGTGGCTCCACACACACACCTCCCTTGTTGCTAAAAGTAGCAGATTATTTGACGGATGGATGATATTATTGGTTGAAATCGGTTGGAACTAGCTTACGTATCTATCTTATCTTGTTTTACAGGGGGAAAGATGATAGAAATTTGACAGCCATGTATATTTATTTGTTTTTTTCCATGAAAAAAGCCAATGCAGGAGCGAAGAGCCACGAGAACGCACACAAAGAAAGTGAGGAAGCGGGTTTTCAGCCGGAGCTATTCTGTCTCCGTCATCAGTTGCACCACTACACACACTCAACTCGGAGAAGATGAGAGAATCTGGACCACTTTTGCCGGATTTGTAGCATCAGGGCCCCCGCTGCCCTCCATCCGCCATCACATCAAAGAGCTCGTCCTCCACCTGCACTGAAAGCAGCTCTGCAACGTCCCGTGCAGGTACTACCACACCCTTGTGTTTTCTTGATTCGGCTAAAGCCGGCTGAGCACCTCAAATGGATTTTCCTTCGGAGTCCGAGATACCAAGAAGCAGACGGAGAGGGTCTTACTGGTCTCTGTGCAATTGCGGCGTCTTGCCAAGGCGCCATGTACCGCCGCGTATTCAGCCCAAAGATCAACGGCAGGAAGTAATCCCCGGGATTTAAGGCTCTCCTGCCCGATTTCCCACCATGTTTGGGAATCTAGCAAATTAAATATTGCTAAATTGTATTGTGCAACATGTTACAGTCCAGTGCTGCAGGTTTATTTCTCAGTAAGAACAAGCTTTCTTTGAGAACATGCTTTCACATTCTCCACATAATCACACATCACTGTAATACACATTCACTGATAGTTGCTGTGAAGATATTTCTGTACCTTTATTCTCTGCTGTAATCACTACATCTGTGAACAAATACCTGCGTTGCTGCTCTCTGGCTGATAGAACACAGCAGTCACTCTACTTAAAGCAAAGCCATGAATGCTTTCACATCCGGCAGCTGGAAGTCGACCAATCAGCACATTATGGTGTTTGGAGGAGCACCATAATTTGATTTGAGCATTTGTGTTTTCCATTTGTGGGCCAGACGGCCGCAAGATAGATGTGGTCTCCATCCGAACAATGCTAATCCATCCAGTGGTGTGATGTAACTAAGTACATTTACGTAAGTGCTTCATGTAATTCAATTAAATTGCTGAGCCCTGTGAATACTCTTACTTTTAGTAGTAAAAGTTACTGATACCTACATGCGGTACGTTTACTTAAGTAGGGTAGTATTTCCACAGCGCGGTAACAGTACTTTTACTGAAGTAAATGATCTAAATACTTCAACCACTGTCCACCAGACCAAAGGGAACAGAAGAATGTCTGAGAGTTGGTTTAAATCAGCAGCAGGGACTGAGATATTGCGTGTGTGCAGTTAGAAGAGTGACGAGCAGCGAGCAGCACACACAGACACAAAGAACGCAGTAAGCTACACCTCCTCCTGCTAGATCAAGCTCATTGTTCGTTGCCGATAAGGCGACAAACCCCACAGAGGCTACCCCTCACCACAGTAAAGCATTGTTAACGATAAGCTGGGACGAGTTGACAGCGTCAGTGGTAAAGTGACAAGCTGTGTGCATGTACATTTGCTGTTATCCTGTCACGGTTTCAAACACGATGGAACTCCCACTTCAGCACTCAAAACGAGGCGTGGCTGCGCTGCCGGATCGCAGTTTGCACGATGAAAAGATGATTTATAGACGGACAAGTCGATGATCCGGCAACCGCTGTCCTTCAGCCACATGGAAACAGAAACTTTACACTCAGACACATGTATGTTTTGAATAACCATTTGCTCTTTGCAGCTGCAGAGGAGAAACACTGTGAGAAATCTGCACCTCCGTCGCTGCGTTTTTAGGGAGACAAATCCCCACTTTCATGTCATACTCATTGCCTACATAAAAGGCGTCTACTCGTTTCAAAGTGATCCGACCTGCTTCGTGTTCTGCCAAGTCAGCAACCGGATGCCCTGTAGGTCCGACCCGGCTCTGTAGTACAGCAGCAGCATTTAAAATGGGACGAGGTAGAGGTAATATTTGAATTCCGCCTGAATTTTACAAAGGCATGCTAGACATCTTGGAAAGTGGAAGTCAGCAAACTGCACACAGCATGGTTGTGATATGCAAACATGTCGTGTTAAATGTGCACTTAATAAAGAAGATGAGACATGTATACCTGTCCTGTGTATGTTGTACATGGTTTGTAGTAAAACTGTTGTTTTTTTGTTCTGTTTTTTACTGTTCTGATGCCTGTGATGCACCAACACATTGGCTGGTTCCAGATCTGACTGTATAGCAATATTTAAATATCACTAATGCAACAAATATTAAACATTGACTTATTTTAGGGGTGCACTTTTAAAAAGGCCAAGAATTAGTTGCCAATTTCTCCAAATGGCAACCATTACTGCTGAGCGCCGTAAAGGGAGGAGAGAGAGTATTGACTCATCATGTGCACAGAACCGTTCCAAGGATTGTTCCTGACACCGGAGTATAAACTGGGAAGATGAGTCTGAATCTGGCATCTCAATTAGAGGAAATGGCTCACTGTGCTCTTCAATGGTGTGATAGTTTTGTTTTTACATAATATTCTCATCTAGTGCAGCTGTGAGCGTAGGAGAAGAAGTAGTAGAGCCCAACTACAAATTGGGAAAAAAAGGACGATGGCATTATTTTATCTCGATTGAAAATGTGCCAAGCCTATAAATATGCAGCACGTCTTTTTTAGTCTCTGCGCTGTGCGAGGTATTTGTTTTACATGGGACACCGAGCTGCTGACAGGCTAGCAGAGATATGGCTTTTATTCCTCTGTGATTTCCTTTTTTTTAAAGCAAGTAAAGGACAAATGTGGGGAAACACTATTTCAAGGCCAAATGGTTCATCGCCGTGTTCAACATGAAGCCATTTTCATATTATTTAGCTGACTCTCACCGCGCTACAGGAGGGAATGCCACAGAATACAAAATATGAATAAAAACAGGGTGCAGAGGCAAGATCTATATATGCCTTACTATAAATAGTCAAATTAATGTAACCGTCAATCAGCTGCATGCCGGCTGACAGTGACGCTGCAGGTCCTCATAGATCACAATGACATTTCATCGGTGAGGTCACAGCCTCGGCTTAATGGCTCCACACCGAGCCGAGTTAAAGGTGACGCTCGGTGTACACTGAACACGCATAGTGATGAAATGGAGGCCACGTCAGCCTTTTGTGAGATTTAAAAACCTTTTGCAGAGACACAGTGTCGAGCTGAGCGACGTTGACAGCCGGCCTGCTGTTTGGCAGTAGATTTAGTTTGTAGACGCCAAGTTTTACGGCTGAAATATCGATTCCAAGCCGGCAGGTAAGTGTGAGTGTCAACGTGGGAGTTTACGTCCCGGCGTTGTGGTTCAATTGGCACTGAAGCAAACACCTTTGTGCCCGACTGAAATATCTCAACGACTGTCTGACGTATCGCCGTGAAACATTGATGCTCCCCAGAGGATGAATCCTGAGGACTTCAGCGATCCTCTGACTTTTCCTGTTGCGCCACCATGAGGTTCACGTTTTGTTGTTTTGAGTGAAAGAATCTTGACTTAACTAACTATTGGGTGGATAGAGAGCCGAAGTGAGGACGACCACTGATTTGAATCCCTTTGGTCATCCATTAACTTTTTTCTCGTCATTTGGGCAGCATTTTAATTTGTGAAGTACTTTGCTTCATGACCACAGTAGAGATGCACCGATCCGACTTTTTCACCCTCATTAGTGAAGGGTCCATTAGCAAATGTTTCCAGTTAAACTATGATATTGAACACTACACCTGCTCTATAGCATGTTATCACGGTACGGTTCGGGCCAACCTGGTGCGTCGATGCCAGAAAATAGGACGGAGGCGTATCCTGACGTGGTGCCGCTTCGTGAGGTCTCTTTAAAAAAGAATAAATTCCATGTCCGTCACACGCTGACAGTTTGTTTCACACTTAAGTGTGCAAGAAGTATTTCAGTGATTCTTCGGGTGCTCGACCCCCAGCATGAGAGACAAAACTTTAAACTCTTACAGCACACCAGTCTGATGCTTGAGAATTGAAAGTCTTGAAAGGGCTCTTTCTCAAATTGAGGACCACCCTGTATTTTATGCCTCTCAACACACACACACACACACACACACACACACACACACACACACACACACACACACACACACACACTATAGCGCCTCATTACCCTGAAGTGTTTCAGATAACACCAACTGAGAATAACTCAAAAGTAATTTCTTCTCTCCCTCCTCACTCTCATCCCTCATCCCTTCCCAGCATTCCTCCTGTCTCAGCAGATATCAGAAGAGCAGGGAGAAGACAGTGTTCTTACTTTTTGAAGAGAAAAAGTGACGCTCTAGGGAGGTCCATGTTGCAGCCGACAGGGTAGCAACGGGATGGAGGAGGAGGAGGAGGATGAGGAGGGAGAAAGGGAGGAGGCCTGTGGAGAGCTGTGCTGACATATCTCACTTTCTTTCTAGCCCAGTTTTTTCGATGTCTACCTATCTGATTCCCCTCACGCAGTCCTACACACACACACAGTTAGCCTGTAATCTAATTGGTTCGCGAGTCGGCCTTTTATGTTTCCCCGGCGGTCCTCCCAGCATGCTGCAGTTGGCCGTGTGCTGCTTCCGTGAGGATTGGAAGAATAAGAAACGGTCTCCATCAGCGAGTTCATTTTGTTCTATTTCGTTTGAAGGTGAAGCTCGACCATCTCAATTCAGCCTCACTGCGACGACTAAAAATGATCCGCAACCGATGTGGTTAATAAAGCCACTAACAAATACTCATACTGATCCAGGATCCGGTCCTAAAGCTGCATTCATTGTGTTTCTGAGGATGACAGGTACGTTGTGAATACAACACTGACACATTATCAATATTGACGCGTCAGCAAACATTAGACACAGAGCGACATTAACATGTATTTATCGTGTGTCTGGGTACCTGATGAATGTAAGTCTAATATTTGATCTTGTTCAACAACAACTGTAACAAGGCTTTTTAGCTACTGAATGCCTCATTATCTTCACCAGCTAGTCGCTAACTTTATTACAGCTTTTTTTGTCCTGAAACAACTGCCTGCTGCACACAAAGACAGGGTTTCAGTTCTGTTTGTTTGTGTGCCGGGTGGTCAACCGGATTATGGAGAAACTACTGGCTCAATCTTCATGAGACGATGTGGAAGGGGTAAAACAGGGCCAAGAAACAACCCTAAAAGTTTGTAGCGCATCTTAATCATGATACACAATTTATTCTTCACTTCATTAACATTGCAAAAGCATTTGGCTTTAACTGAGGTTTGCACTCTCTGAGTGCCCTTGTAGTTCTCTTTGGATTCGCCACAAGCGACACCTTTTGATAACACATACCAGACTCTGAGACGAGGATGTGAAAAGATTTATGTAAAGATTCATGTGTTTGGAAAGCTGTAAGAGGCTTTTGCAGCTCGGCCCGATTCTTGATTTCCTTGAATCTTTACGATGGAGGTAGCGAGTGGAAAGTAAGCACGACCCATAGCCCCACAATGGCCCCACATTAACGGGAAATACACCAGGTTGAAATAAACCACAATCATCCTTTATTCATGCAGCTTCAAATATGTAATCAGCTTAACTGCATCAAAAGCAGAGCTTGAACCAAATCAAATTCTAAACAAAGAGAAATGACCACTCACACACTGTACATTGCCAAACTGGTATGATGTTGTAAGGCTTTTGGGGATTTCAGAAGGAAGATTTGGAAAGAGAGACAGTAGGAAGTGGTGAGACATTTTAACCAACCACAAATTATGTTCCGCCTCCGCTATTAACTTTCAATCCAGCTCCGACAGGTGTTGATGGAGAAAACAGGACCCGGAGTGAATACTGGACAGACACATGACTCAAAGTCAATGCTGATGTTGCATTGGGTCTGCTGAATGTGTAAATAGGCCGGTGTTTGCTGCCACCCCGAGAATGAGAACTTTATATGGCAATGAAATGTCAAGGATGTGCATTTTTCCAGGTTGTTTTGCCCTCCAGTGCACCAAGCAGATCAATTATTGCGGCTTTGAAGAAAAAAGATACAGGCCGAACTGACAGGCTATCAGCTCCAAATATCAACAACGTCGACATCTGACTAGCCTGGCTCGCTTTGCACGAGCGGTCTGCTCCGTCAACCTCACGGGCGTCTAATTAGCCTGCCGAAAGAATCGGAAAATGTAGCTTAAAGCAAGTGTTTTCTCTTTGTATTCCTATTCTGTTGCAGTCAAAGATATCAGCGAAAGATCGCTGAGACCAAACAGCTCAGTGCAGCGTATAAATTCCCAGTTTAATAAGCTGCAAGGAGCAGCAAAGGATCTCTGCTGCAGCCTTCGCTTCTTCATCCATAAAGGGAGAATGTGCGCGTGGTTTCTCTCCGCTAATTGCAGAACTGTGTAAGTATGTGTAACAGTTACAGCTAATGATGTTTCCTCTGCTGTCTGCCTTTGAAGCAGACGGCGCAAGACAGACGATGGAAAAGTAGACCGCATATAAACTGAATGTCCTGATTTTGTACATTAATACATTCCCTAGTAGAGATGATGATGATTATTTCCATTATGGATCAATATGTAGATATTTTTGGGAGGATTAATCAACTGATTAATTCTCTACTTAAAGTCGGAAGACATTTAAGTGACCATCTCATCTACTACATTTTTAATTATAACAATAAATAAATAATAGATCCATGCAGAAGCACAAACCAAATATTTGTCATTTTTGCAGGTGAAATTACCGAAACAATGAATCAGTCATCAATATTTATTCAATGAATTGCCTAATAATAACCATAGCATTGTATGCATGAATCATTTTTTTTGCTGAGATTCAAACACAACTACGTAGAGAAAAGCTGGGCACTGTAGTTTTTAGCAAGCATTACTCAAACGGGAGTAAACTGCTTTTAATGGGGACTATTTTTAGCTGCGGATTAATCACATTTGGTGCCGTATTTTCCGCAGCCAGATGCTGTATAAGCCACACAGAAAGAAACATGACACCCAGTACAATGATGTGGCGAAATAACACGTATTATTTTAGTTTTTTACATCTTTGAACTACAACAGACGTCTACAGAAGAGAGAAACCATCTCAGGCGTCGGCTTCACAGACTGCAGTGGCCAAACCAGTGCGATGCAAAAAGCACTACACGTGTTCCTTTCTCACAGCATTACAAAGACAACAGGTGCATAATTAAAGCTGCGTGAGAAGGAGCACCAGAAGGACTGCATTGCCCATTTAGTTTTTATTGCAATGCTCCAAGCTGCACTTTGCGTTTTCAGCGGGAGAAAAAGCAAAGCTCCTGCTATGCGACGGCAGCCTTAAGGATGTAATCACCGGACAAATCCTGCACATGCACAGCACAGGAGGCACTGCATCACGGCCCGCTGTGGCTAACAACTCCTCCTCTACAGGCTGGCAGATAAAAAAAAATGCCACGGCTCCCGGGAAAGAGGCGACAGGTGCCACAGCCAAGCCCAGATAAAACTGATGCGGAGGCATTATCTTTCTTCCTCTGAGCAGAGTGCGACCGAGCGCGCCGTCCTCTTCCTCTCTCCTGTGAGGGAAGACAGGGACGGTCGCAGCATTGAGGGGGAACCGTAGCTGCACTAAAGGTGAAAGGAACTCAAGAAACTGCTAATCGTTGTGTGGTTATTATGGGGTTGTGACAACCGGAAAACAAAAAACTCAGCTCTTTGTGATTAAAAATAAAATAATTATGAAGGTATTTAAATCTAAAGCAGCCAGTTCCCCTCAGTGAGTTTAATCATCAATGAAAAACAAAAGCTGCAATCGTTAGACTAGAATAGAATGTATACTATCTTTATCCCCTTAAGGGGGAAATTTGTCTCTGCATTTGACCCATCCCTGTATATAGGGAGCAGTTGGCTGCCAATGACAGGCGCTCAGTGTATTGCTCAGGTACACTTCGACACGTGACACATCCCAATCGAACCGTTGACCTTCCGGTTCCCAGACGACCTCCTAACCCAGTGCGCCACGGTCACAGTGCGCACTAATAAGAAGCCTCCTTTGTTTTGTTGACACTGTGACCCCGTTAAGCTCCTGCTTCTAAACTCCACGTGTGGCCTTTGGCACATTCATTAAGCACTTACACAAATGACTTGCATTTGCATTTCGATGGCGTGTCATCATTGTCTCAGCGCTGCATTCTTCGCCAGGTTTACATTGAGAAGAATAATGGATAACGTGAACGTTAACAAGCTCTGCGTGAGCGCTGGTAACAGCGTTTCCATTGATTAACACATTTTTAACCTCAGTGGGACTAGCTGTCAGTGTAGTCACTGTAAACACGGATTAATTAAAAGAAGGACTTAAGCACAATTAAGAGACACAATAATGTCAATAACAAACGTCAGGGACAAGCACTGGGAGCATGGAGAGACTCAATAATAATATTGAACTTAGGGTTGGGCGATACCACAACATTTTGTTTCAATCGATAACACCAGGGCAAAGGTCACAGATCTAAATACTGATATTAATGGCTTTTGCAGCGGAGAGAAGTGTGTCACATTGCCGATTCACGATGAACAACCTTCCTGGTGCTACATTTTTAAAGCTCTGACAATTGTTGGATGACCCTTCAGAGGCAGAAGTGTGTGTGTGTGTGTGTGTGTGTGTGTGTGTGTGTGTGTGTGTGTGTGTGTGTGTGTGTGTGTGTGTGTGTGTGTGTGTGTGTGTGAGAGAGAGGGTTTGGAGTTGAAATGCTGTGCATTGCGGCCACGAAATGTCCAATCCCTCACCGGGTTGTCACCACGAAGGGTTCAGAGGCAGGAGAGTGTGTGGTTGCAGCAAGTGTGTGTTTGATGTGTGATGCGAACCGACAGAGACAGCTGACCAACTGCCCCAGAGAGCAGATTCTCCTCCTACAAGCCCCGCGCAGGGGTGTGTGGATACAGATCATCTCCTCACCGGTCTGCACGCTCTCTGAATTTTGATTTTCATGTGGGACTTCGAGCCGCGGCTGGAAGAAAAAAAAAAGAAGAAGATGCGTGCGGCTCGTCTTGTCTACCGGGGTGAGATGCAATATTTGCACGACTTTGATTATGAGCAACACCGCAAATATGCTCTTACATTTGTTGGCAATGCATGCCATTAAAATACAGGAGTTTGCTGTTCTTTATAGCTTGAGGGCGAGCGGCGCGTCGCCTCCAGCAAGTACAAGTGCATCCGTGATGCAATGTTAACACTGGAGCCACACGGGTTGTTTATTTAAGCGGGAACACTTTGATGAAAAATTCATGTTTTGTAAACACATTAAAAATCTTCTTCCATTTCAGCGCTGGTAGTTAAAGAACACTAAAAATGTATCCAAAAATAAAGACAGTGTGGCTTTTTTTCCAACTGGAATGGTTTGGATTGCATCAACAAGCAGTTGATTCTAGCATAGAAGTGCTAACGTTTGTTAATGACGTGCTAATGTACTCTGCTCCACAGGTTGTTACGTATAGAAATGTATATCTCAGTATCTCAGAGTACTATTACACTCAACAGTTAACAACGACTAGCCCCCTGTCCACAAAACTAGTCTGAAAATGAAAAAAAATTGAAACGATTGCATACGAGTCTACGGAGCAGAGACGCTATAATTGGCCACGTCTGTGTTCAAGGGGCGGGACTTAGCAAAGGGTCATTCGATGAGGGAATCAGACCACAGTTTATCCAATCCAATCCCAAGATGCTTTGGCTGTAGGCTGTAGGCTTTTAATTGCAGGTGTACAGTAGAAAGTTAGCTTAGCTTAGCACTAACATGTACTTTTTTCATTTTTTTAATGTGTCAAATATCAATTATCCTTTAATGTTAGTATTGTTTTGTAGCAGTTTTCATAGTATTCTATGTTATTTTAGCGTCTCGTAGAGCGTGTAAACAGCATGACCGAGGTTAAAGAATGGACTGAATTGTGGAGTTGTGTCAGTCAAACAGATGATCCTGCACTGTGGGAAATATTACAAATGATTTAGATGTTTTTTGAAGTGAAATTTGTCTTGGCATCCAATCACCCGGTCACTCAATCAAAAGTGAACAGCGTAGACAGCTATGGCCGGGAAGAGATGAGCAGCGGGGAAACAGCAGCGGCGTGTTCAGCTCCGTGTCAGCTCCGCTTCTGTGTTGTGGCAGCTGGAGAGCAGTTGCGGGTGTTTTTTTCGGGATTTTTTTTGTCTTCTTTTCTTCACGGCATTAGAAGTCAGTTCGTGTCTGTTCTCTCGAGCAACAAAGTCGTGAAGTGTGGATACATTTTGAGTGGAAGAAAGAGCAGTCTGCGATGTACTACTTTGTCCTCAAACTACTGTAGCTAAAGTTTCCATAGGTGCCTGTTGAGGGTTGAAGTATATTTAGACGTGAGTGGGTAGACTCTAATTACACTCTGCATCAACAGGTGAGGGGGGATTGGGGGGGGGGGGGGGGGCGGGTTAGACACTAAAAACTCTCTTTCTCTCTCTCACACGATGCACAAACGTACGGGTCTGATTGGCAAGGCTTATTGCAAAGGTTGTCATGGTAACTAGACACAGCTGCCTCTATAAGGAGGAGGTTGAAAAAGGTGATGGAGAGACTGTGTGTGTGTGTGTGTGTGTGTGTGTGTGTGTGTGTGTGTGTGTGTGTGTGTGTGTGTGTGTGTGTGTGCGTGCGTGTGCAAATGAACAAACGACAGGCGAAAAATGAAATAAAAAAACAAGATAAGTGGCTAATTCAAACCCTGTAATTCCGCCTCACCTGCTGACGCACAGACTGAAGGCAGCGGTGGAGTTAAGGAGGCGAGGTGGGCCGGTTGTCAGTCATCTCTAACTAGCTGGGGGAACACAGCTCACAGTAGACGGAGGATGATTGGGCCGACGGGAGCGATTATGACAATTAAGACCGATTAAAAATAATTGCTCATCGAATTTCTGTCCTTCTCGTCCCGGCGGCGGTCACCGAGAAATGAGACACTTCAGGTAAAAATAAACATGACACAGTGCTAACACAAGCTACAGAAAGCCTGCATTGACTGGACCAGAAACACGATGCATTAAGTCCAGATATGAGTCTGTACATGCAATAAATACACCTAATTTGCATCAGAGTTTGGTTCCCCTGCATGTACAAAGCTCCCCCTCCCACTGTTATCCGTTAATGGACACGGACCCATCAACTCACCGCCAATCATCGACAGTCAGCTACAGCAGCCTTTGTGCTTTTTTGCAGCGCAGTGCTGCTGCACGCTGAAGCCGACAGCCTGGGGTCCGTGTGAGGTTAGTGTCGTTGAGACAAACGAAGCTAAATCTAACGTGGGGCTGAGTAAATCTGTTCAATGAGGGACAAAATAAGATCAGGTTTTCTCTAGTCTGCTGCCAGAATATATGACGTAATATATTGCACACCAAATAACCAACATGTTCTGAGTCGCGACGTTGCAGCTTTAAACTATGACGTACCTCTCTGGCGTCGGTTTTGCACGCGTCAATATATGTTTTTTCAGAATAAACTGTTCACAGGAAAAAACTTGTTGGTTAAGGAGGAGATTGTGGTTTGAGTTGAAATCAGTATGTTTATTAGACGTTGCAATGTTAAATTACCTTAGTAGCCTACGTTATGTAAGTTTGGTTTTACACGGTGGCATGAACACCGGCCGACTGGGTGAAAGGTTGTGCCACCAAATACCTATTCAAATAGTATTTATTGTATTTCATGCAGAATATACGTTATATTCTGCACTATATGGCTGTATTATACTGTACATTATGTCATGATATATCCATACCTTTTCAACTTATATTATATTTGACTTTACGTCACACTATACTGTATTGTACAGGATACTTTTCTGCTGCTACTTACATTGCTTGAGGCTGTATTAGAGTTCAAACACAACTCTGATCAAAGGTATTGTTCGGGGCTGTTCACTAGAAGACGCCAGCCGCCCCGTTTCATCCTTTTATTCAAAATGTTTGGGAGATTACAGTCCTTTTGTCCACGCCGTTACTCAGGAACCAAAATGAATATGATGATCCTGTAATTTATCAGTAATCATCAAAGACTAAACTAAACAAAGTCAAAACCAGGAGAAATGGATTTCCAGCACTTTACATCCCTCACAGTGGCCCTAATGCTTTTTGATCTATTCTTATTTTACATATTTATAAGAGTGATCGATTTCTTACCTTGTGCTGCTGCAACACTTGCATTTCCCCTCTGGGATCAATACATGCTAAATCCTATCTTATCTTAAGTTGTATGTATGTATTAACATTGAACACCTCGTAGTTCGGTCTGATTAGAACTTTTACGTGATTGTATTTTGGGCTTTGATACTATTCTTAAAGCATTTATGTTTGTAGGAAAATGAGACAAACACACAGAACTCGTTTAAAATCTGTGTTTTGCTTTCACTCATTTATTTCCAGTGTCATTGGGCAGGATTTTGGACAGTATGTACACCTCCACTGTTTTCAGTGGAAACAAGACAGCAGCCGAGCCGCTGCGATAGCTGGCAGCAGCGGCGAGGACGGAGGGATCCACGTCTCACCTGTGGCCATGGCAACCACACAGAGATAAACAAGGCGGGAGCTGATTGTTTGTATCGTAGTTACCAAAATAAAACACCTCTTCACCAGCAGCAAAGATGTCAGCCAATATAAATGGTCTCGGGGCACCATTAGCTTTGGTCTGGGCCAATACACAGTGTTCATGATATTAGTTAGCTAACTTGCTAAATTAAATTAAATTAAATGTCTTCTGTTTTGACAAAAAAAAATATATTGACGTTTGATTTACTGGTATAAAAAACAGCAACAACCCACGCCTTAATTACATATCAATGCATCTGTAAATATAGAGCAGAAACTTCAGGAACATGTTTTAGCTATTCAGAAAGACGAAGAAAGAAACCGTATACAAGAAAATAAGCAAGCTAGTCAGCAGGACTTAAACTCTGTATACACTTCATTTACAGCTAATTGAACTGTTGCACTGAATGTAGCTTCCTGTACATTCACTTGTGCTAAACCCGTTAGCCAGTGCTATATTTAACAAACTGTGCTGTGATGCCCATTATGTAAACAGTGAGGAGAAGAAAAACAGAGGTTTGGGTTTAATGTTAATCAGTGTTAAAAGAGCAGAGCATATGCGAAAAGCACAGCATCCCACATATGGTGACAGCCAGGTAGGTGATAGATGTTGCGTTTCATTGAAATTCTCTGCCTCTGCATTCAGAATCAGGTCAGATGAGTCACCAGCAGCACAGACCCAGAGCTCTCTCCTCTCTAATCCACTCTCAGCCCGATGTGATAATGTGATCTTGTTCAGCTCGTCTGCTGCGCGGCCATTTGTTCGACTGATGCAGGTTGGCGGAGGTTTGGCGTCACTGTGGCATTGAAGCTGCCTGTAGAGAGCATTCAGTGTGATGAGCCTCGACCACTTTCCTGCCAAAAAGAAATGAGGGAAGCTTCTGGAAGAGCATTTACGTCAGCGGTCTAACTATGAACAGAAACAGACACTGTCTGGTCAAATCAAAAGAAGTCTGCGCCTGGTGCAGATGGACTTCAGTATGGTCTCGTCTCTTTTAAATCTGAATATGTATTTCATAATATTCATATTCACTGTATGCAAATATTAGTAACCCGGTTACTGATTACTGCGTTCTCTTTGCACCAAAACAAACCAGAGATGAGACAACAGGAAATACACTACATTGTACGTTTACTACCACTTGACAATTTAACTGCTAATTTATTCTCTGATTGCCCAAAGAGCTTACATTAGCATCTAGTCGTCATAGTAACCTCTTTGGATCGCCAACAGCTGACCACTCTGAGCACCATCTCTCCTTCTCAACCACACACACACACACACACACACACACTGAGTTATTCCCATAAGCATAACAGCTACACTACTCTTATTATACTTTCCTCCACACCGATGTCAGCCTGTCACTACCACTTTCTTTCCCCAGTACAAGTACGTACACTGGAGTATTTACCGATATGAGTACTTAAAAATACCATTACGGAAACCCTTCATTGATGCGGTGGAGGCTCACTGGGGACTGCTGTTAACGATGGCAATAAATGATGGATTTGACCCTTTTGTGCATCAGGTTACTGCTGCAGCTGGGCGGCTTATTAGGCTTGACTGATGAGAGGTTAAGGTTGGTATCGCTAACCCTTAGTGAATAAAACCTAAAGGGCCTGACCAGGGTAGACAATTAGCACCCGCCACTCACCAAATGGGAGTTAAAACCTAAGCTGGCATAAAATAAATGAAGTCAGTTTTGTTTTGCTTGGACTCTGCACACTGGTGGCAATGTATGTATTCCATGTTCAGTGCATTAAACAACATGGTACTTAGTGAAACAAAAGATTGCCGGTTATTGTGAATAAAATGTGGTTAGCTTAGGGTTAAGCAACTAAAACACTTGGTCAACGTTTCCAGAAAGATTGGATGATAAAAAGGCGACAACTATAGTTGCAGGTCTGTGACGGGACACAAACTATTGTCCTCCACATGAACGCTGGACGCGGTACATGCTCATCCACCAGCCCGACCTCCCCACCTTTAATTCCAGGGCACACACCTCTGCTCGCACTGCAAACACTGGTGTAATATGTAACATATTAGGCTGCTTGCTGCAATTGTTTGCAATAATATAATTTGCATTGCCAACTCCCCCGCCCACAGTAGTTTAGTAATGATCCCCATTCAGCTCCTCACCTCCTACCATCCACAGTCATATTTTAATTTGAGATGAACAATAGCAGTGTCTGTTGTTGGCAAATCTCTCTGTGACACTCTCTGACAATGACTCTTTGTTCGTGTTTTACCATCTTTCTTTTTCTGTGTGTGTGTGTGTGTGTGTGTGTGTGTCCAGGTGGTGGCCGGCTTGTTCAGTCGACCATCTCTCTGCCGCTGTCTCACTCGCTGCATGGGCTAACCCTGACTGACACTGACCCTGCCCAGAGGCTAAACACACCACAGCAGTTTCAAATACATCCAGCACTGCGCATGCACACACACACACACACACACACACACACACACACACACACTGGTTGGTTCTGGCAAAGACAGCTTGATCTAATCTGACCTCAGCCTCAGACTCGGGTTTAGGTGTGTGTTTGTGTGTGTGTGTGTGTGTGTGTGTTTGTGTGTGTGTGTGTGGATGGATGTCCACAGCTGCTGAATGATGAGGCTTACTCCATCACCTGCTGCCCAGTCAGTCTTCTGTGAAATAGAGGGTGACTGTCCCCTAAGACACACACAGCTACACACACACACACACACACACACTGATGTCTGGGTTGTGCTGCTTACTCATGCCTCTGCGTACTTTATCTGTATCCTGTCTTCATCTTTCTCTCTCTGTCCCTCTCGGTGTCCCTGATGTCTCCCTCTTGCCTGACAAGTGTCTGCAGGGTGTGTGTTGTCTCAGTAGGTTGATGGCGGTGGAACATTTAACACTGCACTAAAAGTCTTTTCCTCTCACATACTGCAGGGTGAGACATGAGCAGGTCCAGTGCATATTGATATTATCCTGTACCTTTGTATATTGATGCTTTGACAAAACATTTGCCAATAAATGCAAATAAAGCCGTTTTGAATTAATTGAATTAATAGACTTTTACTACAAGTCAGATGTGAATAATCACACATTACCTGCACTGCTCATTAATTGTCGTTACAGTTACCGAAACAATTACACTCTTAATATTTCAGTGTCCCACGATGGCCGAGAGGACAATAGTGGAGGGTGTTTGGAGCATTTTAGAATTACTTCTGAGATAGAAAATAGTATAAAATACATTAAACATTTGCTCAGGACAGTGTCATTAGAGAAGCAAAAACACATGTTGGTTAAATCCTTTTATTTTGGAATACGCATTTGGGGCTGTGTGGATGCTTGAACGATTTAAATAAAGTCGTGCATCTTTTTGGAAACTCACAGCGTTTAGATTGTAAGACGAAGTGAGAACAAAAAGCTCAATTCTCAGGAAGTATCAATGCCATATAAAGAAAAGCTTCAATAAACCAGTACTGGGAGATATGGCTCAAAGCTGTCATGGTAATAAGTTGCATATTCAGTGACTGTGATGTATGCATCACACTACTATGTATATGCTGTTTCTGTTCAAAGAAACCAACCACATGCCAGAATTCACAGAACTAGGTAACGAGGTGTCTTTGTTTCTCGCAAATTGAGAATTTACCCCAAAATGTACTTTTAATGATTGTTTGTACAACATGTAAGATAGTATACAGTATATAAAACATACATTTGTAAATATCATGGTGTAAAATGCACTGCCTCTTCTCATGGAAGACTGTTGTCCATGGTTCCACAGGCAATGGGCCTGTCTCAACTGGATGTGATTGTGTTACGGTAAGATGATATACATTCGTCAACTGTCAAAGGTTTTGACTTCATACCAGGGTAGCTATCCCTTTAATATTTATATTAAATATTAGTTGCTAATGTTTCACCTGCTAAAATGTGCATGGGCTGACAACAAACAACAAATCTGATACTCTTATTGGTATCTTCTAACTATCTCTCAATTGATTTTCCAGAGAAAGTACAATATCACGAGAAAAGTGACGCAAAAAGCCACTAATTGCCAATTTTCATTTGTCATTTGGAAACCTATTTAGTAATATTTAGAATTATTAACAAAGAAAAAATATATTTTACAGTTCAGTTGATTTTATCATGAGCTGGTTGAGTGTAAAACACAATATCAAACACATCCATAAAGGCAGTGCACCACTACCATAGGCCATAGAGACGAGGCAGAAGCCAGAATTAACCGGTTCAGTGGGTGATCTCTCCCACACTGCGTTTTCTGATTTACAGCCGGTTCCTTGTCCTTTGCCAGGCACCACGACGGATGCTGGAGCGTGACGATCCTCTAAAAAGGTGCGATCACTTTCTGTTGAGTCATGCTGTAGCTCACAGCTACAGACGTAGAGGTCATCCTCTACAACTACAGGGTCCACCGTCTCGTATGTCCTCAATTAAAACACATGCATCACGCCTCAGGTGCCCTGCCACGACTCTGATCCGACTCCAGATGTGGTCTAATGGAGATGCTGGTTTACAGCGATCAACGCGGGAGAGACCGCGACGAGTCTGCATAGATGTGATGTATGAATGTGACGATCGTGATGGAGAAGGTGTTAAGAATAGAACAGGGTCTCTCTGGGATCAGCACAGCTCTCCCTCTCTCTCTGTCTTTTCCCTCTCTGTTTTGCTCACACTCACAGCACACTGAATCCCATTAGCGGTGGCATCAGTGTCTGTCGCACTTGTAGCCTGCAGCGTCTCTGTTTTTTGCGTGCGTGGGCGCCCGTGTGCGTCGGTGTGATCTCATCATTTGTTGTATTTTAGGCGTAATGGGAAGGAGTGAACCCTACATAAGCGGTGCAGGGAAACGTCAGGCCTGAGAGGGAACCGGCCCGCTTTGCATGTGTGCTCGTTATGGCTCCATCAAGACAAAGAAAAAATAAAAATAAAAGACATCACTTGTCGAGACGCTGAGCGCGTGTGTCGGTTTAATGGGGCGATGAAAAAGACGTGGGTAGAATGTCATCGCTCACCTGCAGAGCTGTCGTACAAACAGATGAAAAATGCAATCAATGAAAAACAGCAAGTGAGAGCGGTAGGAACGCAGAGCAGTGCTGTTCACAGGAGCCGGTCGAACATTCTGCTGGAGTGTATGAGCTGCGAATACACTTTTCATGGAGACTGAAAAGATAGCAGTATTAACACCAACAAGGCTCCCACAGTGGAACAGGCTGCGCTCAAACTGGCAGACCGGATCTGAATTTTGGCAAATCCATGTTGGATTCGAGCTGCTTTTATCAAGTCTGGAGAGCAAAAAAACAACTATTTTCACTCAGCCCACTGTGACCCACAGCAGCACCCACAGTACACACAAAGTCCAGCATTTCTATCAAAGTGTGCGTCTCCTACTGCAGGTGTGGAACGTGGAGAGAGCCATGCTGCTCAGGGTCTTTGAGGAGGAGCACGAGGAGAAGGTCAACCACTGTGAGTTCACCAACACCAAGAAATGCTTTGATATAAAACTCTGAAAAGTGAGCTGACAGACGAGGCCACTCTCTAAATACAGCGTGCGCTTCATCGAGCTCTGAGTGCGTTCGTTTCTTTAGTGACCATGGAGATTATAGGTCTGGCTATGCAGGACTAGTTCTGTACACATATTGTAGGTTATTACTTTTAATTTGCACTATCCAGTCATGCTAACCTTACATTGTCATAACATGCGCCCCATAGCGTGCCATGAAAGTATTGGATGATATTTACTGGCTAGCTAACGTAAGATAACTGTTAACCGGCTAAAGATATCAGCCCCCCCCATAGACATCCATCATACAAGAACTGAGCATCACTCAAACTCTTCACACTTCTTCTACTTTCCTCTGTCCACCATTCACGCCACTAACAAACCCAAGATGAGTGTAAAGCACCCTATTCGTTCTTTACATTCTAACGAAGCGCTGATTGAATGATTTTTTTTTTTGCAAAGAACAAGAGCTTTTCCACTGTGATGCCTGCTTGTAATTAAATTGAACTTTCAGTCTGAAGCTGCTGCGAGCGCACCGTTTAATAACCGCTCCCAGCAACCATTTCAGCATGGGGAGAAAAATTAAAAGGCTATATTCGGCGACGGCTGCGTGAGGCAGATAGTTTGCTTTCGGATTTAACATTATTGAACATTCATTAAATTCCTTTATTGAATCTGAGAGCTGTGTGAAGGTGTTTATCTTTCATTTCCCAGGATCCCTCTCTGATTACAAGCAGAGCGCTGCTGAGCTTTCATTTCGTGAATACAAACTTTGTAGGTTTCCTCCAAACTGAGCACAAGGTTATTGACGGCATCGTGGAAGTTATCTGTGCACAATGACATTTGGAGCAGTACAATGGAAACAAAATCCTATGATAACGGAGGGTATAGTAGTATAATGTATGTAAAAGTATGTGTTTTTTTATCCTTTTAAATCATTACTTTTTCAATAGAAGTACTTAGCATGTTATATAGGTATTGTACATTTATAGAAATAAAAAGGATTGAATAGAACGTTAAATAGCCAACAGCTCTCATACTACCAGTCCAATTGGTTCCTGTTGCGTCTTTGTCATCCCAGCTGGCAGCGCTGCTCCGCTCAGTCTTTGCCATCGTTAGCAACGTTTCCTCAGGATGTCATGATTTTTATTTTTAGTAATCCTTAATGTCCTCGGCAAAAATATAATTGTTTTTAAAGCGGTCCATAATGCGAAAAGCAGAGCGACAAAATCAAAGTTCCTCTGACATCAGTTATCATCAGCATAATCAACGGATGGCACAGCTGGCTGCAGCTGCATTGCTGATTGGGCCGTGAAGGCAGAAGTTGTTGAAGTGATTTGAAAACACGGAGAGCAGCGAGGCAGCAGCATTTTGTTTCTTCTGTGCGATTCAGGTTTTGGTTTGTCAGCTCCTCTGGGCGACGTGGCGCCCATATCAACACCATAATTTAATTTGGACAAACAGGGTGAATCTACAGCTCCCCGGTTACTGAAGCTGTGACGCTCTCCTTTGTTGCAGCCCTGCTATTTGATTAGGCTGATTAGACGGGCGGGTTCTAAACATGAAATTAGATCCTGGGGCTGCGCAATTTTAGATTAATGGGTGTAAACCTCGAAGTTGGATGCATGTTTTCTAAAAGCTCTGGGCAAGCATAGTCATTCTGTGAGCTACTACGGCAGATCTACTGGTTTTACAGCTATTCAAGATGAGGACTCGCATTAAGGTTTCATAGCCAGACTGGACTGCTTCAGATGCTGCAATGAGCAGAAACAAAACAGAACAAATAATAGAACAAAGACCACAAATGAATGAAAGGCTCATCTAACTTACTGTGAGGCACAGAGAAAGCAAGGTCGGCATTTGTGGAGAATGAGCCCTATTGATTGGACATAAAGCACCACTCAGAGAACCCATTGGTTTAAAAGGAGGAATGCTGAGTCGTAAGGTTGTCAAGCAGTCAGCCGCTCAGGGTGAAGGCGGGTCAGAGAGCTGTGTGGATAAAGAGATATTTTGGGTAATGGTCTGCAAGACCCCAGTGAGTTATAACAACCCCTTCAGTGTTATCATCCATCTAATGGAGCCCTTTGTGATTTAAAACAGCCTGGCATGCTGATTTTGTTAATATTTCATTTGTTTTTATCTTTAAAACAATAACTTCGATAGACTCTTACTACACAGCTTTGTTGAATACTTCTGATTGGTCAATGATGGCTTTCTACTGTTACACTGTGGACGTAGTTCTGATCTCCGTACACAGCGAGAGGACTTCTTTTTTAGTAGTACAGCAAGTAGCCATTAAATAAGCGGGATATCTGTTCAATTCATGCAAGATTGTCCTCTATATTCTATAGAACAAGTGTCCGGTTATTCTCCTATAGCTATTTTTATTCTGCCTTTGTTGTGTCCCGTCACTGTTATAATGGCCAAAATCTCCCCTTAGGGATCCCTTTCATCTTATCTTAATGGAAAGACGGACCGAGGGCTGGGTGAAGTCCTAGCGAGCCCCGCCGTTGTTTGGATGTCCTTTGGCTAGAAGGAAGGACAGACAGATAAACAGAGATACGGGCAGACGACGTGAAGGAGGGCGAGGTTATCAGGACAGTTCTAGAAAGAGCCGGCATGGGCATGGTCTTTGGTGAAATAAAGAACAGACAGAAAGAAAGGCAAAATATTCAGCTTCAATCCAGTTGGTAAATGCACAATGGGAATTATAGGTTGACATGATTATGAATTATCCAAATTATATTCAGTCTAATTGGGTCTGGTCCTGTTATATTGCTGCTAGTCTCTGACCTGTGTGTCAATATTTCTCATGCCGAAGTGAATCAAATAGTAGTCACAACCATCACAATGAAACTGGGTGAGACGGTTAGCTGTGAAGTGCAGAGACAATGTGTTGAAGAGATGCTTGTGGAATGGTGGTAAATCATCACGCTGACAGTGTTGATGTGCGCTCCCTGTTTGGGTCTGATAATCCTCGGGTTATTCAGCCTGGGTCACACTATCCACAAGCCCCTTTCACATCTCCAGTTCGAAAATGAACTCATGAACGTTGGGTTCGGACGTTTTCCGCGGTTCTAATTCATCAAGACATGAAGTGGACAGTTGGATAAAAAAAGATACATCCCATCATGTAATGAAAGCACGCGTCAATCAAAGACCGAGTTTGTATCACCATATGTATTCCACGCATTCGTAAACCGAAAAACTCTTTCTCTCTCTGCCATTGTTCTGCCTGTTGTGTTCTTGGCTCTAGCTCTACTTTGCCACATGGATAATATCAATCAGACGCACAAAAGAAAAAGGGCAGCAGCTGCAGTATCATTTGTGTATCGGACCTTGAGACGAGGCAGATAGCGGTCACAGGTCCTGGCGCTCTGCTATCGACTCTTTGTGAACAAGCCTGTGAATGTTAAATAAATGAGACCGCTTTAGAATGTGGCAGCGAAGGCTACACACTCCAATATACAGTTTTTACGATCTAAATAATTACTGGGCTATAAAATTCATCATCTTAGAATGGAATATGTTTGAAAGGTCAACCGTTAAAACACAACTTTAACTTTAAATGAAGTCGTAGCGCCCTGCTGACTAGACTCTGCTCAGTAAAATGTAACGACAGCGCTCCACCTTGCTCAGCAGATGCCGAAGCCACTGCCTGTAGCTACAGTTGTTCCTCTGAGCCCGGTGAGGCCTGAATGATGCTCTTGATGATGGTAAAAAGAGGGGTTAACTGCTTGTGTCTCTCCCGTCAGGAGGGAGGAATAGAAACCAGTGAGTAGACGGGTCCCTGGTGGCCATGGAGACTCACGCTGCTGCCAAGTTAGGGAGAGAAAGTCGAAGCAGACTCCAACATCCTGATGTGCGCCACTGGCAACGTCTGCCAAAAAGCTCCCTTTTCCGAGTTAAATGTGTGGGCTGGTGTCAAGTTGGGAGGTCTAGACGGCTGATTCACAGGTTTACCCTTTTAAAAAGCACTGCCAGGTAAAACCTGTATATAGCTTTGGGGTATTAAAAAACCAATATGACACCCGTTTATGTTAATACAGGCGCCATATTTTATGACACGTGTGTCTGTTGACTACATAGTGGGGCACATCCAGGCATGGTCCTTCCACTGACATAAACAGGAATAAATGAAGGCAGAAGTTGGACGTAAAATGAAATGGTTGAGGAGAAACGTGGCCCACAGTTGTCATTAATGATGGATTGATTATGGATTTTTCAGCTGACTAAATGCACTCGCGTGAAAAATGCATGCCGCTTCTGTCCTTTATCCACATTCGGGCTGTTTTCTTTTATTCTCCTGATTATAGTCGTTTCAGAAAGCAGGAAGCTAGAACACAGTCGTACTTATTGTCATGTGTGACAAAGTGAGTAAGTGAATAATATGTCTTGGAAGAGGCTTTTGAATCTGTACGAGATACGGAATGGAATCGTTTAAATGGTTGTGCAGCTACATCAGAAATAATATGGCAGAAAGACATGAGCAAACTAATGTAACATAAGCGTATTCAATGAGATAAAAGGGCTTCATATCAGTTCTATATACGCTTTGGATTTCCTTCTCCAAATCTGGTCAGATTGCATTGACACAATGCCAAACACACTGTTCCAACGCTCTACCGTTCCCGCTCCAACCCCGACGAGGTGGATGTGTTGTACATCTACAGACGCAACTCTGCACAGCTGCTGTTGCCCCGCAAGCGGCTGCCTTCCAATATGGCCACCAGAAGGACTGTTACATCACCTGAGAGGCCTCGCCGTTAAAAACAGTCCTGTGCGGAGCGAGGCTTGTTGCAGGCGATTTGTGGCGAAGCGATGATGTGATACATACTGCTGGTCCATTACTGGCTCCTATAAGTGAAGTAAAATAAAATGCTGTTCTTTAAGTGCTTTAGTTTCTCTTGCTTAGAACAAGCTGAAAGCTCACGGCGAGCGAAGACAGATCCCTCCTCTCTGCCGGACAGCCATGAACACAGAGAGCGAGGATGTTACAGGGGAAGTTGAGACAGAGGAGCAGAAAGGCTTCTCTTTGGAGGATCAGATCAGCGTCTTGTCTCTTCCCGTGTGTCTGTATATAAACCTGCTATTTCACATTACTTACTGAATAGTATGTTTAAGGTTGTTGAGTCAAGACCAGCGGCATATTTGACAGTTTGATGACTTTAATAACTTCAGAATAAAGTGTTTCAAATTGTGATATGATAAATGTAATGTCATGCCCAGAAGAATCCCCCCAAACCTCCCCCACAGTCGTCATTCAGTGAATCAGCGAGGCAGGCATCATTGCAGCTTTTCTGTCGAGTACGATCCCACCACACCACGCTGGACTGACTTCTCAGGTCACACATGATAAACAACAGCAATAATAAAAACACAGCGGCTGCGTTTTTTGCAGACAAACCTCCCTCGTATTGGAGGTGGGAGGCACTGACCGCCTTCTGGTGAGACTTTCCACAAAGACTACAGACTGTCCGACAAAAACCAGCCGCGTAACTCACAGTCACTCCGGGCCTCGCCCCTTGTTGCTGCAACGCGGTGGGCTGCTGCTGCTGCATGAGCCACGTGTGTGTGAGTCACGTGTGTGTGTGTGTGTGTGTGCGTGTGTGTGTCCAAACATGTGCGCGGAAGTAAACAGGCATGTCGGCAGTGTTTTGTTCGTGCTGGATGGTGCTTGAGGCGAGTATGCACCCCCCTGCAGAGGTTAATCCGCTGTACTCCTCCCAGTAGCAGCGGGCAGCCATGCACACACACACACACACACACACACACACACACACCTGTGTTTTTACTCTCCGAAATGTTGCAGCTTTTAACGAGATGTCAGTCACCATGTTTCGCTGTCTCTCTCACACCCTGCACCCTTTAGTTTACACCACTCACACACAGCAAACGCTACGTCTGTCGTTCCCTGTACGATCACTGAATCAGTCGTTCTCTTTACAGAGGAAGCAACATCTTCACTGCTAATTTACAGTAACCGCTGGTAATCGGCGCCTTGGGAGTATGCTTGCATTTTGTTTAATTAGGAGGATGTTATCAAGGTTTTAATAACCCAGGCTCTCCTTTGTTGGCCAAATTTAGACTAGCGTTGTTATAACAACTGTAGCAGATGGAGAGGCGATAGTAGCAGTACTATTAGCAGCATGCATTATGTGGAATAACAATAAAAAGGGGAATAATAGTCACAGTTAGTAGATTTCACTCTCCCAGGAGTTTGTTTGAGAGCTTAGACATTCTGAATTAAACATCTGTAGCTTTGTTTTTTAATTAGCAGCATCAGCATTTAAAATCCCCACCGAATCAGCCTTACTCTATTCCCAAGACTGGGGTCATGTTGCTCAGACCATCTGCTGTCTAACCCGGCCCAAGCGACACAGATCACTGCACTACAACCCCTGGATTATGGCATCAACGGACACACACACACGCACACACACAGATCTTGGCTTAAATGTTGCTGCCGAGCGATGACGGCGTATTTGCGTGTGTTTTCAGCAGTATCTTTCAGCCATTAGTGAGAGTGACTCGCTAAGGTACAGACACACTCACAGTTCTGGTAATAACAATCCAATTTCGCCAATTATCCAACTAGAGAATAAAAACATACTATGGCATACATTCTCTGTGTGTTTGTTCATGTTTTACAAAGGGTTGAACCTGAGCCAGGCCATACAACAGTGACAGCAATCATAGTAGTATACAGCTGTTAACAAATACTTTTGTTTTTAGTGCACTGGTATTGGATTGGTACTCAGTTTTGGGCAATCTTTAAGTTACGGTATCTGGTATTGGGAAGGAAAGAAATTCAGCAAAATTGACATACATTCAGAAAGAGCAGGCAGGAGGATATTAGCAGGTGATGTTGTGGTTAAAAAAAGGTTGTTTTTTCAAATGTGTCCATCAGCATTTTAATACAATTTTGTAGAATTGGTCATGTATGATGCTGTGGTTCTGCAGCACCACAGAATATGACTTACAAACACTGTAAAAAAAAAACAACGAAACACACACACACACAGTACAGTATTTCACTGTCTCTGTCTCTTCCAATCCCTTGGTCCAGTAATACACGGAGAGCTCAGAGGTCTATTTCTGACTCACTTTGACACTGAAGTCAGTCAGGCATTGGTGATGACATGCATGCGCGCGCACACACACACGCACACACCTAAGGCTAAGTAATACATTTGTTTAAAGGCATTCTCCTGACGATGCTCAATGACATGCTGCCCGCTCCGTCTCCCAGCGCTCCCGCTGACAACAACCAGAAGCTTCGGTCCTGATTCACTGTGGACAGGCTGCAAAATCAGGCTT
The DNA here is from genome assembly GCA_028022725.1 of Lycodopsis pacificus. Taxonomy (NCBI): domain Eukaryota; kingdom Metazoa; phylum Chordata; class Actinopteri; order Perciformes; family Zoarcidae; genus Lycodopsis; species Lycodopsis pacificus. The sequence continues at coordinate 15,061,875 of CM051705.1, read as the reverse complement.
ATTCATTTTTTATTTTTTTAAATCCTCCACCAACTTCCTACATTCCATTGCCCTGAATTATAATTTATATAAAACTTGTTGCCATAGCAGCAAAACCCCCTTCATTGCCTTCTGTTTGACAGAGGCACTACAATAAAAAAGGCAAAACCATCAGAGGGTATAACTTGTGAAATACGGCTTTCCAAAAAAAAATGATGACAAGGAAATCCTTGCAGAGCCTGAACAAAGGGGCCGGAAAGCAGCTTTGTGGGATTACAAATTACTGCGAGAAGTCTTAAATGACGGTGGCAGCAAACAAGTCTTGCGTCACAAATCATGAAATTCAAAGCCACAGGAGAAGAGCAATCAATGACTGATTTACTGACGGAGCATGAAGTCCCTGCAGAAGCGTGTATAGAGCCAACGTTTGAGTCCAAGCTGAACCGACAGCTACGCAGCACCCTCGGTGCAATACTAAAGAGCAGATAATCATCAGAAATCTGAAGATTCAGAGAGGAAGGGGTCAGTCTAAATGCAACGAGGAAAGTAAGGAGGTTCGGTTTACAACATAAACCTGGGGACACACATTAAATGGGCGGGTCTTTGGGTTGTCCCCCAGAAAATGTGGAGGAAAAAAAAAAAAAACATGATTTTGTGTATTCTGGGGAATGTTTCTGCTTCAATTTATGGTGTAAATGTTTATTTTTGTGGAAAAACTCAAACTATAGTAATATAAAGGGTATATAATGCAGTAAGGCTCTCAGACAGTCTATATTGCTTTCAAATATTCACGTCTCCGATAGATCCACTGCTCTCATTTACTGTTATCTCTGCTGAGTCCACACATATGTCGGCATGACTCAATCTTTTCTACTCTTATGCGTCTTTAACTTTTTTGAATGTGCATGAACATTCACCTCAGTGATACATGAACTCCTTTTAATGTATTTATTCACTTTGAATAGCTCATGTGTGTTTCAGCGAGATATCTGCTCGTGTTGAAAACATTTTGCACATTCATAGCGTTTCCTATACATCCGTGTTCGCTAGATGTCGAGAGAAGTCGTAATATTTCGAGAAACAAAGTCGGAATATTGCACAATTTGATGAGCATAAGTCCTAATACAACCGAAACTAACAGAAAACACTTCTGAACGGGCATAAATGTCACCGTTGTGAGGCTCATGGTCCACACAAATGTTAACTTCACCTCTTCTGAGTGCAGGCAAAATCCACTTTGTTGTGTCAATTCATCATATTGTTCTTTTAGATGCAACTTGTATCGCTTAAACCTAAACATATGCAGACGAGGCCAACCAGACTCATTTAAAACATAATAATAAATGTTATATTGAAGGTATTTTCATGTCTGGCTTGCTGTGGCGGCATCCTGATCTCACCACTTAACCCTCTTCCCACAAAAACAACACCAAGGCTGGGAACCTGGCCTTGGTGGATGCATCGGTAGGAGGAGGAGGAGGACATCTGCGAGGGGGGGGGGGATAATGTGCCTATATACTCTGTTAAACTATTCTGATGCAGCGAGGCAGGGTGCCGAGGTCCTGACCTCCTAGTTGGCTACGGTCATGATGATCACGCCAAGCTATTCTGTCCTCCCAAAATATTGGTACGGGGACATGTCCCCACCGTCCACATGCAACCCTACGCCCCTTGAGGAAAGGAACAAGACGCTCAGAATGTAGTAAAAACAGTAAAAGGGAAGTGATCAAGATCAATCGCAACACTCAAAGTAAAAACATAAATGAGACACTTGTGATTAAAGTAAGCCAGTCAAAGCATGCGATGAAACATTCAGATGCCGCGATAACTCTCGAGTCATCCTCAGACGGAGCACGCTGGAAGTCATTCCGCCCTGTCATGTGTCAGCGAGGTTGCCGGTTGTTCCTGAATGCAGCTCTGGCCCCAGATCAGCGGTGAGCGGGAGCAGATGGCCCGCGTGCTGTCGGCCCGCTCCGCGGCTCGGTAGTGGCTTCATACAACAAGGGAGACACGAGGCTTCATGTGGGAGTCATGTGACTTCACATGTGAAAACACTTGTTTTAGGTGGTGACTCCTATAGCTGGAGACCCTGTTCACCTCAGCTTTCACCTGATAAATATAGAATTGTAAGAACAATCCAGTGGAAATTTTATATTGTATTGTTATTTTGAATAAAGCTGATAAAATGCAACATTTCGTCTGCAATTTCATGCTTGAAATACTTATTTTCCCCTTCAATGGGTTACGCAATGATTTATTTGATTCACAACACAGGCAAATGTCACATACTGTGTGAAACTGCAACTCGGTAATCTGTGACGTACTCATCCAACTGCCCAACGAATTCACCACCACCACAGAAAAGGCCCCCTAGAACTGGCCCTGAACAGAGGCATCACACTCTTTGCAGCGCTGCATCATGATGCATCCAACGTTAATATTTTATAATTCACAATGTCATAGTAATCGCTGGCAGAGGTTTACAAAATGCTGCTGCATGCTTTGGACTCAATGAAATGACCTGAAATGTCAAAGAAATTAATTGCGCAGTCATAATGCATATGTAGCACAGCTGATGATGAGGCAATGTTTTGTGCACCATTTTTCAACAACAAGCATGTTTTTTTGGAAGCCATTTTTTTGGGTGTTGTTCTGTGCCCTTTTGGTAATTTGCAGGTCAAAATCCATCTGCGTCTGGAATAAAACCATTTGTATCACAGAGGTAAATTCATTAAAATGCTGTTGAACCAACGGTGATACGTTACCTCAACATCTTCATATTTCAAACAAAAGTTGCCCCCAGTGTTAACTAACCAAAGTTAAAAAGGTTTTAACTACTATATGATTTTGACAACCTGCCACTCTGAAACCTAAGATGAGAGAAATTACAAAATTGCTTGTAAAAAGTGCTGATTTGATTATCGTCATTTGAAGTAATAAGAACCCAACAGGTGAAAGCTTAGACGTTAATCTAGATCAGCGGTTCCCAAACTTTTTAGGCCGCGCACCCCCATCTACATCCCGACCGGGTTCACGCACCCCCAATCCCCCACACCTTAAAAAAAAAGAAGCAACAGAGCCCATTTATAGCGCATAGAAATCGGACCAATGAGAGAACAGTTTGCTCGCGCGTGGCGTTTGTTTACAAGATTTAGTCCGCTGTTAAATGTTGCAGTGTGAACACAAACCGAACAAAGGTGCAACTGCAACATTGTATCATATTAATCCCTGAATCAGAACAAAGCAAACAAACTGAAGGTGTGAAAACGCCCTGAAACACGCAACAAAGTTTCAATAACTTTCAGTTACACAAGGCGTCACTTTTAAAGAGCAATACGGATGGCGAGGACACACGCACAGGCTCAGAGGCAGATTGTCACATTTAATTTACAATGAACCACACATAGAATGAGACTACAGTTGTTTTGGGCTGTTTTGTAGCTCCTCCAATTTCGATATAAACAATGTAAGGGGCTTTTGACTTGCGCTGGCATGCTTGGTGTTCAGGTGGCGACGTAAATAAGAGGGCTTCAGACAGATGTTAGCCAGAACCTCACTGCACACCACGCACTGTGGCTTTGGGCAATCTGCATTGGCAATCCAAGTGAAGCCCAGACACAGATCATTTTCATCATATTTCCTCTTGTTTTTCCCAGTCTGATGCTCTCTCGTTTCCTCTTTTTCACCTTGACTCCGCGATGGGCCTATGTGCTCCCCATTTGTCTGTGCAATCCCTTCCTCCGTCTCATCTTCCTCTGACTCCCGTTCGATTTCTTCTCCCGGTCTCTCCCCAACGCACCTCTCCGTTCCTCTCGCCTCCGATTCCTCTCTCTCTCGCTCTCTCTCTCTCTCTCCCTCTCCTCTTTTATGACTGATAGATGTCAGATAGATGTCCCACCTGACAGTTTCCCCGATTTTCAGCCAGTTTATCATATTTGCATGAATGTTGCTGAATGAATGAAGTTAGCTGTTAGCTGACGTTAGCTGCACAAGCTAGGCTAGCTACGTAAAAGACAGTCTGGCGGCAGGAGCAGAAGTGCATTTATTTATTAAATTGTACGTCTTTAAATTTAAATCTTACAAGGGGAATTTTTATAATGCATGTAACGAGCGTCTTGGGTTCGTGTATAAGGCCACTTATCATACAGTAGTAACTGGAGTCGGGAGATCAGACATCTTGTATCAGCCCACGGCTACTCTCTTTATGATTGATTTCTCCTTTGGCCAGAGGCGGGGGTCGCGCCTTCGCTACGGCAACCCTCAAGGGACATATCATCGTCAACACCAGAACGACAAACACGAGACAGTTACATTCATGTTTTTACTTTGTGAAAATTATATTTAATATTAATTATTACACCATTAGACCACCATTACATGCACCACACTTTGGGAATCCCTGATCTAGATGACAGACGGCTACATAATGTGAGCATGACTGCATAAAGATCTATCCGTTGGTAGAAAATGTTTCGTAGAATGTGCCTACTGGTAAAATATAACTAAAAAGTAAGATAATAAGAAACTATAATAGATGTAATATCCTTGGTGTTGATTGTGAAATAGGTCAACAGGATGTTATTATGTGGAGAATTACCCAGCAAGGTGAAAAGGCTTCTTTCTCATTTCAATGTGACTTTAATTAAAGAGCCCACGCCGCACTAAGGCTTGGCACACACCTCGCCTGCAAGGCTGCTGAATTATGATTTTTCTTTTTTTTTCAGCCTCCACTTCCTCAGCAACAAAGAGAAATATGCAGAGCACAAATCTTGTGTCGGAGTCAGTCGCAAATCCTCGGAGTATATAAGGTGTCAAAGCTCCACCGAGCCAGCGGTAAACATGTGTGAGGCCCCGGCAGACCTACAGCTTGATGATAATGACATGCTGGAGCCACTGACACGCATTGACGCCAGGTGAATGTGCTGGAGAGGGTGCTGCTCTGTCATTTTTGCAAGTGAGAGATGAAAGCGCTGCACCTTAGGGCTTAACCAAAAAACAAAACAAAAACAAAAAAAGCTTCTGAAATGCCCTTGAAAGCAGAGTCGGTGTGGATGTATACCATCCTACAGTCAGCTGGGTCAAAGCAAATAAAATGTGCAACGGAAATAATTCCTGTAGATGAGCTCCTGGATCTAATACATGGACAGTGCATGTTTCCCTAGAAACTACATGCTGTATGAATACATATTTAAGAGTAATGTACATCAAAAGGCACGGGAATTCTCATTCAACACACACACACACACTCTGGCAAAAACAGCAAGGGAGCTGCAAGGCATAAAATACAACATTCTAAATAAGCAAAGAAGGAAGGAGCAAAGGGAAGCGTATGGCAGCAACAATCAAGATGCCATGTTATCAGCAAGCCTGGCTGTCATTTCCAAGTACTGCTTGTCATCATGCAAGATCAAAGTTGGGAGGAAGTGCCTGATTTAGCTGCATAAGTATTTATAACCCCCCCCCCCCCCCCCCCCCCCCCCCCCTCCCTCCAGCCAACATTAACATGGGCAAGTAAAACTAAATGCCAGCACAGTCCGTGCTGCTACAGGTGATTAATGATCTGATCTGATCGTTGTCGTGGCTAATGACCCGGTATTGATGGATGCAGCGTCCGAACAGACCGGGCTCGCCTTCAGGCACCTCTCATTGAGAATCTTCTCCAAACTCCGTTTAGGGATTTCACCGTTTCAGGCTTCTTCGCTGTTTTACTCCAATGCATGCTTTCCATCACGTGTTTTAAGATATTTCGGAACAAGCAGTGGCTGGATTTTAATTCGGCGTAAGATTAAAATACCAAGAATGCATTTCAATTAAAAACCACGAGTCACCTCGTATTCCCGTACACCAAAGAAAAAACGGTTTTAAGTCAGCAGCGTGAATCAATCGTAAAAGTGTCATTGTTCTTATCTAGAAAAAACGAGTGCTATTGTTTTATGAACGCCGAAAGTACTGCAGCATTTTCGAGATTCAGAAATGAATGAAAATATCGCTCTACCCGGTGTGACACGTTCAGCAATAAGAGATTTATTACTAAATAGGTAAAATCTCAAACGGAGTTTGGTGCCCGGTTCTCACGTTCCAGGGTCTAACCTAAGGGGCTGATGCACTGCTAACACTCCTTACCTTCGTTAGCTGTGCTATTTTCTTGCTCATCTTCAGGTGCAGGTCTTGGGTATATTCCATGGTGATGCCGGTCTGAAAGGACATGCTGGTCGCCGTGGATGTGCTAAATTTCCCCTGACCGGCAGGGCAGTAATACTGCTGCCAACCCGACCCAGACGCCATCTTCACGAGGATGCTCCAGATGCGTAAGAGAGATATGGGCTGTAATATAAAATCTGACGGCGCGAGGGAGAGACGACCAGCGCGCGGCGGAGTGGACCTGGGACAGTGTCGGATTTGTGCCGCGACGCAACAGAACTATTTAAATAAATGAAGCCTTTTTAGCCCAGAGACTGTTAAAAATTGACTTCATTTTGCTCGGGTCCGGATACTAGTGCACCGACGGGTGGATTTTGTGATTTCTAAGCTCCAGAAACCTCAGCTTCAACCATCTTGTCCGTGTCCGTGTTCAGCAGTCCGAGGTGCGGGTCCTGTCGGCTGTCACCTCGCGCTGACGTAGAGCGTTTTTTCGGGTGGCTGGCAGGCTCCCGGTCGGTCACCTTGATGCCGAAATATGTCAACGGGAGCCGTTAAGAGTGTTTCTTCCTCGGTGCATTCCGGCTACTTTGACGGAGAGTGTGTGGAGATTGAAGGCGCGCGCGTGTGTGTGTGTGTGTGTGTGTGTGTGTGTGTAGGACAGGCTCAGCGGTTGGTTGCTGCTCCTCTGTTGCCATGGATCACCTCAACAGTGTGTGCTGCATTCACGTAGGATGGGAGCAGCGCTGCCTTCAGGCGCTGTCGGAGAACGCGACACACAAAAAAGGACGCGTGAGCGCACATGAAATGAGCCAGCAAACGTGGTGACAGCGAGACGTGACGTTCAAGGGCTGGATGACGTTGTTGTTTGGCAATGCCGTGATTTAAATTTCAATTGCACTTTGAATAAACTAAACTCGTGTATGTAGTTGTTTTTCAGCACGCACACGAGAGGAATAGATGACCTCACGTTTCTTCAAAATGTAATGACTCACGAAGACAGAAGACACAGATCTATTACCTATAGTAGGGTCAAGTTAATCAGCGGAACTCAATTAGCTTAATTAGCTGGCCTTAAACCCACTATTGCCTTTTAGTAGTCAGTTGTCATTCCGCTGTAGTCGCATCATATTGACCATCCAAAAAGTGAAGTAAGATAATATATTAAATGTTGAAAAGCTGAAAAGCCCAATAAACAAAGTAAGAAAATAAATGAAACAATTATCCAGCACGAAGAATAACCTATTAGGAAAGTGTTATGGTCTAAAATTAAATTCTTAGAATCAAGAAAGTAGTTGAGAGCATTTACATGACTTAGCACAGGGCTCGCTTGTCAAAGATTTATTTTCTATTATCCCTTCCTTTCTAGAGATGTCACAGTTGTCACAGCTGTCATATTGTAGTAAAAAATGAACCAGGGGAAGTTAGATTTTTACACCCCATAGTGCTGGGATGTTGACAATATGTTTTATGTTTTAGTATCACAGATAAAATACTTAACATGAAAGCTTCTCATGCACTGGCAATCATTCCATTCAGCTGTATTCCCATAAATCAATATTCATTTTAATAGAGCATCTTTGTTGTCAATAACAGACCAACTATCAAACTGTTAATGATATATAATAATATTCGGAAGGGCTTATGTTTTCCTCATTGTCCAAATCCATTTGCACAAAACTCAAAATGACATATGTTTTTATATGTTATATGTTTTGCATACACTTAAGCTAAAAGCACATGACAAATCTGTGTCATATTATTTGGATACAATGCATTAGGTGATATACAAAGACAAATACCACGTATTGATGACAATAACTCTTAAAGTGCTCTACGTTTTTTGTTTGTGCCTTGGAAATATCCTGGACCTGAACCAGCCATTACCCTCCAACACCACTTTACTTTTGTCTGGGACATAAATGCATCCACGAATGTTTTCACATTTGAATCTGTGTCAAAAAAAATTCAGAGTCCTTTCACGCTATATCGGAAAGATGATATATCAGCGTCCATTCTGGTGCTGTTCTCCTCAGCTTGCACGGCATTGCATGTTTTCATAAAGATTAAAACCTCGCCCACCATCTGCTGCTCAAATGAATGTTAACATTCACCGTGCCACTTCCTGTTTAGAGATTATAAATCATGACAACCAAATGTTAAAATGGTCATCAAAATATTAAATTCTTCTCCTGAAAATAAATAGAAGGTTTAAGTCCAGGATTTTATTGGTGTTCTCAACATGACAGTAAGTTTGGAAAAAACAAAAGAGATCTGTAACAGACTTCCTATTTTCTCTTCTCATATTGTTTTACCAGCGGATGTGAGCAGTAACTCCAGGAGGTCATGAGTACACAGTTCTTCCATGGAACATGAATGCACCGAGTTGACTCTTCGTGACTTCACTTTATCCATCAAAGCTTCTTCACCGAAGTAAAATAAAAATATTTAAACTGACTGGAATGACCGCTGCAGGCAGTACCACTCATACTCATTGTATCACCAGGGTGACGCAAATAGTTTTGTTCATATGGTGTCTATTTTGGCTTCCACGTGATTTTTGCAACACTGTGGGTGTTCACTGCATGCGTGTCGGTGTTTGTATACAGAAAAGTGGGAGAATTTCACCAGTGAAGGTTTTCCAAATTCATGAGCGTGTGCATATGTTCAAATTCAATCATAATGAAACAGTTCACAGACAACCATGTCATCATTATAATCAGATTAAAAGTGACTGTAATGTTGGTGTCATAAGATGTGTGTAAAAGGGCATTAACCATCCATCCATCCATTAACATTCGTGTGTGAAGTCTAATTTAATTGCCAAATGTACAATGTATAACTGACATAGGGGTTAGCTGACATGATCAAGCCTAAATAAATTGTAAACGACAGCCTCAGCCCTCGTTAAAAACCCCTTCCCCAATTGTTATTTTCTAATCATATATTATGAACTGTAATTGGGCACTGCAGGTGTATTTCTATTTTTTGCCATACAGAAACCAAAAACACAGGATAAAAGTGCAAAAAGTGACTTAAAGAATGTGTTTCTCTAACGCAAACTGTAATTGTTAGCATTTGTGGCTAACCAATTAATTCTTTAAGGCTACTAATTAACCCTGCTTAACCCAGCTTTTGACAGGTTCAGTCTTTTAAAACGATATCATGTATTCAGCTATCAAGAGCATAATGTTATTTTTCTAATTTAAAAACAAGTCAGCCTGACACAGCGTTCTTCTACCAACTCATGGAGCGTAACGTTGACTAAATTAGCCTGCTAGCTACAGATGATACAATCTGCTAGCTTGCTACATCTGATACAGTCTGCTAGTAAAATATGTTATTTCAGCCTATACTGCTTCAAAAATGACTGAAGATTTCGAGTGGTAAATCTACCAGCTTATCATTAGGAACAGTATTTGTGCAGAAAGCTTGAAAGAAGTAGCAACAGTAGCTCAAAGGGGACTAGCGGAAGGTTCAGTTATTGAAAGATTCACAATGTGAGGAGAGGAACAAGTACTAGCACGGCCATGCTGTATACACACACTTCATACTCACTGTTCACTGAAGCGTGAAGCCCATGGGTGAATACATTCTTGTCTTGTCTTTGTCTTGTTGTGGGTCAATAAGTTCTTAAACCGTCGAGGACAGTGAAAACGTATCTGTGCTACTCACAGTCATGAACACAAATGGATGCACAAGTTTGATTCGTGTAGTTATTGGAGAAAGCAATGGTAAGTATTCACAGAGTGCATCTAATATGAGGGTAATAAACAAGAAAGAGCCTCAGGGTCCATCGATAAAGGGATTAAGCTCCCAGGTGCTCAAATTATTCATTAAGGCATACAAGGTTATCACACAGGCTCAGTTGTTGTTTTAGGTGCATCCACCCACCACAGGGCATCAATAAGCTCTGACAAACCCCCCCCCCCCCCCCCATCTACAATCATTTACCACCAAAACCTACAACGCCTCAGTTTATAAGCAGAATAAAACACTTAGGGACAAAGTGAAGCAATAGCTGGCGACTGACAGAATGTTTTCTGGTTAGGGTGATATACTGCCGTAAACTATCGTTATAGACAAGACCCGTCCTGACTGTTCCCTGATGTCTTCTTTTATAGGTCCTCACTGGAAGACTTTAAATCATTTTGTGGATCCCTTGGCTTTTCATCTAGCCACTCAGAGGTTTCTTTCAACATGTCCAAGACGATAATTATGAGCATGCTGACATTCTAATGTGTTTAAAGAGTATTACTGCTTCATGAGATTCCTTCACTTCCTCGTCTATAGGATGATTCCATTTTCATGTGTGTGTGTGTTACGTGCAAAGATGGAGCCAGGATGCGATTAACTTAGCTTAGCATAAAGACGGATCTGCCAAAAATACACCTACCAACACAAGCGCACTCAAAACAACAAACGAGTCCTTTATGGAGCGTAAAAGATTTGACTGTAACTATATGATCCTGCGAGGCTGTAATGTTCATTACACAACCGTTAGCACATTAGCACGGTTACAGTTAGCAGTGCTAAACCTAGGGTTCAAAACACAGGCGAGCTACGGAGCTCAATTCCTGCTGTGGCCATCCATCCTTTCAGCAGCCAAGCTCTATATCGTCTCTATGAACTGGAATATATTGATAGTTGTTTTTTTTACACATAGGCGAGCACATTCATGTAGACAAATAGGGCTCCCTCGAAAGCCATGGTGCAAATCGAACACTGGCCGTGACTATTTCTTGTGAGTCAGTGTCGACGTTCTTTGTCCAACTCTTGGCAAAAAAAAAAGAAGAGCAAATTAGCATATTTCCCAACGTGTCCCAAAGATACAGCCTCCAAGGAAGATACATTTGCTTGATCTTTGCTTTCCACTTTGTGGTAGCCATCAGAGTCGAGTTGATCATGGAACACTTGGCTTTGTTCTGGCACCAAGAGACCACATGTGTCCCGGGTCTGGCTCTCACTGTATATGGCTGACAGATTTGGTTAGATTTTGGGGGAACAGACTTTGTGAAACTCAGCCAGTTAGCTGAGGTTGTGCCAGCCTCTGGCCAGCGTCCACCCCTGGGAACAGACGAGTAGGCCCATACTTAGGCCAAATCTAGTGCATCATTAATTGAAAGATGCTGAATGTGACTCATTGTTGGGCCGAGGTATCTTGAATATAGATCACATTTGGCCAACTATGCTTAAGTATAAGGAGACAGTATTGCGCATGACACATTTCAATACCCAATAACACTAAATCCAACAGTGAATGAGCTGGGCTATTACACTCCACCAACATCTGTTATCAGTATCGGTCAATACACTGAGGTTATTGTAGTGAGAAGAACCATTATTTAGTGAGCCCAGGCCCTCTGAAGGCCACTTTCCTTTGGCATCATGCGTATGTCATTGAGGTGGACTGCCAGGGGACATTTGTTCCTCTCTCCTCACATCAGTAAATCAATAAAACTAAAATACACTCGGAGGGAGCAGTGCCCTTGGCTCTCTTTCTCTGCTTTTCAACAAATTTGGTCATCTCGCAGAGACAGGAACAGAATAGCGGCCCTGTGTCCTTTCATTTATTAAATCCTGCCGTTGGACAGAAACTCATATTAGAGTAACTGACCATGTGCATCAAGTCTGGACTACCACAGATAAGAAGTACCGTCACCTGCAGCAAGGCATTGTGCCGAGAGATAAGTAATGAACAAAGATGGTTTAATTGCACTTTCTTCATTTAAGTATCTCATTACAAGGTGACGTTCAGGTTCTGTTTTTTGTAACTTGTAAGAATAAAATGTTTTACCGTTTGCATGTCCAGTCAGTTAGTGTTTGACAAAGGCTTTTACAACTAAGTGTCCCCACTCAAGAATGAATTTAGTTCAAATATGGATAAAAGGTATCAATGAGTCCTCACTGCTTAGTGATGACAAGGTAGCGTGGATTTGACTTTTTTTCTTTCCTTTTCAATCGGAGAGAAAAATGACACAAATTGAGGCCACGATTTACTAATATGCACACTTGATATATAATTTGTGGCCTCAATTAAATTAAAATATTTCGACATTTTGGTTAATTCTTGCCCGCAAGATAAGCGTATATACAGAGAGCCTAGTAACATTTTGTGCAACCAGCATCACGGTTGTAAAACAACAGAACCCCTGTGCTTATGTGCACATCATTAGCACCGTTGGATTCATGATTCTACACAGTTCCTTCTGCACATCAACCGGCATGTGTGAAGAATGTTTGAATCACTTCTCGCTCCGGTCAGAACTCCCTCAGTCTTTCACCGGCAGGCATGGGTACTGCCTAGGGGTGTAACGATACGCGTATTCGTATTGAACCGTTCGGTACGAGGCTCACGGTTCGGTACGCATCACGAACCGAATACGTTTGAATAAAAAAATAAAATAAAATAAAAAAAATATTTTTTTTTAAAAACATTTATTTAACCAGGTAGTCCCATTGAGATTAAAAATCTCTTTTGCAAGATGTAAGTAACAATACAAGATGTAAGCAAGATGTAAGTAACAATACTACATAACATTAAGGAGCAGTCTTTGTTTGTTATGCTTATGTGTTGCTAAGAAGACACCCCAGAAGATGGGTCACTCAGGTATAGTTCCATCATTGTTCAAAGTCAAAGAATAACTTTATGATGGTAGTTGTAATGAATAAATATATTTTGAAATCAAGTACATTTCTCTGGCATTTATAGTTTTCTACTGTACCGAAACGTACCGAACCGTGGCTCCACTGTATCGTACCCAACCCAACCGTGGGTTTTGTGAACCGTTACACCCCTACTGCCACATCTGAGGGTGCACCGGAGGGATCTGTGCAGCAGGCCCTCTACACCAGAGGATCCTCCACAGAAGGACGCTCCACACGAGGTGGCTCCACAGCAGGACCGCTCTGCCTGGTACAGGCGGTTACACCTTCAGGTGCTACACAGCAGGCTGAGTGTGAGGCCAATTAATTGACAAGGGAGATCCCCCGCAGAAGGGTTGCTTCACACAGAGCCTGTTATTGATTGGAAGCTGCAGCTGATCGGAGTGATGCGACACATCTCAACATCTGGAGTTTCATACCGGAGCGAAGACAGATGACAGATTAAACTCAGGAGTATGACTCCAACGCTTTATGTTTTGTGATTCATCATGTCGTTGAAAATATATGAAAATATATTGTTGGAAACGCTGTTGCTCTGGCAGTGATGATAACTGTGTGCCTTTGTTAGTATTAGAACAGTGCACGTGTGTGCAGACAAACACCATCAAAAGTCTCTACAGCTGTTGAAGCCGACTGACAGCTGATCCAGCTGTGATCCAGCTGTGCTCAGCTGTCGCCGTCACCAGAAACAGACGTCGCTTCAGGTGACTCTTCAGAGGAAAGGACCTTTCATTTCTCTGGAAACTGATTTCCTCGTTGTTTTCCTCTCCTCGCACAGTTTCCTTCTCTCCATGCATCCCTGCAGGGACTGAGATGCGAGGAAAATACTGAAGAGAGGCAAACATGCAAATTAAGAGACTCGCCATGCATCCACTATATATTACTACAGTTGTTCTCTCTGGTGAAGTGTTCATGAGATATATCTGACTGATTTGAAAAGATTGTATCACAAGTTTGAGCCAAATAAAGGACCTGCAAGACTGTGGCCTCTATTAATCTTAGAATTCAGCTGAATTGGCCTGTTATCTTCATATTTATACAGAAATATTATACCACGTAATGCATTTGTTGGCCAACATAACTCGACAAGTATTAAAGTTGTGTCGTTCTGCTTGTGAGCACAGGTCTTACTTCTGTGTGGACCAGAGCAGAGATGTTGTGGTTCAGAACTTTCTTTCTGAGTTGGGGTTAATCACCTGAAATGATTCAGAGGCGAACACACAAACATGGAGAGTGTCAGCGTTTCCCCAGAGCCACAGGTCCGCAGCCCTGCACCATGGAAGAGGTCGTGTAGCCATGACCACAGCTGCTGCAGCTGCTGATGACCACAGCTGCTGCAGGGTTTGGTTGGAGGCAAATGGAACGGGGAACGTTAGCAGCAGTGTTACATTCATGAGGAAGAGTGGGCAGATCCCGTTTACCAAGAATTACTGCCTGAGGTAGGTTACTGCTGGCAACCTACCTCGTCATTTATTAGTCGACTTGTATTTCATACTGATAATGTAAATCTGCAAAGTAACCAAAGCCAATGTAGTGCAGTAAGCTGTACAAGATTTGCCTCCAAAATGTAGTGGAAGTAGAAAATGGCGTAGAAATACTTAAGTACAAGTACCTCAAACTTGTACTTAAGTACCTGAGTAAATGTCGGCTCCATTCAAATTCCGCCACTATTAATGTTGGAGGAGAGTGAGGGTTACATCCTTCTGTTGTCTGAGTTTAACTGCTGAAAGACAAAACATAGGTTTCATGCCTGGCATTGCGTCTGCATGGTGCAAAAACTAAACTTGTAGCCACATTTGACGGTTTCAATTTCGATGGTCTCAGAGCATTGGAGCTGTATTAGGTAAGGTGTGTGTGTGTGTGTGTGTGTGTGTGTGTGTGTGTGTGTGTGTGTGTGTGTGTGTGTGTGTGTGTGTGTGTGTGTGTGTGTGTGTGTGTGTGTGTGAGACAAACGCAGAGAAGCTCACTTTGAACTTACATTTGCAGCAGAGCGAATTCAAATGCAGACTTTGATTTCCGCTGTCCCCAGCAATGAGAGTTATATTTGGAAGTAGGAACACGGTTGTGGATGTTGACGCGTTGTTATCTTCGTGCTGACAGCTTGTGTTATGAAAATGGATGCAGTTCTGCTCTGAAAGGGAGAAGACAGTTTAACCCTGACAGCGCTGCAGAAATGTTGCTCGGGGATTTTTTTTAAGCCAACTCATGTGTTTGAGTTTGCTACTTTAACTTTATTGAAGTATAATAAACAAATTGACGTTTGAAATTTTGCAGCATCGCTAAAAGCACCTCAATACCCCAAATGGTGAAGCAAGAACGGGGCTAACGTTTTACTGCTCTCTCTTCAGATTGGGGGGGGGGGGGGGGGGGTCTATGGATCTTAAATCTTGTAATCAGACATAGTACATGTTCTAAAGATCCACTTTAGAAACCATTTAAAGATACTTAGATATATGTGTCATTCTAAGGACCTGCACATTGATAAGACCTTGTGGGGGGGGGGGTTTTGACCGACATCTCCATCACTCTCGTTGGCTTTGCCGCACTTGTTTAGGTCGGGCAAATACCCCTTTATCATACTTAGTAGTACATGGAGGTTTATTCAGCCAGAATAACTGAAAACACAGACGTATCACATCATTTTGATATAAAAATTAAAAAAAGTAAATGGAAAAAGAAACAGTGACCTCAGTTAAATCCATCACCATCAGCAGACACGTCGTAATGCCCACCTCTACTTTGGTCTTTGCTATAGTTTAGCTGTCAATCACTTATGATGATGTGTGTGTGATGCGAGCGTGTACGTTCGGGGTGATCACTGTTTGTGATGATCTGTAAATGGGGCACGTCCTCATTTGACCTGCCCTTAATGAATAATGAAGAGGGACGTGCTGGCTCAGCTTTAGCCGACTCCATTCTGGAGATCATCCCTTTAATCGCAACATGACGGAGCAAAGCGAGGCTAATGAAGATCTACGACGTGTGCGTACTCCGAACACTGTGTTTGTATATTTCTGACACACATTAAGGGAAAAAAAAGCACTGGTATTTTAGAGAAGAATGAAAATGGGGTTGAGCTGTGGGAAAATTGATTGTGTCTGGTGCAGCTAAATGATGGACTGCTCTCTATTGTGTACCGGGGGATTGATTCGGTTACTGCAAACACACACACACACACGTTTGCCATCCATCTGTGTTTCTATTTTTAGCAGGTGTAAAATTGAGGCACACATTCTGCTTCACTTCTTCAAGCTTAATAATTGGAATATTTTAAAAGGTCTAAGCGTCCTCTTGCAGAGGGAATACAGAGTACCACAATCCAATTAGGTGAGCCCGGTGGCTCCCCCGAAAAGTAATAAAGTTGACAACATAATAACCACAACAATCTAATCTCGCCTCGCGCTCTGAAATACACGGAGTGCGGCGTTAACACCGACGGGCAAATGATCAGATTGGAACATAATTTCATAACTTTGCAGAGAGTTACTGCGCGAGCAAGTTTTACAAAAGGAAACAAAGTATTAGATTCAAAGCATATCAGTCAGATCACAACAGCAGTTCCAGTGAAAAAATGATTCATACATCATCTACTCACCTGTTTCTTATCAATGTTGGGATGATATTTTTCAGATCAGATCTCAGACCAAAGACGTCGGTGTCATAAGATGAGCTTTAGTTTTTGAGTCTGTTTAATGGCTTGTGATGGTCGGAATGCTGTTTACGAGGCTTTTCCCACCCTGACAAAGATAGCCGTGCTGGAAATACACACACTGGATGGCTGTTGTGCCAATACATTTTTGGCATAGTGATGTAGGCAGATTGATTAAACCCAAAAGTGGATTTTATCACACTGCTGTCACGCCAGTTTTGGCAGTTATAAGGCTGAGAGGATACAACTTGGACAGTATCAGGAGCAATAAAATGAGTTTTCAAAATGTCAAACTTTCTATCAACTTATGCTAATGTGCTTTAAAATTGTGTTTGTGTTAGAAAACTGATGAAATAAACCTTGTTCAGCCACCCAACAAGCCACCTGTCAGGCCATGTAGTCTGCTCCGGCCGTCGCCATCTTGGCAGTAACGACACAGCCAAACTCCAAATACAGGCAAAGAGGTGGAGCATCGGTGGAGCTGAGGTGACGCAGCGGAGCAGACAGCTAGCACCTATAGCGATCATAGATGGCACCCACCTGTCACTCAAAACGGGGCCACGCCCCAAAGTCAGAACCAGGTCGGCCAGTCAGAACAGGTACAGTTCTCCAGACAATCATCAGACAGAGCAGAGATAACATGCAATGAAATGGGCCGGTATGTCTACTGCAAGACTGATGAGGGAAGGAGGGAACAGGTGAGTAGGTGGGCGGGGCTAGTCAGGTGAGTCAGGTGAGTGGTTTTGTTTCATTCTGTACAAGGACAAGAAAAGCTTTCCATTCTATTCGGATCAACTGTTATCAAGAGCTTCCGGTATTCAATCATTTACTCGCACAATCACATCCATAACGGTCAGATATAAATATGCGGAACAATGTGTGAAGAATTATTAATAATTGATCAATAAGACATGTATTTTCACTAACAGCAGTGGGAGAAGTGGGACCTCTGTGAGCTACCTGGTTTACTCTTCACCTTTTGTTCTTCCTCTCCTCAGGAGGAGCTTCACTGACAGGACCTGTTATAGAAGTTCCTCTAGAACACAGAATGCCAGACAAGCATGCATATGTATGTATGGCCTGTTCAGGGATTCAGCGGGTATGTGCGCGTATAAATGTGTGTGTGTGTGTATGTGTGTGTGTGTGTGTGTGTGTGTGTATGGAAATGAATTCAAAGGCACTGTGTCACTGCTGTCATCCCTCTGCTCCCCTGCCAGCTGATGGAGAATGCTTTAGAGTAAATCCACATCTCGTCTCTCTTCTTTCTCTGCATCCTCACTGTTCGTAAAGTGCAGAAGTCTGTCACATTCATCCATTATTCACAGCGTAGACGTGTCGCCTGTACCGATTTAACATGCAATTAAAGAGCGGTGGCAAACCTCAAGTCTCTTATGCTATTTATGTGTTGTTTTTTTATTTATGGAGAACTTCCATGCTGCTACAGCGTAACGTGTTTTTTTTTTTTAACTTCTGGTACTTATTTTCAATATGTGGGGTGTTTTTACACTCATGATTAACAATAAAAGGCACAGTTAGTTTGTCTTTATTTAGGGTGAAAAACGGTGCAGCAAGCAGCACCGGCCAGTGCAGTACAACTCTCTCCTTATTGTCCTGAACCAATCAGGTTTAAAATAACAATGTTGGTTGTTATTTAAGTCTGGAGCAGATGGAGCAGAAAGGCTTATTTAGAACTTATTTCTCCGATATATTGAAGTATTTTTATAACTGTAACGTCTTCTTGTGAGCTGGTTTGTGCCCATATGGACGATGGGAAATGACAGCTTGACAAAAACAAAAAGCAGCAAAGAAAAATGGATGCAAAACTTACTGCCATATCTTTCAAATGCTGGACGGAGAAATGCTCGAGGCTGTGAGCCCAGCTCGCCGGAGGAACAATATTACGGGTTTTGATGAGGTGGACAAAGTTGGGGACCACTACAGGACTATTAGGCCTTAAGATGTGTAACTTTATATTCTTCTACATTTCGCAAGTTGGGGTCCAACCTCCTCAATAAATGATGAACTGAATGAATCAATATGATGAGACGAAACATGCTGAATTTGTAATTTAGCCAGAAAATAAAACCTATGAATACTGTATGTTCTGAGTCCTCTGCTGTGACTAATGGACACTGACCTGATGACTGTTGTGCACCTGCCGAAGCTGCTGCAGTCCCAATGTGGAGGAAAAAACATAGACAATAAGTTAATCCTTGGACAAAGATCACTGGGACTCAGAAATCTAAATTCAAGAAGCACAATGAGACTATTGACTGTTGTTCTCAGGCCGCGTATTGAAGTCGATACTTCTGCATATTTTTGTTGCTTCAGAGCCGCTTCTCACATTTTTCTTACAAGACATGAAAAGACCATCAAAGGCAACAATAAATGAACAAAGACTGACCAGAAAATAAAACCTATCATTTATTAAAGACTGAGTTAGGGAGTATGATGACACCATTTTTACAATTCGCTGTGTTTGTATTGAATTTAAAGGGCCAGCGGGGAATCTGACAGCAGAAATGGAATATGATATTTATCCCTATGTCCTCTTTTTAACTCACAGATGCCAAAAAAACGTTTTGTGAAAAGGGTACACCGGTGTTTCCTTTGCTTACAGCTCCTCGCTCCTCACTCCTTAAGGCGCCGAGATCATTTTTCGGGGTCACAAACCGGAGGATCGCGAAGACGAAGATGGCACAAAATGGAGAAATGAGAGCGGCCCCATATCTCAGCCACTACATCCTACACACTGGTCCTTTAACGACAGAACGCTGCCTCTGCGTTATGAGACATTGTGGTGCTGTGTGATGGTCAGGTAGCTCGAGGAGTCGCTCAGCTCGTGACACAGAGAGAACTGGCTGCTCTGTGGTTGCCACACAGGACGGATCGTTGGTGTCGACACAGGCCTGTCCTCCTGGACGACCACGCTAATGAACAAGAGAAACAACAAGGCATTCGATAATATCGCAGTGGCTAGTTCAGGACATTACTTGAGTAATATTGCTGAGATGCTTTGCTGATTACATTTATATTAATACTGCTCACCGTCTTGGGAAATACTCCTTTCTCACTTTACTTCTGGGAAATCGATGAGAAAATTGATGCCACTCTCATGTCTGTATGCTACATGTGTAGCTGTAGGCCAGCAGCTGGTTAGCATAGCTTAGCGTAAAGACTGGAAACAGGGGGGAACAGCTAGCCTGGCTCTGTCCAAAGGTTAGGAATGAACATCAACTGTTGTTTGTGTGTGTAGAAAAGATACATTATTACATCAGAGGACGGTCATCTGATTATTCATCACATTGCAATAGTGATTAGCATTATTAGCTCAGCAAATGATTAGTTGTTTGTTGCATGAATGAAAACGCTTGTGATTCATACACGCATGACATAAATAAAGTTATGACTGTTAGAATATTATGTTGAAATATTGGACAAGAATAGCAAAAGATCATCTGCATCATTAGAATACAACCTGCTGTGTATTGTGGGCGCAGACTAAACAATAAAATAGACATTAATAGTGATTGTGCTTGTTCTCTTCAGCTCAAAACGGTCAATATATAATTATATATAAACAGTATATAGTTCTAGCTACTCAATTTCTAAAATATTCATGTATGGAAGTGATGTAACTGACTGTAAGTCACGCAGCTGCTATGCAAGTGCATGCATTTTAATTTACTGATGCACTGAATGCATATAACCAGGCTTTATAATCTCTGTGTGTCTGAGAGTGCAGTACAGTAGAGACAATAATGACCGTTATGTAATGAATAAGCTCTGAAATGGATCATAATCTGGAGAAATAAAAACCCGGAGTCGTACACAACACACACCAACACATGCACACACTGCAGTAAGGGTGTGAGGGTGTGAAAGCAGATATTTGTTTGCACCGAATCTAAAAGCATTTAATTGCAAATATGGAGATTTTTAATACCTAAAGCAATTTTCAAAATTACTGAGAATAATCCCATATGAGCATTCATTTTGACTCCTTCGTTAGTACATAACTGTATCCGGCTCCTGAACAGTCTCTTCACAGACTCCTTTTCTGTGCTTGTGCATCGTTAATATTCAGAGATCATACTGCTGTTTTTGGATGGCTTCTCTCTCTTTTTTCTTGAGTTAATCTGACATGTCTGCCGTGGGCTGCAACTGCAGTTTGTTGCTCTGTGTACTTGTGTTTTGGGAAACTTTGTTTTCTTGGTAACATCTCAACACAACTGATCTTTTGCGTGACCTGAACTATTGAAATGTTAGCACGAAGAAGCCCTCTTCCTATCCGTCTCGCTGTCCTCTGGCTTTCTTTCTGTCCGTCCATCTTTTGTGTTTCCTTCTTTTGTCTTTCTCCTCCAAAAGGCTGCCAGGCGTGGTTTTGCAAAAACAAAAAGGAATTGAGATTTTTCTTTCAGCGAAGTGTGTTGGAGGCTTTGAAAGCTGAATAGATGGGAAAATATCAGATAAAAGCTCAAAAGGAAAGCGATCCAGCGGAGTAATGAGGCTGTGGAGGGGAGGACAGCATTCTCTATGATGATATATCACAGCGCATACAATCATGTTACAATACTTCATCCGTGTTGTGCGCCAGAGGATTCAATTCAGACTCGAAGCGAGCATATTGTCCATATACACTGAGCAGTGATACTGAAACATCCATCGAATTGTTTACGAGAAAGTCGAAGAACTTTTTCCAATGAGATTATTAAAACGAGGAAGTAAAAAGCCTAAATATGAGGAAAAACCCCTGAAGTCTATCTTGTCTCTGTTGTTCAATAAAAGATGAGCATAAGAGAGAAAAACAGTTCCTCCTTCAGGGTTATTGTGGCTCAGCACATTGACTCTCACTCACCCACCCACCCACACACACACACACACACACACACACACACACACACACACACACACACACACACACACACACACACACACACACACACACACACACACACACACACACACACACACACACGCACTTTCAGGAATGCAGAGGTTGTGTCCTGTTCTGTAATCGGCTGCTGCTGAATGAAAGTTGTTTACTTTTCAAAGCTCCGCTCTATTCTTCTTGTTTAAACAGAGTATAATCTGAGTCCTCTGCTGTTCTGCGGGTAGACGAAAGGAGGGGGGGGGGGGGGGGGGGATGGGAAAAGTGGAAGGAGAACGGGGACAAATGAGAAATAAGTGAAGCGTGGAAGTAAGAGAGGAAGGAGGATATTAAAGGAAGAGTTCAAAGGAGACTTGAGGAAGATATTTGCATTAACCAGCAGGTGTATCTAATAAAGCTATCGATACAAGGGCCTCTTTTAGCTTTGCTCAGCGGTGGTTTAAGTATTTACATGCTTTAGTTAAAGTTACTGTGAGGTCCTTTCATCTCAATGATGTACACGACACCATCAGAGAGAAGACCAGCTGTTTCTATATCGTTATTCTCAATGCTCGTCATCGGTGCCACTGGTTCAGATTACGCTGAAATCAGACAAAATCAATCAAGCCGGTTCAGGAGGGAGGGAAGGGAGGCACGAGAGAACCAGAACCAGGACTTAACGCGGCAGCCTGTCAGACCCCACTGCTGTGAAACGAGAGGTTCTCTGAAGGGACTCTGGCGCTCAGAAACACTACCGCTGTTGTCCACAGGGGTCCCCAGAATCAGCACAAGAAAAAGGTTCCTGGTAGTGGCTTTAAGTAAAACTATAGGCTGCTATCACACTTTGAAAATACTCCACTACAGGTAAAAGTATTAACAGGAAAATGTATGGAAAGTAGAAAGTACTCATAATGCAGTGAAATGTTCTCTGTCAGTGGTTTACAATTACATACGATGTTTCTGGATTAAAAAGTAGTTTATTTAGCTCAAGGAGAATTTTCACCACACAACTTCATCCTTCAGGGATGAAGAATCGTAATCTGTGAAGTAAATAAAGCTGTAAATGCAGTGCAGTAAAATGAGGGTATGACGTTGCATAAAATGGAAATAGTCAAGCAAAGTACGAGTAGCAAAAACACATTCAAATGTACTTTGATTCCTCCACTGGCTCTGTGAGGGATTGGTTACGTGTCCGCGATGTGCTTCCCTGCTTACCAGCCAGTCATGTGCTGAATCATGCTCAATTTGAGCTCTTCCCTGCTTTGTTTATGCATAAATACATCTAAACTCTCCCCTGTGTGTCACCTGGCAGCTCTGCAGCCGACAGATCGTTCATCATCTCTTTGGATCATTAGAGAAATAACAAAAACACAGCGAGCGAGTCCCCCGAGGCCTCTCCACCGTTGTGCTGACTCACAGCTTTTGCATATAAACAGCCATTCACACCGACGTCCGGATTGATGACACGTTTCCCTCAAACATTATGCCGTCAATTAAACAAATCACTGGCAATGAATCAACGTGTCAGTTTGAGAACGCAAACCAGCTCCATTCAACAGACACTAGCTGCACTGAAAGCAGGTTTATCGGTGCACACGCTGTACGGCAGAAAGAGTTCATATGCAGACACGTCACAGTGTGTAGAACTGAGCTCCAGTCCACCATACACACACCGATACATTTGGAAAGTTTCTCCTTTCGTGTGAAACATTCAAACTCAGTCGGAGTTTCTGTCCATGGTGCTGAAACAGAGCAACACTCTCTTTGAATCTCCTCTCGAGCTCAATTCATACATTTAGAAACTCTAACAAACTGTAGATGTAGTCATACTACCGAACAGCGAGTCTGTGTGCCTCTCTCCATGGTGCTGAAACATTCAAACCAACATCAGTCACAAGTTGAGTGGCACAACAGGAACTTTTTTTTTCAGAAAGGAGGAGCAATACGTTGTGCTATGTATAAGCAGAAAGCAGACTTTTCTTTCTATCGTGGGGATTTTTACCTCTTTTACTGGCTGAGGACAAACCACCTTTGTGCCGTGAGCAACGGGATGCTAAGCTGCACAGAGTTTTCTGGGTGTTTAGACATCAAGCTTAAGTGGTAATGTTGCCAGAGGCGGGGCTTTGTCCAAAGATAAAACAAACTTTTAGAGTGTGGAGGAGGCTGGTGGAAGGTGAAATCTGTTTTTCTTAAATGCATAAACGATTACGATTATAAAATATTGAACTGGCAATTAAGATTGTAAGTGGAAATAAACGCCATAGTAGTTGTACTCGTTTTCTGGGAGGAGAAAAACTACCACGCTGCTGTTCTTATGGTCCTCTGCTGCCCTCTGGTGGTAATCAACAGAACTGTGCGTTACAACCTGACAATTTGGACAACTCGTCTTTTAGATCAATATAAATGATTACCGGGGTGTCCGACAGTATTTAATGTTACGTCATCTAGAACACTCTTGTTTTTCAGTGGCTAATGCTTTGCTGTTCTGCAGATTTAAAAATAGATATGTATTTGTATGCTAAGTGGAACAAGTGTGGAATATAAAATGACTGTTATGTAGCCATACTTAAACGTTATGCTAAATATTAACGAGCTTGCACTTGGCACAGGCAGAATTCTGCTAATTCCCTGCACAGACGGTCTTTTTTTAATGAGCATTTTTTTCATGCTAAGCTGAACTAAGTGAACTGAACTGAACCTACCAAAAATAAAAGGAGGAAAAAGGAAAAGTTGTTTGGTTTTTGAGTGGAATCCAGTTGGGACCCTTCAGGTGGACTCCATCCCTTTCAAGTGGGGAAAATGCACAAGTTAAGAACTTAACTTAACAATAAAAAGATGGATAACTTGACAATATGTCTGAACTCTTACTGAACACAAGAGCTGAGTTAAATCCCCTCAGCAGAGTGAGAGCAGGCCGGATGAACTCATGCCGGGTGATTTATCTCACAGGGCTGTCAACGCAAAAGCACAACTGTTCATCTTACCTCTAAATAATGCTTGTCCTTTTGTGGCTTGAAAGTCTGTTTTCTGACCAAAAAACAAAGTGTACACATGCTTAACCTGCAGTGCATTTAGACACTTGTGTCTGTAAGTACAGGTAGCTTTTAAAACAAAGATATAACTGCAGTAAATCACTTACAATGGGACAATGTGGACAGGTATTCGGCCTTCAGTTGGCCTCCAGTCTAGATTAGTAACACCCAACTTCTCTTCCTGAAGAAGGCTGCTTGCAGAGACAGTGATGTTTGTACTTTATGTTCGTGCATTGTGTGCGATCACTCCTACAGATGCAGCCGGTGGAGTCGTGTCTCAATCTTCTGTTCGCTCTCTGTAGCATCCCTCCTGCAAAACGGAAGATGCTGGATATGAAATACTCACGAAGCAAACAAAGGGAATATATTTGGCTTGATTGGTCTCGGTCCTCTGGAAACAATAAAGGATGGAGTGAACAGACGGTTCCATATTGTTTGTTATCTTTGTGGGAGGCAGCAGAGGTGATAAAGATCAGCAATTGTGCTAAATTATCTTTTCTTATTTCTGCTATCCCACTCGTGTCCCGCAGCAACAGCCCGGCCAGATAAGAGCAATCTTCCAGTGGAGAGATAAGACGGCCCAAAAAAAAAAGACATAAAGTCAGGAAACCGAGTGGACTCGGTGTCCGTGATGCCTATCGCTATGATGTTTCCTGTAAAGGCAGATAGTCAGAGCGAAGCTGAAGACTACAAACATGTTGATGGCTTCTTTGTGCTTTTCAATACAATGTAATATATATATATATATATATATATATATATATATATATATATATATATATATATATATACAGTCAATGATTTCATTACTCATGGTTTATTCTAATGAAGGACTTAATTCTGGTTTTGGAAAATGCCTCCTTGGTGGACGGCAGCTTTAAACTGAGCCGAGGATTATTCTAAAGGAGATATTAAAATCATTTCTTAGGAATTAATGATCTAAAAGTAGTGAAGAACTACAGACGACCTTCACACCAAATTGGAAGAGAAATGATTTGGAATTATTCATTTTTTTTTTTTCTTCTTCATAAGTGTTGAAACTGAGTCGAAGGTCTCAGGACAAACATGACAAAAGGAAATCACAACTCAAGGGCTTCCTGGCTTTTTCAAACCACTGTTACTGAGGCACAGAATGAGCTTCTACGCTCCAGAAGAAAGTCACATATAAAGGGCCAGTGTGGAGGGGTCGATCGGGAGGAATGAAATATAACGTTCATCAGGGCACAACCACCTGCAACTAAGAATCGTTGTGTTGTCGTTAGCTTGGAATGAGCCGTGTTTATCTCCATATCAGAGTCCGTCCTGTTGCACCTCCACGTTTCTACAGTAGCCCAGAGTGGACAAACCCAAGCTGGCTCTACAGAGAGCCTTTCACCTTAATAAGTCCTCTGAGGGCCACCGTAGTTCTCCCACACGCTTGGACGGGGAGGGGGGAGGGTTTCAGTTGGTTGCTATCTGCAAGCTAACAGCTAGATGCCACTAAATCCTACACACTGGTCCTTTAAATGCAAAGGTTGCTCATCTTGTCCGTTAGATCATTTATGAAGAAAACCGTACTGAGAATGATGTTGATGTACAAAACTTATATTTTGTAACTTCTGGTGTCTGTGGTTGGTGTTTTTTTTAAGTAATTTGAACACTAAACAGAACCTTTGCAGGTGAGAGGGAAACATTTGTTTTCTTGCTTCCAATGACTCATTTGTTGGAGAGCTTTGGTGCTCACACAGAGCGGACCGGCCCACAGCAGAGAGTGCAAACTGTGATCACGCCGACATTGTTGTTGTTGTTTCTGTGCACGAAATGCATAACTTTCTGTGTAGCAAAGGGTTTTCTTCTGAAGGGGACAAACAGGCCCTTCAGGTAATGTTCAAGCTCTCAAGAATGAATCAGTCAATCAGCACAAACTGCGTATGTATCATGAACTTAAGATCATTCGTTCACCTCACTACATGTTTGAACGTGACACGTTGAAGCTGGATGATAACTTAACACGGCTCCGCTGGTGGAACACAACACAAATCCCAAACCACCACTTATTAAAAGATTATTTTATTCACAATAGAAGTGTAACAAATATAGTTTATTAAAAAGTCTGCTGCTTATTAATATCATTTTAATCCATAAACTCAGAAGATTGTTTTTATATAAATGTAGGACGGCACATTTGCCGGAATGGAATATTTACATTTTTTTTCAATAATAATATTAACACAACAAAACAAGATTTCCCCACAAAATTAAGACATTGCATATAAACGCAAAGTAAACTATGTGCAATGGAATGATTATCAGCAATATTTAGTACAGACGCATTTCTGAGGTTGTCTTCACACATGGAAACCTTTAGAGGGAAACGCCAGCCTCTGTAAAGATCCTGCTTCCTTTGACAGGTCGGTCCTGTTCAGTGATCGCACACCACTGGAGAGTAACGTCATGACTTCAGTGTGAGATAGAGGAGAAGTGGTGCATCGTCACTGGGACCGACTTCATATTTAAAGAAGTTGGCGTTCCCCTTTAATATTCACCAATAAACATCATCGCAACGCAACAGATCATCAACACAATGTTCAGAAAATCACCAACAAAAACAAAACCTATTCAACCTTGTTGGACAAATAACAAAAAAAAATAAATTCTGCATCTGGAAGTGAGCAGATGCCTGATGTCACAGTCTGTTGAAGCTGAAGCAGATCTCACAAAAACCAAAGTACATTCTGCTTCTCCTTCCGATTCAGGCAGTGAAACGACCAGATCAGTGTCACATGAGCGGAAAACAACGCGTCGAAAACTTGTTCCAGGTGAACCCGGCGAAGCTCCTCTACGGGAGTAAATCCAACCAGATGTTGTAAAGACTAAAGATTGCCCATCAGCCCTTTAAGTCTAAATCACAAGCCAAACATCGGACTGATGTTTCTAAGCCTCCCTGGTTCCAAAATAGAGGTTTGCAAGTCGACACAGTTACTTTAACATATTTATAATCCCCAAAATGCCCCCAAAAAAACTTCAGAATGTAGAGTTGCTCCGACAAATCTTAACATCGGTGAGGGAGACTGTTACGCTCTAAAAGTACAAACATGTCCATTTAAAATGCCCAAAAAGCGACCCACACTATTCTACAGAGTACAGGAAAACAACAAGTATAACCCCTCCACCACCATCTCTGGAAGATCAGAAATAAAGCTTCAATCAAATGCAGGTTCATCAAGACCTGAATGTCGCCTTTAAATTTAATTCTGTTCCGAGTTTACCACTCAGGAAGGAACACCACCACCACAAGTTATCGATTACCTCCACCCACGGCACCAGTTGATGACATTCTTTCGGTGTATTTGAGCGAAGGTTTGTTTTTGAAATTGATCGGATAAGAAGCTAATTAAATGTCTTTATAATGGACACTGAGCTACATTGTAGCACGTGCTTTCCCTACAAGTGTTCTCTGTGCCAACGAGGTGAACACGCACGTCTACGAGCTCGACACACACGAACCAAAACACTGATGAAGCACAGGAAGGACTCTTCCTCTGCATGGACATGAAGCAGCTTCAGGGCCTGAACACTGTTCTGTACGGTGAACACTTCAACAGATCCGGGTTACACTTTGTCGCTGAATATTCCTGTGCGTCCACCGTGTACCGATGCGCCTCATGCGGCAGACTTGGATCGTTTCCTCCGTTAACGGCGCGTCGTCGCCGCTCGTTTCTTTCTTCCTTGAGGAGACTACAGACGTCTCTCTGCCTGCGTTCATTCATTGATTCCACATTTTGTGCTTTCCAAGATGAAGGAAAAAAACAACAAAAACAAAAGCACAGAGAAGCAAACACAAAGCCAAAAACAAATAAATGCATATCAAATATTCTTCACTTCACATTGGATGGTACATTCATACAATTTCTATCCTCCAATGTTGTTTCATTGACTCCCAGGTCCGTCTTTCTGCTAACATCACTTTAAAGGTACCTACAATTCATTGCCGATAGCATTGGTATATCTATATATCTAGATCTATATCTATATATCTAGATCATTATTTTGAGACCGTTGTGGTAACTTACATCATTGATGTTAAAAAATGACAGACCTGTAGGACCTTTAAATTATTTACCGACATCAGTTCAGCATGTCTTGGTTTCCTTTTGGTGGAAAAAAATGCAATGACCCAGTAAACCCACAGCGCCACCTGGGGGTCAGCTCCCAAACCCTCAGAGTCCTATGTCGACTACGACAGAATAAATTAACACAATCAGCAAAAATCAACGGTTACAAGACAACATCACGTGGACACTAACTGCCTCTAAAGCGAGTGTGAGTGAACAGAAACAGACTGAACACGAGGACACGTCGTCTGTACAGTGACGTGAAGCACGTGGAGCGATTCCTCACAGCTCAGCAACTCCAAACCATATTAAATAGGACGGGACCGGCCGACTGACTGATGCGTCTGTGTTGGTCATTCCACGGGTGGGTCTTATTATTTAAACGTTTAACTGGATTTAAAACCAACATTTGCAGCTCAAACACTTTGTAGTTTTCTTGTGAAGCTAAATCAGCGAGTCCTTTACCTCTTCTCTGCTTTGTCTCTCTTACGTTTCTATTTGATGTGAAGGTTTTAAGAGCTCTTCTTGTTGTGAAGTGTCAGCTACTCATCACATCGCCTCGCAGCAGAACACTCAACAGATGTGGATGTATGGGGGACGTTACATGTGGGAAATAATTCACAAATGACTCCATCACAGTATTGTTTGGTTGAAATTTGGTTAAAACCAAAAACCATGAGCCATGACGGCAGTTTGTGGGTATTTCCCACAAACTGCTCTGTGACACGTGGGCCAAACGTCTTAAAGCTGCAAAAAGGAACCGAATGGACCATTTCAAAGATCCAGGGATCATTGTTGTACTTCAGTTGAAGGATTTAACTTTGTAAAGTCCAGATGATTATGGAGCAGTCACTGATATACGTGGTGATCCTCACCAACACGTCGAGACTCATTCAGCCCATGTGGACTGTAACAGGAGGATCTCACCACTAGATGTCAGTGGAGTCCAGGAAATTACCGTAACTGGGACTCCTGCTGGTCTCAAACCATTTAACGGCTCCTGACAGATGTTGGCCTCGGGGGGAAATAAATGAATGACTTTTTAATTATGATATTATTTGATGTGATCCGCAGATGGACCTTTGGACTCTTGGGCTACTTTCAAACCAAATTTACATTAAATATCAAATAAAAAAAATTCTCCTTCAATCAGTGTGTAGTTTTGGTACGATCCTCGTCGGAGGCACGGGGACTTCACTTTAAGCTTTATTTGTGTTTGTGTGAGCTGCTTCTCACCAGTGAAGGCACTATATATAGATAGAAGACTAAACTGGATTGTATCTGGCTACAGTTCTGTGTGGTCATCAGGAGAAATCTTTACCATGAAATCCAACTAAATAACAGACGACGAGTTCGTACGACGATGAAAAAAACATGCCAAACATCTGGACGACAGAATGGTAAAGCTGTTTAGAATCAGTATGGCTTCTGGTGTGTGTGAAGGTGGGATAGAACAGCAAAGAAGAGGGTCCGCGTCTCCTCATGGAGGAGAGAAGATCCTACGGGCTGCCCTAAGCTGGAGCTGGAGGACTGAGACAGGAAGAAGAAGAAGAAGAACAGAGAAAGACCGACAAGCAGGGTCGCTGATGAATGGGATCCATCACTTCCCTCTTTAGGGGAGACTCTTAAGGTACTTTACAAATTCAGAGGTATTAACATTTGCTAGGGTGTTGTCTAACGCATCGTTATGCTGGACCTGGAGGTAAGATTTTTTTAATTCGTAGTACTTTCAAACCCCTGAAATCATTGACTGGGTTCTTTTGTAGCAACCAATGAAATCCCGAGGGGGAAAACTGCAAACAAAACACTAGATTTAGATTCGTTTTCATCAGTTTTGAAACCTGTATCGGTCAATCCCCAGAAATATCGGTGCAAATGTGAGGAAGAGAATAAAATCCAGGATCCCAAAAGAAGCCAGATGAAGATGAGATGAGCGAAAGGACAGCGACAGCTTTGTGTAAACGTCGTGGGGAGGGAGTGAAACTACTGTCGGGCTCAGAGAGCTGGTGTGGCCGGACACCGAACACTCAGAGGAAGGAAGAAGCAGTCGGGTGTTCAGGTAATGAGGGACGGGCAGCAGAGGTCTCTTTGAAAGTCCTGCGGGTCCATCAAAAGAGGCTCGGGTTGTGCTGCGTCCCGCCTTCACCTCCACAGAGACAACCACGTGTTTTTAGAAAGAGAAAACGCCTCTCTGGAGACGGTAGCAGGCGGGTGGCGCTGCAGGTGGAGGTGGTGTCACCGGCTTTGGCGCAGGGAAACCGGCGCTTGTCCAGATATCGAAGCGGTACAGCAGAAAGAAAAGCGAGCGGAGCGTCCTGTAGCTCACTCAGCCGGCCTTGTAGTCCTCGGACGAGTCTTTCAGGGTTTTGGTGCCCAAAGCTCAGGTCCAAAAAAATATCCACATGAGGGAGCCGACCGGTTTCAGATCAGTCAGTGTTCTCCTTCACAAAAAGCTGCAGCTAGCAACAACAAAATCACCCACGAATAATGTGATAAGTGGTCAGACTGCCACTCTGAATGAGCTCAAAACAACTAGAAGTGAAATAAACTGCCGCGTCATGTAACGACGTCTTCAGAGAGCACCGCTTCTACAATGCAAGGAACTCACAATACCCGTCTGATATCCCTCTCTTGAGTCATTACGCTATCCGGCAGTAAGCATGTTGGTTCTGGTCAGCGACAACGAAAGCAAAAACAAACTAAACTGGATTCTACAGCAAGAATTCAGGCTTGATTTCTGTTTTGATCCCATGAAAAAAAAAAAAAAAGAAAAAAAAAAGGTGAAATCCCAATCAAGAGGCACCTGTAACCTTTGGGGACTCCAAATGGCTAAACTGTTGTCAGACAGACAGCTGGAGGCTCAGGGATACAGGATCAGAGGTTCTGGCACTTGTTTTGGGGCAGGACGGCTCCACTACTCCACCTCGTTGGGGATGTCCGTCACGTCCTTCTTGATGACGGGCAGAGGGTGAGCCTCGGTGTTGAACACCCAGTGGTCGAACGGTAGGTGGTCGTCGTCGGAGAAGAGCAGGTAGAGGTACCTGAAGGAGACAGAGGGGGGGGGGGGGGGGTTTAGTCAACACACCCGACAGTAATGAGGAGATGTACCTGTTTAAACGGGCTTTTACAGATACCGGTTCATACTCGAGTCCAGGTGGACGTTTGTTGTTTGACCTTAATGTTTAAACCGCTTCAGGCGAGCAGTGTGGCTCCGCAAGCGTGAGACTGATTATGTGAAAGTGTATTAAAGAGGAAGGTGTTGGTGAAGCCGCGCGTGTTTGGGGAAGTAGTGAGCATTCGCTCGGATAACTGACACGTGGATCACACTGCACCAGCTGTGTGAGAGGTGGTGAACGGATGTTTTGACGTAGTTTAGCCGTTGTTGAAACGCGGCCCCCACATATACATCCATTCATCAAGACTTTTCTCTGTTGTTTTTCTCCGTTCCCCGCAGAGGCGTGCTATAAAAAACACACTTATATTCAAGGATTCAAGGACTGATATACAAACGATCATTTTGAGGGGGAAGTATTCCCTTAAGTGTCTGAATTGTGGATAAAAAAACATCACTACTATCACTCCATGAGCTGAGAAAGTAACAGGCTTATAAATGATGTTACTGAAGGCTCCCCACCAAACAAAGTCCAGTTTAATGTCGCTGAGGACTACACAACTGAAAAGCTCTGGAGGAAATTTGTAAGTGGATTTAAAGTTAAGATCTTTTTTTCGGTCAAATTATATTATTAAATAAACATGCCGAAGATGACTCACTCTAAACCGTTCACTGCTCAGTGTTTTATAGATTTAGAGATATTATTTTGTGCTCAGCTTTTGCAATATTTATCGGCAGTCCTGCCAAAAGAAATGTGAAACAGATGTGAAACAGAGAGAGAGAGAGGAGGAGGGGGTGCGGCTCCGCCTCAGACCAGTTTATGAAGCCTGAAGTGATGAAATCCTGCAGTTGAATGTCATCAGAGCTGATGAAACGAGGACGAGGTGAGAGCGTAAGTAAATAAAGGGAGTTTCTGGACAGTCGGCGTTCAAAGACTGATCCACTTCAGATTTCATCACGACGAGCGAGATCAATAAAAACAAAGCTGTTTGAGGAGAGAGCATGTGGGGGGGGGGGGGGGGGGGGTCATCCGACTAAAGAGGAGCCCTCAACCTCCTCAACAAGTGGCCCTCGTCCTCCTCCGCCTGCCAACAAACCAGGAGAACGCGCTGAGTGATGGAGGGCCGACAGCAGCGTGAGGTGCGGCCGTGTCCTTGGCAGCAGCGCTAAAGATGGATACTGGAAGTGGCTCAGCACGATGCCAAGATCCCCGAGTAACATTAGGAGGATTAGACTTATGGCCCAGCTGCTAAATGGGATTGATATTTCCAGGTCCGAATCGGATACCGTGGATGTGACTGACGAGGCAATCGTTTCGTCGCTGTCCGGGCTGCTGGTCAATGGCCCTCAGATGGAAAACATTTTATCATGCGTCTAAAAGCGCTTTTACTTTTTCACGCTTGGTGGGATTTTGTTTAGCTTTTTTCAAACCGATCACCAGAAAACAAAACACTCGTCTGCACGTCACGGCCCGGTGGATCTGCGAGAGGCATCCGGACATCTTACTTTGAATGCTTGTGCGGTGCAATCAGGGGAAGAGGTGCTGCTTGTTAAAATTTACTGCCTGCGGAAAAAAAGAAGCTGTATTGGATGGCACTTCGCCCCCATCAGGCTCTGTCGGGCCTCCACTAACCTTGACTTCATGTCAACAGCTGTCTGGTGTGTGGGGGAGGAAATACAAATGATCGAAGAACAGGAGGAGGTGAAGGGTAGGGGGGGGGGGGGGGATGCTGGAGAGGCCGTACACATTCCAACGTGAGTAGAGGAAACGGAGAGGACGGTGAGTTGGGAGGGAGTGTGCAGAAGATTTGTTGCTGCACCAGAAATTAATTCAATATAATCGACAGGATTAACCAGCCAGCATGTGTGAAATACTAACGGATACATGGATATTTAAATTGCAAATGTCTACTTGCTATATTATTGTAGCTTCAAATACAATGTGTGTAATTATGTCCATTGTGTAAACCTGTGACACACACACACACACACACACACACACACACACACACACACACACACACACACACACACACACACACACACACACACACAAAGGCAGTTCAGTAAAAGTATCAGGCGCCTATTAAGAGGAAGTGAGCTGGCAGTGGTGTGTCTCACAGTACCAGACGGACTGATACACGGTGTTTGCTGAAACAAGATGTACATAACTGGAATATCATTGTACATATGAGCCCCGTTAAGAGTCATTTACTTCTATAATGTTCGTGTCGTATTCATTTCATATCATTGTGCGATTATCATGAAACAATTCCAGAACCGGAAAGTTTGTGACCCGGCCGCCATGTTGAAAACAGCCGAGTCGAAACCAGGCACCTCATTCTACAGCTAAGCAGTACACTACAATATGTTTCTGAAGAGATTTGAGGCGATAAAGAGGTGATACAGTAACAGGATCTTGATTTGTATTTGATCACCTTGTTTGACAGTTTTCATTAAGAGCTGATCCTCAAAAGTACATTTTTGTTCTAATTTGCTGTCTTTTGTCTTAATCACTGGACCACGTATGGAGTATGGCAGAGTTGCACTCATCAACATCGGAGGAGGAAGCAGGATTGGATAAAGTGCAGCAGACCTTGAGACGACCTTCATAAGAGGAGACGGGGGAGAGCCTGGACCTCAGGCTACGCTAACCCTGCTAGGACCTAAGGCTACTCCACTACCCAGCCTGGTGACAGGATAAGAAGGATGAAATAAGACTTCAGGCTAACCCTGCAATGGGAAACCAGAGCCTTTAGTGCACACATCTTCACAGAGACCTGGCTCCGTTGTGGCATCCAGGGTCACGCTGTACTTGACGGGCGGACCGCAGGACAGAGAGCAGGACTCCGTGTTTACATCAATGACGCTTGGTGCTCAAACACAGTCAACGGTGACGGACAACGCTTCCCTGGTGTCATGTTAAGATGTCGGCCACATTAGAAGTTCTTTTGTTGCTGCTGTTTACATTCCTGCTGATGAGTTAAAAAAGAGTGCACTCCTGTTTTTGTTTATTCCCTGTTTTGTGTTGTGTAGCATAAACAGACGAGGCTACAAATGCATTTCTGTTGTGCAAGAATGACAATGAATGATCCTTGAAAAGTCCCACTTGTGTTTGTGTGAGAGGCCGTGCAGTGAAGAAGCCTTGCCAGTGACCGTAGCAACTCTCTGGAGCTCAGTCCGAATGAATGACAACATCATCATACTTTGTTTCTGTGTGTGTGTGAGAGACATATCTCTCTCTGTTTGGGGATGCAGGGGCCTTGTCCCTCCAATAAAGTGCAATGACAGCACAATCATGAGAGCACAGAAGTGAAGGGAGTGTGTGTTTGTGTTTCTCACTTGAGCGTCTCGGCCAAGTAGAAGCTCTGCTGCACGTCGTCGTGGTTGGGGGTTGAAGCGTAGACGTCTCTGACGCCGCTGTAGCCTCCTTCTACTTTACAGTGCTGCTCTAAAGCCTGAGAGCAGACGGAGGCGCACAGCAGGGAGCGGGAAAGACATCAGTCACTTGCAACATCAATCAAACTCTTCATGTGCTTAAAATATCGCTAAAACTCAGGGCGGATATTTGCTAAATATAAAAAACAAGTTAAATGAATTGACCTCCTGTAAGCTTCCGTCCTGATTGGTGTTTTTTTTAAGAGCGTGTGAGAAACTTGTTCAGTGTCATTTTAAATTACTTCAAAATCTCAAATGAAATGCCATGTGCAGTGTGACGACATGTCTTTCAACACTGCCAAGCTGTGACAAAATGCTAATTTACAATTCAATAAACAAATGTTTTACCTTAACAGCCTCCCAGCCCCACTCCCTGTATTTGGGGTCGTGGGTGAACCTCCACATGTACATGTAGGTCTCTATGACCTCGGGGCGGAGGATGAAGTATTTCTCGTTCTGGCGGGTGGCGATGGCCTCAACTCCGCCGTCAAAACGAAAGGCTTCTGGTCCCAGCTTCAAAGCTAGAGGAGAAGATGTTGTAGATATAAAGCAGCATAGAGTCAGATTACACTTAAAGGTACTACGAGGACCTTTAAACTGCTTATGAAACAGTCTCTGTAATACTGGTGCCTCTATACTACCGACATAAGTAAATGTGACCATCAACGGGGAATATTGTCTATTCCTATACATCTATTATTAATGCCTGTCAGAGTCCCCACGAAATCAGGAGAAAACTATGTATTCATTAGAAATTCCAGCCAGAGTCTGGCGCTTGAAAACACTTCCGCTTTTGCCCACAAGGGCCAAAAACAACACAGAATGAAAAAAAACTTGATCACATAATAAAATGTGTGAAATGACAAATATGGCACAGGCCAGTATTTAGAAACAGATTTGGTTCCAAGTACTAATTCCATAGAGCAACTGTGGATCTAGATATTAACATGACTTTTAAATTTGACTTAAACTAACCTTTCATTTTTTTAAACATTTAAAGAATAGAATAAAAAAAGAAGAAAGTGTGACCAAACTTGCATCTGCTGCTACTAAATCAAAACAGGCTGTCAAACTTAAAACCAGAGTGACCGATTAAAAATAAAACATAAAAACCTTTGAGCGTGTATCGTCTTCTGATGCATATTTACCGGTTCTGGCGTAAGACTCGTGACAGGTCCGGGCGATCTCGGCGGCCTGCTCCATCTGGTGGCCCGTCTTCTCGCTGGCCGCCCCGTCAGCGCCCAGAGCGATCATGCCACCTGCGAAGCAGGTCAGGTGACCCATCTTGTGCTCCAGCAGCCCCCCCTTCCACTCCGCTATGTAGGTCAGCCCGCTGCTCGACTTCCTCATCAGGTTGGTTTCGATCGCCTGAGAGACAAAGAGTGACGGAGGGTTTTATTAGAGGTGGGTTCAGTGTGGTTTCATTTAAGCTCATTATATCTCAGCGCCTGGTGGACTGGGGACGTGTGCATAAAGACAAGACTGCTTCCTTTTGCACAACCTCCTCTTTATAATAACGTGATGTAATAACGTGTGTGTAAAAACCAGATGTGAATGACACTTTTACAACAAGGTCTTCTCAAAGTAATCGATGTATTGTGGGTGTGCTGACCCTTTAACGCGGCCCAGGCTGTACAGAACCAGCCGAGGTTATCCAATCATTTTATCATCTGTGACTCAGATAATCACCCTGCTGCTGCTGCTCTCGCTTCCCAGGCTTCTCCTTGACAAATAAATCAAGAAGGCCTATAATCCTTGAAGATCAGGAGGAATTATGGGTAAAGAATCCCTGCGTGGTTAGTGCTGCATTTTAGTTGCCATGTCATATATTTGCTCCCCAGAGTGCTACAGAGGAACAATGGGAGAGCCAGCTCTCTCCAGCTGAGACCTGCCGCTTGTCACCACAACTTCAGTTGACAATTTGTGTTGAACAGAGAAAAGCTGTCTGCCTGTCTGTGTGTTGACTTTAGGAGGCTGTTGATTCATCTGCTCCTCGTCGCCGTCTTCTTATAGAAAAGTGTTTTTCTCCGTTTGAGCCATCATCTTTCATCTGCTCGAACTCACCATGTGGCTCCCACAGTGAGAATAAAAACACTAAATATCTGAATATCTCGGGCATGGCAGTGGTAGATAGTAAATCACAATATTGCCACTTGAAGCTAAATAAAACCCCACACAAGTCAAACAGAACTGAATTTAGCAAAAACACCAGTTACAATCTCAGTCGACCCAGCAAATATTTATGGTGATTACGTGTCATCGTGTAAATTATTGCTTTTATTATCTCATGAGCAACAGCTTCGAGGTTATTTGGGCGACCGGATTCCTTTAATATCGCCGCCGCAGAATGAAGACAACGCACCACTTTTCAAAATTCTGAAGCCGACCTCGTGTTTGTTGTCCGCTATTATCATTATCGAGCAGCTTTTTATCATCCATGCAGCTCCCCGTCTGTAAGCACCGTGTTCAAACCCCCACTTATATCACACATTCATATTATTCCAGTGGTGACCCGTGTAGTGTTTACGTTTTCACATCTCGATCCGCCGATGATGAAATTGAAATACACTGCAGTGGGAGAGAGCTCAGTGGTAGAAGTGCAACAGATTGGAAATTACAACCCATGGAGATCAGTGCTCTAACATAATGCGATGGTCGGGACAGGAGCGGTGCTTAACAGCCATTCACAGATGGTGCGTTTAGGGAGCGGCAGACAGGTGACAAACGACGATTTCAGTTTTCTGTTGTACAATTACAGCTGTCGGGAGAGAACACTCACCAACAGAAACAGGGTTTTCAGTCAGTCAATACTGAATGAAAAGTTATTGAACGTTCCCATGTTCTGTATTATTAGTATTCCGACTGATTTCTTTAATATATCGACTGTAGCTGGAAGGGTTACTATTGACATACTACTAATAGGATTGCAACAAAAACCTGATTTGTAGAGGAGAACGACATTAATGTTTTAACAACAAACATGGTACAAACCTACAATAATAAGAGTAGTGGGAACATGTGAAGTCTTAGGCATGCGTGGGCGGCTGAGCGCCTTACGTTTTTCCCGCTATATGCGCCTCACGTGTTTAAAGGAACGCCCCGAACACCTCGACTTGAATGGAAACTCAACTCAGAGAGGGAAAGCGATCAGGGTCTCACTGTGGTGACTTTGGCTGGATACCTGGAGCTATATGACCCAACCGTAGTTACCACCATCTGCACAGAAATCAGCTGCAGGCACATTAGTGCGGTACTTGCGATTTCAGCTAAGTTGTTTTCATGGATTTTAAACTGAACGATTGAACTAATCGTTGCAGCGCCGGTGAAGACCCCAACCCTGAGTGAAGAGATTCCTGGTGTGTGTGTGTGTGTGTGTGTGTGTGTGTGTGTGTGTGCGTGTGTTACCTGCAGGGCATCATAATACATCTTCTTGGCCTCTTCGTCAGTCCTGTCAGACATCAGCCAGGCCTTGAGCAGGTACTCATAGAAACTGTCACCTAAGCCCCCCACGGACACGTGATCTGCAACACATCAACAAAACAAAGATTATAACACACACACACACACACACACACACACACACACACACACACACACACACACACACACACACACACACACACACACACACACACACACACACACACACACACACACAGGGCTCCTACATGTATGCTGCCTTAGATTACAACTGTTGGACCAGCCATAGATCACCCTCCCACGACACAGGGCCAGA
Organism: Lycodopsis pacificus; assembly: GCA_028022725.1. Lineage (NCBI taxonomy): Eukaryota > Metazoa > Chordata > Actinopteri > Perciformes > Zoarcidae > Lycodopsis > Lycodopsis pacificus. The sequence goes on along the minus strand of CM051705.1, from coordinate 15,023,161 downwards.
TATACGTGTGCAATATAAAGAGAACACACCTCCAGTGCAGCCCGTGATATACTGCCGCGTTATTATGCGCGCGTGCTATCGCAGGAGAGCCTCCAGCCGGCCGAGCGGCGCTTCTGTATTCGCCCTTCTGATTGTCAGTGAAGGCTCATCCATATGTATGTGTCATTAACGGAGTCCAGCCCTGTTTGCGGAGCGCAGAGATTAAATGTCAGCAGTGATCATCTTGAAGGGAAGAGAGAAAAGGAGGCTGGCAGTGGAGATGGGCTGGTGCACAGCCAATAAGAGAATCTGACCTTCTGCGAGTTCAATATTAAAACAATATTGAAACAAGAACGCCGCACGAGCCAGAGAGACGACGCACGCTCAACATAGAGCCGTCTGATTCCAGTCAACGTTCACGTGTAAACACGCTTCTGACACAAACTTTGAAGCAGAGAGAGGGCGGAAACTATGACTCAGCATGTTCTTCATCACACATGGCAACAAAACAGCTGTTTGGATAAAACGCAGAAGAAACGCTGAAACATGATTGTGGTTTTCTGTGTGTGTACGTACGGCACATGAAAGACACAGCAGCACTTCTGTGAGGCGGTGGTGGAGAGATCTTTTTCAGACAACATTAGGCTGCAAACATCCCTGGGTCATCATTTATTTAACAAATGCATTCCCATCGCTATTGCATAATGTCTTTGTAGATGAAAAACCCTTTCTGGCAAAGATGAGCATAAAAGTGTTTTTTTTCCCTTTTTTTGTGATAGAGGATTTAAACATTTTTTCGGTTGAAACTTGCCGTTTCTATTCAACATTCCTAACCGGATATGTCATCATTTGCATAAAGCACTTGGATGAAGACACAGTTACTGGCTCTGGTTAAGAGTGTCGGCTAAATGCCAACAATTCGAACTGCGGATGTGCTTTCAGTAGCTTTATTCCACGTTCCATGCATCAGATAATAAAAGTAAGCAGACCAGAGGTGCAGATCCATATTTAACCATCACAGATATGAACAGCCCTCGCATCAAGGGCTGGGTATCAAAACCTATTCGAGACAGGACTCTGATAAACTGAGGCATATCAATGGATATCAAAATCGTAATAATAAAACTGGATTAAAAGATTTCTAATTTGATGGCACAAAGCTTTCTTGTGGAAATCAAGAGAAGTGTGCCCTGATTTTAAGTAGTTGAGTAGTGGAGTAAGTTGACTGGTCTGAACAAACACCTCTACACGGTGAAATGGGTAATAAAGCATATTGAGCATGAAAAGTTAATAAGTTAATTTCACTCATTTCCCACCTCTGCGTTTGTCCTTTCCTATTGATTCAAACCACCACAGTCTGACAACTTTAAATTACAAAGAACACGATGCTTCTGTACTACTCTGTATGCAAAACACTGCCTCAAACAAAGTCAGCTTTTAAATCCATTACTGCTCTAATTTGCCTAATCTCTGCAGTCATTGGTAAGTGGCAGAAATTAAATGGCAGCAGCAATAATTGTTTTCCTGATGTTCCCGATGTGTTTCGGTCGAGGCAGAGCCTGGTTCTGCTCGAGCTTTCTGCCTGTTTAAAAGTGCTCGCTCCTGGTCTCTGTGAATTATATCATGAAGAGAAGTACGGACTAATAACATCATAAATACCTGCTCTGTATGCACTGAGACAACTTATGTTGTGATTTGGCCCCATGTAAATAGATTGAGGCCCTGGGGGCTCCAGAGTTACTGGTACTATTTGATTTTTTTAAAAGTCCACTATAGACCCAGAATCCGTCTCAGGATTTAAATAAAACTTTTTTTTTTTTCATCGACATTTTGGGAAAATTGCATTCTTGTTGAGAGTGCGACAAAGAAAACCAACAACACTCTCGGTCACTTGAGAATATCAGTACTACTACTATGCCTGTCCATTATATATGAGGTTAATGCCATAAGAGGGTTAGCATAGCTTAGCATAAAGACTGGAAACAGCGCCTCTAAAGCTGTAATATATAATTGTTCTGTACAATTGTTTTTTTTTAATGTTTTAATGAATGTTCTTAATTGTTTTTAAATCTCCTTTTCTTTTGCCTTATGTTTTGATGCTTTTAATGGTTTTATGTGAAGCACTTTGAATTACCTTGTTGTTGAAATGTGCTATACAAATAAACTTGCCTTGCCTTGCCTTGTACAAAATTTCTATTTCTATTTCTATGACAAGAGCCAACTGTCTCCTGGCTGTAGCTTCATAATAACCGTACAGATTATAAAGTGGTGTCAATCTTCTCATCCAACTCTCTGCAAGACAGAACTTCCCCCCCAAAAAACGATTGCGTTGAGAACTTGATGATTTGATGTAGAAGCCTGTCACTCTGTTTGTTCTGAAGTCCCATGTTTGCTCTCTGGAGGTGAAACACACTGAAAGCTGCCTTAAGAATGGATCTTGATATGCAGCCCTTCTCTCGTCAGCGTCACTTTAATAATATCTACTCATCTGTCAGTTTTCTCAGGTGATGACAAGTGGCATTAGGAGAGGCTTTTACTGCTGGAGCTTCTCTTGAGAACTATACCGTACATACTCCCCCCCCATGCCCTCATCTTCCTCAAATCCTCACCATCATTACCCGTTCAGCTACATGGTTTGAAGAGTCTGATCATCGATTCACAATCATACCCTATTACCACAATCTGTGAGAGAGTCAGACGGGCGAGTTAAAGATAGAGATCGGGGGTGGAGTGAGAATACAAAACAGTGGAACGGGTGCAATAGTGGGTTGCAGCAATAAAAAGAGTCAACAAGGTTCAAATAGAGAGAGAGAGAGAGAGAGAGAGAGAGAGAGAGAGAGAGAGAGAGAGAGAGAGAGAGAGAGAGAGAAGGACGAGCGGACATGACACTTAAAGCCATTCAGCACCACTTCTAGCACAATGTCAAATGAGTCATATATGACATCAATATCAAAAGAAAACTTACGGACCGCTCCTTAAACAAATTGATATTTTAGCTTTCATTTAGACCTATAAAAACAAATGTATGTATAAGGCACTTTTTTTTTTAAAGAGTACAGTAAATCAAATAGAAAGAATGTTGTTTGGTCCATTAAATGTAATAAAAACAGGAAAAAATACATACGTGTCAATCGCTATTTCCCAAAGCCCAAACATATGTATTCAAAATAGTTTGTTTTGTCAGAAGAGATCAAATTTTTCATGATAGAAGTTGAAAAATAAGTTCACAATTTAAAAGCTGAACCAGCAAATGTCGGCTTAAAAAAAGACCTGAAGGATAAACTGATCATCAGAATAGTTACTGATCACAATTGTATCAATCAACTCTAATAAGGATCTCTAGACATTGTGGCAGGAGATTATTTATGTACATAATTGGGTTCAAGTTTAAAAGTGTAACAGACGACCGGGAGCTGTGAAGTCATTGTGACATCAGCAGGATACTTGCATTCCTGGTTTTCGTCAGTACAAATTACAGGAGTTTTCTTTGAAGGAGCAGCATTAAAGAGCGTCACAGGAATCCAGACGAGGAGTCATTTGCAGGCATTAGTGTTTCAGCGTCATCTTGGGGAGAAGAAAGGTCGACCCTCGGTGACATTCTTCAAGTCACAAATGCTAATTATTTTTATAAATGTCTCAGGCTCAAAGTCCAGGTTATGATTAACCCAAAGATGTCAGCCTGCGATTGTCATGATAATCACCCTGTACTTATACATCTCTTCCTCTCTCTGGTTCTTGCATTTGTGTGGCAACAGGGCAGAAATCATTTGGCCACAATTATGTGTGTAACAGTTGAGATGTAATATCAAGCACACAAAATCAATGTTTACTCTCTCTTCAACCAGCGAAGGGCCAAAGAACCGGTGAAGACCAACCCATCTTACGTCCAGTATACATGGATGATCCACTGTATTAAAAGCAGCTCCGAGTATCCCAAAAAAACAGGTTGTGAATGAAGAAGAACTTGAATGGGACGTGATAAGAAGAGGACTTACGTTGGCCCCACTGGCCGCTATTGGGGTTCAGGTAGTTGGGGTAAAGCCCCTGTGGTTTTTCCAGGCGATTCAGTACTTTCCGGATGTTCATTACCTATTGATTAAAGGAAGAAAGCACAAATGCAACAAGTAAGGTTAACTAGCTCTGCTCCAGCAGATTCCAACACAAATGTGCAGGAAATAATAGGGTGCGTAAGGTTAACCACAGGTGTTTAGCAGTAGTTTGCTAGTACAGGATGTACAGATCGAGTAGCGAGGGACACGTGTCACTGTTGTTCCTCTGCTGATTAATGACATGATAACGAGAGGTTGGATCAGTGAGCAGACTTGCATTCTCGCCATTACCTGATCCAGAAATTTTAAGGCTGTATCGGACGCGTTTCAGATACTGGTATCAGAACAACTCTACTTCAAAACGTCGCACGTGAAAACACACGTATGTCTGTAAAAGGTTTCTGTGAAGCACTCTGAAAAGACTGAAACTTGTTTCATATTTGATATAATCAATATATCTACGGAGAAATATGGTAAAGGGGTGAAGAGTCTGGCTACAACCGCCCTTATTTTTGCTTCCAGGGAAACACCTCTCCAAGTTCTCAGACATTACAGACACTTCTAAAGTGTAGGAGTGCATGTGGAATGCAGCCATTAACCGTGGAAAAAAAAGTAATATCTACTCTCATGCGTGTCTGCTACCTTCTGTGCGAAGTCCGGATTCCCCGAGAGTTTGCTGAGGTGCATGAACTCCAGATGCAGGGTGCCGTACTCTGCCAGGATGCTGCTGCCGCCGGAGGCCCAGGGCCAGTTTCTGCCAATACCACTGGAGAAAGATGAAAAGAGAAGGAGAGAAGAGGGATCCCTTTAAAACACAGCACAACAAGAAGACCGACGCACAGCCGCGTAACCTTTCACATCTTCGATCAGACATCGATCTTGTGCTCAGCCACAAGCAGAACCAGGTAACGTATTTTCACGCGTTTGTTTCATAATAATTCATACTAATAACACCCACAAGTGCTCTGTTAGAAAAGACACAAGGCTACACGATGAGTCACGTTCGGAAAACTAATTCCTGAGCACACAGAGAGCCTGCTCGTCTCGATATGAAACCGACGGCTGAACGGAGGCGGTGAATCTTTAAAAAGTCAGAGTGTCGGCGCCTCAGCGGTCATTCTTTGAATTGTGACGACTACTAAAATGTTCTCGTGATTTACAGGGTATCTTAGAAAGCAGTCTTGTGCTTGAGTGACATTTATTCTTAAAATGGATACAGACCGAGTTACATTAACGACACTAACGGCTAACCTCACACTCCATCCGTCACATTAATGGGTGCATTTGTTCCCCTTTTTTAATCCACAAACGATCGACTTCGGCAGCACTTCATATCCTTGCTGGTGTCTCTAGGTCAGTCAGTGAGAGCGCACCGTCTCCCCCGACGTCACCTGTAGTGACGATAAAGCCGCCTCGACCCTCCGGCCATATGCGAGAGTTACCAACCTCTGGCACGCTCGGCGAGGACAGAAGACCGAGCAGCGGGGTGCCTGTGTGAGTGGCATCATTAGAGCCACTGACGGATCACTTCCAGGCAAAGACTGATAGCGATGCTTCAAGTAACCACTCGTGAATACATATTAACAATTCACTACACTGCGAAACACACACCAGGATGTGTGCACTGCAACTATTACATGTGGACATGAGCTGCGCACACACACACAGGAGACATCCAGCAAATGAGAAAAAGGAGACTGAGGAGTGAGAATTAGTAAAAGTGCCTCACACACACACCTTCAAAGAGGTGGATGAACATACTAATTATTCCCCCCTCCAACTCATCATGCTGCACAAGCCATAATTTGTTTCCCATTACACTGTGGATTTAATCAAGTCACCCAGACACAGAGAAGACCACTGCAGCATCAGGCAGCGAGCAGATACCAGGGTCAGAGAGAATAGCACGGGGAGGAGGACAAACATCCCATCACTGTGGAGCTGATTAAGATGGGGGCTGTGCGTTGGTTAGATTTAGACTGATGCAGACATTAAAATAGGATATTATAGTCTACGATTACCTGCACAAACAGTTGAATGTGTTGTATTTGTACAACTCCCCCCCCCCAGCGTTTCCAAGCGGTGTTATCGTTGGCACCGCTGTTGAAAAGACTGCTTTCCGTTTTATTTAGAGCCGAGCAAACAGCACAGGACATGCTACCATTTTGTTTTGCAGTTACTGCAGTTGTTCAACCGTCCGCCAAACCCCCTCTACTGGGAATAGTAACTGCAAATAACGGACATATTGCTGGACCTGTTGAGGGAAGCGAGGCCCAGTACAACCACAACCAGGACTGAGCGGGGCAGACTGAACGGGACTAAAGGTGCTCGGAAACACTACCACTTCTGCCCACAGGGACCGCCAGAATCAACACAACAAGAAAGTTACTCACAGTAACTGTAAATCCAAGATACACTGCATCTTTTAGTGTTCCAGCTACTTCCAAAACAACATTATTCCTTTAACTCCACAACACCCTCCACTTCCCCTCAGTCAACCCGTGGGCTTGATCCGTCGATCCATCTTTTTCAATCCTTTTATAAACCCTGTGATGAAGGATAAATCCCTTCCCTTGGTAGAGTGGAGGCACGGAGGGAAACACACACCTTTCCAAGTCGCCCCTGTCCAGTCTGATCCCTCCCAAAGCCCCGCTGTGAGAGAAATTAAATCCCTGTTAAGGAGAACAAAACAACAGGCAGCAGGGAACAGCGGCTGTGTAAACCAAACACACAAATCAATGAGAGGCAGATACAAAGTAAATCACCGGAGACGGCTGGATGAGGGCGTGTTAGGAATACCGTTAATCTGGCCAGGGGGTCTGCATGTTTAAGAAAGATACATTTAAGACCTTTCCAGATCTGTATAGCTCATTAGAAGATGTGTTAAAGAACAGAGCTGTCGAACAAAGTCTACTTGTTTGATCACAGCTATTGGAGTTATTAAACTACTTGGGCAAAACACGACTCTGGGAATTTACTGCAAGCAGTAATATGTAACTTTTCATAGAAATAAAACACTCTTCCGCTCACAAATGAAAGTTGAAGCAATAAGCAATAAACAGTGAGGTGTTTTGACACAGCAGTAGGGGTGCAACGGATCACAAGCATGACGGTTCGGTTCGGATCACGGTTCAGGAGTCACGGTTCGGATCATTTTTCGGATCAACAAAGAAAAGGGGAGGAGACAAATATAACTGCTTTCTATTTATTAATTAAAGAACTTCAAGAACACTTAAAGAAAATAACTTTGGGCTATAGTCTTACATGAAAACAAAAATATTGAAGATGTCCAAATTGAAACAAAACGAAATGAATAAATAAAAATAAAACATTCAAGAATATTCAATTCTGTTAAGTTTAAGTGCAACATGAGGTATGTTGATGCCCTCGTCCTTTGATCAATATTGAAAGAAAGAAACAGCCAGTGAGCTAGCTTCCACTGTTGACACTGAACTGAACTGAACTGCTCGGCAACAACTTGGGTCTGTGTTTACTTCCTGTCAGGTTATGCCATTCAAATACACAATAATGTTACATTACTGTGACATTATTTTCAAAAAGATGAGAATATCTCCATTGTCTGGGGAGAGGGTCGACCTTTCTGTAGTGACTGGAATATTATTGGGCCTGTCTAGCTTCACTCTGATGCTTCTGTCAGCACCTGAACCAGGTGTGTGTGTGTGTGTGTGTGAGACGCTCACAGAGGGGGCGTGTCTACAGCGCCGGACTATGAATCTCCACTGCGCCGTGGTGAAAGCGGTCACAGTCTTCTCATAGAGGTCTGGAACAGCTTCACACTGAAGTGGGTGCATGAGTGGCTCAAGCATTTTAACCAGATTTAGAAATCCTTTGTATTCTACACTGGAGTGTCCCCGTCGCTGACAGACGGGATGGTGGCTCTTCATATGTGTGGACATGCCGATGTTTTGCCGTTGTCGTGTCGCTCTTTAAATAACGCCTACATACCGTAACGGTTTCGTCCACCACACTTATCCATCACTATACGTGGTTACAGGGAAGACAAAATGTTCCCAAACTTGCGACTTAAATGACGCCGGGGGCTTTATATCTGTTCACTGACACTCTGCATTGATATTCGGGGACTTGTTACTTGAAAAGGAACAGCAGCAGTAGAACTTTACACACTATGATGATTACACTGTAAAAATAAATAAAAAAAAAATACTCAATTGATCCGCGGTTCACGAGTGATCCGAACCGTTCAACAGCTCAAAATAAATTAACTGTGATTAAAAAAAAATGATATTAATGCTGGTAAAACTAATGAAATCGAGACGAGCTGCCTCTGCTTTATTTTGGGGTGAAACGTTTTAAGAGCTACTGAGCGGCATCCATGCCTGTTTTCTGATGGAAACTCTTTGTCATTCCAGTGACATCCCATACTGGGACTGGAAACTGGCATTCATCCATTGACTTACAGCACAACACAACTGCATTGGTCCATCTGATGGGAGTCCACTGCTGTCTTTGGTCGGCTGATGCAGATGTCCCGGTGACATTCAGGGGTATTCAATTAAAATGAACTGAGGTCCATTTCGAGAGAATTTCCTATGTGGCCTAGTCCACATTACTCCAGTTTTCCTCCAGTTTTCCTACGTTTACACTGAGCAGCCACACCACGCCGGAGTTTTGGAGCGCCCTAAACGGAGGAACCTGAGAACTCCGCCGAGGTTGGAGCTATTTGAGACCTCCGGGGTTTTGGTTGAGTGTAGGCGTGAGATACGGTGTATACGGATGTACGCCGACGCGATCCATGTGCTCGCTACTGGATTGGTTATTACCAGCCATGACGTCTCCGTCCCTGATTCGTCACACTCACTATCACGTGACCCGTACCCGGAAGAAAACAAACAGCCGGCGACCAGCTGCGATTCATTTCAACATGGATAACGAACCTTGCTTGCTGTGTTGTCTGTACTAGCAGTTATTGTGGAGTTAAATGCGTCATTTTACAATGCTGCTATTGCCTACAGGCGGAGGAGGCGAGCTGTTCTTCGAGCGATGAGCGACAATTCCCGAGTCCAGAGACGCTGATAGCGCCGGTTTTGTACACGCTGTATTACCTGTTGTGTACTAGCAGCTGTTGTGCAGTAAAAAGTCTGCATTTATGTGGAGGAAGCAGCTGTTATTCTAGCGATCAGCGAGCTGCTTGACCATCGGCGATCTGCTGATGCCCCTGTTTTTTGTGCTGGGTGACCCAGCTTATCCCCTGATGCCGTATCTCATGAAGGAATACCCCCATGGAGCTAACGTTACATTCATCAGCCCCACGGCAACAACAGACAACAACAACAGAGGAAGCGAGTGATCGACGTGTGTTGACCACATTTATGGACCATAATCGAGTAAAGGCTGATTTTAAAGTAAAGTTGGAGGGAGAGAGAGAGAGAGAGAGAGAGAGAGAGAGACCCGCAACTACGTCTGAAAAATAAAACTTCTAACACTTTCCACGAACTGTGTCTGTTTGAGTTTATAGAGGAAGATCTTAAGTATCAAATACAACCATTCATTATTAAAGACTACTTTATTACTCTGTCATATTTTTTTTTTTAAACTAAGCAAGCATTACACTTCCTGTTTACACCATCACGCGCATGCCCAGTGTACGTTAATGGTCACGTGCTGTCCGCCTTCCCCGGCTGCGTGTGGATGCAGATCAACCTGATGAATAATGCTGAAAACTCCCGTGTGGACGGAGATCGGTTCTATTTGAGAACTCTGCATCCAACGACACACGGCCTAATGTGGACAGGGCAATGATTTAGTACCATATGTACTGAAGTAGCCGAACAGTTGTATTGACATCTGTATGTAGTCAACAACTGGCTGTCAAATCAAATATAGAAAGTGCAATTGAATAATATCTCAACAATATTTGTCAGTCTTCAAATTGAACTGAATGAATTATAATTAATAATGAAATACATGAATTTAAATAAGTTAAAATATGGACTGGATTAAAGAATATGTTACATAACAAAGCTTTTAAAAATTGTGCATCTTAAAATAAAGTACTCCATTTTACAAAGATGAACTGAATTGACCTGCAGCTTTAAATTCAGTTCATTCTGTGAAGTCGTGTCACCCAAAAAAAGCCACAATATTATATTCTTATCTTCTAAAAAGAGACATTTGTGTGCAGGGACTTTATCTGTGGTGATTGAAACCACTTGTTTCGGCTCTGTTCCTCTCAGTCATAAATACGTCTGTATAGGTAGTATAGCATGTAGAATAAAGTCAGAGTATATTATCTCAAAAAAGTCATGAAAACGTACATCGTATCGTACATGACAGTAATCCGGGGTCGGGTCGCGGTGGCAACAGGCCAAGCAGGCTGAACCAGACTTCCCTGTACCCCGCAACATGTTCCAGCTCATACTGGGGGATCCCGAAGCGTTACCAGGCCAGCTGGGAGATATAATCCCTCCAGCGTGTTCTGGGTCTTCCCCGGGGTCTCCTCCTAGTTGAACGTGCCTGGAAAACCTCCAGTGGGAGGATTTACTCTAACTTCCTACATTAGGACAGTGTTTTTATGCTCTCATTCACTCACTCTTTGTGCTTTCTCTCCTCACGGGTTTCTATGGATCCTGGTTATATCTGGACCCTGGTCTTGCCTCCTGCCGTGGTTCTGTCATGTGCATTGAATGTGTTGTAACTCTGTAAATGTTGTTCATTCGGTACACATGACATCTATTGCACTTCTGTCCATCCTGGGAGAGGGATCCCTCCTCTGTTGCTCTCCCACAGGTCTCTTCCTCTTTTCTCCCTGTTAAAGGGTTTTTTTTGGGGGAGTTTTTCCTGTTCCGATGTGAGGGTTCCGGGACAAGAGGATGTCAAATGTGTACAGATTGTAAAGGCAAATTTGTGACTTTGGTCAATACAAAAATGAATTGAATTGAATTGAACCTGCCCCTACTGTTTTCACCAGCTCCACAGAAGACACCTGGACGGCTCTGAGGCTGGCCGCGGCAAAAGCACTGCTCATAGGGTCTGCAGACCGTCAGATTTCATTCTGACGACGTAGCATTACACTAATTTCTTATAAAGATATTTCATTTTATTTTATTCGACTGTGGTCAGGCTTCCTGGGGCTCCCCACCCATCTTAGTTATGCTGGGATGGTGAACTTCTGTTCAGGATCAGAATCAGAACCGTTTATTGCCATGGTATGTTGAACATACAAGGAATTTGACATGACGGGAGGTGCATAACATTTGACAACAATCAACAATGCAAAGTAGAAACATATTAAATTTACAGAAAATATAAAATAAAGTAAAATATAAAATAAAGTGGAATATAAAATAAAGTGAAATATAAAATAAAATAAAGTAAAGTGCACAAACGAACAGATAACAGGACTATAAACCAGTGAGATGTAAGTGTAGTGTGAAAGTGTCGAGTGTAATAGAAGGGATGTGCGGGGGAGTGACCGGTAGGAGTTTGTCCTGGGGATGACAGCGTCAGTGGGGGTCTGTTAATGAACCCGACTGCCGACGGGAAGAAACTGTTCATGTGTCATGAGGTCTTGGTCCTGATGGACCTCAGCCTCCTTCCAGATGCAAGGGGCACAAACAGGTTTTGACCGGGGTGAGAGGGGTCGGCAACGATCCTTCTTGCTCGCAAGACGTGAAGGTCTAGTCTACATCCCTTTTCTCATATGGGATGTAATGAGAGTAATTACAAGCTCTGAGCTATAAAACCACCGTTTGGTTTATGACCTCTCCTTGCACAACAGACCATACTGCAACATTCTAAAAATACCACACAAGTGATCGCGGTTTGAGCATACCTGTATATTCTTACAGCAGCCTTAACTGTCTTTCAAACCAATTGGAAGACATTATCGAGCAAAGATAAAGCAATGATATCTACCGCAAAATGGGAATGAATTTCTCCTGTTGACTGTGTTTTGTGATCTCAGTCGGCATCGTTTCTCACAGTCAGGGGTATGAAGATCCGTATCGAAAGCTGGCCCAATAAAAAGTCTCAGTTTGTTCAATTCACTAACAGGAGGCAGAGTGGTGTATCTCTCTTTGTCACCATGCTTTATACTAAGTCGTGGCGATGTAATGCAGCACTCTGAAAAGCAGACTGTTATGGTGACCTAGAAGTAGGACTTCTGGTTAGAGAATACGCAAGGCTTAGACTAATATATCAACACAGATCATGAGCTTTCATTATAAACCAAGAGATCAGCCGCCATCATCCAACATCTGATAGGACTGATATGTTGCAGTTTGTTTGGCTAATAGGAGTCCATGTCCATAGATTTTAATTAATAATGGTTATAATGAATATGTGAAATCAGGCCAGCCACAATTAAATGAAAATAATAATTTATATTCGAGGTTGTCAAAGACTACATTTAGTTCGAGAGGATATTTGGGTCCAATTTTTCTATTTCTATTTTTAAGCCTAAAAGGACGTCATGATAAATAGCAGAGGAAGTGTTATTTTGCTCTTGCCATCCAGACGAGTTACAACGGTTTAAACATTGTATTAAAACTGTTAACAGCATCAAAATGTCTGGTTGTTGCATATTTGACGGGATACCAATGTTTCAGAGCAACAGGTGTTTCAGTTTAACGACTGACCGTGTTAACTGGTGACTTTGAGCCAAATGTGCCCGTGGTTGCTGGTATTACCTTACATAAATGTTTGGCTTCGGTGATAAACACAGATGAGTATGTAGTTAAAATGGATTGAAGGCATTTCCAGGGACACAGACACGCTTTTTGTGTTTTTAACAGCTGCCGTCATTACGAGCAACCACACATACACTCTGTTGAGAGACATCAGTTAACACGGTCACTTATTAAACCGAAACCTCTAGTTATCATCAGCGTTGTCATTGTATTTTACATTGCGTACATGACCACAGATGAACTGGTTGAAAGCATCTGGTGACTTGTATGTATATATGTATTCTACCCACTCACTAACAGCACACGGATCTGGAAAGTCAATTTGTTTAGGTTGCATTTGTGATCTTTGGTGTTAACGCCCCTGCATTGCAGGGTGGCTGACAGAGTTGCTGTAGTGTAAAGAACCCTACAGTATAAACATCCTGGGGCACCTGAGAGACATCACTAAGAAGTGAACATGTCTTATACATCTCAGACACATCTGGACTACTCAACACTGTTTAAAGAGCATCTGGGAATATCCGTCAAAACAATCTGACATGATGACGCAACATATTCTCTGCCCTGCTGTTCAGCCAAGAAACAAAAAAGGGCTCAAAGGAATTCATAAAACAAATACGGATCCAAAGCCACGACCTGGAATTCACTGGGTGATGAAAGATTGATGCCATTGGGAAGTATGAAGGTTTGCATTGGAGGACATATTCTCGACCTCCCGGTGTCCATCTTGTTTGTCCATTTGGCGCTGTCCAATCTCATTATTCAACCTTTCACACCTGTAGCCATTCCCCTGGCCAGCTGTGAAATGACAAAACCTAGCCTGCATCTTTTATCCCCTCCAGTCCGTTCTGCAGTGCCTACAACAGTGCTTTTAATTCTGTGGTGCCAAGCAGTAACCTGGAAAAAAACCGAAAAGACATTCCATCTCCATAAATTAGCATGTCACACCAGGAAGCGGCCTCTCGCGCTCCTCTAGTACTCCAATTAATGTGTACTCTGTGTCTGGATCAAGTCTATATTTTAGCAGAGGTTTTTTCGTGTCCGTCCTCCTCATACATGCCATGACCTCAGTTTCTCTGCGGCTTTTGTCCCCTCAATATCGCTTCCTCTCTTGTCTTAAAATCTATCGCACTTCTCCTCCGGGCGTGAAGAAAATGTGAGTTGCGATGGATTCACAGTTAGCGACTTAATTAGAGGCCTTAAATCACGGCTGCCTTTCACTCCCTCAGGTTACTGCCGAGGAGAGAGGAAAGTGTGTATATGTGTGTGTGTTTGCTGTAAAACATCTCTGGCCACCCTGAATGCCAAGACTTTCCTTTGCTGTTAAAAAGTGCTGCATGGCAGTCAGACAGTGTTACTACCAATACTGTGATTGTGTGTCTGCTGTATGTACATGTGTGTACTCATAACTATAGCCAAGGGTAGAGACAATGATTAGTTGTCAGACTTTTTATAATAATTTATCTTAATATCTTTACAATGGTATCTCCTCACAAATCCACCATAAACTGTTGCAAATGAACATTACATAACTAAACTAAATCTGAACCCATCAACTATAAGAAGCAGAATTAAACCAGCGTAGATAAAAATAATTCTACTGGTAACTGCCAAAACAACAACAACAACAACAACAACAAGTGCTTGAAGAAGCTCTGCTGTACCTCAATGTGTGAACGTGTATCGCTGGGACGCAACACTGTTCCTCTGCGATAAATTCCACCATCATGTGTTTTGCTCAGGGAGTAGACAGCACTGTCTCAGGTGACAAACATATGTGGTAATGGAAATTATAGCAGATTATCTGAAAGTTGAATTGTTTACGGGACTAGTGTATCCTTTAAATGAGATCACACTACCATCAGGAGAGAAACCATCACAGCCTAAGTAGAATTCCAATTTGTTTTGTAGATGACATTCAACATTTTACGACTACTTCTTCTTCTTCTGCTGCTATGCTGACGACACTCGCTTTTACTTTCCTGTTAGGCACTAAGGGCCTTATTCTGCTGTTGCACTTTGAAGAAGCTCGAAATAAAAATATAAACCAGCTGCCTTACATGTTAATAAGCTGAGCCGTCTTTACTAAGCAGGGCAAGTTCATTTTGCCATCACGTCGACAATAAAAGGCTTCATGACAGAGAGCCACTTCACAGGGTCACCCAGTGTGACAACCTCGCCGGTCCGTACTAATAGAGACATTCTCCATCTAGGCCTATTCATCAAACTCCAAGACCCCAAGAGCTGAGGATTGATTGCTTTAGCCTCAGAGTCTGTGGCTGAAGGAGTAAATCTGTCCCACATTTAAAAAAAATATTTTATTCTGTGAGATAAGTAAAAGAGAGCAGGAGGACAAAGTTATCTTTAAAAATGCAGCTGCATTCAGATGATGACATTGTTTCAATCAAATATTTAAATTAGTACAGTCTGTCATGGTATATACTGTACATATATCTCTTTAAAGTCAAGATGAAATGAAAATCATATTGATCACACATTTAACAATATATGCAAAAAAATCGATTTCTCCATATTTTTCTATAGACAATCAAATTATATTTATTTCTTGGTTTATTTGAACGGGACAGTGCACATTAATAAAAAACATTTCTGCAAATGTGCCAGAGTTAGCCAAAAGGCTATTTTTCATCTGTAGTCCCAAATATTGTCTTTCTGCAAAACAAAATATGACATCATGACATCCATCAGTCAATCACTTGGCAACAAAAGACCCGCGTGTGTGGAGAAGGTATTCTGGTCCGTATCACGCTACATTCTAAGCCCGCCAACTTTGTAGTATGCCAATCAAATGCAAAGGATTGTATTTAAATCCTTCCTGTAACTAAACATCCTTTAAACTTTACGTTTCACTGGGAATATTCACTGTAGCCAAAGTCATTTACACTGTTTTTAGCAGTTGTATACAACTCTACAACTTTGAGAGTAAAACCTGGTGACCTTGCTCATTTTTATTTAGTCTTTTATCTGCCAGACATCTACTTACATTTGTAGATCCTAGAGTAGAGCATTGTCAACCACTGACTTATAAACTACCAATAAAACAAACTCTTCAGCACATAACAAAAATAATATACGAGGCGGCTGCTTTGAAGTCATTTATATACAAAGAATGGCCCCAGGACCCGACCATGCTCCCCACCATAGAAATGCTGTAATCTACTGGAGAAATGCTTTTCTGCAAATCCAGCATCATAAAACATTCTTTGTCATTTGTGATTTTAAACAAACAAACAAAGCATTTTGTAAGCATGACATTTGCAAATGACATATTAGTGTTTTCCCAAAGCTTTTCTCTGTCAATTAGAAGAAAAAGATGACGTGTGACCGTTTTTGTGAATGAGTGAGTGTGTGTGTGTGTGTGGGATCATCAGCGTGATACCTGTAGAGAATAATGAACAGTTAATTTCAGGGCAGATCCAGACACCTCAACAGAACCCAAAACACACACACACACACTCACACAATGCCTCATCCCATTAAGGCAAGTCAGAATGCAGTGCAGTGGGAGTGATTTGCAAGAGCTTTATCAGTCTGAATGTTAATAGAAGAGCTATGGGACATACTGGCTGAGGCAGATAACGACCGGGGTAACGAGTGAGTGTGTGTGTGTGTGTGTGTGTGTGTGTGTGTGTGTGTTTGTGAGAAAAAGTGAGAGTGACAGAAAGTGTGAGAGGAAATAGGGTAAGCAGTTACTTTGTAGAGTGCTGCTACGGCTTCCGTTGAATTTTGTAATTTCCATGATGTGAAAAAATGTAAAAAAAAAAAGTTATTTTGGAATAAATGGAGAGAACAGAAGACCCAAAATCAAACAGGGAGGTTTTCTTTACGAGTGTTCATTCAACAGAATATTTGACTGAAAGAGACGACCGTCTCAGAGATGTTATTCTTCTCCTTTGTAATTATTTTACTCCAATTATCAAAGCTAAATTCGGGGGAAAATGTTCCTCTGTCCATCTGTCCGCAGAGACACCAGATTTGCTCTGGTGAGAATGGAGCCTGTGGCAGATCAATTGGACAACTCAATCGGATCTTAACAGAATTTTCCGCTCAGTTAGTGTCAATCAATGGGTTTAAACACACAGACAGAGAGAGAGAGAGACACACACAGAGGGGTCTGTGAGTCCAGGTCCAGACTGTGAACCCTTATGAGGTGCTGCAATATGATTTGTTAGATCTCACAAGTGGCCAAAAGGCTGTTTCAAGTGTCTCTGTAGATGAATCTACTACATCAAGATCAGAGTCCCTGATGAAGACCACCATGTTTCTACAGAAGCCCAGAAGGGACAAACCGAAACTGGCTCTGGAGAGAGCCTTTTGCGTTACCTAAAGGTAAGGATATCTACCGAAAACCCGGTCTTAAACGGGCCCCGGTGCTAAATTATTAAAGACTTGAGCATTGATAAGCTCCATCGTTACTGTCGCTTTTTATTAGAGCTTTTGTTTTGTTGTAATTTACTGCTCTGCTCTCTCTGTCGGGCTGAGCTCATCCAACTACATACACAAAGCTAGGTCAGCGAGAGGCCGTGGTAGAGACAGTGAAGCCAACCAGGTAAAGTAAAGAGTACTCGAGTTAAAGACCACTACACTTGTCTCAGCACCTAATGGTGTTAAATCGGCCTTTGAAGATCCTATAGCTCGCTAAAGATAAGCAATAAGGTGACAGAACACTCACAAACAAGTATCTAGTCAAACCACCTGAGTTGCCACCGGCGTAACTCAAAACCAGCCTGTATGTATTTATAAGTTATTTCAGATTATGTTAATGTGTGCTGTGTTTCCAATCAGAAATGAACTAAATACATGTTTTGTTTCACTTGTCTTTTTGTCCAGACCCTAGAAATAGCTAAAACAGAGAATGGCTTTTATGACATTTATCTCTGAAATGAACGCAGAGCAGTTGAGCGAACCAAGTTTACTTGGTACAGAAGCAATAACACGTCTGAAACTGTGGCCTTGTTTCTCGTTTCTTTAGACAGCTACAGGGCAGAGTGATGAAAAACTGTGGAGAGGGAGTAAAGCGAACAAGGCCATGGAGTGGACCTCCATCACGATGTCCTGAAACTGAGGAAGATACTGGGTCACTCACGGTAAGACGGATGGAGTGAGCGAGGACGGAGAGGGAGTACAGGAGAGTGGGGTGTGAAAAAGAACGTTTTTTAAATGAAGGAGAAAGGAATTGAGAGTAAAAGAGCGAGAGAAAGGGGAGCGATGCGGATGAAAGGAGAGATGGTAATTGGGCCTCATTTGCAAGTGTGTCTCTGTGTGTTTTACACATTTACTCTGCTTCAATCTGGGTCAAGGTTGTGTAGACAGTCTAACAGCTCCTAACTACGCTGCTCCAGAAGAGCTCCTCTTATGTGTCTGCACACTACCCATACATGAGGAACTTTCCATAAGTCTCTCCCTCCATCAGTCTAACCCGTACACAGCAAACACAATACATTCAAACAGACACATTAAAAACATGCTGAGCGTGTTTGTTTTGTTGTTGTGTATTAATAGAGTTAAGCTTAAATTGTTTCACATCTGAAGCGATACACAAGTTATTGGTCTGTGTCCGCTTGTATTCTGTTGGTAACTGGTGGTTTGTGAAGTATAGCGTTACTGTATGAGCTGTGAGAGAGTCATGTTGGTAACCAGCTGGAGGCTAAAGGAGCAGCAGTGCAGTCATTCCTATAACGACACCTTAAAGCAGTGAAATTACGACAATAAAGCCTGATATTCAAAAGGCATAAAGGGGTTGCATCACTCCTGGTACACTGACCATCTTGGATATTAAAAGCAATGCGTGTTACTCTCCTCGGGCCCGTTGGACGTCCCTCACTTGGCCGTATCGCTGCTCTCTTTCTCAGAGCTTGTAAGTCATTGTTCCGGGGCGACCATATGCTAAACATACATGTGCAGGGATGCATGTGCAACCACCAATTTAGGCAAAGGCAAAAATGCAGCGGGTCTAAACTTTGCTCTGCACAAAGACATTTACGAGAATCGGAATGTGGAATTGGAAAAACATGCATTTACCCAAATGACCGGTTTGTCCCATGTGTACATGTCCCACACACAAGAAGAAGACTTTCAGATAGAAATAGGAGTTAAAGCTACCCGCTGTGGTGTGTGTGTGATTCCAAGCTATCATAGCTCAGTCATGCAGGTAAAGTCATCATCACCAGCAATCTGCTCAGGCCTCCAGGTGATGATGCATGCACACTCACTCTCTCTCTCTCTCTCTCTCTCACACACACACACACACACACACACACACACACACACACACACACACACACACACACACACACACACACACACACACACACACACACACACACACACACTCTCCCTGGGGTGTTCCTCCCTCCAGAGAGGAGGACATGAGGGGGCGCAGAGTCCATTCACCCGTATAGACAGAGAGAAAATTAATTTGTCACAGCACGTTTATCGTCATGACAACCTGCCTTTTAATTAAGGTCTGACAAACGGCAGAGTGTCGCGTCTCTCTCTGGGGAACGACAGATAGAAAGGAAGTGGAGGGAGAAAAGGAACGTGCTCTCTTCATCACTTGTGACTGACAGAGGAAGTGGAGGATGGCAGACCGGTGAGCATTCGTTGAGATACGGACATTGTGTTGCGTGTGTACTTGGTGAATAGTTACGCTGAGGCTTAGTTCAGGCAACTCAAACTACTCTGTTAAGAAAAGATTATCATCACACAGCAGTCACTGTTGAGCTTGGAATTCTAATCTCAATATTAATGGCCTTCAAGTGATTGATAAATATATATGCACTAAAACACTTCTTAAAAGAATGATGATAACCGGTCTTGGTTGTACAACTTATAATTTATTACTCTTTTTACTACTAGTTTCCCTTTTAGTTTCTTAATATATATTTTGATAAAAATGAAGGTTAAAGAAGCACAGCAATGTAATTGAATCATGCAATCGTGGAGAAAGGTTTCCCATCTTTGCATTTTATTTTCCGTTATGTCCTCCAATGCACCAGTTCCAAACATACGTCTTCATCAGAAATAGTAGATTTACATTTTTCAACTTGAAAGCCATACTACGGATACAAATACAAGTTCTTCAAAATACACTGTACACAATATACTGTTTGTACTTCAATTTGTGTCAATTCCACAAGAAATATATCACCAATCAGGCTGAATCCTACCCAACGTCATGAAAGGACAAAGTGGCTTTAGTGTGTGTGTTTCTGCATGTAATGCGTGTGTGTGTGTGTGCAGCAGTCAAACCCAGCGGCAGCCCCTTGACAGCATGTCACAGTGCATTAATAAAGGCCGACTGTGGCCTATAACCCTGTCACAGTACTCACAAACCTTTGGTTTGGTCTTCTGAGTGGTAGCCGAGTTTCAGAGCCAGCCGCTGGCATTTAGTCCTGGCTGAAAAGCCAAACAACTTCTGTCCGACAAGCCCGCTCTGTCATGTAAAACTAAAACATCTCAGCTCGGCCGTGTGAGAGGGGAACAGAGAGCTTGTGTTCATCCGGCTCCCAGAAAGACCATAGAGCTCTTTAAAGCATCAAACCATAAAAACAGACCCGCTGCCTCAAATACTGGCCGAGTGAAAGAGCGAGTGTGTGTGTGTGTGTGTGTGTGTGTGTGTGTGTGTGTGTGTTCTACCTCTTGAGGTTAAGCAGAGCCCAGGGTATGCCGGTGGGCGTTTTGAAGGCTGGCAGCAGCTTTTCACCCAGCTCCACCGCCTTCCTACGGTATACCTGAGAAAGAGAGGGAGAAAGAAAGACAGCGTGAGGCTTCCAGCTCACATTCTCTTGACCATTTGAGAAAGAAAACCACCGAGTACGGCACACAGCTAGCGTTTTAGCATGATTACTCAAGATACTTTGGCTTGTTATTTGACCGTGTAAACATACCAGATAACTTAGCCCTGAACTGAGACAGCCACGGAATTTGAATCATCACACGGCTACAAATATTGATTATCTTCATAATGGATTCAGCTGAAGATTATTTTATTAATCATCTCATCGCTCGTTATATTTTCATATATTCCAAAGTCATGTGTCCAGATTTCATTTATTCAACCAACAGTCCAAAATCTCAAAGATATTCAGGATATTCATATTTCAGACAAGGAACGGCATGAAATCCTCATATTTAAGAAGCTAGAGCCAGCAAACCAGCCCAAAAAAATAAATATTCATCGATTATTAAAATAATAGCTTTTGACTGCTTGTTGCAAATGTAAATGGTTATCAGCTGCAGCTGTAATTATGATCCTTGTTATGCGTCCCTCTGTCACAATCTCGCACACGTTTTCCATGTAGTCATTTTGGAACTGAAGAAAGAGACAAATACAAAGCTAAATCATCCCAAAAGTGACCTTTTGAAAAAGAAATAAAGTATCTGGCACAGGATGCAAGAAAACAGGAAATTGAAGCATTTAGGCTACTCGTCTCAGAAAATGTTTTGAAGAGAACTACTGGGAGCAGCAGCAGGAACCAAACCCCAGCACCAGGGGATCAACTCCAGTACTGAGGCCAATGGTTTCAACAGGAACACAACAGGGACATCTACACAAGTAGAGTCAAAGTTCACGGGATCCAGAGGTTACATTCTTTAAAAAGCTTGATTTGCAATGCAGCTATAACGCTCTCCTTGTATTGCTATGTAAAGCTCCCAGAAGAAAAGCAAAGACTTTTATAGCTTACACCTGTACTGTAGCTCAGTCCTCCCCCCTTCATTCCACTCGTTTTTATCCCTTTATTCCTTCTTTCCTGTCCTCTTCCTTCAGTCCGTTAATCTGTTGCCAATATCATTCCCTGGCTGCCGTATTCTTGTCTCTTGCAGCTGCACTGATGTTTTCCATCTGTAATTTGAGGACAATTACAGAGATTGCTTATCCCGTTTAGTTTTTGGTAAGGTGCACTAAATAAAGACGACATTTTAAGATACCTTCCAGAAAAAGGGTTTGAATAACAATGTAATGAGATGTTAAGTCTGGAGCTGAAGAAGAAGCATTTCTACACTGGACTTTTGGTAAAATGGAACAATGGATTTTTGACCAATTTACCAATGAAAATAAACATGTCAGGAAGGGCTTAGGCCTTAGGGTATGTCTGCATCATTACCCAAACGTCTTGAGAGTAGGAAATACAATACTCCATCTCTGCTGCTAAAAGGGACAATACATTAAACTAGGTTGCTTGATGCTTAATGATTCTCTGCTCATTAGAAGTAATGTAACCTTCCACTTACAACACAAACTTCTCCAAAACAAGTCAGCCAGAGAAAGCTGCACTCACTTACATCCCTTTGTAATCGTTTAGAATAGGACGGCTGAGCTGGTGAACAAGAGCATGAAGTTCAGAATACGGACATCCATTTGAACATTTTTGGAGGAGTGAGGTAATGTTTCTATTCCACTTGGAAGCAGCAGTGTGTGCAGAGGCCTGTTGCTCTAAATAACTTCAGAATTGCTCAACTGTAAAACAAGAGCAAAAGAGTAAATACACCTGGATGTAGGGCCTGTATTAAACTGTGGGATGATTTCATATAAAGATGAATTACTGGTAAATGTGTAACATGACTTCTGTCTCATGAGATATCTGCATTTATAGGACTTTTCTTGGGGGGGTGGGGGGGTGTTATGGCGTCTCTTAGGTGTCTGATTTTGTTGGCTGTAAAAGTGAAGTACTTCTATTTTTGGCTCCAGGCACGAGTTTAGTCAAGCAGTTAGGATAGAATGGGGTTTGGCCCAAGACGTGATGGACTGTTTGACACCGCTGCCAAGGCCTTCACACCAACTGCTGCTGCTGCTGCCGTCCACTGACAAGAGCGAGAATGACGTTCTGTCTGTTTTAGTTCTTCTGGTAACTACTGCAGTCCACATGTACGTGTCCTACTTTTTTATCACTGACCCTGGATGTAGAGCGGGGGTGCTGCTGTGGCACAGATTTAGTCCACTAGAGATGGCAAAGTTAAGAACTGTTTGGAATCAAAAATGCCAAACCTCTCACCACACAGAAACATAACACAACATCATCATTGCAATGATATAACATTAAGCTTTACAAATGAGGAAGCGTCTTAATCCAAAATATAGAAAAGCAGGAAACCAAGCAAAGCTTCTCAACAGTTTCCTTACTTCTCAAAAAACTCCTCTGTCTTTCTTAATTGTATTTGCAAATCAAACACGGCTCTGATCTGCTGCGCAGGAGAAGGCAGCTTTAATTTAAATGCCTGTTTTAACTACTGCGCATTATCTCCCAAAGGGAGCGAGCACAACACTCTTTTTAATTCCTGAATTGTCTGATTCAAATACACAGGACACTTTTCACTCATGCTTAAAATATTTAAGTTTTTATATATATATATATATATATATATATATATATATATATATATATATATATATATATATATATATAAATATAAATATATAAAAGCTGGTATGCGCTCGCCAGCCTCATGACCAATTCTGAAACTTCCTGTGTGAATACAGTTGATAACGTTTCAGCGTTTAGTCGAAGCAAGCTGTAACAAACAATTCATCTGTGGAAGCGAAGTCAACAACACTACTATCCTCTGTACCGCAGTCCTTATGAGTGCAAGCATGCAGTCCTCTCTTTTGTTATCATCCCTCCATTCGTCTTTCCTACAGTGTAGAATGCCTGTCATATACACACAGACACACAGAGGTGGTGCCGGTAGCATTACAATAGCACTATGTCAGCAAGATGGCAGTTCTGTTCCCAAAGGATCTACAGCTCAGCGGGGTGTGAGAGACGGGAGGCTCGGGGGGCTACTTGTCAAAACAATACGGGAACTTGACAGCTTCTCCTTCAGAAGTCTGAGGCAGGGAGGTTACTGAGAGGCGGCGAGGGCGAGAGGTACCAGGAATGTGGGATTCATGTGGCATGAAGATACATGTCGGAATGTCCATATGTTTGGCCTTGTAAAGATGCCAGGAGTGATGTTTTCTATGGAGCTCATTTGACCTTTTCTGCACCTGATCTTAAAGTCGACTACTCCTAGCGCTGTCGCTGGTGGAGTTAGCAAGCTAGATGGCGAACTAATGGCTAGTTAGCTAGCTAGCTCGCTTTAATGTTACACTGGTTACAGAAAAGGAGGCAAAGCAGCGGGCTGGTGGCCAGCAGCTGGTCTAACTGTCCCTGGACCTCACTCCACGCTGTACAAAATATCATCTTGGATGTTACGGATTGTTGTGCAGACTTGAATGTCATAAATTGATGTTTCTAATATCATCATGTTTCAAAATTCATATTTATTGTGCATTTCAAAAGGACTTCCAAGATATAGAGTTTTCGAGGTAAGATTTGTGGCGACACTGTTGACACTAAATCACTTCACTTTGTGTGTGTGTGTGTGTGTGTGTTTCAGGCCCCGCTGCGGTAGCGTGGGAGCAGTGTCGTAACAAGGCATCACATCCCAGTGATTAATGCCTTTAATAATGCAAAGAGCACACTGCAAAGAGCACACTGAGGGGGGAAATAAAAAACACTCCCAGGGACGCACAGAAGAATAAATTAAACACACCCGATGTCCAAGGCTATCAAGCAAACTGCCAACAGGCTTTAATGAGCAATTGAATTATACAGAAGCTGAGGACACCCCCCCCCCCACACACACACACACACACACACACACACACACACACACACACACACACACACACACACACACACACACACACACACACACACACACACACACACACACACACACACACACACACACACGAAGCTTGTGGCTGATGTCATTAGTAAAAACTGATGTTAATAATAGCATTTCACACCTGGGCACCTCTGACAAAATAGCCATCAGGAAAATGAACTACCTTAGCGCTGTGTTTTTATTTGTGCGTGTTATCAGTGTAAGTAAGTCACTGTTGTGGAGCCACCAGTTGACTGTCCACAGAGTGAGAAAGAGTGCGTGGTTATTATTTGGTGCCTCTGAGTATATCTGTCATGCTGTGATCAGGATAGAGGAAGAAGTGTCACAATACGGGAGCAGATGAAGACGAGTGAAAGCAGGACCTGTGTGCGGTCATCCTACCTGCTGAGTAATGAGGAAATGAATGATCAAAATACAACCTTCCACTGGAACACTTTTATCTGCCCCCTTTAAAAGGTGACACATGATGCGATTAAGTGACGGATCACTTTCTCCCACTTAAAAAACAACAAAAAAGCTGATATTTGGTTATTCGTAGGTTGCTGTAGGCTATATCATGTGACTCTAAGGCAATGCCACTCTAAATTATGGCTCAACCCTTTACGCAAATATCAACATCTTTTGTGACGATACCAGAAATGAAGTAGTCAAAGAATGGAGGAACTAATGGAGATGATTCAGGTGAGAGAATCATCACCAGCACAAAGAGGGACACGACAGGATGGGTCAAAGCTCCTGAGATGAGTCAGGAAAAGAACAATTGAAGTAGAAAGGCAGGGAGAACAGTTGCTTTGCTTTCCCTCCTCTTGAAGTTTTGGCCATTTGTGTTTGCCCTCCACAAACTCACTTAATCCACAGAATGAGAATAAAGTGTGTTTCAGGGAGATAAAGAGACAATGAGGAAGCGAGAGAGGAAACGGACAAAGAACACAAAAGGATGAGGCTATTTAAGATTCAGTCACATTCATGCAACTTGTACCACCACAGGGTTTACCTTGTAAACCCCCTCTGTGTGTGTGTGTGTGTGTGTGTGTGTGTGTGTGTGTGTGTGTGTGTGTGTGTGTGTGTGTGTGTGTGTGTGTGTGTGTGTGTGTGTGTTAACTGAAGACATTTCAGCCTCTTTTTGTGGCCTTTTCAAGCGACTATTTTAGTTTCGGGGTAAACTCTAGATTCAGGGTTAGAAGGTTAGGTTGAGGTTTCAAGATATTTCCAGAACAAGGAAAGTAAGAGTCAATTTAGTCGACAGAAAACATCAGATTTTAGTGGCTCGGGGTCAAACATCGGTTATTAGACTAACTTGTGTCGACACAAAGGGTTTAAATCCTCATTGCAACACACAATACATATAATAATTGAATCTTGATGGTTATTTTTGACCTTAAAGTACATGTAAAACCACTACCTGGAGTCCAGACAATGTGGGATATTGACTGTTACTCACTGGATGAAGTATAAGCGAGGGAGGACGGCTGAGGGGAAGTGAGTACATCACATCAGTCGATACAGCTTTTACAAACATGACTGGTGTATTTCCACAGCGTATAGATCGGCTCTTCTCACCACGGTCAACAACGAGGCCACCTTTCAATGAGGCGTTGGACACAACACTTCGCTTTTCTATAGAATCGCAGACTCCACCTTCAAAGAAACATTCCAAAGATGTACTGTTTTCAGCCTCAGGAATGAGAAAGACCTACCTTATTTTGAGCATTAATAATTAGTATGTGGAGAATAACCTATGAGGCCTGGCCTTCCCCTGCTTTACTTCCATTATGCTACTGAGCATAGACGACAGATGTAGGTACACGTGTATGTATGGGCCACTACGAAGATAGATTACATGAATTAAGGCTCATATTAGGGTCAAAGTCGTGGAGAGAACTTAGTTTAGGTCTCGTTTAGAATGAGCAGACGGACGTGGAAGGTCCCTACAAGGATATTAACATTTTAAGTATGTGGGAATGCGTAGGTGTGTGTATGTGTGTGTGTGTGTTCACCCAATCAAGTTTCTAGGTCTAGCTCTCCTACCATAAATGTTGGCAGCGTGTGTGTGTGTTTGAATATGTGATGCAGCCCGCGGCGTCGCCTGGACAGCTCCCTAACTAAGATGAATGACCCAGCAGGCCTTGTGGGACACGTGGCCCAGAATACAGCAGCGTCTGGGGGGACGGAGCGAGACCCGCATGCAGACACCTCCTCCTCCTCCTGGACCCCGACACACTGCCCTCTTCTCCCTTCTCCTCCCCTTCGCCCTTCATCATCTCCTCCCTCCTCATTCATTCTCATTTCACTGACACCCCCCCGTCACTGCGGGAGGCCTCCTGGAACTCTTTCCTCTTCCTCCTCCTCTTTCACACTCTTCCCCTTCAATTCTACCGTGTGTTCACCCATCTATGAAACTCGTCTTTTCTCTCTTCTTCCTTTAATGGCACACACGCACAACATTGGAAAATCGATTTATAAAATCCCTAACCAGTAGTATATACATAAACATGGCCAATTTTAGGGTATTTGTGTTGGATTTTCCAGGCTTCATTCTTGCCTCTTTCATCAATATCTTTGTCAACAAAGACTCATGCCTACCGATCTGCTTCTTGAATGCCCCCTTCTAAGTTTTCCAGTACCATACAACATGAACTGCCCTTTATCTGGACTGCCGGCACTACAAGTACCTATCAGGCACTACCTGCATGTTGATATTGTGGCCAAAATACTTTCTTTTGCATACTCATAAATATGCACTTAAAGATGCTTCCAGGTATGAAGATTATATTAGTGTCAGGTGCTTTTCCTCTAAACTGGGGATCAAGGTGCACCATGGGTAACTTTGCAGGGGGATAGCGCTGATGTATGACTGAAACTGAGATGTCTACAACTCATTATTTACAGTTCCTTTCATTTTCACTCTCCGGTGCAATAAATGCATGGGTACACTGACATGATGTTATAGTCAGTCAGGACAAGCATTGTGTTTATTATGCTTATGGTAAACAAACTAAAAAACTGTATTATTATAGCGCTATATACCCCAACAGACAAAGAGCTCTACAATCGGCCTCCTGTCGGCCCACTCGAGCACAAACTCACGGCTAGCTGCTTATTTCAAGTGCAAATTTGATCAAGTTTTTGATTCTTTTCTATTTCAAGTAGCATCAACAGAAGTGTTGTATTTCACTTCCTGAATGAATGAGTCCGTGCAGGAACAACTGAATGACGAGTGCAGACTAAATGTGGAAAGAGTGAGCCGGTGTATGACCGTCTCTGTGTTGGCTGAATGAGGCCTGTTTGCAGGCTGTTGACCTGACAGCTGTATTGGAGAGGCCGAGGACACACACACACACAGAGAGAGAGAGAGAGAGAGAGAGAGAGAGAGAGAGAGAGAGAGAGAGAGAGAGAGAGAGAGAGAGAGAGAGAGAGAGAGAGAGAGAGAGAGAGAGAGAGAGAGAGAGAGAGAGAGAGAGAGAGAGAGAGAGAGAGAGAGAGAGAGAGAGAGAGAGAGAGAGAGAGAGAGAGAGAGAGAGAGAGAGAGAGAGAGAGAGAGAGAGAGAGAGAGACCATTCAAACAGCAGCAGGCTTCTCTCTCTCTCTCTCTCTCTCTCTCTCTCTCTCTCTCTCTGGTTTATAATTTGCTTCAGGGAGGGAAGACGAAGGATGAAGGGTGGCAGAAAACTAACAATCAATCACTCCTTGGCTTGAGGAGACAAGTTAATAATAATTAAAGCAGGGCATACGGAGTGGAGAAGGCTGGAAAGGTAAGGAAAAGGAGATAATAAAGGAAAGGAAGAGGGGAAAGGAGAGGAAACAGGAGAGGAGAGGGAAGGACAGGAAAGGAACAGAGAGACAGGAGAGGAAAATAGGAAAGAGGAAATAAAATGAGAGGAGAGACTGTGAAACACAGTAAAGGCCTGTATATATGAATATTGATTTGCATGTTGTCTGATGCAGAACAAGGTGCATCAGATAACTTACAACAGTGTCTTCTTTACACAGTTTGTCCAGCAGAAAGGAATCACTCATAACTGCTACAGAAACATTCCCGCAGATCGCCTCAGGGAGGACTATTCACCAAGGTAACAGATGGAAGTCACATCCATCTGAATAATATGGAAATACTGGTAAAAAAATCAACCTCAGCATTTCTTCTCCAGCTCAGCAACGTTTGCTGAGGTTTTCTAGACCAGCTGAAAGCAATTTTCTTTTCCTGGGAAACTCACTGTGGTGTTAAAAGGCCTCGCAAGATTACCGTCCAAAATAATTACACTCTGACACCCCCTCAACTACCAGGGACTGCTGCAGGGGAAGCCGTTTGATTGCTAATGAGAGTGTGGGGAGAGAGAGAGCAAGTCCTGAGTGAATTTGGTGTCTCGGCAGGGGGTCACCTGTCAGCCGTGATGAAACACCAAAGGGCACACAAACACCCACCCCTCATTTTATAGGGTTTGCTGTTGGCAAAGAACGTGATGGAGGAAGAGGAAGGCTAACAGGAAGACCTCCTGTGATCGTGTAAGGTGTCTATTACACCCATGAAGGGACTACAACCAGTGCATGGACCTAAACTCAACATAAAACAACCTTACAATCCAACTAACTCACGCACACACTCACAAGTTATCTAGAGCGCACGCTGACCCGTGAATTTGTTAGACAAAATGTATTTAACACTCTTTTCTTACATTACATACATTAGATACAGCATTATAAAGCTGAAAGTCAATAAGTTGGTGGACAGCAATAATATCTACATTTGCTTTGATAAGTCAGTTATCAAGTATGTGTGAAGAACCTGCCGCTTTTGAAATAAATTCCAAATAGAATAGTTTGGGTTTTTGTTTTTTGGTCAGACAAAACAAGAAAATTGTGAAGTCATCGCTTTTGGCTGTTGGAAATTGACCTTTCACTATCAGTCCCGCCCCTCAAAACACAGACGGGCCAATCAGAGTGTAGCATCAGCAAGTTGCCGGGTCCGACAACTACGCGGCGCCATCGACTCTCACGCAGATTTCAGATGTTCTCTTCAGGCGGGTTTTGAGGATTTGGAGCTAGTCGTTGTGTAATAGATACGGTTTTATGTTTCTACGCAAAAACCTGTGGAGCTACCATTAGCAGAGGACATTAGCACATCATTAATAGCATTAGCACTGTGCTGCGGTAGCTACTGAAGTGTGGGCTCCATGGTAGCTCTAACAGTGTTAGCGGGGGGCGGGGCTTTTTTTTACGTTTTATAGAACAAATAATAAATCAAAGAGAAATTCTCCGATGAAAAGACAATGAAAGTAATCTTTAATCATAGCTTTTCCTGATGAGTTATTGCTACATCTGTTGGCTCTGTTGTAAATCGTGCTCAATATGTTGTATTTGAATGTGTGTACGGCAAGAGATTCTTTATCCAAAGAGGACCTTCTGGTAAAATAACGGTTAAAAAAGACGAAATAAAAGCTTTGTTTTAAGTTACTAGAGATATTGATAATGACATTCATTTCATAATTTCCAACCAAACCCCCTCGATAGATTAAAACAGAGAATAGAGATGTCGATGTAATTGATTTCCAATCAAATCAACGTGCCAGACGAAGCAGCACCGCTGGGTTTGTGGATTAGGGTCAGCAGCAGGGTAACGAGCACGATAATGTGCAAGCGAGCTGCTGTTTCACACCCGGGTCCTAATTGACTAGAGCAGGGCTTATTGTGCAGTAATCACCGGCTGACTGTAACAAGTGAGCCGCTTTGGACAAAGTAGAGCGCAGCTCCGCGTGAAAACAAACAGGACGGCGGCTTGCTGCAGTTAAATACCCGACAGAATTTGACACAACCTGGGCCAGACATAAAACCTGGAGGTGATAATATTCACTGGATCATTAGACGTTTGAGCTCTAAATAGTCGGACACCTTCACAGGCTCCTGCGCCATCCAAAGCGGCAACATTTCATTTTGGACATGCACGGGTGAAACCGTGCGTTCTTCATTATGTTCACGCTTTTCACGGTGTGTTTGCTGTTTGCTGTAATTTCACACATCCTGCATTCATGCTGCTTAATGCAGCCGATTTTAATCACATTAAAACAAAAATATCGTATATGTGGTAGAGCGAAGAGCTGCATAACACATCCAGCGATCCAAATACTCAAAGTTAAAGCCGATATACATCAACTCTGCTCTCACTGGAGCCACGTCGAGATATCGTCAATCAAGCGGCGATAACGTCAATCCCGCTCGTGACGACAGGGGTGTCAGAACCTCCACATCTCCTCTGGGTTCACTGCTGGAAGCATTTCCTCAGTTTGACAGACGTTTGACGAGCGAGGTGGAAAAACGCTCTCTAAGAAAAGATTAAAAAACGCTTCGGCTTCATCCTTCATCTCAATATTAGCAATCCTTGCCTCGCTTTTGCATATCAATACGCACACGTGTGCCGTGCCACGTGCAATGAGAATCAGCTCCCGATATTATTTCCTCGCCTCTCTGGTGGCACGGTCGGCGCTGACTCGGCAGACTTTTGACAGTCAGCTCTTTTGACGGCGCCGCTATGGAAATGAAGAAGACCGGGCAAAGAGAAATTTACATAGAAACTTGCCGTCTCGGTAGGAAAGTTACAGGAGGGGAGAGGAGTGCACGTTTGGATGGGCTGGGGGTGTAGAAACCGCACTGCGAGCAACAAGCAGAGAGTTAAGTTTAATATGAGTCCAGTTAGTCAGAAAACACATCAATGCACCTTCATATCAGCTCATCGGATCCTTCAGAAAACTACCTCGACAATATAGTTAACCCTAACCCTAACCCTCTAACCCTAACCCTAACCCATGTCTAAATCTCAACGCATTTAAAAACTGTGAGGCAAAGCCACGGGACCTCACATGTTCTCTAGCAGCACCACAGTTTATAACTATCTGTGCGTGAGTGTGCAATTAAGGGTCCAGTCAGGTGGGGGAGTGGGAATCTGTTCAGAGCGAATATCTCATATCCAGATCGAGTCTCGATCCAGCTGAGACAGATTGCAGTTCACACCTGACATTTAGATGCATCACAAGTGGCCACTTGTGATTGGATTTTGGCTTCCTGGCTCGCATTTGATTTGATCTGTGCGTGCGTGCGTGCGTGTGTGCGTGTGTGGGGGGGGGGGGTGTGTAACGAAAACGGCTGACAAAACAGAAAACTACACGTGTGCGTTCCGGCCGAGCAGCTGGAGAGGAGGATTGCAGTGGAAATTTGCATATTGGACAAAAGCACGATGGAAAACGACTTTTTTGCCGTAAACGACAGGAGGCACAGGAGCATTTGTCCACACCTGGGGAAACGTGCGCATGGCTAAGATCACTGGTGATAAAGTGCGAGCGGTCAGGAGCAGGAGGAGCTGAACTCATGGGCTTGGAAGCAGTTGCCATGGAAACATAGTAATCCGCCAATGACAGGATGGAAGCTGACACATCGGTTGATCAAAGAAAGCTGAAATAATGAAAGGTCTTCCTGCTCAGTACAGCTCACTTAAGCTACTTAAAACTGTTTGATGATCGGTCGATGAGGTGAAAACTCCAGAACAAAAGCTTTAGTTGACAATACACACATAATTAGCATATCACTAAGAACTACACACTGAAACAGCCTTCAGTTTGAACTGAAACTGAAGGCTGCATCCTCAGCGGGCACTGAGACAGAGACGGCAAGAAGGATTCATCCACTTCAGCCGTCACATTGGGAGTTATCAGGAAGGGAAGCGGGACGAATTTAACCCACAGTAAATGAACTGATGCGAACAATAATAAATATGTCAGAAGAATATACTGAAACAACGGACTTCAAGTAGCAATGAGAAAGAATCAGAGTGAATGAGTGCACGATGGAGGGAGGGAGAGAGACAAGGAGAACGAGAGAGACGAGGGAGAATGAGAGACGAGGGAGAACGAGAGAGAGAGACAAGGAGAACGAGAGAGAGAGACAAGGAGAACGAGAGAGAGAGACCAGGAGAATGAGAGAGAGAGAGAGAGAGAGAGCGAGAGAGAGACAAGGAGAACGATAGAGAGAGAGAGCGAGAGAGAGACGAGGAGAACAATAGAGAGAGAGAGTGAGAGAGAGAGACAAGGAGAACGATAGAGAGAGAGAGTGAGAGAGAGAGACAAGGAGAACGATAGAGAGAGAGCGAGAGAGAGACAAGGAGAACAATAGAGAGAGAGAGAGCGAGAGAGACAAGGAGAACGATAGAGAGAGAGAGCGAGAGAGACAAGGAGAACGATAGAGAGAGAGAGCGAGAGAGACAAGGAGAACGATAGAGAGAGAGAGACAAGGAGAACGATAGAGAGAACGAGAGAGAGACAAGGAGAACGAGAGAGAGACAAGGAGAACGAGAGAGAGACAAGGAGAACGAGAGAGAGACAAGGAGAACGAGAGAGAGAGACAAGGAGAACGATAGAGAGAGAGAGAGCGAGAGAGCGAGCGAGACAAGTGCCATTCATGCATCCCAGTGGGGAGTGAGTGTTGTCAGAGAACGAGTCTGAGCTGGAACCCTGGAAGGCTTTCATGTAAAGGAAAATGTCAAATATTCACTTAAATAGTTCAACAAAGCCAAAGACCAGATCTGACACGGACCCTAACCTGCGTCACAGGTTAGGGTCCGCCCTCCACGCTGCCCCGCACCGTATTCGGTATGATAAACACCCCTGCAGGCAGATTGTGAAGAGCTGCCAGGAGACGTTAGGTAACCCGGGTTGACACATGGTTAATCAGTTTCGTGACAAATCAGTTACAGACGTCATTTTGTGAAAAGGCAGGGAATACATCCTAACTTAAAAATGGACGGTTTTGGGTCTAAATGTCAGGTAGTCACTGGCAAATGTCAGTCACTGCAAAGGTCTGTCGACGAGGCCTTCTTGTTAAAGGTCTATGATAAAATGACGAATAAACAACACAAAGATGCAAAAACACACGTCTCCTCCGAGTTGTTGTACGCTGTAGCAAACGGCTTGAATATGTCCGTCCCACACGTCATGATTGGTTGATGCCTTTATTCTAGGTGCTAAAGCTATAAATAAATAATCCGTTTTGCCTTTTTTGTAATATTCCCGTTCTGAGTGAAAGTATTCATGAAAAAACCTGTTGAATAAAGTATATTGAAAAACTAATTAATTGCACAGATAAAAAAGGGTAGATGTGTTTGCAGCATCTCCGCAATGGCTTTTCCAAACTATTTAAAATAAAATAAGTTATTGCATGTATTAATATCCCATGTAAATCACTAAAATAGTCTACAAAATAAAAGCTCAGGAGTGGCGTGTGCTAGAAGGAAGGTATCACTTTTGCCTGTTTTCGTAGGGAACCCAAATATCTTCAAAACTTGTGCCGACAAAAAAAAACACAAGCAGGTTTATAGAGGGAAGAATTTACAAGTGACAGATTGAGTCTACAGAGAACAGAGGATGCGGACGGCTGGTAAATTTAGACGGAAGGAAACAAAATCAATATGGCTTTAAGAATCTAATGTCTCTGCCTCCGGGCGGTTTTGAAAACACAACAGCTCTGAGGAATTTACTTCCAATTGTCAACACAGACAGATCCAGGCAGAAAGGATGTAGCCAGTGTGTGTGTGCAGTAAAGAGATTTTGTCACAGCTATGAAACTTAATTGTTACTTCAGCTGACTGACGGGGCTGGCGAGGAACCAACATGTGAGTCAAACGCATGAATAAAACCTCCATCTGGGTACATAAGAGCAACGTGGCTCATTCTGGATACTAGTCTACAAATGTCCTTGTTGGCTTTGTAAGTGAATCCGGCCCACCTGCTTTTTGTGAATTCTCTTCCATCACCATCTCTCCAGGATCAGCCCGTTGTTACTCCAGAGCATTCACTCTGGCTTCAGCTCGGTTTTGGTCTCCACCAGCTCCCGGGAGAATTACCGTCTATTCAGCTGCTAAATGTTCCAACATGTTCACCGGCTAGTCACGAGAACGTTGTTCTGTGCTGAGCATGTAGGTGGGTTTACATCATATCTAACAGCTATCTGCTACTGATAAAATGGTTGATGAGAGGTTACAGGTTAGCATTCAACAATACCTGATAATGTGCTTTCGCGTTTTTCATTTAATAAATAAATCCCGCAAACAGACAGGGTGGCTGACAGAGACATAATGAAGCAGGTAAGTTTGGTAAAAAAAGAAAAACTAGGAAGTATTGTTTGAAAACAAACAAACAGAGGAGCTGTTAGCAGTCAGACAGACGAGCTGAGTAGAGAACAAAGACCTTTAAGGCGGTGTGTAGCACAAGCGTTAACAAAGCTACCCGTCAAAGTGCCGACTGCAGGAAGGAAAAAAGAAAAACCCTCAGATCTCCACAGCTAGACGGTGCGTGCACGCACACACACACACACACACACACACACACACACACACACACACACACACACACACACACACACTAACTTTTCCCTCTCTTTGGAAGCCAGGTTAGACGTGTTAGAAAGACAGGCCTCCTGTGTCAGCCCTTAAAAGCACCAGTCTAACATCAAAAAGACATCAGAAGGGACTGCAGATGCACAGACATATATGTATGTATACACACACACACACACACACACAGGCCTGATTACAAATCCTGGGTGATAGCTGATGTAATTGGACTGTACGTCCCGCAGAGCAGCGAGTTGCCTGCTGAGGAGTTTGGAGGCACGCAGCGGGCGCTGGGCATTAATATTGAGGAGAGAGCCGCAGGGCACGGCGCACTTTCACCCAACCGAATTTGGATTCTTTTTGTCTCCCAGCACAGATGAGACATCACGGACATGGTCTGAGTCAATGCCGACCTGAAGAGCTCCGCGTCTGGAGCAACAACTGAGGTCAGAGAGAGACATGCACCAATGAATCCACATACAGAAGAGATGTTGTGCTTCACTGCTGCTTAAGGGGGTGCATGTAACTTTCCACATGTAATAGAAAAATAAAATAAAAATTCCATTCATTGGTTCAGTCGTTAAATAAATAAAAATAAGAAAAGTCAACTAATCCTTTGAAAAGACAAGGGCCCTTCCCATTTCCCAGTTTGTACAGCTTTGATTCCTTTCACGGGGGATGCGAGTGGAGGAGGCGAGGGGGAAACGCGAAGGAGGCGGAGTCCTGGCAAAGAGGCATTTGAACAAAATGAGACATCTTTGCCTCTGAGCAGTCATTTTAACAGCAACGTCAATTAAATATGAAGTGGGGCACTGCTCCATCGGGTGCATTTTTTGTCCCGCCCCTTGTCACAGAATACACCGGGGTGTGTCCTCGCAGAGAGCTCCTCCTGCAAGCCCCCCCCCCCCCCCCCCCCCCCCCGCTCCTCAGGAAGAATTCTAGGAATTGGGACGTCCTTCAAGACGGAGCGCTGAGATCGATTTCAGGGTATAAAGACGCAGGATCGAGGAGCGAGGAGACGGAGGAGGCACGAAATCAATGAGAAGAGCCCCGAAACTACTACATCTTACAATACTTTCCCCATTACTGTCTGTGACTCGGAGTCTTTCCTAATGAAGACATTCATCTTTTCCTTTGCTGTCGACCGTTTCCAATGGAGGTTAATACACATTTGGAGCACTGATTAGCATTTATGGAAACCGGGCGGTGAATGAGCGATTGAGTGAGCTGCAGCTGTTATGGAGGGCTGTGGCTCACTGATGTGTTTTTAACAATCCCATAGCATACGGGAACGAAGTACAACAGACTTTGTTAGTCTCTCCGTGGGATCGTGTCAATAAGACCAACACCACCAGATCCATCCTTTAAACCTGGCGTGCTGTGCTGCAGCTTGCCATCCTTCGTGCTACTCAGAGATGCAGCCTAATGGGTGAGCCTGCAGCCCTCCAGCCTCGCCCAAGGAAACTCTTGGTCTTTTCATGCCGCTGAGCAGAGCACAGGACGGCTACTATTTGAATGCCACACTTGCAGCACGCTAGCTGGAGCTGTAATTTAAAAAAAAAAGTACGAAAAGAGTACACCACGCTGACATTACATACTTGGTATTTCACTAGCATGTGCAGGGGGAAAGTCAAACTGTTTGGGTCAATAGCTTTTTAATCAAATCATTTGCTGGAACTCTTTTTTTCTTTTTGAGATGAGGGCAAAAAGCCTCGAGGCAGACCTACAACACCGGGCTGCATGGAGTCGGCCCGTGCACTGCATTGGCTTCAAAATGGGCATTCAGCTGGCTTCAGTGCTCTACCGGAGCCACCTTCTTATTTGCAAAGTCACTCGACCACTAAAGCCACAGCGACCGCTGACGCACTAACGATCCCTTCTACGATGAATGCTGCATGTAATTCATTATATCAGAGGTAGACAAATCTCACCGGATTGAAACAGATTTCCAGGACAAAATGAAACAAAAACATGTATTCAACACGCACACGTAGAGGGAAGAGAAAAGGAGAAAACAAAACTGTGAAATGAGTGATTCAAAAATAAATAAATAAAAGAAAATGACAAGAGGATGAATGACAGGCAAACAAGTCGGAGATATGAGCGGAGAGAGAAAGCAGAACAAAAGGCACGTCGGAGTCAACTGCTAATCTGCGATTAGATAGCAGCACCATGGTGACTCAAATGTGAGAGCAAAGGGAGACACTCTTCTGCTTCCTCTGTCACTCAAAAGATGTGCGTGTGTGTGTGGAACAGAGAGTATATTAACAAGGCAAATAGCTTATTTGCCTTGTCTTCCTTGCAGGGGGAAGAGATAAGGTCCAATGAGAGCGAGGTCTCTGAAGCAGCCCGACTCCCTTCAGGCCGGCTGACAGAATAAGAAAAGCCCGACACATGAACTCCGGGGACAGTTCAGTGTTCCCAACAATAACCTGCTGCCGATCCAACGCACTCCCTGGACGTCTGTACACGCACAGCTGGTTTAATAACATCACACGTGGGGTCCCCAGGTACTCCACAAGAGAATGTTTCCATGATTTGATATTAGCATACGTGTTAGGGGGAAATAATCCTGAAGAAACGAGCCTGTGCTTCTCAAATGACGATCTGTGAGAAAATAGCGTAATGTCCCTTTAAGGGTTTGCTGAAGGTAAAATAAAGGTCATGAAGAAATAGCAAGAGCGTAAACAAAGACTGCTGGCGTGAAACAGGAAGTGGTCTTATTTCCACCATTAGTCCCGAGTGTTGCATCGTTGGGATAAAAACACTGCGACTGCATTTATCTCACACTGCGAGTGTCACTTTCCCAGCACACTGCTGCCTCTTCACCTGCTGCAACATTGATGTTGAACAGGATCTCTGTGAAAGACCTCCTCTGCTTTGCGAGCTTCGTGTTTGTTTTTTTAAACGTGTACAAGTGAAGATAAGAAGATGGCAAAAACATGGCAGCGTTGTTGTTGTTTTTCAGCCTAAAGTTACTTTTTCTTTGAGTAAACTTGTTTTTAATGCAGCAATTCCAATGTAAAATGTGTATAGTTTATGAACATTGAATTGAATGGACCGGCCCCACTGTCGCCCGATCCAGCTATCTGAGTCAGGATCGGTCCGATATCTCATATCGGTATCGTGCACCCCAACTCGTAATCCTCGTACAAAATAGAAGCATAAACTAAGGCCCCAAAAACATAATCCTCCTGTTACTTTACCATTGTTGGAACAACAGTTTCAACTCAGTCCTGGATGCAGATGAGTCGCAAATGCTGGATGATGAAATTGATGGAAGTAATTTTTGGATTGATGCTAAAAAACAAGCTCCGTGGCAAACACAAGTTTATGGTACTTACGTGTTTTGTTCCGCAAGATAATCTTTTTTGAAGCTTAAAAACAACATTTAACAAACTGCACCACGGCTGCATTAGTGAGAGTATAAACACAACGAGGCTGTAAAAACGGACTAGTGTTGGTTCAGCCCGAAAGGAGACGGTCCTCGAGGACCTTTGTGCTGGACTCGTGAGCAAATCCTCGTATTTGGCTGAACACACACAGCACCACTTCTTCCCTTCTGTTGGGTTTTATGTGGTCGAGGTTCAAATGTCACACAGCATGAATGACTTACATATGCCAACATGGCCCCCTGCCGTGTGTGTGTGTGTGTGTGTATATATATATATATGTGAGGGGAAAATAAAGTGTGCCGTGGCAATTACACAGTCTGTCAAAGCACGGCGGGAGGAAAGGCCCGGATCCTCTTCTGACATAGTGCGTGTATGATAGCTACTTAGGAGGCTGCAAAGTCAGGCACACACACACACACACACACACACACACACACACACACACACACACACACACACACACACACACACACACACACACACACACACACACACACACACACACACCGGCTTTGGTAAGCAACGGGAAAGAAGGAAGACTCAGCCCATGTGTGACCCTGTTGACCAGACCAATTTTCTCCCTGTCAAGCAGTGAGAGGCTGTGTGTGTTTTTGAGACAGCACGTAGTCAAGGACTGTGCAGCAATTATGGACTGTGGGGACAATGCAACAGACTGGTCCAAAGGGGATACCACCCAGGATCCTACACACACACATAACCAGGAATGAAAGGTGTGTGTGTGTGTGTGTGTGTGTTTGCATGTATAACAACGTGGATTATTACAGGCCCATTGGCGGTCTGCTCAGTAGGTTAATCCCTTTACATCAGACTGTTGAGGTAAACAGGGGCCGTGGCGTATATGAGCACTGACATGGCCAATGAGATTAGGTGCAGCTTGAGGTTCAGAGCTAAGTTACATGTAAATGAAAAAGATAACCTGTAGCTGCAGAGGTTGATACGTGTTGTAGGTGAGGGAGTATATCCTAAACTTTGCGTTCGTCATTATTTGGCATCAATCTGCGAACAAACTGGACTGGAAATGCATTTCTCGGATCATTGTGATGGATCATTCAGAGTATCCGTTTGAAAAGCCAATGCGTAGATCTAGTTCACTAAAGATAAAGATAAAGAATTAAAGCTAATTCTAAGATGCCTTCAGGGTCAGGGGTTTAAGTACAGAATGTGTTGTTATTACGTATTTCCTGCTTATTGTACTTTAATTGTTTGTGGCTCAAAAGGTGCTCAATACAGGATTCAGAGCACATCCAT
Organism: Lycodopsis pacificus; assembly: GCA_028022725.1. Taxonomy (NCBI): domain Eukaryota; kingdom Metazoa; phylum Chordata; class Actinopteri; order Perciformes; family Zoarcidae; genus Lycodopsis; species Lycodopsis pacificus. Next base: position 14,983,734 of record CM051705.1, on the reverse strand, counting down.
TGCCTCCCCATGGCTCTCAACACTGCGACAGCTGAGACGGTGGCTATTAGCCAACGGTGCTAACAACACAAACAGTGTAACTAAAGGCAAAAGTGCTGACCGTGTTAGAGTGTGGGAACCGTAGGGAGGGCGCTACGCTTCCACGGCGGTCGGTGGGGGACGGCGTTATCAGTGGTAACTGTTGTATGAGTGCGGTGCAGAGCGGCGGCCACTATCTTAATCCAGCCGTGTCACAAAATATGAACAAGTAGAAGTGTGCGAGTGACATATTTAAACATACACATGTTCACATACAGTAAAACGACTCTCGCTCCATTTATTTGCCGTTCCCTTTTACGGCCTTGTGTGTGATCAGCGAACCAATCAATTTAATCTCTGCATGACCTTTACAATATCAAACTCGTGTGTGTGTGTGTGTGTGTGTGTGTGTGTGTCTTCCATCTCCGTCTACTCAGCCGAGTTTCTTATCTAAAGTAGTTTTGGTCAGTCAGCCTCAGAAGGAAATGCAACCTTGTGGCAGTGTTGCAAGTGTACAGCTTCGAAGCACTGCATGACAATTTGACCTTTTACGTACATCTGCGAGTGAGTGACTTATGATACACACAAACAATTCATTACAACAGTCTATTATACAGGTGCAATTATATTGTTAATTGACAACACACTGGTACATTTACATTAGTAGATTTATATCAATAGCGTGGGTATTTCTACTGGCAATTCCCAGTTAAGCTCTCCCCATTTTCATGCAAAACCGCCAACTGTGTCTATCTTTGATGGCATCTTTTTTCTTTCATTCATATTTTGTTGGACTTGAGTCGTGTTACAACACAGAATAAACCCCGACAGTGACTTGTTCATTGTGGCCTCTGCAGACAGACGTTCCCCTGACTCTGGGAACACAGAGCTCTATTTCAGACTGGATGTACTCTTTGAAGCTACTGGGAGATGTGCTGTGTACTCTTAGGGACACTACAAAGACCAGCCTTTCTTCGTATTAATAATAATAATAATAATAATAATAATAATAATAATAATAATAATAATAATAATAATAATAATAATAATAATAATAATAATAATAACAACAACAACAACAACAACAATAACGATAATAATAGAGAGACAGGGCACCTTGCACTCCTTTAATTAAACCTGATGAATTTTTGATGGCCATCACTTCAATTTACAGTATTTAAATGCATCATTTCTGGCATGGACCATACAACGTTGGGTGGGCGGAGCTGAAACGATTCATTGATTTCTGCACATTTGCAAACATTGGTGTTTTCAAATGTGGGGATTTTTTGCTTTCCCTTACTGCACTTCATACACATTTCATTATGTTTGAAGACATTATATTGAGCCCTACATTAGGATAATAACGGGCATATTTCGCCATATTCAGACCCGTTATACTCTGAAAGAAGTATAACAATAATGCAGTCTCTTAGTTGAATTGAAGCACAAATAAATATTTAAAAAAATAATTTTGGTGTAAACCTAAAATGAATACGGTAGTTTCTTTGAAATATTATTGCGTCACAAGGTAGCTGACAGCTGACTCGTGAACATGCAGTAACTCCGTTGCTACTGCCGCTATAGTATTTTACACTCTGTTCCACTCAGCATATCAGCAGTAAAGGACGGCGTGACCGTGTGCATCATATTGGTCAGACTCCACTATTTCCTCCTCTCACTCCTCAATCCTCCTCCTTCCTCCTGTAGCCCTGCTCCGGCTCCTCAGAACAGATTAGACCGGTCTAAAAAGAGATTAGGATAGATATCCAGAAAATTCATTCTCCACGGTTGGTAAATAACCTTTACTTGGCCGTGTGTGTGTGGAGATATATAAGGCGCTTTACTCGGGCACAGCAGGAGGATATCAGAGATGGCCCAAAGGGGGAAAGGGATGGGGGCGGTTGTTTTTCTCTTTTTGTTCCTCCAGCAAAGCCAATTTTCTCACTGAGTGAATGGGATTTCCTGAAGATAGCTTTCTGTCGGCTCCGCCCAACACGCTGCGACAACACGTGTGTGTGTGTGTGTGTGTGTGTGTGTGTGTGTGTGTGTGTGTGTGTGTACACGTTTGGCTAAGCTTTCCGTGGTCAGTAGTGCAGGTTGTTGTGCTGACCTGCAGAGCCAGAGGTCCGGGATGGGATTACACTGTGGGCGGCTTTGTGTCGATGAGCTTGCCCCCGTCTGTGAGAGAGTGCGTCTGTAGCAGAGCCAGGTATTGATAGAAAGTTCCTTAAATAGCTTAATATAGATGGATCCATCCATTCATACTAAATCCATCCAAATTATGAAAGCATGCAGGGTCGCAGTGTAACGGACCGTAATCAAACAGTTCGGCAATGAACCGCAGATTGATTACGCAGTCGATCGTTATCGGACGATATTCAATAAAAATATGCAATCAGGAGATGGGAATTATGGGCCGTGATATATTTCAATATGGGGATAACATCTTCAGACAGTCTCTCCTGGAAAACATTCAAACTGTTGTACTCTGTTGTGCACACACAGAAATAGTTGCGTAACAAATGAAAAGAAAGAGGAGTTTGAAATCCCTGCACAGCCGGCCAATCGCGAGTGGGTGTGATGTCCGACTGTTGTTTTGACATCATGTATATACTGTGCGGTCCAACCACATCTTGTTGACAGAGCAGACTCTTAACTGTCAAACTCTAGAAGTCAGAGCTTTCTTTCAATTTGCTGCGAAACCTTGTCGGAATACCGTGGGCTCATTTTTTATTTCCTGTATGTTTTTGAATTACGTTCTCACTCCCACGCTCACATTTTTAGACATCTCAGTGTGGGCATCTGGGGCCTCCTGGGTTTTAACTGCATTGTTCTTCCACAAGGTAAAAACTGAAGCAAAGGAGGGAAATCTCCCACAGATCCATCTGTGTAGTGAGTCTCTTTGTAGTTATTTTCAGGAACATGGAAGGACCGAAGCCGATCCCCACCACAACGAACACACACACTCTCGACAGGTCACCACCAGCCTATGGACGTAGATATATTCAGTGCTAGTATGTGCAGTTTGAAGTCATCCATTCAGCCGAAGTCGCATGTTAAAGGACGTCCACAAAACATCCAAACAGAATCCTCAAGAACAAGGGGAGGAACTATTTTTTTTCCATATTTGTGAACAAGAAACTTTCATGACAATCGTACAAGATTTCACCATTTGGTGGATGCTTTTAAGTCCAAAGTAATCTACAGTGCTACGCTCGGCTTGCATGTATTTTTAGCATAACGGGTCCCAATGGAAATCAAACCCCCAACCCTGTCTGGAAGAGACTGAAAGAAACAAGCAGTTAAATGTCAAGATATTCATCCAGCTTTCTATCTCTTTTTCTTCTTCTTCTATTCTTCGCCGCTATCCAGCGGCTGCACAATGAAGTGGGACGGAGTAAATAGAGAGCTGTGGATGTGCGTGTGTCACGCTCGATGGGTGTCTGATTGGACATCGCGGCCTCGGGAGGCGGTCTGTCACCGAGGGTCGCTCTCGGCTGCCGCTCTGTTCATGCATGCCTGAGTTTGTGTCTCGTCTGCTTGTGCCATTCCGCCTGTAGGTCTCCACCCTACGCTCAGTTCAAGCTCAGGATTAAGAGGAGCCTCTTGTATGTACACTGAAAAGCGGTAATCAAATACTTTGACGACCAATCCCCGAGACACCCGCTCCAAAGAAATAGGGTGCGGCATTTCACCTCTATTTCTGGCTCCATACGGTCTAAATTCCAGATGAAAAATAAATAAATAGAAAGGATCATGTACAGTTTAAAACATAAATGTCACTATTTGATGCACCAGATCATAGCTTTAAGGTCATTCGTGTCTGTAGTCCCTCGGCAGGTCAAAACAAAGACCGAGGCTAGCTGGTTAGCATGCTAATTCTGGACTATACCTCTGCAACACAAAACATAGACGTTTTTTAAATTATGTCAACACTGTAACCTCCTCACAGTCTGTTAATGTTGTCTTTTTTTTGGCCGGATCTTTAACGTTGCAAATAGAAACTAATGCTGTAGACTAGAAAGAAGGTCAAGAGTTGAGAAAGACTACAGCGTGCGTGCTATTCCCCTGCAGCTGTCCTGTCTCACTCAATCCTCATCTTACCAAGTCATTCCCCCCCCCCCCCCCCCCCGGTCAATGTAAAAAACACTTTCTCATGCCAGCCAGCCATCCACCTCTTGTCGTCCACATTGTCTTCTCTTCACGCTGCAGTTTCCCGTTATCAGAGCCGCTTGGCCCAGAGCTGGAGCACATTCCTCTTTCTTCATGCCTCTCAGATAATTCCCTCACACGTCACACATTTGGTGTTCTCAACGCAGCCTCCAGATGCCGTTTGTGCGGAGGGATCTCCAGGCACATGTGCATGTGGATGCTGTTGTTTTTAGGTTCTGTCTAATTACAGTGTGATGCATGTTAATTGAGGACAAATGAGGGAAACTGACACAGAACACATTTCAACGTGTCAGACACCGTTTCCCCTCCTATAATTTACACAGACATGTACTCTTGGTACTCTTTGGTAAAGTTGCACACAGATTTGATTTTTTGTTGAGTCATGGTCCCTCATCCAGAGGGGTGCTGGGTATTTTTGAACACCTCCATGCAGAGCTAGAGGTGGACACATATTATATATAAGGAAGGGAAATCTGGCTGCTCCTTACTTTCATGAAATCCTAACAAAGCTGCCACCAGCACTTGTGGGGAAATGAAGTTACAGCTGCTCAAGCTACCGCCCAGTCAGCCATATGGCGCAGCGAGATATCAAAACACTGAGTACATCAAGACACCCTGCTGGTTCACCTGCCTGTGAGCCTGTCAGTCACAATCCGCCCCCCTGGTTTCTCTGCATTGATCTCTGCTCCTCTCTCGTTGTGTTTAAAGCTGCTTTTATGTCATACTACGTGGACCATGAGCGCCAGGCAAAACAACACATGGGATCCTCTTAAGGAGACGTTGACGTGCCTGCTTGGCGTCTCGTCAAAATCTCATCGCATGAGGCTGCAGCAGCAGGCGCACCAGTGTCTTTTAATGACCCTGAAATCACTGGTGAGACTGAATCCTAATCAGTTTTGCAAGCTTCAAGGAACCCTTCACAGTGGAAGTCCACTCACAGTCCATTTCAAACCGTATTAGTAATCAGTAATTGCATGATTTTATCATGAAGGCCAAGTATAACAGCGACAGATGAATGCCTGCCTGGTTGTAGATCACAGTGAGCTGAGGTTTGTAAATATATAACTAGGGAAATACTATCTTAATGGCAACCGATAAACTCGCAGAAGGAATTGGCAAAGTGGTGCTGCGCTGTCCTGTCCTGCAGCCCAGGCAGCGAAGGCTTCTTGTGCCAGCTGATCAATCACTGACAGTGAAGAAGGAGACGCATTAAGGCCTGGCAACAGGAACCTCAAGTTCAGCTAATTCCTGTCGCCCCCCCGTGCCACGGAAAACCACCAAAGTGTGCCAAACCAAATCAGTCAAGCGCGGATCTGTCCAGTGGCAAAGAGAGCCAGTTTCTGTTCCTCCAGATGAAAGCCGACCGCAATTACAAGCGCGCCGCAGAGAGTGGCGTCGTTCGCCAACGGCCGCTCATTATCTACCAGCAGTAAGTAGCAACGGTCCTACATTTTAGTCTTGCATGTATCATTTCATGAGCAAGAAAGGTCAGTTAGCTGTGGCCTTTCTGTCAAAGACGATTATGTCCGCGGTTCATGCTCTTAAATCGGTCTGCTCCTCAAACCCTTTTATTGGTTATTTAGACAAACAAAATCCCCGTCACCGTTTCTTTGCATTGCCGTGTCTGAAGGAGGTCCATAAGACACCCGAGCATGGAGCCTCTGCTGTGGCTTCCCACAGACAGGACTTTCACTTTAATCTGCGTCGTTCTAAGGGATGAGGGGGGCAGCTGGGACACTCATCCATGCCATCACCAGATTACTCTGTCACACACACAACTAAAGGAGATTGGGATTAGTTTTCATCACAATCAAGCATCGGCATTGTTCAATATAATCATTCCAGAATTAAGGGTTTGGATGGAGGATGAAATCCTCCTCTTCACATGAATGACGGGGGATTTTAAATGCAGATCTTCACAGCAAGGATTAGTTGATTCTTGCTCACTGTAATTTGAATTGTACGCATTACAATCACTTGATGAAGGAATGACTTGAGGGTTTTAGTGTGTTTAATGTGATTATACACATATATGTTTTATTGCTTCCTGCCTTGATTTCTTCAAATCTTCCCTTATTCATTTTGTTCTCTCTCCCTGTCTCTCAAGCACCGGTTCTACAGGTTCATCTTCAGCTTGTGAAAGAGGAAAACTGAAACATTCATCTGAAAAATTATGAGTTTTATTTAATTCCTTTTATTAATTTCCAATTTATGTTTAACTTCCTAGCTGCATCCTAAATCCACAGCACACACTTATTCTGCGAAGGTGATGACAATATAGTCCGTTCACAATGTTCAAATATACTCAATGTGTGCGTGATGAATTCATTCCGGCAGCGGATGTAAAAAGTTGTGGTTTTTGTATTATATTCTCCCGGTTAGTAAAGAACTTACTGCAAAAACGGTATACAATAAAGATGAGTATCAACTTTCTTCCCTTGCTCCTTTTGAATTCCTTTCCTCCGTCAATCGTCGCCTTCTTTCAGGTTTCCCCCTTCTCTTCCCAGACAATATCTTCCTTCCCTTTCCTGTCTTTCATTCTTGCTGCCGTCTGTCCCGTCTCTGTTCTTCCCTCCTTGAAGCACTTTGCTTTGATGAGTAAGGGACCGGGAAGCCTTTTCATTGTATTCATCTGTCCGTACATTGTTTACCTTGCTGCGGTCCTTCTCTTCCTTAGCCGTTGATGTTGCATACAGCCAGTACCAGCTGTACTTTTACTGATCAAACTTTCATCAAAGGCCCGAGTCTCTTTGAGCCAGAGCCAGACTAGGACCGACCCGGAGCGAGAGAGAGACAGTGATGCCTCGACCTGCTCCTTCTGCCCGTCTCCAACACCCCTTTAACTCCTGCGGCGATAGACCTCCACCCCTCTAACTTTAAGAGCTTCAACTGACACTTCGGATGCTTTTAGTGCTTCCAATTTAAAACCGTTACTGCCATTCAAAAACACAGACACAAACAAACAATCAACCCTTTCAGATCTTTACCTGTTTGCACCTGCATGGTATGGTGTATTCAAGCTGGTCTCTCAGCAGGTCAGGTACAGTCTCCTCCAATAGATAGGCCCACTCCAAGTGTGGATTTATATAATGCCTGAGTTCAATTAGTCAGTTTTATTATAAAAATATGCGGCCGCAGAATGTACCTGCAGTACAGCTCCACTTTGTGTGCAAAGAGCTTTTATCAGGAGTGGGCTTCCAAAACCGCTGGTTTCACATGTTGAGCTTCAGCATGTGAAAGAAGAGAAGTGAGAGAGTGCTCATCTAATAAAACCCAAAATGGATTTCACCGGTTTGACCAAGTGTGCATATTCAGATTGTGGTTTACCTGCCGTGAAATCAAGACAAACAAATAATAATATAGATGATGATCGTAGAAGACTCTAAACTATTAGTAAACTGACACAAAATGAATCAGCGTCTATTTTGATAATGGATTAATTCATTTATCTTCCAAACAACAATGTACCCGGTTCCACCTTTTGGACTGCCGGTTGGTCAAAACAAGCTATTTAAAGTCCCTGGAGCCAGCAGGCATTGACGCTGTTTGTTCTTTTACCACGAGAAAAGCCTTCAGCGCCACCCAGCAGTCTTTAAACCCCGAAATCATCGGTCATCCAGAGGCACACCACAGGCAACACTCAGTCATCTTGTCCATCAACAGCCTCCAGCGCTCCGAGGCCACCAATCAGCCATCCATCTACCTCCTCCATCCTTCAGGGCACCCTGACCTGCAGCTGAAGGAGAGCGACCTCTCAAGGCTCCCGCGCAATACAGGAGAAGGTCTCCGACTGAGTGACTCTCATGAAAGAAGAAAAAGAAAAGGAACTAAGAGTGACTGCAGAGTTTCACACTCATCACACACTTCAGATGGTCCGCAAGCAGCTTTTTGTCACGACAATGTTTGCCATTCTGTTGTCAGACTTTTCACTGAACATACTTTTGCAGTTTTAAATTCCTGATGAATGGGCTCGTCACAGGAATGAAAAGGTCACAGGATCGCATCTGAAATTGAATTTCTCACTTATTTACTTAAGTTTCACGCATAAGTGAGCGTTAGTAATGTAGGGCTAACATTGAGTGCCCAGGAATTCAGCCACATCAACAGACTGGTCTCCTCCACAGTCCAGCAGTTATAAATAGTGAGTGGCTGCAAATGACCAGATTAATATAAATTCAATATTTAGTTTTCACCAACTCCTGAGGAAAATATCTGGCTCCTTAGCAGCTAAATGCTCCTGTCACTATGTTCACCAGCTAGTGACTAACTGTACGTCAGCCATTTGGAGCTGGGCAGGTAGTGGACACTCGGTTTATCTGAGGGTTTTGGACTAGAAATGGATAATCGCTTTGGGTGGAAATCACAACAATGAGAGCAGTGAGTTTGAACCTTAACAGTAAAACCAAAGACTCGAAGAGAGAAAAGAGCTGAAACAAACTGCTGATTCACTAATTCAGGCAGCAGAAGGCAGGAGGAATGAAATGCAGTTCAATGATTGATTGACCAGATGAAGACATCTAAGCTCACTGGAAGTCCAAACAGAAGTGATCCAGAATCCCCGGTAATAACCAGAATGGGGCAGACAGGCAGGTACAGATACAGGCTTCAATAAACAGGTTGCAGGGCTCAGATTAAGACTGCAGGTCACAGGTTGCAGAGTACAAAGAGCAGGAAAACAAAGGCATAAAGCAACGCTGACGATCTGGCAGGGAATGAGTGGAAATGGGCCGATGGTGTTTGAAGAAAGCACTGGAATCAGACTCAGTTTGATGCAATAGAGTTTATTCTTCAAGCAAATAATTCAACCCGAGTTCACTCTCCGGAGAGCCACTGATGTATTCCATTCTTTAGTCTTATATATAGCTTAAAACAACTTTCAACTTGTTAACAATTCCCATTTTACCTTGCTTTTCTGAGCTTTCTTTACATAACAATTACTGTTCTTGTTAGCGTTACTGTTATCGTTGGCAAAATTAAGCCGTCACATGCAGCACATGGCAAATCAGAAATAATGCTCCTCCAGATTCTCTGTGTGTGTGTGTGTGTGTGTTGGTATCTCCGGATTGTGAGGGCTTTTCACCTGTTTACTTACTTTGTGAGGACATGCCGGACTTGTGAGGACAAAGTCCATGTCCTCACAAGTCGCGCACTGTAGATGCACTTATCAACACGTAACTAATGTCCTCCCGCGTTTTCGCCGCATGTCTCAATAACTCGGTTTTACCAGAATTCTAGTGTATGCCAGTGTATGGCGCCAGTGTATCAATTCCATTTTCAGTTTTCTTTTTATTTTTTCATATTCGCGCGTTTGTGTATAATGTCTCGTCAATGATTGGCTAGTATTAGGCAGACTGGTCATTGGCTGTACTCTAAGTCAATCACACACTCTGATCAGTGATTGGCTGTTCTCGAAGTCAGTCAGGGAGATGCTGGTCAGTGATTGGCTTCTGAAGCTGCGGTCATGTTTTGGTCTCACGCTGAAATGAGTGGACTCTGATGAAGTAATGCCGGCGGTCTTTTGTCGGCTAATACGGACTTGGAATTAACTTTACCGAACTGGTAAGTGAAAGTTTTAACGATGTATTAACAACTAAATGCATTTAGTGAAGGGCTGTCTTTTCGTTGCTTTGTAAAACAAACGTCGCCACTTCCTCACGAGCCAGGCAGAGCCGGCTCTGCACGGCAGACCAGCCTCTCCAGGTGAAATCAATCTGTAATGTTCAGCTGATTCCTCCACAGACTTGCACTGTAAAAGTCTCCGGATGAATCAGCTGTTATTGGAGCTCGTTGTGCTAGCAGCAACTGGCCAAGTCAGTTAGTCGTAAATGCTATTCCGAGCTACGAGCTACGACAAGCAACTGTTATTACCGGTATATTCGCTAATGCTAATCGCGGTTAGCATTTCCCCATTGGAGGTAATGTTAAAATTAGCTTAGAAGCTAGCGAGTCAGACATAGAGGTACTTTATTCATCCCCAGGGGGAAATTTGTATGTTACAGCAGCAAGACACACCAAAAAGCAAAGTAACAGAGTAACCAAAATATTAAGTATTAAAAATAATATCAATTAGAAATAAGACTTAATTAGTGACAGCTGATATGACTTAAGCCCGGTGACGTTCGTCAGCCCGAGCATTCATAATTATTGTGAGGAATAATTAACATGGACATGTGATCAGTCTCTTCACATATATTATTATTATTATTAAAATGTGATCTGTGCAACTTTGTTTTTCAGGAAGTTTGTATCAAACAATATGCCACTGTTCATTATCAAACTTTGAAACCTAATTTAATTATTGCTATCCTCACTATAAATACAGATTGGTTTCGTACTGCAGACTCAGCATGTTCTCTGGAAATTATTGCAGCAAAGATGGAGGCAAGAAGGAGAAGAACGATTCCTGACCAGGATCCCATGGACCATATCATTCTGGCCAGAGACAAATCTTTTCTAGAAGGAAAATTCATTGACACATTTAAAGGTAAGTCTTTCATCTCATATTGTTTGGACACCACTGACATCATAGCCCTAGTTAACTAGCAGGTTTGTACATGTTGTCAATTGACAAGTTACTATTAACCAGTGGCGGGCCGTGCATTTTATACCTGGGCCTTCACTGCTGTCCTGCAGCTGAAACACGGCTACGGTTATTATTTGTTTCATGTTAAAATGAAGCTCAACACCTGTAAATACACTAACTGCAGAGAATACGCCGAGAGTGTCTCCTCTCCTCTCTGTAGAGGGTTGTGGGTGTAGCCACACTCTGACTGACAGGAACTGTCTCTAACATGGTGGCTCCGTCAGAGGGTGTGTCTGTCCCTGTGATCTCCCCTGGTTGGAGGTTCTGCCGCAGCTCTGCTCCATGCTGCGTCCTGATGACGAAGGATCTCGGGGCGGTGCTCTCACTTGAGATCACCGCTGGCAAACACCATGACTTTTCATGGTCAAACTTAGAGAATACAACATCTCCTGGTCGCAGGGCAGGTAAGGGCCTGGCTCCATGACGGTGGTTGAAGTAGTGAGCCTGTTGAGCCTTTTCCTTGCCATCCCTCTCGTTCACAGCTGTCCTAGGTAGGAGCTTTTTCTCCAGAGTGGGGAGTGTGGTACGGATTTTCCTCCCCATCAACAGCTTGGCTGGACAGAAGCCTGTGGTGGAGCAGGGAGTGGGTCTATAGCTCATCAGAGCCATCACAGGATCTTCTTGCTTGAGAATTTTCTTTGCCATCTGTACGGCTCTCTCTGCGTGCCCATTGCCCTGTGGGTGGTGAGGGCTGGCTGTGTAGTGCTTGAAGTCAAGCTGCCTCGCTCGCTCCTTGAGCTCCGCACTTGAAAATTAGGGTCCATTATCACTCACCACCTCATCTGGAATGCCAAACCTGGCGAAGACTGTTTTCAGTCTTTGGATAACTTGTGCACTCGTTGTCGAGGGCAGCTGCAGTGTCTCTATAAACCTGGAGTAATAATCTGAGATTACCAGGTAGCTGTGGTGGTTGTGCTCACAAAGGTCCATTGCAATTCTCTTCCAGGGTCGCTCCGGAAGCGGTGTGGAGATGAGAGGTTCCTTTTGTTGTGTTCTTTTCAGTCCACAGCACACCTGACATGACATCACAAGCTTGTTTATCTCCGTAGAGTCCGGGAGTCCGGGCCACCACACAGATGAGTACGCTCTTTCCTACATTTGACTTTATATGGTGTGGTCATAGGTGCGTGTGGTCCCACTGGAGCATAGTCTTTTTATGGGTTCATGATAAAACAGCATCCGTTGTCAGTTACCATACGACAGTTTTTTATTTTATTTTATTGAATAACACAATAATAAAAAGTGACAGCTGTGATTATGGCTTAACTGCTTCAGAGTCCTGGAGACAAACACGTCTTGGAGGGCCGGCAGATTGCAACCTTGTCAGCAGAGCGACCGATGCGCTGCAGTCTGCCCTCGTCCTCATCACGTGAACTGTATCTGCAACACTGTTCCAGAATGTTTGCTCATCACTACAATGCTGTCCTGTGGCAAAGGCCTGTGTGCTGACGTTTAGGCCGCTGAAACCCTTTGGTTAAGATTAGAAAAAGATACTGATAATGTGTACTGTTGTTTCTTAACCAGCCTCGTGCACTTAACATTTCTCAGCATTTATTTCCACAACCCCTCCGCAACGGGTGGTCACGCGCTGTATCTACCTGTGGGCGAAACATGTAGGTGGAGAGAAGATTGGTGACAGTCACAGCAGTAATGGAAGCGAGGGGGTTTTCCAGTTGAGATGAAATTAGATCTCACCCTTTACTAAAAACACAACTACCTTGCATGACGGGCTGATGAGGTCCTGCTCTCTTCGTCCTTTGTGTTTGCTAAAGTTATTTCTTTAGGGACATTACAACAACACCTTAGGTTTACTGGAAACTGCCCTTTGTTTGTCTCGACAAATAGCATTGTAACTGGGCTGGAATTATCTGTGCTGTGTCACAATAAGGCAGAGATTTTAGTTTTCACATAGTCAGTAGCAGCTACGCTGCATTCACGTGGAATCAGGCAGACGGCAAACCGGATAGCAGGACGGTAAAATTAGCTGAGGCGACAGATAATACCTGCAACAATAGAAGCTAGACGGTATTGTCCAAAGTTAAGATATTTTAACTTTTTTCCGTCCTCTGCAAATTAATTTATAACCGGAAGTTACGCATCTCCCTCACACCGGAGACAGTTGTTTGTAATCAAATATCAAGAGAGAGCTGCATTTTGTATCTACATGCATCACGTGAATTTTCTGAAGGATCTCACCCCTTGGCACGATAATCCTGCTTCCTCTGAGGACAAGGCCATTGTGTTCTGATAGCTCTGATTTCACTTGGACGTAATCTCCCGCGTCCATGGGCACATTGCTTAAGTGTTCAGGCCATCCTTTCTTTATGAGCTTCACAACTGACAGCAGTTCAGCGTCGGCTGCTGTCGCCATTCTGATTTCTAGCAGCTGACTCCTCTGTGGCCCCATAGACCAGAATGTCGTCCATGAAGACCTCCACACGGTAGCCGGTTATTCCGAATGGTAGCCGCTTGAAGTTGAATCTGCCAAATAGCGTAATGAAGGTAGTGAGCTTACAGCTGTCTGGGTGCAACGGTATCTGGAAGAACCCACTGGCGGCATCGAGCGAAGAGAAGACAGTGGCCCCACTCAGCTTTGCTGTAATCTCAACAGTAGTAAGCAGGATATACTGTTCTCTTTTCACAGCCTCGTTCAGCCTCTTGAGATCAACACATATGCGGGCTTTACCTGTGCTCTTCTTCAAGACTGGCACCATGGGTGCACACCAGTCCGTGGGCTGTCACCCTCTCGCTGATGCCATTTCCCTCCATCCTCTGGAGCTCCTCCTTTACCTTTTGCAGCATATGGAGAGGTACGTGTCGTGCTGTTTATACAGCATATGGCTGAGCGTTGTCTTTCAGCAGTATTCTCACCGGTTCAGTCTTTAATGTCCCATGCTCACCATATGCCTGTGGATGTCGTCTGTCGCACACCGTTTCATCCACTCTCCTCACCAGATTCATTTCCACAGACAACGGCCTGCTGAGTAGGTTGTTTACAGTACGTCCGCGGGTGACATATGCCGTGAGTGGGTGAGTCTTTCCTTTGTAGCTCACAGTGCCGGTAGTACGGTAGTGACGGTAGTACCGGGCTGTTTTACCTGAACTATATATGTCTCCACTCTTTGGGTCAAACAGAAGCTGGTGGAATGTTTTAGAAAACTTGGTAAAGTAAAATGCTGTCTGGTCACAGTGTCTTGTGAGGACAGCAGATAACTTGTCAAACATGAATTAACCATCACGGTCAGTAAATGGCATCACTTGTGTGTTGGGGGATGGGCACAGCATGGACCTGCTTTGTGAGGACACGTCTTCTTATGAGGACCATCATATTTCTTCACACACTGGTCAAACACATTGGTTTTATGTTAGCTTTTAAGCATTGACTAGGCTCAGGCCTTATGTACACAATTCAAGGCTGGACATACTTTCATTACTATTACAACTACAACAAATGACTTGCATACATAATTTGCGCTATTTGAAGGAAGGTCTTGATAGATTTCTATCAGAGGTGTAACTTGTTTTTCTCAGTTTTCTGTTGTCATTGTGTATAAGACTGGAGTACTCTGTAGGCTAGCTGATCCACTGTAAATGTACATACCTTCATAACTGCAACGCCTCTGCCTTCACACAGTAGAAATAAGAGCACTTGCAAAAATAACAGTGTGGATAGTCAGTCCTAAAGATTTGAGAAACAAATAGGATTTGCCTGCATTCTGAGCTTTAATTTAAATTTTAAGTCTGTTTTTATTTGTCCTTAGGAAAAAGAAAAAAGATGGAGTTTGCCCAGGATGAAGCCAAGAGTTCCAAAGGTATATAGAAATGCCACTAGTTATCATGACTTGATTTTTTTTGTTTAAGTTGCAATAGTTCAGTTATGTGAAAGCCGTATATTGAACTCTGGATATTCAGTTTTAGTCTTCTTTTTTTAGACACTAAGTTTTTGTACAATTTCGAATGTTTCAAATATATATTTTAAGTGTACTATGTTACAGCCTTAAGCAGGAGTTATGTAAAGTTTATTTACCGAATACTATCGGTACAGTGGTGACATACTGCTGTTTTTATACTCATTTTAATTGAACTTAAGTATATGTAACTTTGATAAATAATATACTCGATAACCCACAAATGCTACATTTGAGTGCATCAACAGTTATTCCAAGAATGTTGTAAATCTCGACTAAACTTATGATTGTCTTTATAATAATCTAATCAAGGAAAATATGTTCTTGTGATTGGCAGATGTCTGAAGATCTTCCAAAAAGCCGTGGAGCAAGGTGGAAGTATCATCTGTCATGAAACACTTCAGAATACACATTTCAAAGGAACACCTTGCTACGAAGTTGGAGTGTGAGCAATGTAAGAATGCTCAAGACCATGTTTTGAAAGACAGAACTGTTCAAAACATCCGAGATTTTGTGAGGAACAGGGGCCTGACTTACAAAAGGAATAATGTAACATGAATATCCATTAACCGTAGAGTTTAGTGCATCTGTTGCATTACTGCACCTGTTGCAGCACAGTTTGTAGCACCGTTTACTGCGTCCGTTTCTGTTGCGGTGCCGGTTAATGGGACAGTTTGCAGTGCGTTTAACTGCGTCGTTTGCAGTGCGTTTAACTGCGTCGTTTGCAGTGCGTTTCGCGTCGTTTGCAGTGCGTTTCGCGTCGTTTGCAGTGCGTTTCACTGCGTTTGCAGTGCGTTTCGCGTCTTTTGCAGTGCGTTTCGCGTCTTTTGCAGTGCGTTTCGCGTCTTTTGCAGTGCGTTTCGAGTCTTTTGCAGTGCGTTTTGCGTCGTTTGCAGTGCGTTTGCAGTGCGTTTCGCATCGTTTGCAGTGCGTTTAACTGCGTTTGCAGTGCGTTTAACTGCGTTTGCAGTGCGTTTAACTGCGTTTGCAGTGCGTTTGCAGTGCGTTTAACTGAGTTTGCAGTGCGTTTAACTGAGTTTGCAGTGCGTTTAACTGCGTTTGCAGTGTGTTTAACTGCGTTTGCAGTGCGTTTCGCGTCGTTTGCAGTGCGTTTGCAGTGCGTTTCACTGCGTTTCGCGTCTTTTGCAGTGCGTTTCGCGTCGTTTGCAGTGCGTTTCGCGTCGTTTGCAGTGCGTTTCGCGTCGTTTGCAGTGCGTTTCGCGTCGTTTGCAGTGCGGTGCTTTTCGCCGCAATGTATTGCATTTCGGCGTTTGTCTGGTCACTAGGGGTGTAACGGTTCACAAAACCCACGGTTGGGTTGGGTACGATACAGTGGAGCCACGGTTCGGTACGTTTCGGTACAGTAGAAAACTATAAATGCCAGAGAAATGTACTTGATTTTAAAATATATTTACAACTAAAATCATAAAGTTATTCTTTGACTTTGAACAATGATGGAACTATACCTGAGTGACCCATCTTCTGGGGTGTCTTCTTAGCAATACATAAGCATAACAAACAAAAACTGCTCCTTAATGTTATGTAGTATTGTTACTTACATCTTGCTTACATCTTGTATTGTTACTTACATCTTGCAGATGAGATTTTTAATCTCAATGGGACTACCTGGTTAAATAAAGGTTTTATTCAAACGTATTTCGGTTCGTCATGCGTACCGAACCGTGAGCCTCGTACCGAACGGTTCAATACGAATACGCGTATCGTTACACCCCTACTGGTCACAGTGCGTTACACTGTGTCGCTTGCAGTGCGTTTCGCAGCAGTGGTTGCCTTTTGTCATTTTTGTCTGGTAACAGTGCGTTTCACTGCAGTGCAGTTTAAAATGTTGCAGTTTTCTTTTTTTTTACGACAAAGAAATCTTGTACTGTCATCTAAATGTTTAAAGTCATGTACATCATAATACATGTATTTTCATTTAAAGGCATTCTGATCTAGCTTTTGATTTTATTTCCTCCATTACCCTGTTGCTGATACCATTTTATACTTATTCTAAACAAACAAAAAAGTGGTCACAATTTTAAAGTAAAAGCAACCTTCCAGAATAAACATTGAATATATGCACTTCAAATGTTGTCCGTCTCTACCATTCTTATGCAAATGAACTCAAGGATGAAATTATTAGATTTTGATGGTCAAAGGTCACTGACCAGACAAAAAGTCTTCATTTGCTAATTATGACAATATCACACGAATGAATAAAAAAATGTGCGTGTGAAATGTTCAAATTTAAACCTACATGGATGTAATTTGTAACATGACGGGTTGATGGATGCATACAACCGTGAAGAGGTAATTCTAGTTTAATGGGAGGGGTTTGTTTGAGTTTATGCGTGTGTATTACGGGTATACAGTTCACGAAATTCTCGTTTCGGTTCAATACAATACAGTGGTGCCACGGTTAGGTTCGGTACATTTTCAATACAGCAAATAAGCAGAAATGCCTCGCTGGTGAGACTCGAGGGGGCGTGTCTGAAGAACATGGCTCTTCATCTCCATTCAGTAGTGAGGTAATGTGTCGTTGCAGTCAGGTAGCTGTGTGTAGTCCGTGACGTCCAGCCGTCTGTTAGATGGGAGCCTCGGACATTTGATTCTCTGTTTGGACTTTTGTTTTCTTTAACAAAGCAGAAATTATGGTCTGGCGAAATGGGCTCGTGAATGAGTAGTGTCACGTGGCTCAATAACATTAAGCATGTTGGTACAGTCTGGTTTTCCACTCCAGATTAGGGTCTCATATCCGCGGCTATAAATATAACAATCGCCGTGGCGATTGCTTTAGCCCTGTTTGAATCGGTAGGGAGTAGCTGCCTAAACACTGCGGGAAGAGTTAGAAGCGGGTGTGCTGCTGTCGGTTTTACTGGTTAACTAGTTTAGCGTAGTGCGCCTCCCAGAACACACGTGCCTCACGAGAGTAGAATGTTGTTCTTCCGTGGTGGGCGTGTCAGACAGCACGTTGTCTGTTATGTCAGGTGGGTTGCCATGTTGAGCGCAGTGGCTCCACAGAGAGAACATTACATTTCCCACAATTTAATCTTCTGCATTTTCCAAATACAATAGTATTGTTCGGTTCATAATGCGTACCAAACCATAAGCCTCGTACCAAACGGTTCATTGCGAATACGTGTATTGTTACACCCCTAGTGTATATATAAGTACATATATGTGTGTATATATATATATACACATACATATACACACACACACCTCTCCAGGATGGTCCTCATAACTCAGGGTCTTGCCATGTTTGTGTGTGTGTGTGTATTGGTAATGTCCCACTGAACCAGGTTGGTCCTCATAACTCAGGGTCTTGCCGTGTGTGTGTATTGGTAATGTCCCACTGAACCAGGATGGTCCTCATAACTCAGGGTCTTGCCATGTATGCGTGTGTGTGTATTGGTAATGTCCCGCTGAACCAGGATGGTCCTCATAACTCAGGGTCTTGCCATGTTTGTGTGTGTGTGTATTGGTAATGTCCCGCTAAACCAGGTTGGTCCTCATAACTCAGGGTCTTGCCATGTATGTGTGTGTGTGTATTGGTAGTGTCCCGCTAAACCAGCAGGGTCTTCATAAGTCAGCGTCATGTTAGGATCCGCCCCGTCCCAACAGTCCTGTAGAATGTCAGGTCTTCAAATCTCCAGACTCTTTGACTAGATATTAATTGTGAGGTTTGTTCCCTTTATCATAAGGACCAGTTTAATACTTATTATCACTGGCTACGACTAAGGAAAAGGTGCATCTCCATATACCAGGGTTTGAACTGGTATGGGGAAAAAGTCCTCATAAACCACCCGTGCCCGTGTGTGTGTGTGGTGAAGCGCTCCAAACGCTCATTGGAGGTGGGAAATGGGTTTTGCTACCAGAGAACTCCCAGTGAGACTCCTGCCCGCACTCTCTCTCTCTCTCCCTGCTAATAAAGAAGCACTTAGCCTCACAACTCCAGTTCGCTCACCGCTACGATGATGGTGTAGATTAGGACAGTGTGTGTGTGTGTGTGTAGATTAGGACAGTGTGTGTGTGTGTGTGTGTGTGTGTGTGTGTGTGTGTGTGTGTGTGTGTGTGTGTGTGTGTGTGTGTGTGTGTGTGTGTGTGTGTGTGTGTATTAAAGTACAGATTGCAGCAGTCGACAGCAGTGAAGATAAAAGTGACTGAGCATAATCCCTCTTGTGACATCAGTCGAGAGACAGAAATAAACTCTGAAGATCTTTGCAGGTACTAGTTTTTAATTGTTTATAGGAATGTTTTAAGAAGTCTTTGGTGGGGTCTTATCACAAATTAGGAGCAGAGTGGTGTAGTTAAAAGACAGAAAGGCGAGAAGATGTTAAGGAAACGTGAGTTTAACACAAAACCTCAGAGTGGAAGAGGATCTGAATGCAATACCCTGCTGATGTCATTTTCACAGCCGCTTGTCACTAAGTCGATTCACATATTCACTCGCACAGAGTGCTGGACTGGCGCTATGAGGAAAGCGAGAAGACCCGCTGAATCTCTCTGTTATCTGAATACAAAGCGAGTCCTGGAGGAATATTTCCACACTTCAGGACATAGTCTTCCACCCCGAGGCCGATGGAGAACCACCTTTCTTTTCTCTCGTACTTCAAAAAAGGAAGTCTTTTAAAAGTACAACAGTGGTCGGTTTTCAATATCCGACTGAGGCAACCTTGGTTTTATCAAAGCTCTTGCCAACATACAAGGACATTCCTGTGGGGGGAAAAAACCGAAAGAACACGATAACTCTATTGAGGTTTTTTTTCCCAAAAATAACATTGCTGTATCCTTAACCTATGTGCATCCACCACATAATTCAAGAACTAAAAGGAGCATCTTCAAGTACACACAGTGTGTTCAACCCTAATTGGTATCGAACTAAAAGAGCAACAGACCCACACTTAAATAGAGAACGTATCTTGGCTCCCGCTAATGGGATACATTAATCTGTATGAGCTGTTGAAGGGGATATTACTTAACATTTTGAGGATATAAAAGCAGCCATTCGATCACTCAATCTCCGCCATCCCTCCCACTCATGAGAAAGCGCCACAGGAGGCTTCGTTGTGTGTTTCTTACCTCTTTCCCAGACAGATAGTAGGCGGACAGCAGACCGCCAACGAACCGGATGTTCACCTCAAACACAGACACCTCTGCATTCTGCAGCGGGGAACAAAGACAAGCAATATGAGAGGAGGGAACACTTTACAGAAGTGCAACCATGAATACTAATGCATCCACCCACAAACTGTGAAACAGGAAAACACAAACTCAGGACAGAAATATTCCTGACAAAGCTACAGTAAGAGGATGAACGCGGTAGCATCGTAGCGGCTGGACATCAGCGCTATATTCGTCCTTGTAAGCATGTAAGCATGCGGACGTTTAACATTTAGCTCCGAGCACCACTGAGCCCAAACACAGCTCGGCTGGAGATACTGAGAAATAGCCATCGATGTACGTGCCAAACTTTGAGTTGTTCTGTCCTTTGGTTGATCGGCAGATTTTTAAAGTGTTTATAAAAATAAGAAAATGCTGATGAAGTATAAAGCCCGCTTGTTGGGCGCTCATATTCCAATCTGTCACAGAGCAGTGAAAGGCTTCACGTCCTCCAAAGTTAAAAAAACTAAATCCCCAGATACCCAATATTGCTGTAAATGGCAGTGATAAAGTGCACCGCATCTAAAAATACAATGCCTTTATTTCCAGACAGTTTTTGGCAGAGGGAATGGGACAAATAATGACAAAAAAATGTAAGTTTGTAAAGACATTTGTCTCAGCAACAGAACAATGAAGCTCCCTCCATCCCTCTCTCTGCGTCTTTATGAACAGATTCCTGAGTCAGATGAAGTTTTTGTGCTTGACTGACAGCTCTCATAAGTCACTGCTGTCGCCCAGAGATAGGACAATAGAGTCCATCCGGCGGAAAAACAAATTAAATGCCAGACAAAATGTGTCCCGTCATCCCCCGCCCCCAAGTCTGCACGGCTGATTGAGGAGTTCGATTGTGTTGCTAATTCTTCCTAATTAAAATGTAATCATTTCCTCCACAACACGCTGAAATGCGAAAGGACACAATTATTTCTACCTGCTGTCTCGGAGTGCCGTTTAAATGAAGAGTGAAGCACAAACACTCCAGCTTTATACTCGCAGCACTTTTGAGCGAACGGCTGCTGCGCTTCTTCCTGCAGTGTCTGCTTTTAGCGACCATCACTGCTTTAAAACTGTTGGACACTGACCCCCCCCGCAGTCGCATGAGTCAGCAGTTGTGTGACGTTATCTCACTCCTGCAAGTTGGCAGGCGAGGAGTCAAGTCCCCTGATGTTGCAAACGTTAAATCCATTACAGAGCGCACAGGAAACGGACTGAGCGCGGCCTTTTCCTAACAGAGCGCTAATTAAGGGTCACGGCGAGATGAATCGATGAGATAATCGCCCGAGTAGACTTCTTTGGATGGAAGTGTATATGATCTTTGTTTTGGGGGGGGGGGGGGGGGGGGGGGGGGGGCTACTTGTTACAGGACAAACTGTATTTGCTGATCTTCAAGCTTAATATAAAATGGCAAAAAAGCAACCAACACCTCTATTTTTCTCATAACAGGAAAATCATGAGTTTTACTTTTCCGCTCTTAGCTCATGATCGTGAGTTGTGTTTCAGAGTGTTGGCGTTATGACAGAGAGAGTCTCGGGAGTGCTGTAAAGCCCGTGCTCTTGCTCTTTCCCTTTAAATAGATCTAAAGGCGTTGCGTAGCTGCTTGTGTAGAAATAAATGGCAGTATGTGACCTGTGAGGCTCCTGCAGTGGGACTGAGGGAGGTTTTGTCAGGTCCGAGATGAAAAAACGTTGGCCATAGAAGAGCAGAGAGCACCGCTGAAGTCACGCTAGCTACTGTTTTCATAAGTAACTAGGAGTGTGCAGGTTAACTGATACCTATCAGAAAACCAAGGCTTCAGTCAGCACAGGGATAGCGGCTCTAGCGTCGGCAGCTAATGTCTGATGGCTTTGAATCACAGTGCATCGTATCCTGACATATTCATCAGTACCGTTTTTGAATAAGATCTAGATAAATTCCCAACAGTAACAAAACCATTTATTCTTTGACGGTCACAAAAATTAAGCTGCAATGTCCAGAAAGCTGGCTGAATTCCCCCCCGGTTGAGCGCAGAAGTGCTGGATCGATAACATTAAATTCAGTAATTTATCGTAAAAGATATTTCTGTACCTTAATGGTTGCGCAATTTACTTTTTGGCCAGCAGCTCTTTCTCTCCTCTCCAGAGATCATCTTTAATTCCTGTGTGAACCAATCAGTACGTGGTGCAGAGGTTTTTGTTCTGCATTAGGAATGTACAATCCATTAGTCTTTACCCCGCAGGTCCACGGCAGAAAAGGTCCACACAGCAGTTATGAACAGCACAGAAGTTTGGCGGAACCATTTCTTCCAACGGCTACTGCTGTCATTCTACTGTATGTTGGTATGTGCGTGTGTGTGCGTGTGTGTGTGTGTGTGTGTGCGTGTGTGTGTGTGTGTACACTGACAATTAAAAGCCATCAGAACTTGTCCACTTTTGCTTCGGGACAGTTGTATAGACGCAGACAGGTTGCATAAAGACATCAAGTGAATCTGTATTCTCTCCTTTTTCCATCTGTTACTGTTACTGTCTTCTGGCAAAGTGTCCAGAGACAAACACTGCTGGCTACTGTCACTACTTCTGTATTCATGAGTCTAAAAAAAACATCTCCTTTGTTGGTTTTAACAAGCCTTTGTCTTTTTCCGTCTCCTTTTTATCCCTCTATTCTGTGTCTCCAAATCCCTTTAAAGGCTCCTTCAACCTCCAGCGCAGCGGCAGCGTTTTCGACTTTTAAATCTTCTCCGAGAATGTTTTAAGACTCTTTCCTGGACCATTTCACTCGAGTCGCAAAAGTTTATAGTTGTTCAAAAAATGTAACATCAGTTTTGTGATTCCACGCGTCATTCACCACGCTGTCAGATGAGAGACGATCTTTTTCCCTTTGAAATCTTTCATAAAAACCTCCAAAGTAAGTGAGGAGGAATGTCTCAATCTAGTTCTTATAAAATACTTACTGATTCTTCAGTAACATAATAAAAAAACCTTGATCGATTTAAATCATCCTTTCCCGAGGTGCTTTCACAATAACTGCCTGGCCATTAAAAAGCACTTATCCGAAAGCATATGCAGAAAGTGTGGAGCCTCAAAGGTAGCTCTACGGCTCGGCATTATGCTACTGCAGCAGACGAACAGAGCAGATGAGAAAACAATGGGCCTCATGCTGCGACGATGCTGTTTGAGTGACGGGACGACTGCTGGTAAATACTGTAAATAAGGCAGGATTATGCACAGGGGATTACAGAGGCGCTGGAAAACTCAGGCGTGGCAAGTCCCCACATGGAAATGAGCTGAAACATCCAGTTTTGCATACAGTACAGGAAGCAGGATTAGAGGTGATATACAGTATGTTACAACTATCATGTATTAATTGCTTTGTAGTGCCAATGTGTGAACAGAATGTAACGTAACTTAAAAACTGAGACCTTCCTTCTGTGGACTGATTTATATGTATGTAAAGGACTCGGGGCGGGTTTGAGACGTTTATGGACGCTTCAGAGTGCCTTGCCTCTCTTCAGCTCTGCTACAGCTCCCATCGTGTGTAGCTAACGTAGCAAAATACCGTCTAGAGTTGATAACATCAGCTAGTTCATCCAGACGTAAATTGGCTAGCTCGCCGTTCGCAAATGACTTTATCAACTAACGTTACGAAGCTACATTAAAAGCTAGCGGGCTAACCTTAGCTTGCTTGCTTGCAAACGTTATGGCTAGCAAAATTCTATCTGATTGGATATGTTAGTTGGCTTGCTTGGCAAATTAATTCCCCGGCTAACGTGATCCATGATTGTAACTTACTAACTAACAAGACAATGGTTAGCCAGCTGGCTGTAACTTAGCTACACGGCCTGAATCTGGCAGCGGTTGCTTCGTAGCATTAGCTGATAAAGTATATAGAACCATTACAGAAATATAATTGGAATGTAATGAGACGTCACTGTTTTGGCCGATGCTCAGGATGCGTGCTCGCAGTTAAGCGCAGTTCACTAAATGGCCACCGGTGTCATTAATAACAAGCATTTCTGAAAATTTCATTTAGTAGCTTTAAATCTGATCTGAAGGTGTACTTGACTCCAGTACTTAATATTTGAGAACAACTAGAACTAGAGGCACTAGCAGGCAGCTGTTTTGCACTAACTGTTCTCCTGTTCTCTGTGAAGTTTGCTGGAAGTGATGTAATGTAGCTCCGGTGTGTTTTTTTATGTGGAGCGAGCACTGCGCCAGACCTCGCTGGGAAAAAAAAAGAAGCTTTTTAAATGCTACATTAATTATCAGCAACCGGTCACATGGTAACTTGGAGGCAATTTGTCCTTGTCTGCTCTTATTAATTTAACATGCAGTTAAAACATCAATCATAATGTTGTTTTAATGAAAACTCAACTCTTGGCATTTGATCCTGGTGTTCTTCAACACTGTTTGAATGGAGGTACAAGCACTGGAAGAATTTTGTAGGATTTAGGACTTCGAGTGTGTGTGTGTGTGTGTGTGTGTGTGTGAGTGAGTGAGAGAGAGAGAGAGTGAGTGAGTGTCCTTGTGATGATCAACTAAATTGATTTCGCCAAAGCCTCGACCCTCTGCCATAATACAGTCAATAGAGACTTGAATAATTGACGTCAAGGGTAGAATGGAGCCTTGAAAGACCTTTCAAGTTCAGTAGTTATTGGACGTAAGACTTTATGATGTAATCAAAGATATGTGAAAAACAACAGATATGAACACAACGTCTGACATCCAAATGACTGGAGGTGAAAACAATATATATATTTTAGCAGCTAAAGTGGTAATTCACATAAAAAGACTTAAAGATAGAGTGCAACTTGTTATTCATAGTTTGTCATACGACGCTGGTCATTAGTCAACTTCCTGGACCACATGCTTTCCCACCAGCACTTGAATGCAACACACAGTTTGGCGTAAATCCAAAATCTAGATCACCACCTGTCTGCTGAGTTTCTGCCAAATCTGTTTGTAACATTTTGAGATGCGGAGGACTGAAAACAGAATGTGCTTCCAACTTGCATATAGTTTGAGGAGGGAAAAACATCACTAGTTAGAAAACTTACAGGATAACATTTATCGCCAGACGCCACTTTCCAGAGCAAACCTGGACGTCATGTTTGCTGATTTATTTGGACTTTTTGAAGATTTTGTAGTCGTCAGGTGTTTGATCGTATTCATGATATAGTCTTAAAATAAACTACGGTCAACAATTGTATTAAAAACATCTTCTCTTCATAACAAACTGAAACCCAATTTGAAAGCAGCATTTGAAAACGATGAAGCACATTTTAAACAAGAATAAAAGATAAACGTACGAGAATATTATATTCAAATTGTATTTGATCCAGAGACACCAATCAAATGATTCGCTAACTATTGCTCATAAGGCATTATAAACACATGATTATTATATAATCAAGACATAATTTAATGAGCATAATAAGCTCAGAACTGCTGGGCGTTTTAATATTTCATGTTGTAAATTTTCCTTAATGACATGATATAAAAACGTAATGTAATTTTCTGATGCCGGGATGATTGCATCGTAAGAAACAATTATGCGGGCTTCTAATGGGCTCTGCTGCTAATGGACCACAATGCCCTTAATGTGGTGTCAACGTTATTGAAACCGTTGTTCAGAGATGTTTTAATCTAAACCGTCACTTTGACTCCACCGTAACATGTTAATAAAACATTTTCCATATCTTAAGATGATGCACTTTACCCCGGGAATCACAGAAGTGTGTGTGTGTGTGTGTGTGTGTGTGTGTGTGTGTGTGTGTGTGTGTGTGTGTGTGTGTGTGTGTGTGTGCAGGAAATGAGAATACCGACTTCGATTGCGCTTCCACAATGTTATCAATAAAATCCAGAGGGGCAAAGAGCCAAAAACGTGTCTAATGGATCCATACAGCAGTCTATTACTGCGTACTACTTTAATGCACACACACACACACACACACACACACACACCCTCTTACCACATTGAAGTCGAGGTTCTTCTCTACCCAGTCAGTAGCAGCGTCAAACTCTTCAAACATCTCCATGATGTAGAGGGTATCCAGAGCGTCCACTATTGTCGCTCCCTTTATACTGCCTGCAAGAGAAACCGATAGAGAGGTTAGAAATAGAACAGAACTTCTACATACACATTGTTGTGTCTTCAACAGAGTGTTGTACACATCATCTGTCGGCTAAATAAATACGGACAAATGCTGGCAAGAAAGTTTTACTCAAAATAGGCAAAAAAGTTCATTGGAGTCAGCTCCTTTTATTGTTGAGTGTGAAGAATAACAGGTATCGGCAGCAGTCCCGCTGAGGAAAGCAGTGAACAAACAGCAGAAGTTAGGAGTTATGTTTGGCGGTTGAATGAATTATTTGGCTCGACAGACGGTGAGAGGCAGCGATTATCGGCGCTGATGAAAGCGCCGGGAGTGTTGCTCATCTCTAGCGATTAGCCTCATAGCGGGAGGGAAGACACACAAACCGCCGTTATCCAAAACTCCCATTTTCACGAATCCAACCCCACCCCGACGCCTCGGCCTGGGTATGTGTGCCAGGGAGCTCAATGAATCATTAAGCATGCAGCTCCGAGACCTCAGCAAAGCTTTTAGTCCTGACACACTTGTTATAAACACAAGGTCTCATCTGTCGGAGCGACCTGACCACTTAGAGGCGAAACTAAAGAAGAGAGGAAAAAGGTGAAATGAAAGATGTGGAGGTGAAGAAAGAGGAACAATACGAGGAGTAAGGACATTAATACATCAGCGTAGGGAGGGCGACCCTACAGAGAGAAGGAAGGATAAAAACAAGAGGAAAGACACTGAAATAGTGATGAGGATAGAAGAGTCCAAGTCAGAGTTTGAAAAGGATGTGCGGAGTCGAGATGCCAACCGGGATGCTGCAGGTTCGTTACCGTGAAAATCTGTGGGATTATTTCCCTCTGTAAGCAGTGGGAGGACGCAAAGGCTGCTAAGAGCTTTCCATTACACACACAATGCTGAATCATCAGCTACAGGCAGAGGGCCACTGCTGTACATCAGAAGCAGCACTGCGCTCACTCTGCGTCTGGAAAATGTTATTTCTTGAGAAATCACCACTGTATGAGACAACAACACAGTCCAGCCTGTCTCTCTCTCTCTCTTTAAAGCTCGAGGGGGAAATGTAACAACAGTTTTAACCAATGAGAAACGTGTGAATTAAGGCACTTTTTGTGGGTGTTGCTAAGTGCATTTTCTTACTTCGGAAAGAGCCAGGCTAGCCGTTTCCACCTGCTTTCCACCCTTTATGCTAAGCTAAGCTAATCTCCTCCAGGCTCCAGCACCATACTTAACTCACAAATATGAGAGCGACATCCATCCAGCTAATGCTTTTAGAAGAAGAGGAACGTAAGGATGACTAGATAACAAAAAGAACGTGAAAGGTAGAATCACGTGTAATACCTACATTAAAATGTGGCGTTGGAATTGTACAACGGACCAAACATCAACAGTGTGAATGTTTGGTCAAGCCCCAAGCCCTGTGTGTAGACAGAGCGAGCATGTGACTGGAGGTGTCAGCAGATCCAGTTACTGTTGGAGTCGCTTGTCCTTCCTGTTTTCCATCCATCTCACATTTTCACTCCACTGAAGCCCCCAGAGCGACGACGAGAGGACGAGACACTTTCCTCCCGTCCATTGTCTTGTCTCTGTGCTTCCTTCCCCCTCACTGCTCATCCTGTATCTGTGTGTGTGTGTGTGTGTGTGTGTGTGTGTGTGTGTGTGTGTGTGTGTGTGTGTGTGTGTGTGTGTGTGGTACAGATGGTCAAAGAGTGACCTGAATACTAACACTAAACAGAAAAAGTTACAGCGGAAAGGAAAGATTTGTGGACAGTTTAGTGTCCTTTGTCCTTCTCTAAAGGATATACATGTTTTCATGAAATATGTCTTTACAGTTTTTGAATTTATAAATGCTGATTATATGGTCGGTTACTTTATTCTGACTCTCTATATAATTTAACAGGACCAATTTCAATATTATATTGTAGAATAATGTGATTCACAGTTTTCATGTCGGAGTTCAATTCATCAAAAAGTTGCCAGTTTGAAATCCTGAGTACTTCCAACCTCGAGTGTCCACACGTATTGTCGAAAAGAAAGACTTGCAGCCTTCATAAAAGCTTCAAGTCACGGTTGCGCCCGTGAGACTGAGCGGATACATGCACCTGCACAGGGCCGGTGCACACACCTGCATGCATTAAATAATAATTAAATCGGTTGTGTGAGACGTGCGAGGAGTGAGGATTTGCCTCTTTCTTTTGTCACATATGGCAGTAAATATAATGTTTTTGAGCTTTTCTGGACCCATCGGTTACTGCGCAAAATATTAAGAACACGTGTTCTTTCAGACGACACTGATCCCAGAGAATAAAAATGATCTCTGACGTTTGTGAGACAGCGTGTCCGAGGCCAAGAGGGAGCAAGGAATCTGCTAAAATCAGATCACCAGATCCAGGATTTGTGTCAGTGTGCATATGGGAGGACTATACAAACTGAGACGGGATTAAGCCGAGGTCTGTGAGGTTACGAGAGCAAAGTCCGACGATCTCGGAGGTGCGGTGCTGCCGGGGAGTTTGTTTCCGTTTGCGACCGGGAGCGTGGTGAGGCAGCAGATGGCTCAGCAGAGGGCAGCGTCTATGATGCTTCTGCGAGAGCACGAGTGGCAGCGGAGGAGGAGAGCGTCTCGGATGCTTCCTGAAAGACGGAGCGGTAGGGGAGGACGGGCCTTGTGATATTTGCTGGAGGTGGTAGGCTTGTCGCAGCGGGAGAATTCTTACACTTGTTAAAAAGTCTTTCCAGAAAACCATCAACACCAATGTGATCTCCCACAGTCACGTTTTTTTTGAATATTTTCTCCCTGCTTTGTTTCCTGGTGTACCAGTGGGAGTGCACCATAGGAAGGAATCCAATTATTTGTATTGTACACAAACATTATTTGTTTTATTTTATTTTTTTAAATATATATTTTTTTTTTTGTGCATTTATTTTTGCCTTCATCACGTCCTCAAACATCGTGTTGCATTTCAGAGAATGCATTAAATGACACCGATAAAGCAGAACATGGGAGAAAAAGATGGCAGAAATGGATGGGAAGACAAACGACGAAAGAGCCGGTGTCCTCGGAAGACGAGAAGAATCATTACCGCTCTGTTCGCGGGCAGAGAATAAAGGTGGATGGATGGCAGAGGCATGGCAGACAAAAGAGAAAATGGGAGACAGAAGGTCCAAAAGTCATTAACGAGCAGAAGTCCCTCCATTCCTGTGCGCCTTGAAACACAATCCATTTAGCTGTTGCTCTTCCTACATCCAGCTGTCCTCTAATGAGATGTTTTCTCTTTTCAGAACAATTCTGTCCTCTTGTCCTTCTTTATCTCCTATTCCCTTGCTTTGATTGCTCCTTCCATCCTCATCCACTCTGCTTTTTGTCCCCCTTTCCTTCCTCCCTCGGTTCCTACCTCTAACAGAAAATGAGTGAAGAGGGGAATGATGGATGAATTAAAGCAGAAAGCAAAGCACCACACATCGCATGCTTCATTCATCACCTACATAGGCAGATGTCCTTCTCACACACACACACTCCTGGTCGTATCAGATAGTACGTCATGTACTAAGTGTTATTCTGCTGCATTTTGGTGCTAAAAACATTAGTATTAGCTGGTTTGACTATAAGTGGGGATGACTGGTCAATAGCGACATTCATTCACTGCACTCCTTCCTACGCTGAAGTGTGTGTGTGTGTGTGTGTGTGTGTGTGTGTGTGTGTGTGTGTGTGTGTGTGTGTGTGTGTGTGCGCGCGTGCGTGCGTGTGCCTGTCAGTCACAGGAGTGATGCATTGTTTGGTTGTTCAGAACAAAATAACCTTCGCTTCACGCAATCAGGCGGTGAAGACAGAGCTGTAATCTGTGACGCTGTGATGTGGGA
The DNA here is from genome assembly GCA_028022725.1 of Lycodopsis pacificus. Classification (NCBI taxonomy): domain Eukaryota; kingdom Metazoa; phylum Chordata; class Actinopteri; order Perciformes; family Zoarcidae; genus Lycodopsis; species Lycodopsis pacificus. The sequence goes on along the minus strand of CM051705.1, from coordinate 14,953,967 downwards.
GTGCGCTTGAGTGATTGAGAGCGACTGACAATGTGTTGTTGCTTTTTGTCTTTCACACACACAAACACAGACCAACACACCGATCGTGTTGACAGAGGTCAGAATACAAACATGAGCTCTACTTATTCGGTGGAGTACACGTTATATTTTGCATCTATAAACAGCAGGCGGAGTAGCAGTTTAACTGTGCGTCCTTGTGAGGGATTAAGCAATAAGTCCACATTGATCCCTTTCTAAATCGGCTCCCAAACAGTATGCCATATTTTGAAGGAAGCGATCATGTGTTCAAATGTGTTTCGAGTACATTTAAATTCATTGTGTTGCTTTGCTCACCCTTGCATACGTGCTACATCAGCTGTATTCTACAGTTTACTGACAGCTTTAAGCCGTACTGGAGACGTGTCAACGTCCTGAAGCCAACCAGACGGACGTAATTAATCAGTACAAGAGTGTAACAGTATATCTTAATTCAACAGGTACTTAGACTTCTGCATTAGCAAAACATGAGCTAGGATAGTGGCTAGCTTGGTTAGCAGAGAAACTGAATCTTTCCCAATCTCGAATCAACAACCACAGCGGTAATAAAAGGAGCGCCTACAGATAACCCTTTACCTGAAGTTCATGATGATGTGTTATTGTTAAAAGCATAAAACCGTGTTAATGAAACCAATCTATAGGATACTGCATGAATATATGCTATAGCCCCATAAAGTCATGCATTTTCCTCTTAACAATTGCCACTCAATGTGCTCATGAAAAGCTTTTCTTCAAACACACTAAATTGTATATGATAAATATTTTAAGTGGGCGAGGCCATATGATACCTAGATGTGGAGAGTTGGTTTCTTTGCTTTGGGAACATGAAGTGAAGAAAAGCAAATATCATGCGGGATTTCATCGCGCGACCTCAACAGTCGGCCCCGAGCCCTCCAGCTCTGGGTCACGCGGCGCTCCCCTTCACTCTTTATTCAGCGCTCGCCGCTCCACACAATTCAACCCGAGCACAGGGCCGGGGAGTAAGTCACAGCAGCCGAGCGGAGCGGAGCTCCTCTCCCACAGGGAAGTCAGCCCTGCAACTATAGGTCACGTGAAAAATGAAAATGAAAATTTACCCCTGAAGCTTTCTACTCCCTTCGGTCAGGCAGCGGCACACTTTCAATTGCGTCCGAAAACACTGAGCGTGACTGACGGATGAATTAATCAGCCTTAGTCGTTCCCCCCCGCCCCCGGGTTTCATAAACAAGTCCCAAGCTTAAACATTCATTTCATTATCCGTCACATTTAAGTAAAGACCTGTTGATAACGCTTCTAGCTACAGCAGGGCCGTGGACCAGCTCCTAGTTATGCTGCTGTGGGCCTGGACTACCGGGGGACTTCCTATGATACACTGATCCTCCTTCTGCATCTGTATGCATTCATGTCATGCATGTTACTCACTTCCTCCGAGTCGTACTTTCTCGTCTCGCAGGTTTCCATGGATCAGGGTTGCGTCCGTTGCCATAGTCGTATTTCTATTACTGCTGCTTCTATTCTATTATATCCACTACTGCTATAATCCTTAGTACCAGTCATATATTAGTTCTGCTATTATTAGTATCATTATATTAAATCCACCATTACTAGTCCCGTTTCTATTATAGCTGTATATGTAAATGTCACTGTGATTGTTCGGGTATCGCTTTGACATGCCAACAAAATAGCCAAGAAAAAGCAGTGAGGTCAGCGTGATAATAATGATGAAAACACACAATATTCACGTCACGGCTGAAAATATGAATTATATTTTTGCCATCAAGAGCTAAAGCAACCCCTTTTGACCTAGTTTTGTGAAATGCCCTAAACTTTATGACACATCCTTCAGCCCGACAAGAAAATCATAACCTCTTTCCAGCTTTACTGCGAGATGAATTGATATTGGCGCTGCACACTGACTCAGCGGCTTTAGCTTAAGACTAGCAGCCTCAGCCTTCAAGAGACTGACAGCAGTCAAAGTGTCACTGATATTACAAAGGGAAAAAAAATGCAATTCTCTTCAGTCAAAAAAAAAAAAGAAATCCCTTCTTGAAGTTTCTCCTCAGCTCGCTGCCTTTCTCGGGCCAGAAACACTGAAGATAGAGAAGGGTCCCCGATGTGTCCCGTGTCGCTAACTCAATGCAAACTCCAGGTCTAATCCTTAATCCTGCAACTTGATCCCGGCCTCAACACCCCTCAGCCCCGCTGGTGATCCCATTTAGCCCCAACTACCGCCTCAACGTAGAGTCTACACTGTATTTTGCGAGGGGTCACGGAGGGGAGGTGAGGAAAAAGTGATGGCTAAGCCTTTGGCTAATCGTGTTATCATAGGCAGAAAGCATGCGCACGCACGAACACACACAATCCCAAAGTGTGTTAACCTCTTGGCTTCTGCTGCCGGATACTCGAGCGTCAACGCTTTTTTTTGGTCACGGTTACAGTGAACGGCACGCTTCAACTTTTGTGCGTTGAAAATGTGACTGGTACAGAAAAAAAAAGGGATTCAACGAGAAGCTGTGATAACACACCAAACGCAAAGTAGAAAGAAGCGCCGCAGGTTTCTGTTCGGCTGCCTCGTTTGATCAGGCGTGGGAACTTCCAGGGACCGGGCAGGCTTCGAGGTGCGTGCACGAGTGTGCTTGTGTCTATGAGAGTGTGTTTAGACGCGTGTTCATCATCGGATTTTGAAACCCGGGCGGGAAGGGTTGTTGTTCAGTGTCTATGAGCGGGTGTGATGAATTAATGTCGATGCTGGCTCAAGGCTCTATAACAAAAGGCTCAGGAAATCTGAGAGTGTACAGCACAGAGTTGCAAGGTGTGTGTGTGTGTGTGTGTGTGTGACGGATACCCCCATTTCAGCTGCTGCAGTGCTTTCCTAGTCTGCGTCCTGCCCACCTCTCAGGAGAGCCTGATTATACATCTCATCAGACACAACCATATACAACCTCCCTCCTCCTCCTCCTCCTCCTCCTCCCACACACACACACACACACACCCACACACAGACAGAAACCTGAGGGTAGGCCGGAGCAGAATTACTCCATCCATTTCAATTACGGAGATTGAGTATCTGATTCAGACACACACAATGCTGTGTGGGAGCTGAGGCTGCAGCCCAGGATTCAATGTCAAATTACATAACCAGCTAAATGACTTGTCTGGGAATAGAGAGACACCAAAAAAAACATTTGCCTCCTTGACTGGTGAACGATAACAGTATTTTAGCTCCGCTGCAGAGCGCTGCACGAATGAGTCCCGACGCCCGAGATGAGTCAGCATGTTTGCACTTCCGGGCTCCCTCGTCTCGAAGTCAACGGGTTTTTGGTTAGACGACATGAAAAAAAAAAAGTCTGTTGAGCTGGAGAGATTTCAAACGTTTTGTTCGACAACATGGCGACATTTCTGAGGCTGGAAGGACACAAGAAACTGAATGAAACACGTATGACACAATGATGGGGGTGTGACCAAGACCGAACACTAAGTTTGGCATTAATGGCTATATATATATATATATATATATATATATATATATATATATATATATATATATATATATATATATATATATATATATATATATATATATATATATATATATATATATATATATATATATATATATCTTGAGGATTGTGTCTTTCCTCACCATGACTCACAAAGTCCTCCAGCTGAAGTGGCTGCCATTAAAAACACTTGATTCAAAACGACTGGAACTAAACAGAGACCGCGTAACTCTTCTGCTGGCCTCCAGCGCAGAAGCACTTCTTTCCCAAATAAAAAAGGTATTGAATGGACCGGCCACATTCTCACATCTTGGAGCTTATAAGGCCTCTACATTCTTCTTACCTAAAGCTGTTAGCTGGGCTGAAGCGCAATAAGCATCTGCCCATTGCTGGAAATGTCGCAGGTTGTGAGGCAGCCGTGTGAAACCGAGTTGACTGTTTCAATTGAATAGAAACAGCAGCATTTGTTGAGCATTTGTTAAAAAGAGGTGAACATGTCTGAGAGGATGTGCCAAAAAGTTATTAAGTTAGAATTTAAGTTAAAAGTGTTGTAGTGGTGCACTCATCTCTACTGTAAGCAAAGTTCAAAACAGCTGGGAGACATTGAACGCACCATGGTTGAACAGACATCTGTGCTGGACGGCCCAAATGAGTTAGTGGCGGATAGAGCCACTCAATCTCACTCTACACTCTCAGGAAAGGGAGCTACTGTTTGGAAGACATGAGCCTGTTGGGAAGCACTAACGCAATATTAGTGAACCTGAAGAAAAGGTCACGGTAATGCCATCAAGGCTGAAGTACAGCAGCTCTTTGAGGTTAACGGTGTGTTATAATGGGGATGCAACGCAAACCCGACATTTGAAAGTCAAGTGTCACTGTGGAGGAGGAGAACTCGGCCCTTCTTTGATTCCGTCGGCATTTCCACCGTCGCTCTGCTGGAGTGATGCGAGGAGCTGCGGCATCACCGCGGGCAGACAGGGAGCAAGAAAAAGCCATTGAGAGCGCCGGCGTGGAGGGAAGGCCACGGGAGACGGGAGGGGGAACAACAACATAAAGAAAAGGAGGTCATCGGCACAAAAACCCCGGCAGCATCTGTGGCAAAGGCTGCCATTCATTCAGCGGCCTTCTAAAGCACTGCGGGCAGGGCCTGAGCCCCTCAGGAGATGCACTCGACTTTCACTTCTACACAACTGCCTGCTGATAAAGATCCATCCAACGTCTGTCAAAGAGTTATGTGTGTTAGCTCAGACAAAAGTCTAGCGCTGCATTTATTGAAGTTTCTAACATTATTTCATCTTAATAGCTCGCAACCAAAACGTACTACGCACAACATGCCCTGAAATCCAAAAGGTTGCATTATTTTATTTTTTTCAATCATGTTATCCTCCAGAATTATTAGCTGTATAAGTCAGTATATGTGTCACGTGTTGTTGGGTTTTACATATTAGAAGTTGTTGTGCGGAACTGAAAAACGCTACCAAGATAAAGTCCATTTGTTGGAGTTAACGTATTTTTCATGGTAGTTGGATTTTCCTCTGAAAAAGCCCACAGCTTAGACCAACAAGACAGATGGCATCATGGTTCACAGACACACACACACACACGCACACGCACACACACACACACAATGTTCTCTCATAACACGGTCCAGGACACACTGGACTGGATTGCAACCGGCCTAAACATTCTGCCTTTTCCTTTTTGCCTCCAACAGTCGACATCAGTAGTGACCTTTAATGTGCTGCGGCTTAGTCAAGTGCGTTTATCTTAGACAGAGACAAAGACACACACACACACACCATGGGGAGGTTTATTTCTGGTTGAACACACGAGTGCCTCCCCGTGCTGGCCCTCAGCCAGAACGAAGAGAACTTATGTTTCAACCTTTAGCTTGTTTTTCTGCTGAGGAGCACAAGCAGTGGTCTGTCAAAGTATCAATTAAAGAGCAGACGAGCGAGGGAAACACACAGACAGCAAAATGTATTGTGTTTCCTTGTTTGGGAGCCGACAAGAGACTATCCACCGACCACATTGTGCTGCAATATCACTTAAAATGATTTTCTCTACATACACAACAACATACAGCATATGGCTCTCCGCCAATGAGGACATTGAAATCCTGTCCTTGGTAATAAATCTGGGGATTTAGGGGATTTCATGACATGAAGAGGATTTACATACATTACAAATTTTGTTTTTTAAAGAAGATTCGGATGTTATTTGAGACTAAATATCTTAAAACGTTTGTTTTTAGTGTTTTATATATTTTTTTCGATATCTGAACCAGCGTATCGGCCGATACCGCGCACAGATCTGATACCAGATTTTCCGGGGCAAAATATCGCCAAACTGCTGACATGTAGTTCGCTCCGACTAAGATGTGAAAGAAGCGAGACGGCTACTTTTGTCATCCGAGTTGGACACGGGTCATTCCGGAGCTAAATTAAGAAAATGAAAATGTAAAGGACCTCGTATACTTCGACACGATACCTGTCAGTGTAGAGAGCTTTGAAACAACACCTAAACTATACTCAAGTACATCTGACTGAGAATACATCTGAACAGCTGATGAAGAACACCTTACTTTAGCAGTGGGCGTTATCGCAAAAATATCACATTGGGCAGATCACGATCCACAATCTCGCAATTCTGATTCTAATAACTTGAGCACAACGTCTTTCTTTCTTCCACCACATCGCCGGTGCAATGCTGGGCAAGTGACGAGGAAAACGTGATTAATTCCCTCAAACCTATTACTCCTTGAAATAGCAATCCTGTACTTTATGGATTTATTAAGAGAATAAGTAATTAATTGCATTACTTGTTGCACAACCCGGCCCAGCACTGAACCCTTGAGCGCATCGCATTCACTAGCGACGTGAAACGTCACATCGATCAACACTTGAGCTACGACTTCGTATTTTTAGTCGCAGATGACTCAAACTCACAGAGGAGAAACTAATCGAGTGTTAATCCATTACAGTGCTTCCGTCCCAACGTCGGTCCAAACTCAAATTCTCTTTGTTGTGGCTGAAATCGTTGCAGAGAGCAGAGTGGGATAAAATCCACAATGCAGAGTCTGCAACTATTTCAAGGAAGGGTTGCTACCAGACGCTCACAGAGAAAACAGTCTGCATGCTGTCAGAGAACTATATTAGAGAACTCTTCTTCTATTGCCACCGTGTCCTCGTTTAAAAAAAGCAAGTGGAGTCCAGGATAAGGCCTTGGTACAAACTCCACCCTCTGGCACATTGGCTTCTAATGGAGCAGAGATTAAATTAAATTCTATAATGGCTAACAGGAGCAAGGGCACGGCTTCGGGCTCGGGCAGACGATTCACTGGCACTGAGCTCCGAATGAACTCCTGTTGATCTGGAGAAACTTAACAAGGCAATGATTCATCTTCCTGGGGTCGTCGTAACATATTCTGGTCAGTGAGATCTGGGTGTGAAAAGCCCTCAGTGGCTGCTCGGTTCAAAAGGACGTGTTAGGAGTTGCACAAGACTCCTATGTGACCGCGAGGTCTAAATAATTCAGTTATTCCTCAAACGTGAAATATTACAGGAACAGAAAGATTTAGGAGAGGTTGTAACTCTGACATTTCCCCCCCTCCCCTCTCCTTGAAGCATAGTATTCCGATTGTGTGTGTGTGTGTGTGTGAGCGAACTGCGTTGTCACACCGGGATTCAGGCTGCTCTGGATTCAGAAACAGGGAGATGTACCTGTTCTGTTAGGGCAGAGTTGAGCGCTAAGAGACTGAGAGAGGGATTGGAGACGTCAGGAGGAGCGATGGACGCCATCTTTGCCTCTTGGTGTTTTCTAATTTTAGCTAAAAAGTGAATATACAGAATATAACGTCTCACCCTATAAAACACTGTCCTTCAAAACCCAACGAAGAAAGCAGATCTAGGAACAGCAATCGGTCTGCCCTTCAGTTACCCAATCAAGGTAGAATTCTATTACCATTGTGACGGAGCACTTTTTGAATCTGTACACAATAGTTTACAGTTATTGATTGTCATTTTTGACATTGAAGCAAACCAGGACCGAAATAGTTTATTCTGTCAGAAGTCACCGATACTGAAGAAAACTAATCAACTCTCTTTGATAGTCAGATTATCTGCACAAACATATTATTATCATCCTGTAGTGTTTATTAATATATATATACACACACACACACACACACACACACACACACACGATGTTCATTTAGATATGGTCCCATTTAAAATAAAGTGCACAAGGCAGGGTATTGTGTTTGATTGACAGGTCACTACCACAGAATAGTCCGGTCAGAGAGTTCATGAAAGTTAATTGAAACATTTTTGTCGCCTACAAACGTCTTGCTTAGTGTTGTACTTAGCTCCACCCCCTCACATCAAAAAAACAAGATGACGTCGCCCGTCGGCCAAAACGCCAGACTTGCAGCTTCAAAGCCAGACTCCACAGACCAACGGATGACGTCCCGCTGACTACGTCCACCTCTTCTATACGGTCAATAGACAAATTAGTCTTAAGTCTCAGAGAACTTTGTTGTAAATGCCACGTGTTTCTGAATAACATGAACTATTCAAAACGGAATAAGTCAAAGTCCTCTTCATCGGGACGGTGTGGCTGTGATTTGAGCCGATTTGCTATTACAAATGAGTTACACATCCAGAGTCACTTAATAAGCATCTGAACCTTTTAAACACTCAATAATAATCAAATAGTTACAGGACCTGTACTCTTCCTTCTGACGCTTTTATTTAGATACGAGGCCGTCAGTGCTAACACGAGACTACAAGCACACTGCGTCTGGCTCACATCTCTTCCTCTTTACCCTTTGAAGTGTTTGGGTTTTTTTAAAAAGCATATTTTGTAATACTGTTTGATTAAACAAATCCTGCTTGGATGTCTGCCAAAGCAGTTGGTTGAGAAGATAAACATGGTTGCCTGCCAACATTTTGGGGAGATCTATGGCTGGTAGTGTCTGTGAGTTAAAAATTTGAGTTGAGGTCAGCCTCTTCTAAATATATGTGGGATGTCCAGGCTGAAAACAGACATGGTCGAGTCCGAAGCTGGACATAACAGATCCATCCTGCACAGTTTTTAATCATGAAACAGATCTCCAGCTGTTGTCATGAGCATCAAGATGTTACGTAAATAAGAGTACGGCATATGTCGCATTGATATAGTTCTAAAGATAGAGTTAGCCACAAAATGATAATATACAAATGATTGAAGATGACTGAATTTAGTATTTACCTCAGCTGAAGTGATTTGTTGATTAGTCAATCCCACATTTAAAAAATGCATTAAAGAAATCAGCAAATATTCCCTTTTCCCATCTTAACTTTGAAAATGTGTTGCTTTCCTTTGTATTTCGGGATAATAAACCAAATATCTTTGGGATTTGGACTGTTGGTCAGACAAAACAGGTCATTTAAAAACGTTGATGATTTCTGACATATCAGAGACCAAACCATTAAATCGACTGTTTCAAAATTACAATTTATCAATCTGAGAGGCTTTTTGCAACACCAAAGGAGGAAAAAAATTGCAATTTCCAGGTGCAAGAACATAAATATTAAATATAACCAGCAGCTGATCCCAGTTGTCTATCTTACAGTAAACCTAATCTTTAAAGTCCAGATGCTAGCATCGCTACCACGACAACCTCAAACTTTTGTTACTTTCACCGAAGCGCAACTTGGCTCTTTCATTAGAAGAAAGAGTAAAGCATGGCTGATGGAGTAAGTCTAGTGAAAAGTCTCATGTTCACATCCTGAACCTTCTAACTACAGCTAGCAAAAGTTTTACATTTGTTTAATTTGAACCTGCAATCCAGGTTACAGTGTATCAGGTAAACATCCTCCGGTACAGAGAGCGGCTTCATTGCATAACACTCCAGGGCAGGCTAATATTATCGTCATACATCACGTTCCATACGAGCTGGAAACGGCTGCGACGCGGCCCCGGGGCCACGCCGTCTTATTTACTGATGGAAGTGGGTTTGCCGGAGCAGCCGACTGAAACCTATTTACTCTTCTATAGCGGAGACGTGAGGGATGGCTGGAGACAGGGGAACAGAGAGGAAGACCAACACGGGCTAATTTCAAAATTAGTATTCGCACAGCCGCTTTCCTCTCTCTTCCTACATTCACGTATGATAAATTCCGGTAATGAAACAGTGTCTGGAGTTTACACAAAGCTGATTGAATTCCCTCATTAAACAAAAGAAGGAAATCATTAAAAATGAGCCTGCAGGTCCTCCACACTGTATAATGGAAACGACTTAATGTGGGTTTTGGGCATTTTCCCCGAGGGACGAAGACTGAAGTTATGTATTTCAATCAAAAGGTTCTTCAGGGAAAACTATAATATAGGGTCTTTCTTTTGTTTTATGACAGGTGGAATCTTGTCTCACAACATGCATTCACCTCAGTATACCAGAACATATTGTCTTTATTGTTTCCAGCAGAGCAGAGGTACAAACCTGAAAAAAAAGAAAGAGCTGGGTGCTGACAGACCAAACAAAACGAGGCTAAATATCAAAAGCGTCATCTTACTGCATGAATTGAACAAAAGACCCGAGTCTGTTGGCTTCAAAGATTCTCCGTAGCACCCGGCATGTATATATGCTCAAAGCGCTGTCATCCTGTCACTTCTGTACGTCGATGGTGTTACAGACGCAACCTGAAAACCCAACCGCTCAGCTGTAGCACCTTGACACAAATAAAGCTCTGGAGCCCATGATGTAAGACGCAGAAACACTTTAGAGAAGCTCAGAGATAGCCCTGCTCTTTGCCTTGTGTGGATGCAGTGGAGGTAAAACTGCATTCGGGATTAATCTTAATCTTCATCGCTGCAAGTAGAGGGGACACTTGTGAATTATGCTCTGAAGGAAACCACACAACTGCAGAGACACTATTAACCAGAGCCAATCACACACCTTGGGAGTCAACTTCTGCAAACTAACTACACGATGTCCTCGTGTCGATACCTTCCTTTGGTGACGCTCTGCAGTTTAAAATAAGTATGTACTAAATTGACATGACCAACGTTATCATTTTATTGCTGGTGATTGCATTTATGTTTTGAAAAATGATAAATGTGGCGTTTTATTTGTTTTTATCTTGCTTAACAAAACATTTATTTGCCACAGAGCTTTTTTTTCTGCAATAATCCCACCGTCATCTAGAAGGACATATGTTGTTGTTACAGAGGAAAAAATACACTGCACCTGAAAATTGAATGGCAAGATTAGAAGAAAAATAAATAAAATACACGCTGAGAAAAACGTGTACTTTGGTGTCAAGAGACCGGTCTTATCAGCAGTAGAGGCACAGCCACCTCTTTCCCACATGAAAGCCATTTTATCTAGTCAAGATCTCAGCAGTGACACTACTCTAAACTGTCACCACCCACTGATAAACACACACACACACACACACACACACACACACACCTCATCTGGAGCTAAAGGTATCCAAACAAATAATTCTCACTGAGAGTTTAATTACCGGTAGGTCAAGAGAGACGAGCAGATCTTGACAAATTAAAAATCCAATTCCCGCTCTTATTAATCCAATCAGTCAGGATGAATTACAGTATTCGTTATGTGTACAAACACATGGAGTACACACACACGCGCACACATCTGAAAAAAAACAAAAAAAACATACACTGCTCTAACACCCAAACATTTAAAAAATTTTTTTACAATATCGTTGCTTGATCGTGTCCGCCTCATCTTCCAAGCTACATCTTAACAATATCAGTGACAGCACTGCTTTTTAAATATCAAGCCCTTTCATTTAGAGACATTGACGCCTCTGGTCTCTTTGTCCCTTCACAAAATTAGGAGAAAAACCAAATCAATTTTTAATGAGTCGTATTGATCCTCTGCCACGTTGGCACACGTGTTGTCGCAACAGATCCGTGGGATCATCTCCTTTTAGCTTCATGTTTACTTTGGCGGCAATTCTCAGAGTCCAGCTTTTACGCCAACGATCTAAGCCAAGAAAATGAGACCGCACGAGGAGCAACACGTAGTGTAGTGGGTGTGTGGGTGTGTGTGTGTGTGTGTGTGTGTGGGGGATAAGAAAGGACTTAATATAAGATGCTGTTGTTATACTAGTTTAATTTGGCTTCTGCAATCCACACACACACACACAATCAAACTGGAGGATCCTGACTTGTCACTGCAGAAACAAAGTGCCTGTGTGTGATATTTATTAACGGGGCCCTGCGGTCATCTAACAGCATGCCACGTTTTCATTTCACAAACGAAGGGGCAGACAGAGAAGCAAGGTTCTGTGTGAAAGAGAGCTATATGTGAGCTGCCCCTCTGTCACCACGCTCATTAACAGCACAGACACCAACAACTGGCGAGCAGCACAAACGGAATTTAAATATATGATTAAGTTGACATTTAGAGGCGTCCATAGATGGATGACTCGAACTGACGGCCAATTTGGCTGCTAATCTAAAGGCCAAGGCAGCTGGTGGCAGGGACAAGAGATCAATCGTGTGTGCGTGTGTGTGTGCGTGTGTGTGTGTGTGTGTGTGTGTGTGTGTGTGTGTGTGTGTGTGTGTGTGTGTGTGTGTGTGTGTCACTCACCAAATAGATTGCTGGAGTGGCCTTGCTTGGAGATGGGCCGGAGCTCATTGGAACCCCAGGCGTAGCGCCTGTAGCTGCCCCACGCATGTTTCATCATCTGAACGGGAGGAGGAAGAGGAGGAGATGAGAAATAAAGAGAGTTAAAGAGGACAATGAATCATCTGAGCTGTAGCAAAGACAATTAAGTCATTTTCATACAAAACTGTGGGTTTTGCTTGAAGCTTAAATTAAACTGGATTTTAATGGCCGATAGTAACATTTAAGAAACTCTGCCAATGACATATTTGGTCTATACAGATACGTTTTTTTAAATAAACGTATTATATAAACAAACATTTTGATAAGGATGGATGTAAACACAGTTTCTACACTACTGCAAACATATCTTTTGGCATTTCTGTGCTGCATTTACATGTTACTTATCAGCTAGCATATACATCAGTCATTTCTTTGACGGACGTTTTCTCGATTGGTTAATGAATCATTTGGTCCATAAAACGTCAGAAAAAAATGGGTTCAAAAGAAGTCGGCGCACGCAAATGTCTTGTTTCATTTGCTCCGAAACCAAAAATGATAGTTAATTTCATCACAAGTCTAAGAAAACTATCAATTACTCCTGTGAAAAGCTTTCTGTCAATCGACTGAGTCATGCTGGCACTGCCTGTACAGTCACTTTGAGTTACCATTTGAGGTCCTAAAGAACGTCTTTATCGGACACAATGTTTATCCCAAAGTTACAAGTCATCTCAACTTAATGCCGTTAAAACAAAGGCTGTGGTCAGCTCTTGTTTCCACCTATCGCTTTTGTATTATTCATATATATTAATGGTGTAAACTGCCTTTATTTCATACATTGCAAACTGAGCACACACCCATGTTCAATACATCCATTGAAGATGTGAAACCACCAATTCTCACTACTTGCTTTGTCCGGGCTGAAAATAATCCTACAACAAAGAGGATCGGCTTAGGCCTGAGGCTCTGGATTTAACAGTAACTCACAGCTAAATAATAGAACACGTGTTTCCCAACGCGTCCCAAAACAAACTGAAACCAAACGATGTTAGCTTAAGGAGAAGATGATTGTTTGGGTTGGAGTAAGTATGTTTATTATGTAACTTTACGTCACATTAGTACTATGTTACGCACTAATTTTCACGACAGGAACAGCGGCCTCCTGGGTGAAAGTCCTGCGTTTTCTTCCTCTTTGGCGATCTGGAAGTTTAGGACTTCATTTGTTTGTACAGTTCAACACCAAACTGAGATCAATAACAACAGGAGCACAACATCTGTCAACACACACTCTGCCAAACGACCTGTTCAAACTGTCGGTCAGTCAAATATGAACGGTGTGGGTGATTGATGCGAGAAAAATAAGAGCCAAATATCACTCAATTCCCCGTGAAAAGGAACATTGTACTCCGCCGAGTCCCATTATCGGCTGTTGAAACCACCCAATTTCCCCCGGCGGCAATCATTGAGGTTTCGTCTCATTCTAACCCGGTGCTGGCTGAGGGCTCGATAGCACTGTGAACAGAGGTTTCGGTTTCCAATCCAACACCCTAGACGCTCATTTGTGGCTCCGCCTCCAGCGTCGGCATTTGCCTCTCCTGCTAATCCGGGTTACACGGCATCGTCACGGAGCTTCCTAGAACCATGCGTCTGGATTAGACGCGCTAAAACCCCTTATCCTCCACCTTCAGACGGAGAGTCTGTTCAGGCACACACGTCGATGACGGCGCGCTACACTGCAACATATAGCGTGATTACAGGACGAACGCCGCTTTTCAAAGATCCAAGGGCCAAGGTGATGTCTTACAATAGCTTGTTTTGACGATGCAGAAGTCTGAACCCAACTATAAACTATATGAAAAAGAGAAAAGCAGAAATTATATTTTTCTTGACTTGGAAACTGAAATTTAAGCTTGATAAAATATCAAAAACAATCAGTGTTGATTGAATTTTTCAGTGTGCACCAAGAACCGCCAAGCAAGACGAGGCCTTCTTGGGCTTTAGGAAACACCGATTGACATTTCTCCCCATTTTCTGACATTTTACAGACCAAACACTTAAAATAGTCGACAATGAAAACAACCATCAGCTGTAGGTTGAATGTTAACAATCACTTCCCGAGGACGTGAACTGAGCTCGGCTGTGCTGCTCGCAGCGTTGCCAAGAAACAGTTGGGTGGTTTGTTGGCCCTGTGGCTTGTTTAACTAAATTCTATTAAAATGAAACGTGTCAAAGTTGCACCCACTTCGACCCTGCAGGAGGACAAACACACATACTTACAAGCAGCCCGAGATTCTTTGCTTTATAGTTGGATTTAGTGCAAATTATTTTTAAAAAGGGAGGTCACGAAGGAGGTCAAGGAATGTCTAAAACAGGTGGTAAAATGCAGGTGCTTAGTAACAATCAAACACTAGAAAAGACATTTGTTTGTTCATATTGCGAGCAGGACTCACAATGCTTCAATCATAGATGGTTGTCAGGTTACATGATGGAGGCTGAAGAGCCCGGCGCATGAATAGACGCTGATTTTCTGCTCAACAGCTGGTTATTAGATCGCAGTGCATAAAAGAATATGGCATACTATGCTAGAGAGGAATAGGGGAAGCATAATCAGCAGTTACCGCTTGTGTTCCACCTACGTCTGTCACAGTTGTACAAAGACACACACACATATACATATACATACATATACATATATATATATTTATGTGTGTATGTATATGTTCAGAGGCGTAAATCACTTGTAAAACAATAAGTAATGTATATCAAGGTAAAGTGACAGTATGATGTCAAAGTGATCTTCTTTTAAACACACAGACACACACTCACAAACGCACATAAACACCGAACAAAAGCCACCCCAACAACTCCCACACAGCTCAGAATGACAGCGAGTGAAAGCTTTCCTGCATTTAAACCCACTAATTAAAGCCAGTGAGCCTGCTAATTACGGCTCCTACACGCATGTCACATTAAAATATCTACCCAAATACTGCTGCTTTCTTTTTCACCCCGCATGCTGCACTGCAACACACGAGAGGAAGATGAAAGCTGACCCAGGGTCTGTTCAACGAGATCGAGACGACGCAGAGAATTTACACTGTAAACAAATATTGCCGCTGGATATCCAAATGCTGCAGTAATTCGATTTTATTTAAGTAGCCTATAGCCTCATGTAGTGTGAAACATATGTAAAGAAGATATCCAAAGCCAGATACTACTGTTTTTACTACTAAATGATTTGGTCTAAATGGATTTGTTATGGGGGACGATTTGACTATTTTGTTCTAATAAATCACGAGTATGAGGCCCATAATGTCATTTAAAGCCTCCTTAATAATTTGAGTCTGAGTTAGAATAGAAAATGTGTATCTTTATATCAAAATCCCTCTTTTCTCTTCTGTAAAACGGTTTGAAATGTTTAAGGACTCAATGGAGGTCAGCAGATACTAATTAAACGATGAGCAACATTTTACTCTCCATGTCTGAAACACTTGGTTTGTTGTAGCTCGCTAGAGCCGTGACTCAACAGTTTCTCATCTCAAACGTGTTGACACCAAAACAAAAACACATGAAGTTGACATTAGCGACGTGCGGCTTTGGCCTACTGCTCCGAGGTGATCCGTGTTCGCCTCCAGCTATCATCGTGACGTTGGCTCTAAAAGCATCTACTGACACTCTAATAAAATTGCTCTGCAAAAATCGAAGAGATCGTTGGCAATTTGAAGGTGTGAACCATCATCAGAATTTCATTTTGGTAAATAGAGCAAAATCACAGCATATTTATCATGTAAAAAAACCAGCATGGCGTGCTGTTCTCTAATTCAGTGTGTGAATAGAAGTGTGGCTCGCACTACTAAACATTCCCCCGTGTGTTAACTCTTATTGGATTTGTTGCTCAGGATCCCGATGTGTTGACTCTAATTGGATTAGCTGCTCAGGATTGTGTGGGCTGACCGCTGTTATTAGGATCTGGTGGCTGAGGCGGCTCCAGACTCTCCCCGTGTCTCGGCGCCGTGTTGAAGGCGCGGTGGTTTTCTAGGGCGCCGACATCGAGTCCGATCCAGCAGGAAGATCTAAAAGTGCACACGCGCCTCCTCTCGTCTGTGGAGCGCGCAGGCCGAAGGACGAGATTATTTGGTACAGGACGGCTGCGTGAGGGGCGTTGATAGTCACCTCCTCTGCTCTCGCTCTTCAATTCATTCCTATTCTCTCTCTCTCTCTCTCTCTCTCTCTGCCTCCGTCTGTCTGTCTGTCCCCCCCCCTGCTCCACCTCTCCTCTCAGCCTATTGATCCGTCTCAGGCACTGAACTAATAACAGTGTTGTCTTCACTGATGACACACACACACACACACACACACACACACACACACACCAACTGTTTCCTGTCAGCAGGACAGCCAATTGTGTTACACCATGCTAATGCATTGCAGCGGGGAATAAGAGGACTCGCTGTCGGGCGCACAAATAACTACACACTACTTAAATGATGCATGCAGATTAGAACTCATAAAAGGAAAAGCTTGAAAATGTCAAATTCTTATATGCAACTTCCAAAAACTGCCAGAAACCCTTAGCTTGAACACTAAGCTACAGTTTGACTATCAAATATCCAATCAATGGGGCAACAGACTGTGGGACTATAGCACCAACAAGCTGTTTTTCTCTTGTGCAATTGAAAGTGAGACTTGAAACCTCTGCTAACCACACTTCACAGCTATGCTTTCTTTGACTTCCGCGACACATAAACAATGTTAAAGTGCTCATTCTCTACTTCAAACTCTATCTAAAACCTAAAGACAAGAAGTGCTGACAAGGCAGTTTCACACTTGCCATTTCTTTTGGTCGGCTGGCCTTCAGACATGTCGGTTCCTGATTTGTGTGCTTAAACAATGTCAATAGTATTTGTCGGGGGATGAGAAATGGTGAAGAAAACCTAAATAAATGACACGTTACAAAAGCGGACGCAATGAAAAATAATGTGAATCGTACGCTACGGCCGTCACACTCATGAAAGCTTTAAAAAGGATGGAGCTATTATAGAGCCAACAAGAGAGAGGAATGAGAAAATGTTGCTGCTGGTAGAGAAGACGCATCGACAATAAGGGAATTTTTTTTTTTTTTTTTTTTAAAAAGGAAAAATGGTATAGCACTCTCTATCAAATGTGCATTTGGAGTAAACGGCTTCACAGCAGGCAGACACTTTCAACATTTTGTAAAAATGACTCATTTGTCTATAGTGGCATTACTTAAGAGTGAAGGAGGTTCACTTTTATCTTTTGCTTACTTCACCTCAGCCTCAGATCTCAAACGAAGTGAACACGTTTTAACTCCACCATCTCAAAACAACCATTTATTTTACATTTTATTTATGTCTTCTATAAGTCTTAAAAGCAACTAATCGCTTTCTTAAAGAGGTCGTCAAAAGTCCTGAACAAAAAGGGACGCCAAGGCCAAGAACTTGCAGTTAAGACGCTCCCTCAAGTGGGGCAAGAAATTTCCCTCCAAACAAAATATTTCATGGGGAAACGGAACATCGGATGAGACGCCACAAGAGGGGAGAGGCCTTTCCATGTCTGACAGGTGCTCGCTGGGCGCTGTGACAAACAGCCTTCCACCGACGAAGTCAAACATGTGTTCGCTGCTAACAAGACAACAACAAGGCCAAACCAAGTGGCACGCTACCATAGAGGAGCACCGAGGTCCACGGGTCCACTGAGGGCCTCGTTCAAATGTCCTCCAACATTATGACCTGGCAGTGATTCAGTGTGTACTCAACGGCGCTGTCAGTACACACACACACTCATGCACGCAGCGGGATGATGGTGAATCATTAACTGTTGTGCAAAGCTCGAGGGGTTAATGACCCCGTGTTTGCTTCAGGGTGCCTTAAGTAATCTGTAACTGAGGAATTCCTCCAGAGGCTGCTGTGGTGAGAGTGAAGCCGGGACTGAATCCTCAGACGGTTTGTCTCGGGGGAACACACTTGTGACTAAACACCCTTGTAACAGGTGCAGTCAGCGAGCGAGAGAGAGCGCGAGAGCGAGAGCGAGAGCGAGAGCGAGAGCGAGAGCGAGAGCGAGAGCGAGAGCGAGAGCGAGAGCGAGAGAAGGAGGGCAGTCAGGTGACAGTGTAGTTGTTGGGCAGATAAGGACGTCAGAGCAAACGGCAACCCGGCATGTGGACCACAGGAACATGAACACACACACACACACACTCACAATCTGACTGGAATCCAGAGCGAGTGTGTGGTGAAGTACAGATGCTTGTCTGCTCCTCTCAGTGACGGGAAGATAAAGTGAGATCGAGTGAGATGTTGATAGAAAAAGGCAGAGTCACAGAGAGCAAGGAGACTGATAGGAAGCAGGAAAGACTACAACCTGGAAACACTTAATATCAGATTAAAAGACATACACACATCTATACAAGCCTATTCATGGGACAATGATGGAAGGAAATATTTTCCGAGTACAACATCCTCTCTGCTTCGGGGTAGGTCATAAAACTACTGCAACAGTTATTGTCGTAGCAAAAGTTTGCGGTTTAATTACACTTGAATAATTCAGCACATCACAGGAAACACGAGCAGAAACCAAGCCACTGCCAGCAGGCTGTCATATTTACATCTGGCAGACAGGCACACCCGAGCTTAACCAGAGAAAACAGTAACCGGTTCCTTTTCTGTTCATTTCACAGCAGTCATGTGAAGCGTGTGATCTCCTGTTTATCTCACATAAGCAAACAGGAGGATGAACAGCTGTTTTTTTGGATCAGATACTCTTTGGCAGGTGTTTGCCAGAACCGATCTTAAGATTTCATCAAATATCACAGGTTGATTCACTAAGTAACAGCAGTTGGTCTTTAGGAGCAGCAAAAAACATGCAGAAATGTCTTGTTAGCATCTGCAGGTTCTTTCGCTCTCAGAAAGAGCAGAGGATGTGATCTGGGGCACCGTACCCCCCTTTGATCTTCGCAGGAAGTGGAGCTGCGATTAGGTCGGAGAGCTGAGCAAAAACTGCAGCGACTCATCAGCGGCCTTTTTCCAAAAGAAACGACGAAGAAGAAACTTTTTGATTTCGCCCAAATTGATCCAAGTTACTCTGTGAGTTGGTGGTTGATTTGTTGATTCTGTTGCTCCAGGGTTGTTTACCAGGCCTGTCTGTTTATGCTATCCTACATTTAATCTCTCCCTCTATATCCACCCCCTCTCTCTATGCAAGAAACTGTGTACACCTCTGTTATTTTTTTTTTTATATATATATAAAAAAAAAAAACCCATCTCTGAGGCCAGTGTGTGCTCACACACACACACACACACACACACACGGGGAGAAACAAGCATTACACATTCACTATGATCAACTTGGTGAAAACAAGCATCTAAAATAAATAAAGCTTCTTGCGTCATATAGATCATACTTTCCCAGATACCACGAGCATCTGTGTATTTCAGACACAGAGAACAGAA
The DNA here is from genome assembly GCA_028022725.1 of Lycodopsis pacificus. Classification (NCBI taxonomy): domain Eukaryota; kingdom Metazoa; phylum Chordata; class Actinopteri; order Perciformes; family Zoarcidae; genus Lycodopsis; species Lycodopsis pacificus. Next base: position 14,934,363 of record CM051705.1, on the reverse strand, counting down.
ATTTTAAAAGTCTTAAGGAAGGGACGGTGGAGACGTGAGGATGCCAGGTCTGACACATTAAACATCATGAAATAGAAATGACATTTTGAAATGTGCCAGGCCCCGGGGCTGCATCTATGTTAGAGAAGAAGACGCTGAGAGCCTCTACGCACCATTACACCACTTACATGGAGACCCTGCTGAAAGCCTCGGGAAAATAAAAAAAAAGTCTTATGTTGAAAGAATTATGGAAAAGAGACGCGAGGGCTGATAGAATTACACACGGCTGACTTCAGGTTTTAGTTTAGATTACGTCACTTCAGCGAATAGGTTCACTCCAAGACAAATGTCCGGATCAACTAACACTCAAACTGACGTTTTGGCTTGTCGCAATACAAAAAGAGCACAGGTGAAAACGGTAAAACAACGAAAACAAATCACTAAACCCTTAGAGCTGGTGGTAGCATGTTAAAAAGGCCACAGTTACCTCTCAAATATCTATTTCATATTGCTGTTGAAACATCTCCTTCAAACAACTGGATGTATTCAAATTTCTCGCCAATAACTCAATTTTACAAGATTACATTTGAACACACCACAATGATGTTAAAATGTAGCTTCCCACAATGCTTATTCTTACTGAATAGAGCTCAAACGCATCATAAACTCAATGCAACCTCCGTTAGCTCCTCAGGACTGTGCTGCCCTTCGGCTGCTAACAGCTAGCACGAACTAGCTTTCCTCCCGCCGAATTTAACACCGGTTTGTTGTCCATAACATAGCGTTATCAAGGGGGAAGAAATGTACTGCGACCTTTCACATTTTAGATGCTGTTAGTATGCAGCCACCCAGCATACAGTAGGAAAAAAAAAAATAAAAAGTACAGTAGGCAAACAAAGTACCATCACGTTTTCAAAATCTGGGCATTGACTTGGCACATAAGTATCGGTTCTTCTGACGTCACTATACGAGGCACACCGAAAATGGAATGCAGCCATTTTTACATGCTATTACCTGTGTTTGAGGGCTCAAACTGTCCAGGCATATTATATGTCCCCACTTGTGTGTGTGTGTGTGTGTGTGTGTGTGTGTGTGTGTGTGTGTGTGTGTGTGTGTGTGTGTGTGTGTGTGTGTGTGTGTGTGTGTGTGTGTGTGTGTGTGTGTGTGTGTGTGTGTGTGTGTGTGTGTGTGTGTGCAGTATTAACCGAAGTCTGGCATGCAAATAAGTCCAGGTACGAATAATTAGAATTACAAATGTGCGAGACTAATGGCCAGTAACCCAGGCGAAGCAATTTCCTCTGTGAGCTGCGGTTTAATGACGTGGGGAAATGAAGGAGCAAATTTCTCTCTGGTGTGGAACAGCAACTGAGACACGATTTTGTAGAAGCCAAAAGAAAGCGTGACACGGAGAAGGCAAACAAAAGGGGAAGAAACTGAAGGATCTGTGAAAGCTGAAACAGGTGGCTGTAGAAGCAGACAAGTAAAGGAAATAACTCTCTGCGCCCAGAGTAGTTAGACATTTGCTCCTCAAGTGATGACGGATCATTTGTATCATTTCACTCAATCACCATCAATCAGGAATACTTTATATCACTGATGATCATTTCTCAAACCATGCGGCAGTGTTTCCAATTTCTCAATGCGTCCTCTTGCCTCCCAGGCAGCCATTTGTTCCCACTTTGGTATAAAAATCTATTTGCAGGAAACTACTTGCGTGATGTGATTCATCACCGTGAGCGCGGTGAGTGCTTTTGTTATTGTCACCGAGGTTGCACTGTAATTGCACGGAAATGCATTTGCAGATTGATTTGGAACGTCTGCGTCGCATTAACATTCAACTGTAAAGATATAACTCGGATGAAATAAGCGGACAGCTAGTTGCTTTACTTGTTGAACTTTCGGCAATTATTGAAAACCATGGATGGACCGGCCTAGACAAAATGCACAGTACATACATACATACATACATACATACATACATACATACATACATACATACATACATACATACATACATACATACATACATACATACATACATACATACATACATACATACATACATACATACATACACACACACACATATCTCTCAGACTATAAAAGTGAACTGGCTCTTAACGGTCTTCTTTGAGACTAGTGGAACGAATCCAAAATACACATTGAGGTGATTATTTTACTACACTTTGTCTATGTTTTATACAACACAGCTTTGAAGACTCCGAGCCAGAAGTCTCCACTTTAGCAAACCAGAGTTTCCAGTTTCATTCCGATCTATATTCTAAAGGTTTGTACGGAGGGGTTTCTCCATGTAACATTTATAGCATGCTTTCTACAACATTATTCCAAAAAAAACAACAGAGAAACTGTTTTTTGTATGGTTGTGGACAGTATTTTCTGATTTATGGAGTGATAAAAAGAGATATCCAACACTTGGATAGAGAGTACGTTATCTGCTGGTGTCATAGGAATACTCACAAACTAATTTGCAATTACCCTCAGGAGGAGTGAGCTATGACTCAACCGGTTATTCCCAGTACAATAGCCGCATGCAGAAAACAAGTTTTTCTTTTTTGTTGCCACAACTCCCTTTGTGTTGGTAGAAATTTTTAAAACGATCCAGCTCAGAGAAGCCCTGACACGAAGCTTGCTTTGAGACCCGAGCCGTTTTGGAACACCGCTCATCCACCGACCGCGTTTCCACCTCGTCTCCTCAAATGTTCCCACCGCTCAAGAGACAGGGGGACAATATCCATCCCTCCGCCTCGGGAGCAGTTCTTCAGGGATCAGCGAGGGATTTCCTAAGCGGTTTAGTACTTCAGCAGCCATATATGGGTCAGTACTGTACTGCTGGTAGAAGGACGCGGCCTCCCCACACAGTCTCCGCTGACAGAAAAGTGGGGTTTAATACTTAAGTTTCCATGACGGCTATAGCTGCAGCTGCTGCCAGCCAACAGTCTGTGCAGCTGTGTGTTAAAGACACTCGGGCGACAAACTTCCAGCGACTACAGTTAGCTTGAAAGCAAGTTGCCTGTCATGTTCGTGTTTTGGCGAGACAAACAAAAAGGAAAGCTGTGCATAATGAATGAAACGTTTAGCTTTACCTCGAGCGCAGCATCGAGCACTTCGAACTCATTTCAAAGGTCTTACTCGTGGAAAGACACACTCGTGCTGAATCTTCCCCGGATGAATAAAAATGGACCTTCTTCCTTACATTTTGGGTCAAAATTTAAAATAAGGGCTAGTTTTATTTAAAAGGAAATAGGAAATATCACAAAGGAATACAGAGTGAGCAACAGCAATGACTGCGGTTGAAGAAGAACAAAGGTTTTAAGAGTTTATCTAATTGGGGCGTTTAAAGTTGAACATCTTTCTAAACAAGCCCCGCAAGCAAAGCTCCAAACTATTCACTCTGAAACGTCGAGCGCCAGATGTGAGAACCAAGGCCGTTTCAACAGGACTGAATAACAACACCGCAGCAGCACGCCGACAAAGACCACTCAGTTCACAGTTTCATGCAGTTCCTGATCATTGTCTCCGAAAGGGATGATGGAGTTTTACTCAGAAAACAGACAAGCAATCCAATGGTATTCTACAGCAGACGGAGGAGGCTGTAGAGGAGCGTGGTGGCTGCTGAGTCGCATCATCAGTGAGACGGAGCAAAGAGCAGCACAGAGGCCTCACTGTTGTTTCACATCGATGTGGCCGTTCAATAACGTGCCCAAGCGATAACACTGAAAAGGTCATCATAAGGCACACAGATGGCCCGTTATTCAAAAATAAATGTTATGACTTTGTTCACTGTCCACCGTTGAGTAATCGATGATCATCCAGCGAGTGAAATCCAAGTCAATAAATCCCGGGCCAATAAAAAGAAGAAAAAAAAGAAAGAAGACATTTCCAATCAGACCTCGTCTCGTAGATCCCAGCCTGTGCCAAGACTCGCTGACCCGATTGGGGTCGTAAAATACCAATAGCCTGATTGGTGCTTAACAGCGCTCAGTGTTGATAACACGGTCAACAGCACAAGCCCTACCTGCGAAGCAACATTACCCACTAATAAATCAATATTAGCTGACGGCTGTCAGGCGAGGGCGATGCAACCGAGGAGAAGGAGAACAATCTATATCTGCGACGGACTGGTAAAAAAAAAAAACCTGGTTCTGGCGAACAGAACAACACAGTTATTGACAATAAAGACGTTCAAATGAAACACAAACACTTGGCAGTCATCGGTGCTATGATAACTGACATTATCTATTCAGAAATGGAGCCATAACAGCTACGACCCACGTGTTATGGAGCAAGGGCTGTTTGAGGTGTTGTTTTAAAATAGATTCTGACAATTGAGTTCACACACGTCGCAACCGAGAGAGTGGGAATTGAAGAGGCACGGCTCTCACAACATAGAAAAAGAGCTACGTGCATTATCTCGAGGTGGCTGGGGAAAGCAAATTCAAACCCAAGCTACATTTCCACCCCGACAACTGTTCAGTTCAGACATTTTCTAGAGAGGGGAATGTAATGGATACGTTGTTTTGGGCATTTTTGTGCGGATGTTATCTAACAAGGTTTACAAAAGGTTGTCAGCTTTCATTTAACCATGACTTTTATGGCACAGGGTGAAGTGCTAAACACTCCTTCTCAGACCTCTCAGTGCTGTGTGTGGGTCTGCACAACTATATCAGACAACACACACACACACACATTTATTGACCTGACCTTTCTCTCGGTGTAGGAAGCAGCCCAATTTGGTTTGACCCAGCCGCTTGACAAAAGGCAAACTAATGAAGACTTTGTGAAAGGCAGATTGATTTTCCTCCACCTCCCTCCCTCCATCACACCCGCCGCCCGCTTCGATAGAGCAGGAAGCAGCGGAGGCAGAGCTCGAGCTCATCACTCATTTGTGTAACAGGGTGGCAGAGACGAGGACCGAACCGCAGAGAAATGCCAGGACGCTGCTGTCCATTCGAATGACTTGGACTGGTGAGCAAGGTGGGGGGGGGGGGGGGGGGGTAACCACAGAATATCAAATGTCTGGATCGAGAGGAAACGTGGGAAACCGTCGACTCTGGATGTTTGACAGAACCAAATGAGAGGATTTTTGTCTCCACGTCCACATTATTGCGGCTGTCCAACACTTCTGTGACGTCGCCGATGGAATTGCCGTACGAAACCGCTGCCCGGATTGGTACCATGTGTTGCGGGTGGAAAGAAACGAGCCAGAATTACAAAATCTAAAGCCTCCATCAACCAACCCCGTCTCCCCACTGCAAGTAGGCCGCAACAAGACACAACAAATGGCTGTTTCATTACAGATCAATCTAACAATTATACTAACGATAGCAGTCGATAGTTTGGTCTATAATAAAACGCCTATCACAGTTTCCAACAGTCCAACGGGACAACTTGAAATGTCGTGTTTAGTCCGACCAACAGTCAAAAATCCCCAAAAACACAAAGAAATATAACAAATACTCCCCTTTAAGAGGATTGGAAAGGTTAATTTCAAGGCTTTTTTTGTATTTAAAAAAAAATACTTGATATTGATGAATCAATTAATAAAACAGTTCAACTAAATGATTAAATCGACCGATCTTCTCGGCTCTAATCCATGTTTGCTGAGGGTTGGATCCCCTGGGTCCATGATTCAGCCAGGAGACTCACTGTTTGTTAATCCATTCACTTCAACAGTCCTAATAAATGGAGGCAATAATCAATAACATTTGCATCCCACCCACCCAACCAGCACACCGTGGGATTATCCAATTACTTTTACCATCCGTTCCACTCAAACATTAAAAATGAAAAGCCCCGGGCTCTTAAACCAGACACCTGGTTCCCTCCATTCTTGGGTATTTCTTCTTGCTATATTCAGTGTCCAATATTTTCTCGCTGATGATATTCAAACGTGTGATAACGTAATAATTATACCTCTTCTCCAGTACAAAGTGGGCCGAATTGGATCCGCTCCACTCCAGAGTAATTAAGCCACACATTAAAAGGGGATAATAAAGTTGCCATGGCATTTTGTCTTATCGTCTTCGCAAATTTATAACCTGAAAATGCCTGGATCGTCCCAGACATAATGACTGCACAATTTGCATTATAGTTTTGACTATGTAACCCTGCTACAATAAAAGACTCAAACAGAGTTTACAACTGAAGATCCCGTACGACGCCTGAAGAACATGAAACAGACTCATGACAAGCTATTAGTTGTTAAACCACATAAGTACATGCTGTCTATTGTTCATTTCATTGTACCATTTCCTTCAGGGCATTATTTTCACCTGATGAATTTAGTTCACAGTGTTTAGAAGCGTACTAAATTAATCAGACAGTATCAATTTGCTCACTGCTAAAGGTCTTACACGCTGTGGCTGATTATAAAAACACCTTTTTTTATGCTACAAATGATGCGTGGGTGCAAAGTTCCCCCAGTTGAATAGCATTTAAGAGGGAAAAAGCAGTAGATTGTGGTCCATCAATTCTTACAAAAGCCTTTTCTCTGAGGCTATATTTTTTTGTTCCAGTCATGCAGATCCACTGTAAGAGATATTGTCCACTGAAGTTCCCTGGAAGTTAGCTGGAAGCCTGTGTGCTGCTCTCTTTCTACCAGCTCCAATGCATCTCCTTTAGCCAGCTACAACACATGAAGAGTCTAACATTTGTAACGATTAGTGCAGTGGTGGAGAAGCCCAGAATCCTGACTTCTTTTTTTGTTGGCGCAACAGATCAGTTCAATCCAAATCTTTCCTCAGAAGGGCAGAAGTGGCTTTGTGAGGTAGCTTTGAAAAAAAAGAAGAAAATTATAATAAAAAATAGGATGCCAGCAGCTTCTGGGGGGGATTTCAGCGACAGTCTGCTTGAGAATTTGATGAGAGTCCTGGTTTTGTTGGATCATTTGTCAAATTAAATCCAGATCCCGGTTGAAATCCGTGTCGTGCGGTCTCATGAAAGACAAATACACTCGGTCCTCTGCAATGGCGATTCTGCAAACAACACCTAAAAAGTCCAGAGATGGGAACCGAGCAAGCAGCCTCTTGTAACGCAGACAAAGTAATCCTCCCCGCGGTGGTACGGACACAGATCAGAGGTTATGCTCCCCTCTCTCTGCAGTAGCACTGAGATTATATCAGCATGAGCGTTAAAGTAAAGACACCGCTCAGAGAGGGGAACATGAGGGCACCGGCTTCAGCTGTTAGACAACTGAACCTGTGCGAGGACACAGTGCTGCTGCCTTGGTGCTGTGCATGCTGACTGGGCATGTCCTACTGGCTCACTTTAAAAAGGAACAAAGTCTTTATTGATGTTATTAAGACGGACACACTTGTATTTTTCCTGCTATGATAAGACAAAATGCCTGGCGTGAGAAAAGTCAATAACGTAAAGACACAATAGTTGGACAGAAAGGTGCAGAGTTTGCTCTGTTTAGTGCCGCGGGGCTTCTATTGTTGCCGTTTGGTGGACCAGGAGTTCACGGGTCACAATGGTTAAATCAAGTGAGCAGAGTTTCACCTCCTGGCTGTGAAAACAGGTGCCGAGTTTATTATAAGACTGTCTGAAGAGTGTGTGTATGTGTGTGTATATCATGGCAGCGCTGATGTGTTAGTTTGCTGATGATGCTCTTTTATTGAAAAGAAAAATCAGATGTGGTCCTGTCAGAGTGCTTCACCTGCGATGTGATGGATGACAGACTGATCTCATAATGCAACAGTTCTCTGCAGCAAACTGAATACAATCTATTCAGATTAGACTCCATTTAATGTCACGGCTACGCTTTCAGTAGCAAATGTAAGTGCTGTGTTTTGCTTTTTCTCATCCATAACAATGCACTGAGAGGGCATGAAATTGGTCCGAATTTGAAAGGAAAATTAACAATCATAATAAGCTTTAATGAAACAAATAACCCGCCAGAGCTTCAAGAACCCGTATCGGCTTTTCCCTTTCACTCCCTCCTTTTGTGCCTCTTTGTGTCTTTATTCTTGACCTTTTATTTTGTCAACCTAATGAATGCGTGTCTAACACACAATTTCCAATTAAGTTTACAAAATGTGCGCTCTCATAAAAACCTGCATATCAAGCCCATTTAAATGAATGAGGATCAAAATGTGTAGTAAACAAGTGTGCATAATGACCAGTATCTACTATAACACACACACACACTAACACACAGTCTCATCGTCTTCCTCCCGTTCGTTAGAGTGGCTGCAGGATGCAGGATGAATAATTTAGCTTGTGTACTTGGTTTGCCTCTCTCCCTCGTTGGTAAATTGAACCGGGCACACGGCAGCCAACACGCGTGTCCGGGAGAAGAGAGGCAAACGGACCACATCCAAACCCCGGGGGTCAAACCGCTGAGAGTGAGAGTGGGGGGGGGGGGGGGGGGGGGGGGGGAATGTACTAGGACTCGCCTGTCAAACTACACTACAGAGCCACCGCTTTAACATACCCATGAAATCCAGGAGAGGGTTGATAAGCGTTCTGCAAGTTGCAGTCATTCAAAACTGACACTCCCGCTGGCCCACCTGCACCTGTTTCTGTGCTCTAAAAAAAACATGGATGAAGACGAAGTATGATCCGCAGTTAATTTACAAAGTTCAAACAATTAAACGTAAGTATAGTGGAATAACGCTGGATGAGCCACAAAAAAAGGCTTCTTGGAAAGAGAAACACAGCAGTAATACCAGATGACAATTTTTATAATGTCAAAACAAAGAGAGAATGGGGAGTTATGGCAGTGTGGTCATTAAACTTGGCATTCACTGGGATGCTAATACTCTCTGGCACAATGCACTCTCTTTGCAAGACATTTATATTCAGGAGGCGTGGATTTTTATTAGCAGGCCTTTTTTTTTGTTTCTTTCTCAGCTGGAGTTGAATGATGTCCTCAGTAAATGTTTTGGAACGTAATTTCTTTCATTAAAAGACATTTCTATTTCAGCATCACTGCATTTGGACGTGCCCCCCCCCCCCATGCCGCAACCCTCCAGCTCTCCATCACTTGCAGACTGCTTCCAGAGGGCCGTCCCATTTGCTGATTGTGTAATTACCTGCAGTAGTTAATCCGACACTAATTGAAGAAAAAACTGCAAATGCAAGTGAAGGAAATGCCTTTTAAAATCGGTTAGCCTTTCCTCGAGCTCACGCCGTCGTGTTGCTCAATTTGTCCTGGAGTTTAGAGATAGAAGCTTCATCATGTGTCGAACAGACAGAATGGTGAACACTGCTGGCTCCGTCAGCGCTGTTGCGATAGTTTGCGCTGTTAGCTGAGAGCTGCCCGCTCAGTCGTCCATTGTTGAGAGCCGTGTGGATGCCACAGATAAGCTCTGAAATTCAAATTCAGTACCATGAATTCAGATGGATAAGATAAGAGATAAGATAAGATAATCCTTTATTAGTCCCTCAGTGGGGAAATTACAGGATTACAGCAGCATCGCTCACAAGTAATAAATGAAGATAAAAAATCAAGTAGTATAAATAAACTAAACAGTAAACAGTAGTAAAAATGACAGTAAAGAAGAATACAAAATATACCAGTATGTACAGACGGAGTAAAAATGTGAAATGTAAGATAATACTTAAACGTATTGGATATTGCACGGGATTGACAGTAAGAAGACTATTAAATATACCAGTATAAACAGGCGGAGGCAGAGTAAAATGTAAGATAATTGTAAGATAAATGTAAGATAATAAGATTAGCAATATGGATATAGAAATTAAAAAATTTAAAAACAGTCAGACCACAGGAACTTGATGGTCCTTAAAACTCACACCCAAGAGGTTTTCAGGTCCTTAGCCGATAGAACATGCAGCGCGGCAGAGCTTGTAGTGTTACAATGCTAGCACTCGCATGGAAGAAGGAGAGGAGGAAGGAAAGGGAGATTGAAAAATAAATGGACGATGTGATCGACAGCCTACGAGTATTAGACCGAATGGGATTAAAGGAGAGAGAATCAGCCAACCCCGACCAACGGGCGCTTGGGACACATTAATATTGAATATCCAAGAGCGGTTTTTCCTCCGTATCCATCACTGGGCTTCAAGGCTCCGTCACAAAATACTTCAACCCCTCTGGCGACTCGCAGCCTAAAGGGGGTTTCCAAAACATTTGAAGGCAGCCAGCCTGTTTGTGCCAACACCTAGAAGTTTGTATTTACCAAGATTAAATTGGCAAACTTGTTCACGAGACGTGAAATGACAAATTTACATCCTTGGCCTTTGCACGGGCTGTTTATTCTTCATGAGCATCACAGACGTGCCTCTGCAAGTGTAGACAGATGGGTCAACCTCAAAGCAAACCGCTGAATGAACAAGAAAACTGGCTATGTGGGAACATAACCCCGAATAACAAAATATGATAGGAGGACGATACACAATGAGCACCAAACAACAGATGTGTGTATAATGGCTTGAACTTTGGCTCATATCCCAGGTAATGTCAGCAAGGCCAAAAAAAAAAAAAAGAAGTAATTTGGGAACATTTTCACACCCTTCCTAATAAGAACACCGCCAACATGAACATAACAAAAAGATGTAGTCTCTCAGCATAACATTAGTTAGATGTAAATCCTGCACCGTCTTGCAATAAACTATAAATGTCCAATGTTGTCTGCATTTACGGTGCTATTTAAACTTAAGATCAGTCTGCTGTAAAGGAAAGAAACAACTAAATGCTTCACTCTTACAAGAAAACACATAGTATTGAGTATTTATCCCACGCTTAATATACAAGTTATTGACCTAGACATGTATACAACAGAGTATGTTAACACCTCTAATAGAGACAAATCAAACTCCAATAAACTGTCTTTACCTTGGTAAGTACTCATACATCCCCAACAGTGGTCTACCACCTGTGAAGCACATCCATCAACACCGGTCTTGCGTGGGAACAGACCATAACAAATTCCTTCACGTTGAGATTGTTTGGCCAAATATGAAAGCGCTTGTGCTGCAACTTGTTGCTGGCATGAGGAATGAAATGGGACGTGTCGGCATGCCGCAGATAAAGGTCTAGTCTCTTTACTTGGCTCCTGTCCGGTATAATGCATCACACCAGGCCAGGTTATGCAGACGCTTGTTTGTTTTTTTAAATCAGCAAAGTTTCCCGTGAATGACTTGGACCTCAGCCACAATGTTTTGGAAATGGAACATTTTTGCCCAATGACGTCCGAACACAAATCTCTCTAGCTACTACAATCCACAAACAGTGATGGTTATATATGACCGGTGTGGCTCACTTATCGCCCCAAAATCTCCATTGATTGGATATTTTTTGTTCACGGTCCCGAGTGCATACTCGATTAGCCATATAACAAGAGATAAATGGAAAATGAATACAGGGGCGCAGGATTAAAACGAGAAATGCTTTATCATAAAATCCTCTCACATGACTGAAGCAGGAAGGAACATCAAGAGAAAAGAGCATTAGACTAAAGAAGTGTACATTGAATTACTCACAAACTGAGTCGATATTAAGCGCCTTCCCCAAGATATTGCTGAGTTGTGCCATTTTAACACCTCTAACACCACTCTAAAAACACCTCTTAAGCTAAATGCCAATTTGTCCGCCGCGTATCACTCTCCAACGTCACAACTGAAGCGATTGTAAACGTGATCGATAACCTCGGGATGCTGATGAGCTAGCGCCGTGTTAGCTCTGAGCAAGACAAGACAAATTAGAGAGAAGACAACGACTACTCCAAATGCACACGGCATGGTCATTAATGGCAATAGATTTTACATGCGTGTGTGTGTGTGTGTGTTCCCCCAAAGTCCCATGAGGCCGAGAGGCCGCCCTGCTCAGCATACATCACTGTCTATAGCAAAAATAATGCTAATAATCCTGCAATCCTACCGCAGACTGCTAATGATCCAGAAGGCTATTGCACATGCGTTGTCTGAACCCGCACCGGTACCTTCTCATTCTTCTCTCAAACTCTGTTTCCTATGTCTCCGGCTCCGCATTCGATTAACAGCCCGGTTGAAAATTGGGATCTGATTATCTCTACTATAATGGCTCTCACACACTTCCTGCAGATGTTTCACAATAAAAAAAAAAAAACCTTGTAGCGAAGGGGGAAAAGCATTTGTGAGATCAGAACTGCTGGAAGGGTTCTAATGTGAAACGGATGGAGAAAGGGTGGAGCTGTCATTAACAGCAAATTAACACAGAAAAAAAGGTTTCCCAGTAAAATATGGTCACATTTAATCTCAATTAATACCCTCTCTCAAATAAAAGTGAAAAAAGGGTTTTCGCCACTATGTAGGAGTTTATACCAAGAGCCTAAAAGCATTCTAATAAATGAAGAACACGCTAGAAAGCAAAACTACTGTGTTTCTATGATTTGTGTGTAAAGAGAGTAGGCGTGGGAGACAGAGAGAGAGTGAGAGAGAAAGGGGAAGAGAAACCAAATCAGGGGACGCTAACATCTCCCATGTGCACCGAATAAAAGAATGGTCACATAACATTTGTAGAGCTACTGGAATCTGTCAATAACCAGCTGCCCACAGCAGGAAGAAGAGGAGAACACACACACACACACACCAGAAAACCAGGTCCATACCCGGCTGCAGGCCAAAGCCTGTGGTGTATTGATAGGATTGGCTAAAGAAAAGCGAAGCTCTAAAGCTGAAAAGGTCAGGCTGTACATGCAGGAGGTCTGAGTGAGGAAACGTAATATAATGCACCACAAGACTTCCTGTTGCCCAACCCTAAAAATCCTTTCTACTTCTGACTTATATTTTGTGAATGTTGGGCTAGCAGTAAGTCTCTTTTTGGATTTGATTTTTTGATAGTTTAAGTGCATGTTTGGCTGTTGTTGGGCTCCGAGCTCTCTGGAAGCTTAAAAAAAAAAAACGAGCTGCGAGTGGAAGAGAATGGATTGAAGCATCAAACAGAGGCGGTTCAAATGGTGCGTGGAGGGAGCCGGAAGGGTTATTGGTATTTTCGTTATTGACAATTCATTTAGCTCGCTGTGTTTTTTTAGGCACCGAAGTCTAGTGTGAGTCTTAGGCAACGCAACATTAGCTGATTTTAGGGCTGCCACTAACAACTCATTTAATTAAATATATCAAGTATTTTACCCATTTCATTTAAGTTCATATTTCGACAAACATTGAAATCCACAGCAAAGCTGGAGCCACTGACACAGAGCTGAAACCAGCAACATTTATCTTCAGAAACACTGATTAAATGTAATATCTAAAGGTAGCAGACAGACGACTTTATGAGTGTATATAGCAGCTACAAGGACAGAAGCTTTTTTTTTTTTAAAGACATGCTTTGGAAAGTATTGATGTTCACTCATTTACAGCTGCGAGGTCATCCAATACACTGCCGAGAGATGCCGGCCCGAGGTGGCTGACAATTTTACTTCTATCGCATGACAGAAGGCACATTTCAGACCCTCACGAGCGCTGTGATTCAAAACAACACAAATGATGGTCATTTAACTTCCCCGGCACACTTTCGGTACATTAAAACATTCAATCTTCAGTTTTTAAAATTGCATCGTCCGGCACCTTCAGCCGCTTAAGTGCATTTCGGTGTGTTGTTGTGATGCATGAAGGCTATACCTGAAACGCACGATGCAATTTGGTCTCATCTTCCCGAGATTTGGACATTCATAACGCAACAAGCAATATCCCAGGTATGGATTTCAGCAGGGGCTACGATCTCCCCCCTTTATACAACCACTTATCACGAGATAAAACATCAAGAAACAATATACCCGACGAAACCTCGACTTTATATACGTGTTCCAAAAGATATGAAAAAAACCATTATGGCGATTTCTTAAGATTTGGGTTTTAAAAAAAAGTATCTTTCTGTCAGTGTTTGCTTTATCTTTACTCCCTTAAAATGATTATAACAATTTTAAAAATCAGGACTTCATTGGGCTTTACATTCAGCAAAGCACTGCAGAAAACCCAGCGAGGCAGTGCATGCGTGTCTTTCGGTTGGTATAATGTAAATGTAAACGTATGGTCCCACGTATTTGCTCCGCACCCACTCTTTAAGGCTTGCTCGTGCCTTGACCTATGGCACAAACACTAGCAAACCGTGATAACCATCCGTCTAAGTTATCTTGCTCCGTGGTTTTCCAAATCAATGCTCGATGACTATGCATGAGCGGGAACGGCGCTGGGAGAGCGGATCCAGCGACAGCACGACGAAGCGCTAGATGTACCTCCGAGATGGATCCGGTCCACGGGCGATAAAGCTTAATATTCCACCGCCTCAGGCCTGTGGCGTGTGTGTGGGACGCTGGGGCCTGCCCTCTGGCCACTCTGGAGTCTATATTCCCTTCCAGGCAACAAACCTCAGACCTGGAACGAGTAGAACAACCCCCGAAACTCAACCACTGGACCAATCTATCCGCACTGACATCGTAAGAGCCGTGCTGTAATAATCCATAACAATATATGGATTTCAAATATCTAAAGCCTCGCGGGCTATCCACTGGGACTATATATTTACTGTGACTTTATGACGCTATTATAATATAGATTATTGGATCTTATACTTCTAGCCGGCGCACCGGCCTCAGGCTACAGGTGCAGCGAGATTCGTCTTTACAGGGGAAGACGGTGGACATCCGGATTTATTACAGTCGCCAACAATCATCTGGGTGATTTCCATTTCATACCTTTGACCGTTCACCGCTTCAACCAAATGTTCGCAGTGAAAGTTTCTTTCAATGACCATCATTCAAGAATGACTTCAAAATGATGGCATTTTCATATGAAATCTTTCCCCTGAACAAAATATTACCAAAAACGTGAGTTCAATTAAGTGGAGAAGAGCCTCTCAGCTGCAACATTAAAAGGCCATTCTCATGCAAAACGCTGAACCGCTCTTTTGGAATGAATTCAGTTTGGGCTCGTATTCAGATTTGTGGCATAAAAGGTGAGACACAAACGCAGCAATTGATGACTTCTCTACAACTTTACCTAAATTAGCATTGGAAATGAACGGGGCTTCCACTGGCTGAAGGGAGTTCTCCGTCTACATCAGCGCTCACACAAGTACATTCATGTACACACACACACACACACACACACACACACACACACACACACACACACACACACGCACGCAGGAGCAGTAGTGCTGGTCATCAGCAGCAGCTATTATAGCCATCATGCAATTAAAGAAAGCACCTGAAGGGGTGAGCAGTAACTCTATCTGAGACACACACACACACACACACACACACACACACACAAAGAGAAGAAGTGGGACCAGGGAACCAGAGGCAATTAGTTCAAATGGTCGATACCAAAATAGGACTTATAGCCTGCCAAGTTAACAAGAGAAAGAGACAGCGAATTTATTTTAGGCTCTGCAGGTTGGCGAAGCGGCAAAATGGCTTTTTTTGGCGAAAACGCGACCCACACACAGTGAAAAAACAATCAGGTTGGGAGTGGGCAAAGAAATAAATAAAAAACTGCCTCCTGAAGACGAAAGGAAGAGAGGGTAAGGAAATGTAGAGATGTGAGGGGGGATTGATGTTTCATCTTTCCTCGACAGTTGGCTTTGGACAGGCAGGATGAAACCTTAACAAACAACCAGCCTCTAATCCACGGCTCTCTGAATAGTGTGTGTCTACGTGGGTGTGTGTGTGTGTGTGTGTGTGTGTGTGTGTGTGTGTGTGTATGTGTGTGTGTGTGTGCAAGCCGCTGCTTACAGATCCCTCTTTGTGAGTGTGTTTGTGCATTTCAAAGAAGAAGAGTTGCTGACAGAGGTGACGGGCTTGAAGACGGTGAGCTGAAAGGAGTAAATACTGCAGACACACTGTCCTTATGGCCAGTCAAATAGTCATTTGCATCTCATCTGCATACTTAAGCAGCAACAAGCTCCAACTTTACACACACACACACACACACACACACACACAAGGATGGTGAGTCAGACAGGACAGCAGCGGTTGCTCAGAGTACAAAAGGTGAGTGTCTGTATTAATTAGCAACAGGTCTTTCATTATATTTAAAAAAAAAAAAAAAAAAAAACAGCTGCCACAAATATAAGAGCATCAGCAGTGGTTCTTGGAGAACATTCCAGGTTTTCCCAGGGGTCCTTGAGGGAGTTTTAGGGGTTCACGCAGAATACAGTGTTATAGATTACCTGTGTGGTTTTCTACTTGAAGAAGAACCAGTGAAGTCTGTTGACCTTAATTACTAGAATAGACAAGAAGTAGATGTTTCACTTATAGTGCCCTGTTTTTCTAAATCTAAAACTTGTACATTTGACTGTGGAAATCATTAACATCATTTCTATTCAAGGTAACTTGGGGCCAGGAGTAGTGGTGGAACTAAAGCCTGAGATTTGGCAGCAAACTACGACTTAATGGGTAAAACACTAAATGCTTTAATGGCACCGACAGAGAGTCTGTTTTCAATGTGGATCAGTTTCCCCAGTAGTGCAGTCATTGAACATCCTTCAGATGTGAACCGTGAGGACACTGGTAGACAGGGAACAGGCAGGATCAAGTGTTTCCTATGTGAAAATGACAGCGGATAGTGTGTGCTCAGGAGACACACTTTAATGTCTGCTGTAAATGGTCCACTCTGAGGAACTTTCCATAACTAAGGACAAACACCGAAATATAACGGTTTCGTATTTCCTTTTTTTTTGCCCTCAAGTGATCAACGGTCTGGAACTCCAGACTTCATACAGGAAGTGTGAACATGACGTGTTGCAGAAGAAAGCCACGCGTTAACGTCTGCTTGTCACCATTCAAAGAAAAAGGTTAAATTTCACTTGCATCCCCTTTTGTCCTACCAACTCATGCACAGTCTGTTTTGGTCCGACGATGACACATTTCTTTAATTCCCTGATGAAAACATTGCTCCATCTATCATAATATTCCAGGGGTGCCACGGTGGTGAGATGCAATCTACTTGGATCTGGTTAAGAAGCCTGTTACCACCAGAGGGGAAAGTAGTTTACTGTGTCAAATAACGCAGGTGTGTTAGCATCCAGCATCGACCGACCCCATCGACCTTGATTTTCCCTGTTTATCAGCCGAGGGGGCTTTCATTATCACCCCCCGCTGCTCTCGCCTCGGGCCGCAGACTCAAAGGGAGGAGGGGGCTCTCCGGAGGGCCTTTGATTTGAATCTGACAAACACATTTGGCTGATTGTGGGATTGGTGGCGGTCACTCACAACAAGCCGTTAGTCCATCCTTTACTCGTGCTCGTCACAAACACAACACTCAGATCCCTGGACAACAGGGTCAGAGGGTGGCGAGGTGGAGTAAGAAGCCCCTGTCACAGAACCTATGTCGTCAATAAGAGGTTGCGGGGGATCATGCCGGAGCATGTTTGTGTGGCTGCGTTTTGTGCGATGGGAATTATTGGCTTTACAGAGCAGAGAGTGCAGAAAATCTTCAAAAATAAAACAGTAGGGAAGGATAAAAACGCACTACTGTTGTGTCTTTTTCTGGTAGTTCAAAGCATTACACTCTCTCCCCCAAGTCGTTCATTAGTTGCTTCATTAGGTTGGGAGGTTGTGCCAGACGTTCGGCCTTTGTCTTGCTGTCATAGAATATTGCACCGTCATGGACCATCCCTGGTCCATGATTGGAATATAGAGTGGTGTCATTTCCACCGATACCAGCTAGTTCAGTCAGTATCGGCCCGATATCCAACATCAGCAACGGTGAATCCCGACCAAATTATGACGTCAAGACTCCAGATAACAGCCGTTTATTTCACTGTTTGAAGCACTATCTGCTTTACTACTGACGTCAACTACAGATCACCAGCTGATGAACATGTTTGGAAAACAAACAGTAGGACGACCAACACGTATCGACCTGAACGTTTCAGGGATGCTGCTGGAGCTACTAACGTTTGTAAACAGCAGCATCAGTGCAACTTGTGGGAATATTCAGTCTGATGCTTTTGGCACCAGAGGTACTTTTTTTTTTTTTACAAGATTTAAAGGAATTTAATATTTGGCCATTTTTAAAAAAACAGCCCGGAGCGAGACAATCTGTGTTTCCACTGCTTTTTATAAACACAGATTGCTGCCTCGACGAAACAAGAAATCTTCAAAACAGCTTTTCCAACAGGGACGATGCTCTGTTGCCTTTTCTCCCAGCTCACTCTTGTTGTTGTTTGCAAAGATGCAAAGTTCACATTTGACTGTAGAACAGAGAGCTGGGAGGGAAGACATTTGGGATTAGGGGTTATGCTAGAGTTTATGTCAGATTCAAGACAGAAATAATGCCATCTTATTCCGCATTAAGGACTCAGAAGAAAGTCTATTTAAATGAATGCTTAAGTCCTCATACCTGGATTGTGCGTTTGTACTACTGTCGCTAAGATGACCAACTACATTAGAGCAGTGCATCTTTAATAACTGTGCATCTTTAACAACAAACACAAGCGACGCTCTTTTAAGGTTTTTCGGGACAGCGTTTACAGCCAGACACCTGAGCGACATGTCTATAAATAAATCATGCATTTCATTTTGTCAGTATTCAGTACGGCCCCCACAGAGGCTGTTCAGGGAAGTCATATCAGCTCGGGGCCATGCCGACCTGCAGTTATCTCATTTTCAAATGATTTGCAATGAAATGCAAATATCAGTCCATCTGAATGTCAGACAGCAGCCACCACAAAACCCTTATCTGCTCACTCACTCACTCACTCACTCAGCGGTCCTCTACGCGAGTCCGGCACTTAACCACCTGAATGAGATCCACGGCAAACTGCGCTCCAGAAGCTCCGTGGGGAAAACTCCTTTTTTTCCCCTCTCTCTCAAATAACACTTAAGATAATAATGCCATAATAATGCCACCGATCATGCAGCAAGCGTGACCCGAACACCCTTCTGCAGCCACCTCTGGGACCTCACCGCTGGGCTGTTCACTCGCCCCCACACACACACACACACACACACACACACACACACACACACACACACACACACACACACACACACACACACACACACACACACACACACACACACACACACACACACACACACACACTGTGCAGTGAGGCGTCACAATAACGCAGGATATGCTACCTGTTGGTGTGTTTGTTTTTCCACCCAGCTGCACGCTACAAGGCTTCAATTTGGCTTTCACTGGAGTGGAACGATAGGACATGCACACGAGCTATTGAATGAAAGTGAGACAGGCCTACAGGGTCATGACTCCCATTAATAACTGTACCAATAATAATCAGAATCATAAAAATAGTTGGTCAGGCTTTCAAAAGAAGCATGAATTCGCAGGTTACTAACTGTGGAGTTCCCTTTGGACCTAGGTCATTGATTGAGATCTGTGAGAAGCTAAAAGGTGTCCACGATCGGCCCCTGTTCCTCCCGTGGTGATCTGATCACAGCAGGTTTTGAAACCAGCCGCGTATTTTCCCGACCCCTGAAACTTGAAAGACAGGTACAGCAGCCCGGAGGAGAGGGCGGTGGATCCTGCACGCGTTCCTCCCTTTTTTCCCCACACTTCGCGGAAAGAAAAAAAAAAAAAAAACAACAACGCCACGCCAAATTCAGTTGACAAAGCCGTGAAATCAATGCGTCACATCCACCGGCAGGTGTAGGTAGAAATCAGAACATGACATAAGACCTTCAGCTGAACAGGAGATGTTTTTGCACATTTCGGCTACTATAAGTGACCCGCTATGGTCAGCGTTTAGTCGGTAAAAACACAAGTTGTATACTTGGAGTCCACTCATTGCCACCGCTCTCCGCGAGGTAGCGTTGTATCGGCGGAGAGGACTTTGGAGATAACAAGCGGAACATTATGTAAAAGTTCAAATTTCATTCACGCCAGTGCTCCTTGGTGTGCTATATATGCGCCGAATTGTAAAGGGGATATGGACGATGGTGTAAGATGTTGAGTCATGTTTTACCGTGTCTATCAACTGCCATAAACCCAGTGGAAAATGTAAAAATGCCTGTTTTTTGGGGGGAGAGTCTGGCGGGACGTTTTCCTGGACAGAACGTACAGCGCGTGAGCTCAACAGATCCTTACCTCTTTGATCTTATCCCGTCTCTCCTTGGTCTCGGGGTCCTGGGGCTCGTGTCCGGTCGCCCCGGGCGGGCGGTGATACTCAACGAAAGGTAAAGTATTCACATCGTTCCCACCTTGAGCCGCACTCTCCTTTGCAACTTTCTCCTTCTCGTTCAAAATGTCTTGTTTTATCTCGTCGGGCCATTTTTGTAGAGTATCCTTGGCCTCTAGCAGAGCTTTTTCGTGGTCTTTTCGGATTTTGGCCAGGACCCTGTCGTCGCTTCCAGCCGAACCCGGGTCTCCGCTGTCCGGACCGGTGCGGGTGTTGGTCTCCACCGCGGAGGAATGAAAGAAAACTCCGCTGAGCAGCTTGGACGAGTCCGGCAGGAAGAAAATGGCCCCGAAACACAGGGTTATAAAAGCGCTAAACACTAATAACAAAATGAATTTCTCCGTCAACCTGAAAGAGGTCGGGCTGACAGACTTCCTATTCGGGGTCGCGGTAAAAGGCAGAAGAGTTGCGACTGGCATTTTCCCCCTCTTCCTTCAACAACTCGAACAACGGGAAAAAAATGAATTTAAACGGTCAAATACACTCACGTCGGACTCACTTTCGGGTTATTCCATTCAGAAATCCATTTTTAGGTGATATAAACCGTGTCACATGGGACGCAACTGTGGTGAAATCTCCGGTAAAAAGTTGAGGAGTGAGGCGCCTGCCCATACCGGAGACTCTCTGCAGACAGACCGAGTCCACTGGCTCACACAGGAAGCAACGCTGGATAGGCGTGACTGACAGCCGCGATGAGCTAATCACTTTCTGCCCTGTGAGTGGTGGAAAACCCCGGGGGCGTGGCCTCCCAGCGGCTGGGTATAAAGTCTCTGACAGCCGCGGATACAGCTGCATGCTGCACTAACCGCACATCAGGGAGGTACAAAAAACACTTGTGAGTTTGGACAAAATTACACTTTTTAAAGATGTTTTTTTTTGTCAAGAACATGAATAAAACAAAAGCAACAGTGAAGTGACCTTACTTATTAGCCGCTTTTTTGCCTTTTCCTCTTACTCATGGAGCTGCATCCTTGTCCAAAATATAAATGAACAAGATGAAAAGTCTGGCGGTTATGTAAACATGCAGATGTTTGCCAAGAATAATATTTGCCATGTTCACCATCTCAATTTCTCAAGATAACATGCTAAAAGTATTATAACTATAAGCCAGTTGTGGAAAGCAAGAAACTACAAGGCCTACTTCCCAAAGTGCTGTAGGCCTACAGGCAACAGGTTTGAATTACTTGTGCTTTACTTGAGTATTTCTATTTCATGCCAGTTTATACCTCTACTCCACTGCAGATTGGAAGAAAATATTGAACTTTTAGTTCAATATTTTTTTAGTCACTAGCTTTCAAATACATGTTTTACAAACAATACATAGACACCTGTTTATGAAATTTGATCAATGCAGGGATGACGTATTTTTGTAGACCAACCAGAAATTTGCATCACACAAGTTTCCAGTGCACATAAATAATATGATCCAATAATATAACAGTGTAAAACTGACAGGAGCAACTCTGCATTATGAGCGCTTTTACTTTTGGTGTACTTTTTTGTAGCTAATACTTTTACTGAAGCAGAATTTTGAATGCAGGACTTTTACTTGGAATGGAGTATTTTTATACTGTAGTATACGTTTCCTTCAGTGGAATTAGTTGAATAATTCTTCCGTCACTGCTAAATCCAAAGTAAAGCTTTGGAGCAGGTACTATCATTATTTTGCAGGATTCTGCTCTCAAACCAAAGTATTGGTCCATTTTAAATTTTGACCCGGGGATGGCTCTTGATGGAAAGTCACGGGAAACCATCCTCTGGCGAGCATGAACGTCTGACCACATTTCATGGCAGGCCATCCAATATGTGTACAGACGAACTACTCATAACCACAAATGTCAACCTCACGGTCAGCAGTAAGGATTGGGATTCCTCCACTGGGACCGTGGACGTTTGAACCAAATTGCATGGCAATAAATGTCATAGTTATTTAGATGTTTCGGTCTGGACCAAAGTGGTGGACCAGCCGACATTTCCATCCTTTGATGGACCGAACACGGGCATTGTAGTTCATACAACTACTTTCCGGTTTGTAGCACACCACATTCACGGCTGAAAAATAGCCCCCAACAAATACAATATGAACTCCTGTTTGAGTAGCGTTAAGCTATTAACCACAGTGTATGTATTTGTGACCAGTTTTTTTTTTTTAATTACACCTTCTGGAAATAATAGGCTTGGGGCTGCAATCCATCGACTGGCAGGAAAGTATTGAGAGACATAATAATGCTTACATAATAACACGTTGTTGGTTTCAGTCTTTTTTATGGGGATTTGTTGACAGAAAGTAAAACATTGTGAGGGAGGAGAGACAGTTAACTGTGGCTTTATCCGCGACATTCCTCATCGGCTTACCATCTGACCAAGTCATGTGTCTGGTCACATGAAAGAATCAGGGGGGGGGGGGGTGTGCGGCTTCAACCAAATGACTAATTACCAAGCAAATCATGTTGGGAAAAAAGCAGCCATGTGGGAGCAGAGTTATCATATTCATCGCCACGGCTCCATAACTCATGTACTGTATGTCAAATGAATGGCTTACTCACAATTCTAAAGAAAAGAACCTTGGACTCACTCATGCACAGGTGTAGCAAGCTGCCCCCCCACAATACACAGTTGACTAGCATTGAAAATTCCATCTATTACTTTGTGCAAGGTGCTTATTATTATTCATAGGCTTAACAAATGGACAAAAAACCCTCAACGCACTTGCACATGCCCGTAGCCTTACTGATGAGATCCATGATCTCTGTTAGTCTGTGTGCGAGTGCGAGAGACAAATGGCAATCATTGTGATTGTCTCTGTTGGTGACTAATAACGGTGTGAGGAACCAGTCAGTTATACGCATGAAACCTGCAATTTATACTTAAATAGAGGTTGGAATTACTTCACTAACACTAGAGAAGGGGGAAGAAGAACAAAATCAATCTTGCACAGTTCTGTGCTATTACAGATACGGATGAGTGCGTGCCCCTGTTTTCAGACTGAATAAATCATCTTCTCGCTGTGAGTTGAATGTGGAAAACTTATTTTGTTGATTTGTGTTGAACATTTACTTGTATATACCGTTCATCACTGACCATTTAGTTTATGAAGTAGCGGACCAGGGCCGCACAAATCACTGACGTGACAACAAAAACAATTCCGACTGAAAGCTTTGTTAGTTACATAATGCGCTTCACCTTCACCTGCTGGATGAGAGCCGCGGTGATGGAAAGTCTAATCTGGGGATGACAGATGCGTGCAGCCATATCGAAATTGTAATTCCGGGAACGGGTCTAAATGATGACGCGCATCCGTGTGATTACTTTCTCACTCTGCGATTCACGCAGAAAATTAAATCTCGGATGAAACGTGTGGCATCTCAATATTGAAGTATGTGTCTCTCGTGGAAACAGTTTGTGACAACAACGCTCTTTCCTGCGTCATTTCATCAAAGTTGGCTTCTTTCAGAGGGATTTTCTCGTCAACCTGAGCAGCTGTTGGTAATGTGTGCATCAGAAGAAACTGCATCCCCCCCTGTGGTGTTGTGGTTTTCTTGGTGTGGAGGAATAAATAATTCTTTGTTGTGAAGCTGGTAAAACCTGTAGAGAGGTAGCGGAGGGTAATCCCACTATTGAGGCTCAGTCAAAGAAAAAGTCCCCTTTGTATCCTCCATGCTGTTAGATCTTAAATCAAGTTATTTCAGGAATGAAGAGCTGTATTTTTTTGTTGTACTCGTCCTTTAACGTACCGAGTAAAACTGTCCGTGCCAGACTTTATGCAGCAATTAAAAGTAGGACAGTGGACGTTTTTTGACTGTGTGCCAACCCCGAAGGCAAATACTCCAATAAATCTACCGATGTCAGCAGTCCCAGCTAAGCATCAGTGATCATACTAATGCAACTCTTCTGAAAGTGAGAACTTCCTTGTATACATAATGTATGGTTGATCTTAAACGTATGGATGGGGGCTGTTGAAAGCAGATAAACACACGACGCCTTCAAAGCGGCAGCAAGATGTCGTTCTTATCGAGTTGCAATGAATTCTGCTGCGCGGTAGCAACTGTGTGTCCGTCTGCCTCCTCTGTCCTCCCCGTGCCATTGATGGATTGTTGCAGGACGGCAGCCGCAGACAGAAGAAGAAGTGCTGGCTCTTTGATTACTCTAAAACCCGATGGTTATATAACTAATGTTGTCGATCGAAAGAAGAAAAATCGGCTTTCAAACTCCAAAATAGCAGCGCTGTAATATCAATATCTAGATGCAGTGGTGGGCCGTCAGGGCCTGCAAAGCAAATAATACCCGTAGCTGTGGCGTCATAATGAGGTTCAACTGGACAGCAGTGAAGGTCCAGGTATAAAATGCACAGCCCGCCACTGTCTAGACGTGATGTTTGTATTGAGGGCAGTTATCATAGAAGTAATATACCACACAGCAAAATGAAGTCAGAAATATATCATGTGTTTAAAGTCAAAGCAACTTTATTCGTACAACACCTTCCAACAACAACAAGGCAATTTAAAGCTGGATTAATCCATTTGTGGCCACCAGGGTGCTGAAGAACTGCCAGCTCGTTGAAGTCATATTCATGATTATAAGTCCAATCTCCACTCTTCTTATAGCACTGTTTTGGTTTCCACCAAGTACATAACTCTTTAGCTGTAAGGTGTTTGTATTTCTTCACTAGTTGCAAACGTTTCCCGCTGCGGGTTGAGCTTGTTTGCTGAACTCAGCTGTCGGCTGCTTTTGTAAATAATGTGGATGGGACCGAAATATGCAGTAATTAAACCAAAACAATGATCTAAAAGAGGCGGAAAAGGTAAGTAGACCTTGGTGCTTATTCTCTGTGATTTCACATGACACACAATTACCTAATTTATTCCAAGTATTTATCTTTACCATGTTATGAATGGTTCATTGTAAACTTCAGCATTATCTGTTGATCCTAACTAAATCCTTGACGGTATTTAAACACATGAGGCAGAGTTCGGTACACTTACCGGAGGGTGTGAGAGCTGCTGTTGAATCTGGTGTCAGTCTAGAGAAGTGGTCTGAGATGTAGCTCAAAACTGTGTGGTTTGAGTTTCGCCAAGTCCGCCACGGTCCCTCCTGCTCTTGTTTTCTCAGTGACTCAACGCACCGCACATCCTTACGTAAGTCTGAATCATGGACGTTTGGCGAGCTGATGTTTCCAAATTCCAGGTGACACTTCAGGTGAAGAAAAACTGGAATAGTGAAGGAACAACATTGTAAAAGAAGAGATGACCCCCCCCCCCCCCCCTCAACAGGCCAAATAACAATACCGTGACACTCATACATGATTATTTAGGTCGGTGACTTAAACAGTGCTTTATTAGCTCCGATCTCTGCCTTGATTGATGAGCTGTCGTCTAAATCACAGCAAGCAGTGTCAACCGATGGGAGTAATGAGTTTCGGGTCTTTTGAGGGGCAAAAGCACGAATAGTTTACTTTCAGTTGAAATTGATAATTCTGGCTGAAGGTCACAGATCAATCTCCAGAGTTTTCCCACAATCTCATCATCGCACATCACTGTTATTATTATCCATGTGTAATAAAATGGTAATTACAGAGGCAGCTTCAAATGAGTTTGAGATTTTTATTAAACTAATATTGCTAATATTGTCAGCTCAATGTGCCCTGGGAATCCACTTTCAGCCAATTTGCTGATGTAAAATAGGCCATGCAGTCATCACCCAGCTGTTTGATGCTTCTCTCTCTCTCTCTCTCTCTCTCTCTCTCTCTCTCTCTCCACAGTCCAAATATAACCTCGCCCCCTATCTGATTTAACCACCATCGTCTCATCCCCGGGGCAAAATGGACTCATTTGTGCAGAGAGAGAGAAAAGGAGAGAAAACAGGAGAGATGAGAGAAGTGGAAGAATAGAAAGTCCGGCGGAGAAGAAAGGAAGGGGATGAGAGGGTGGAGGGGTATGAAGGGTGGTAGTGAATAGAAAGTGTGATGAAGAGCGGAGGAGAAGGAGGGGGGGGGGGGGGGGGGCGAGATGTGCTCAGTGAACGAGGTCACTAATTGGGTTGAGACTTGTAGCTGCTCCCCTGCAATCCATTCCCCTCGTTCCTGGCAGAAATCAAATTATTTTGAAATTCTCTAATAAGAGCAAGAAAAATATGTTAATTTCGAGCTGCAGGAGGCCGAGAGAAGTGGGGGGGGACCATTACTGGAGCTAAATAACAGGGGGCCAGTATCAAGACGTTTATTAACACTTTGGGCCAGAGTCATACTTTTTGATCCTTTGCTTTTCTTTCTTCACACTTTCTATTTTGTCCAAAAAAAAAAAACAAGATGACACATATTCCATATTAATTGCTGGGGCCATGCTAGCTATAGATGCTGTAAACTCTGTTATCCCTGAACCACATTCACTGACTCTGATCCTATTCACATCATTGTCCTGTTGGGATTTCATGTGCAGGGAAGAAGACACAAATACAGGAACAACATCTGTTTTCCGAAAAGCAAGGAAGAAAATCTGAACACAGTAGAAATCAAAGTGAGCTTTGATCTGGTTATTTGTATTTGAAGTATACACTCAATTATCATAAAGGAACATGCAGAAATGCTTATGTCCTGTAGATGCTCTCGCATTTATCATTTTGTTCCCATTATCTGTTGTTTTTAAAACATTCTGGATAAATACAGTTTACTATTGTGATGCTTAAAAATTATGAAGCGTTATTTGACCACTTAGGTGCAGGGCAACAAGCTGTAAAGGAAATATGGACACAGTACCACCTCATAGGTTGAACATGTCAGAAAACAGTTGCTATAAAATACATTTATGTGTCAAGCGCATTGGCAGGAAACAGGAAATGAGCATTTAAAACAGGATTTCTATGCCAGCTGATCAAGGCGTGGAACCTGCATCAACAGATTTCTTAGGCCACCTGACATTGACATATAATCACTCTTTAGTTTGATATGATGAAATCATTTGCAAAAAGTTGCTTCTTTACTCATCCAACAGATACGGAGCAACATTACCATCCAGTTGAAGTCGTGTTTTTGGCGAGCTGTATTCGCTCTGGTTTGGTCTCCACCACCTCTTGGCTCTCATTACGCCTCACTCTGCTCACCAGTTGGTTGCTGACTTTGACTGTCTGTTGTTTGAGGCTGGGACGGGTAGCGTGCGGCGGGTTTATCAAAGACTTTTCACCGGAAAAGCCGCCGACGAGGCCAGAAAAACCAAAGCAGTGAGTTGAAAGTGAAACGGCAGTCTGGTGATAATTCTTTGCGGGTCTGCCAGTGGAGGCGACATGTTTCGCATTACTCATAATCCTTTGATCCATTGTTAATACAAAAAAAAATATATATTAGTGCAGCTTTGAGGATATGACGAATGTTTGCTATCAGCAGCATCAAACCACCACTATCCATATCAGCCTTCTCGACCTCATATCGATCAAAACCCGGTCATATACAACTCTTTGTAGCTGGCGGAGGGAGGATGGGACCTGTCCCATTAATCCCGCTTGAGCCGTGGAAAGCTCCAGCCAGAATCTCCCCTCCAATCGCAGGCGGAGCACATATCACCATCAGCGGGATCCGGCTCATCTTTGAGCAGCTGTCTGCGTCCGGATTCTACCCATTTCATATCTCATTGACATTTCCCGGCAGAGCGCATGATGTCCATACTAATACATGGTTTTGACATGTGAGTTCAGGGGTTTTAGGGAAGATTAATATTGGCCAATGAAATCTTTCTGCAAGAGAACACAACCGTCTTCAGCCACGAGTCAGCGTCTTAGCTTTCTGAGCACTGAGGAAATGTTTTGGTGAAATATGATGACATCTTTGTTTATTACTGAAGCAGAGGAGCTCTGTGTCCCGAACAATAGGTTGCAAAAGTCATCCAGGTTGCAGGAAGTGGAAGTTATGAACAGGTGTCTCTCCAGAGGGGAAGACAAACTGCAGCTGTGCGAGCAGCAGGTTGAGAGTTGAGCGGTCCTTGACAATCAAACAAGAGTGTTGTGGAACACTGAGTCCTGCCTGGGCTTCAGGGATGTCTCCGCTCTATTTTCCTGTCATTTGTAAAATGTACTCTATCGCAAATCTTGTCCTGGGGCTACTTCTGAATCATTTTACAGTCGAAGGCCATGACAGCGAGCGAGCACATCTTCAACAGTGGAACACATTCACAGTGAAAGCCCCGAGATGGGAATTTTACATTCACTTAACAGGGAGGATAATCCATTTCTGCGCTGGTGTGAATTAAACATTCATTTCATTTAAGCCTATAGTGTCCTGAAATTCTGTTTAAAAAAATACGATGGATTGAAAATTCCCGTTTATTTAGTTGCATTTCAACAGAAAGAAGAAAAGGAAGAAAAAAAAACGCCAATATTTTAGGCCAGAGGCAGATCGGTGCGATTTAAAACTGCCATATTGGATAATTACACACAACATTACATTGAGTTTGGTCGCAGCCTGCTGAGCCGTCAGTGTCTTGTACTGGTTCCCAGCTCAGTGGTTCTGGAGTGTGACTCCTTAAATGAGCTATATATTAAAATTTAGAACATTAATATAGCAGCAAACAACTATTTGCTGTAGAGATATAGTGGCGCAATGGCGTCACTCTCCCTGTGTGTGTGTGTGTGTGTGTGTGTGTGTGTGTGTGTGTGTGTGTGTGTGTGTTGAAATCCGAGCTTCCGATGCAAATGTGCAATAAACTGAACTTTCATTTCGTAGCTGGATTCTATCGGCATCATTTTAATATCTGTTTGTTGCTTTAAAAAAGTGTGAGGCTCAGAAGCTTCTGCTTTATTAGAGCTATCTGTCTACATAGCTGTTACTGAATGCAGTCGCACATTTGGTTTCTGTTTCTATGATTCTTTTTTTATATATTTGTAGTATTTAGAAGACAATTAAAATGTTATATATTCATTGTTTCATCCACTGTTTTATCTTAAACTTTGACCTCAGTTTGTCTTGCTTCAGTTCAAACTCACTGTTGGCTTCCTGCTCTTATATTGCCTTGCTGTTTCTTTGCAACAGGTAGTTCTCACAAAAGTCCTTTTCTAACCTCCAACCTCACTGAATATTGTTGTTGTCTTTGTTAACTTCTAATCGATCCCTTCTCAATGAAATAACTGTGTCTCATAAATGTATTTGTTCCCTATATCCTGTTTATCGTCTCGCAACCGCTAACATTGGCAACCTCTCGTGTCATTCAATGGGATTTGGTTTGTTTGTTTTCTCACCACAGAGAAGCATTTCTTCACAGGACACACACACACACACACACACACACACACACACACACACACACACACACACACACACACACACTCCATTTGGATTTGTCACACCGGGATTTACGCTGACCAAAGACATGTTTCAATGAGAGGCAGCATCAGAGCCCTGTTCCAGCCTCAGTGTGTGTGTGATTCAAGCAGATAAATTGGGTTTACTTATAAGCGAGTCGCTTTAAGGCAAATTCTATATCTAAGTGACCTTACTTTTCTGTGGTGAGATTTTCCGCTTCCCCAGCCTCAGTCGTTCCCTGGAATGGAAAGGGAAAAACCCTGATAAGGAAGTCTTTGAAAGATTTGGTTGGAATAAATCTTCCGTGCTAAGTGGAAGTGTCGTTCTCATCAGTTTTATGGAGCTCCACTCTGCGGGATGACAACTCTACCTACGAGGGGGGTAAAACCAGCGCTGACGATGAAGTGCAAATGACAATGAAAGAACAAAGGAGAATGGCAGGAATCCCTTTTTTCCTTCCAAGCTCTGAAACAGTGACTGAACCATGTGACTTCCCATAGAGAGTAGATTAGGCGAGCTTCCCTCAGCGGTCTGCACAGCTAGCCGCATGCAGACCTCCTCTGCACGGTGGGCTGCTTCTATATGAGCTCTGTTTCAATGGCTCTCCCATGTGACTGCCTTACAAGTGTGTGTGTGTGTGTGTGTTTCCCCGAAGGCTCCAGTTATTCCTCCCCATCTCACATATTATCATTGTGTTCTTTATTTGAATTCTGTATGCAAGTCTTCCTATGGCAGTCATGTTGAAGCATGTATGCAAATCCTTTATCAGTGCAAGTGTGTTCCTTTAAGTCACGTGTGGGCTGGTGTATGCGTGTGTATGTGTGTGTGTAACACCAGCAGGGAAACCACACACTCGCTCGCCAACTCGGCACCTGCAGCATCTGCCTCCTACCTGCTGTGTGCGCGGCCCTGCTGCCGGCAATTCATCATCACGGCCTACGTTTCTCGCCACCACATCCAATTATTAGGCGATTAGCAGGCGCACACGCTCGCGACTAATGACGCAGCATCCCCTCGCATTACCGCCCCACGCGTCCTGACTGTGAGACTGAGTTGTAAATGACAGGGAGGTAGTAGCACTTCCCACCAACCAGGGAGGAGATTCATGGCTAATGTTCAACCAGCAACCTCAAATCCAGTTTAAGCCACACAACTCATCCTTTACGCAGTCAGTCTTCACAGTTATTTACTATCTAAATGAAGAATTCATAAATATCGTAAATGCTCCTTGGATGGACAGTGTTTTCATCTTCCGAACAGACCAGACTTTACTTTCAGTTGAATGTGCTGCCGCCGACCTGCGAGCAGTGCACATTTCCCCGGTGAATGAATGTTTGTTTGGTCGCTCGTTCATCAAGCTATGCTGCAGGACACGCGTGTGCATGTTTGCGTGTCACATAGGAAGGAAACTTAATGCGGGTTGGCTTTTGAAGTTGGCTTGCGTGTTGTGTAGCAGTCTGACTGTTGTGTCACAGGGTGGTGTGGTGGACCCAAACGCAGACACGAACAAGGTTCAAATAAAGTGAAAAGGTTTATTTTACAGGGAATAGGTGTGATCCTGGGCAGAGCAAGGCAGGGCAGGCAGACCGGGGTGTAAGCGTGGCAGGGAATGGATTGCGTTGTCGTTTCTCAAAGGAGAACACAGAACAAGGGGTTTTTGTAGAGCTGCAGCAGACAAAAAAACACGAAAATGTATTTCAGTTGGACTTAGAAATGTCAAGTCATAGTTTATTTAAAGATGATTTAGTTAGAATTTGAATCATGAATAGGTTATTACCACATTAGTGGCCACTTTGAGCCAACAAGATAGTCAGAAGAAAAGCAGCCTCTTCTCTGTTTTACACTTTCTAACACTTAGTCACTTTATAACACATGTATTTCCTTTGTGGCACAAATCGGCCCATCAACAGCGGTGCCTGGGCAATTAGTTGGATAATAAGGTATATAAAGAGTTTGAAGGGTTGCCTTTCCAAAAGCTAGCATTGCTTCCAAGACAGTGAGCTCATCATGAGGCATCTACAGGTTACACTGGAAGAAGCCCAGTCCAGGGAAGTTTACCCGAGATGACTTTGCCAAACATCCTCATCATTGCAGGGTTTCAGCCCTGTCTCCAAAAATGTATGTTCCCATACAACGAAACTGCATTGTGAATAACGTTTTGAGGGAAATATTTTGTCGTCGATTAAATATGCTTTTGACGATGACAAATAAGTTTGAAATGAGTCTGCAGAAGTCCGTATGGGCAGGAGGTCAGGGTGGTGGACGGATCAAAAAACACCCAGGAGACTGCTGTGTGTGTCCCGTGTGATCAAAGTACTTTTGTCTCCTGAAACATAACCAAGTACTTTTGTTGCGTTTTCATTTTGTTTCAATTCACAACGTCAACCACAAGTTTGAAACTGTTTGAAACTGCGACCGTGATCCAGGAGACAATGCATTTCCCTCGAAACGTAACTGAGTAAATTTGTAGGAGACAGGGTTGTCTGGTTTACATACGAGCCAGAAATATAAAAACAAAAAGTCCTGTTGCAACAGAGTTTCCATCCAACACACAGAGCTGATGTTGCTACAGCTGGTCAAACCTGCCAGCAACAGTTCTCATTTCTGCAATACTGCCAGTCGTCGGCTAAAAACGAGAGGCTGCCACTGTCTCCGTCTGTCGGAAATCAAAAAGCCATTGTTTTGAAAAATGACTGCACATTTCAAGTGCCAAATGTTTCTTTGACAGACATTTCAAGGTTTGTGGAGTTTGCGTCCGTGCAGCTGTTTTATTTCACATGTCTGTTTGAAGCCATCGTCACTTAGTGTGAATTAAAAAGGTTGAAGTGTCATCTGACAACTTTAAGCCGCCCGAACTGTGTTGCTTTGTGTTTGCTTCACTACTTTGCTACCTGAATTCATATTAAATAAGCTGGAAAGACCACCACATCTCTATCAATGCTGTTCATGTTGCAGTTCCCAAGAATTACTCAACCATTCAAATTGTTCTTTTTTAGGCTGCAGGCCTGCACGGAC
The DNA here is from genome assembly GCA_028022725.1 of Lycodopsis pacificus. Classification (NCBI taxonomy): domain Eukaryota; kingdom Metazoa; phylum Chordata; class Actinopteri; order Perciformes; family Zoarcidae; genus Lycodopsis; species Lycodopsis pacificus. The sequence goes on along the minus strand of CM051705.1, from coordinate 14,901,973 downwards.
ACATGGTAAAAAAAAAAATCATGTGTCCGTGCACTCCTACACATGATTGTGCAATTATGTTTATGTGTGTGCATTCAAATTTAAAAGTCCCCCATTGGCGTTCTATAATATTCATGTGTTTGCATGTATTCATGTATTTCTTGGTATTTCGGGTTAAGGCTGCTCGATGCCACTGGGCTCACACTAAAACAAAGCATGCATTCAATTATGCATTATGGCTGAATTATTTATATTTCATTAAAGGTATACGAATTGTGTTCCGTGTGCAATGTTAGAACAAAAATGTATTTGAGTAAGCACAAAAGTTCAACGAAATTATTAGTTTCAAGTTGATGTCTCGTGTTTATGTATCACTTTCAAGACGGTATTAAATGTATCTTTATTTTTTTACAGGCATTTGAGCTGATTTTTCCTCTTCTCAAAAGTAGCACACCATCCTCAACTTTGTGATTAATGAATTGAGCTTCCAGGGACACCATGGAAACATATTAAAAATGAATAATGTGACACATTAACAGCTTTTAGGCTGACTCAAAATCTCACAAGACTAATGGTCGGTGTCAAGCAGGCGGCAACCTCTGGGGCTGAAAAGTGAAGCCAATATGGAAGTTCCTTAAACCTGCATTCTCTCTCATGACCATCAGGGGGCGACTCCTCTGGATGCAAAAAGTAGTTGGATTGTATAGAAGTCTTTGAGAAAATGACTCGATTTCTCAGTTGCTTTATTACCTCAGCTAACATTGTAAACATGTATTTATGGTCTCAATTGCTTGTTTCAATTATTCTACAATACAGCATGATAATGTATGCTCTGGGGCGGGGCTACCTTATGATTGACAGGTCGCTACCACGGCGTTGTCCGGTCTTGAAGTTTCTGGTTCCCTAACATGTCTTATTCAGCGTGAGGTTGTACTTAGCTCCACCCTCTCGTGTCACTTCTGGTTGCAAAAAGTAAAGATGGCGAAGACCAAAAAACAAGATGGCGAAGACCAAAAAACAAGATGGCGAAGGCCAAAAAACAAGATGGCGAAGGCCAGAAAACAAGATGGCGACGGTCAACATGCCAAACTCAAGGCTTCAAAATGGTAGACTTTCAAATTATGACGTCACGGTGACTACGTCCACTTCTTATACACAGTCTCTGGTACCAGGCGCAATGCATTGTGGGGCAGTTGCGTATGTGAGTAAGCTCACGTCTCATACTCTTCTTGCTAATGTCGTGTACATCCAGGCATTTCTCGCGCACACAACATCCACATATATGCAGTGTGAACGCGCTACATTTTTCATCATACTTTGTAGGAATAGTATGTTAGTAAGGGATTTCACAGCCATAGTGTGGCTTGTTGCGTTTGGTGTCCTCAACACTGCTGTACATGAAGTAATACACAGACACTGTAGCCCCAGCTACTCAGCCTGAAGGACCAGATCATCCATCATTCAATTGACAGCAGCTACACTGATGTGAAGGCTCTGCACACTTGGCTGGTGATGCTGCATTGAGTTAACTGCACGGTGCAAGTGATGGGTGTCATGTTAGGATTAAAGTGCAGATTACATCTGATGCAAGAGACATCTCCACCCGAAAACTGCTCTGCCTCACTGACAAAGGGTCTGTTAATTAGTTGTCTTCATGAACATTGTGGATTACGACAACAGTGTGTACACAACGGCAAACGTGACTGTCTCTGTCTTAATATCATGCCAACTGTCATAGTATACTGTTGGCAGTTAGTATTCAAATAAATCAACACATTGAACCATTTCATTCTAACAGGAAGTGATACAGTGCGTGTGCAACATCAGATGTTCATCTTTACTGCAACTTTGGAAGCTGACTGCCCCGAACAGAAAGAAAAATGTCTTTCTTACGATTTAGTACTTCATCATGAATGTCTGTTTCATGGCAGGCCATTCAATAGTTGTTCAGGACCACAAGAGTCAACCTCATGGTGGCGCTAGAGGAAAAGTCAAGCGATCACTAAAGTCAGTATGATTGAACCTCTGGGGCTCAGGAATGTCTGTACCAAATCTGAGGGTAATTCGTTCATTATTGTTGATATATTTTTGTCTTGACCGAAGTGGTCGTCAGTCGTGCGGTCGGTCAACCACTGGACAAAATATTGGAGAAGCACTATCACTACAGAGACTCCTTGCTGGTGGCTCATGTTAATGGAAGAAACCACCGTATGCAACAGCCACAAGTGGATGTGTTAATTGAGAAATGCATGGAAGACTCAACCCTCAGTACATCTATTCTTCAAAGCATTGTATATTGTAACCTCTCTGTTGGGTCAACTGTGATCACAGGCTGTGCAGATCTTCAGAAGATGCAGTCATGTCCCTGACGTAAAGATCACGAGGATCCAGAGACTGCAGGCTTCTGGACAACAAGTCTGTCACTACAGTCTGAAAATCCCAGACGTCAAAGAATCCTCCGTCGTAAACATTTTTCTCAACTCTAGATTTCCCCTCCGCAACCATCAAAGGCTCAAAAGAGGTGGATTCTGTATATATGACTGAAGATTAGCTGGAAGAGAGACGTGAGCGTTTAAAAAATAAATGATGATGTTTCCCCCTGGCAGCGTGTATCTACTGTGCTGCCAGCTGTTGTACAGGATCAACTGAATTGTGAAAACATTTTTAATAATGCATCAAACTAAAGTAGATCTCACTGTTTGAAATCCTCTCCTTTCTTTGACACAAGGTTTTTCTCCTCATTGTTCTTTTTCTTGAAGGCTGCTTTTTGTTTTTGTCATGCACATTTTTTGCATAATAATCATGGCATTGAAAACAAAACAAAAAAACATTAAGCCAATCTATCCAACTCAGACATTCTCAGACGCCTTACATCCATTTATCCCCAATACAGAATAGAGCTGAAGAGGCAATGAAAATGTATATTTTGATATGGCATATCAATATTTCAGAAATGAAAGAAAAATGATCACACAGCCTACACTGCATTTGAAATCCATGTTAAATCAAGTGTGACATGCTACGAGGCTGTTTGGGAGGGCTTGTATACAAGCTGATCACCGAGAGTTTGAGGTCACATTGGATGATTAAAAAAAGATTGACTGTTTTGATCAGCTCATTCTGAATATTAAAAAAAACTAAAGGCAAGAAAATGAAATAAGATATTATGTTAATGTCCTCTGAGGAACCTGAACTTCTTCCTGCAGTTTAAAACATGCAACAACACAGAGACACACCTTGTGAACATTCACACATACACGCCTTCTGACAATATTGCACAACATCCTACATTACCTGTTTAGTGTTGAGAATCTCAATGGACGTAGAGGCAGGAATGAATATTTGTCCGTACGTCTGATACTGACCCCCGACTGTCTGTATGAGACGCAGGCTTTCAACTAACTCCAATGGTCACCCATCGACTTCATTGTAGGGTGCTGCAGATATGACGTGTTTTTGTCGGCCAACCCGGAAGTTAGCATCGCACTGGTTCCATCAACAAAAAGCCAATGGGATTGTTCTGCTGGATTTTGGATTATTACAGAAAACAAGTAAGATAATAAAATAAGACTTCGTAAAAAGGGCGAGAAAGTCCACATCTCGAGGATGGATGGGTCAAACAAACACAGGACTTTCACCCAGGAGACCACTGTTTGTATCCTGTGTGAAATCAAGACAACATTGACGTCTTCTTCTGTCTTACCTTGCCAAGTAGTTCTGTTCAGTAACCAAAAAACTAAATCTATGTTGGAAGTTTATTTTTGGAAAGACAATATGCATTTCAATGCGGAAACCTTTGAACCAAAACGGACTTTAAAGGGGTAACGAGAGCTTTGTAGTTTGTAGTGTCCGTACTTGACAAGCTGGGATGAAAATATGTGGTAAAAAAAGATTAATGCAAATTGAACTGTTCAAGAAAAAACTAATAAATCCTTGCTTTCTTGCAATTGTTTTGGTTTATAGCTTCAATAAAATATGTGGACACAAAGGTCTGCTGTAAAAGATTGTATATGTTGTGTCACAAATATTCATTTTGGCTGCAAGTCGCATAGTCAGCATCAGTTAAGCCAATAAACAAGCTGTTAAAAAAACGAAAAGAGCCCAGTTGCTTAGTCAGCGGTGTTGCAAAAAGGAGCAGGTGTGTGTGTTTGTGTGTGTGTGTGTGTGTTGACGTCTTTTCCTATTGACTTCCACTGACTTGTAAAGATTGACTGCAAGGAAGTTTACTGTCGACAACACACAATAGCTCTCTGAGCAGCTGTGATATCTCTCCCGGTGAATGGAGCAAAATATATTGGCATGTTCTTTGTCATCCAAGAAAGACCAGATTGCCTGAAGCCGCTCGAGCAGCCCTGTGAGGCTGTAATGCTCATTGCACGGCAGAAAACAACATTTCTGCATGGATAAAATATCGAGCAAAGACACTGAATGTTGTCATCGATTGGTTTCTTTTAACCACGACCACGATCGTTCCCTAACCGTAGCCATGCAACTTTAGTTTCCCAAACTAAACCAAACCTTAGCCAGAGAGAAGGTGGATCTGACAACACTCATGTGACACTTTTTGGATAGTTAGGTTGGAGGTTTTGCATTTTTTTCCATGCTATATTTGCATTCATCTGAAAATACATGAAGCTGACTGGTGTTTTGTTTTGTAGGTATCCTAGGTGACATTTTGACTGGTAGCCAGACAAAGTAAACCTACAAACTCTGGACCAAAGAAATCCAGCTCATCATTAATATGATACTCACATATGTTGCTTTGGACACGGTGGTAGAGATCTGTATATGTAATGCATGCAGACTTAAATTGAAGATTAAAGCTTGTTTAATGACACAATCCAAAGAACCACAGTACACACACACACACACACACACACACACACACATGCTCTGGGAAAGCCTTGGTGATTTTTCATCATGATGATCCACAATTAGCTGGGAAGGTGATGGCTGAGGCGCTGCAACATTTCTAAATGCAACAGCATTTCTTTGGGATAGATAGGCCCCACTGTCATGAATACTAATAAGGGAGAGGAGGAGGAGGAGGAGGAGGAGGAAGAGGAGAGGGCCAGAAGATGTATGTAAAATATGGAGAGACAGGGGGAGGAGGAGGAAAGGAGAATAGCGCTGTAGTGAAATGAGGATTAGGACATGAGAGGAGAGGAAGAGGACGGCGAGGGGAGGACAGGTACGGTGGCATTTTAATGCAGCAAGAAAAAACAGGATCCTCGCACAAAGAAGATGACTGAGAAACACCCACGCTCAAATTACACTGTATTCTTAGTGGGTGCTGTGTCAGAACTCGGAATGCTCCACATGACAAGAGGGAATCCACACTTTTAGACTGTCCAATGTGGAGGAGCAAGCAGCTGTTCTCTCTGTTCTCTCTGCTTCTGCTCAGGTTCAGTTTTAGTAATTGATGTGAAGCGTGGGTCATTGTGTCCGTAAATGTCACCGTGTATTGATGTCACACCGCCGTGGTTAATGTTCGAGTAGGCACATGAAGGACTTGGTTAGAGCGAGGGAAAGGTTGTGGTTTGGGTTTAAATAACTTCACGGCTAACGTGAAGGAAACACAAATGCTTCATTAAGCCTTGGGTCCTCTTTGCTGGTTATAGTTCCCATGACCGCCACTAGAGGGCTGCCTCACTTGAACACAAACAGCTGTTGTTTTGAGGGTACTGATGCTGTTGTTTTTCCTGGGAGGACAGTCCCTCATGTGTATTTGTTGTATTTATTTGCAGCTAGTTTCTACATTAACTTTCACATTTCCACGTTCACAATCTTTTAAAGCGGTATTTCCACAGTGCACGGACGAAAAAAATGCTTGCCGTCTGTGCACAAAGCGAAATTTTCATTGCGGGGGTTCTTTGTGAGGGAAGGAGAAAGTCTCCATGGAGCTCTTTAGAAAAGGCAGACTTTCTCTTTGGCATGACAGCTAACCGTTAGCGTACTGACAGGTTTTGCCAGAAAAAGCTAAAAGGGGCATAGCAACAGCCTTGACAATGACACATTGATTGATTGACACACGTATACAGACAAATCAGGGTTGAATTCAGATGCATTATTATGTTTTTATATTGGGTTATAGGTCATAATGAATGGGACAGAAAAGGATAAATGTCTCTGTAAGTGCTGAAGACAAGTATTTAATAGTAAATAGTATCATCATTACTTTAATTGTTGTGAAAACTGGCAATTTGTGAGTGAAAACTGGGATATTTTAGTGTAAAACAGATATTTGTCACGCCTCAGGACACCAGGCTTGAATCCGAAACAATCCCGGACAAAGCGAGACCTTTGATGAAGACCGTTTTGTACAGTTGAAAGCTCTGGAAAATGCTTCTACAACGAGTGCACCTCTGTGATCTCCTGACTTTTCATTTACCGTCATCATCTGAATTTTAACTTGTCTAAAACTTTGGTTTATTACAAATTGTAAAGTCAATTCTGTTCCCATCAGCCTCAAATGTACTTGTTTAGCAATGTTAGCATCAACGAACGTGCAAAACTAAGAGGGTGAACATTATACCTGCTGAATAATGTGTTAGCACCGACTTTGTGGCATGTTCGCGTGCTGACTTTTGCATTTAGCTCAAAGCTCCGCGCTGAGCCTGCTGACATGGCTGCAGACTCTCAGTCTTGTTGAATGGCTCACATGGCTTTTCAAAAAGCTTGACACTGATGCAGGAAAAAGCCCAAATTCTGTCAGCTTGAAGAGGTTTGGTTCAGGTTTTTATGATTTTATTCCTATTGATGTTGGTTTTCCGGCTGATATCACATGTTACCCTTCATTTACTCGCGTTAAAAAGGTGCCACGTGCATCTCATCTGTGAGCATCGTAGAATCAATGAATCCTGATTGTTTTGTATCTGTGGGTGACTCCGCACTACTTTAAACTCCTCATGATTAGTGTCGGCTAAATGTCTAAAGTGCCAAATGAAAATGTAATCTGTCGTGTATTTATGTGAGCGTTTACTTTTTTGATGAGCTTATTCAATAACCTCTACATCCCCCGTATTCAGCCAAAGATGCTGTAAAAAGCTTTGAGTGAAGCGTAACGCAGCTGCTGCGGCTGCGGCTGCTGCTCCGCTCGCATTGCTGACAGGTACTCAAGAGAGGCATTTATTTCTCATTCAGTGGATATCAAGCTCATTCAAAATCTACACCCCTCCCCAAGTGTGGTGGATTGGTAGTCAAGTGCAGCACTGTTTTCATCAAGCTTTCAACACGGCCGAGCTAGCACAGCTGCTTACACTCCAGGTATCCTTCCTTTTTTTTTTTTTTTTTTGAGAGCCTGGCTCGCATTTTTCTCCTTCACCATGTGTCAAGCTTTTGCAACGCCTTTCAGTGTCCAAGGTGTAATGGGTGGGATTAGCAACGCAGAATTGTAATTGCGTTTGTCAAGCTTGAAAATAACAAACACTGTAAACATGCTCCCTTTATCATTAATTGTGATTTTCCTTTTTGGATCATTTTACATGAGTAAATGATTTTGCATTATACTTTCAACTTTTATTGGAATGCATTCACCACCACAGGGGGGGGGGGGCGGTGACAGTTTTGTATTTCCCGTCCTTTTCAGGGCTCCAGGAGGTGGACACAACAATGAAAGATATCGTGAAATACAACACAATTGTCCCGCATTAAGAAATGTGATGACCTGTCCAGGCTGCTGAACGTGTTTCAGGAGGTCGTACACACACTCAACTATTATTACAACTATGAATTAAGTAAGTCAGCCGCTGTGTCAATTAATGCATTCGTTTTTGTATTGGCAAGAAAAACAACAGGTCTGGGAATTGAATGAGCAATACAGCTGAGTAGCTACATCATAAAGTGTCATTTAATTTCTTGTGTCGACAAATGAACGTGTTCAACACCGGCAAGACGAGAAAACAATTGGTTGAATAATCGGCTGGGTGGAAATGAGTTATTGGGTGCCAGCGCTTAGTCACTATCAAGCTGAGAGGTGAAATTAATTTGAATGAAAGTGTTGAAAAAGTCAGTATCAAATGTGATAATTTGGTGTGAAATAGAATTTTAGTTTGCAATCACAGAGAACCATGTGTGAAGCTAATCCATCTACATATGCGAGCTGGCCTGTGTGAAGCTCAAGCTGTTTTTAATTCTCCTTTTATCCTCATCTTTGGTCACTGAACAGCTAAATAATCTGCTCCATGCCGGTTAGAAACAAGTGTTACCTAATGTCAAAAGCAGCATGTTACCACCTTGAGCAAAGAAGATTCCTTTGGCATTTAAATCGTATTTTATGCAACGCAGAATATGAAAACGGGGAAACAGCATGCTGTAATTTAACTGCTTTCAAGTTTTAGACTCGGGCCAAAGTCAATAAACTATCACACAAGATGAAACCTCAGGGATACAATGTTCGTGGAAATAGAAATTACTGAAAAATCCAACGAGAAAAAAAGAATAAGAAAATCTCGAAACATTTGAAACACCGAAAGAAGTGGCAACGGCAAAGTGATGAATTGAGCCAATGAGCAAACCGTTGAGTCATTTTAATGCTCTCTTACGTTGCAGACAGCACAAGTCCAAGTTGATGTCAGAACGAAAGCTATTGAAGCGCAATAGCAACAAACACATGAAGCTCTATTTCTTTTGTAATTTAGTATCAAGCTAATTGTGGGTGCTCTTGCTTACAGCGTGGTAATTTCAGAGCGCGGTGACCGCAGCCTTGCTGACAGGCTATCGCTGTGATGGGAAAACAATCCGGCTGTGAGACACGAGAGAGAGAGAGAGCATAGAGAGCATGAGCTGCTGTGGTGCCGCCTGTTCCTCCCCAGCGAGTGTGCCTGCTGGAATGACATAACCTTGCTGTGCACTAAGCAGAGGAATGAGTCACAGGGATGAGGCCGTCCAGCTACACAGCGACCTGCAGCGCTCCTGCAAAGCCACCTAAGCTCGAGTGGCATGCCTCGCTGTGATGATACAGCCGGCAATCACAACACGAGCACGAAGGCTTTCAAAAACGAGCCACAGCTGCTCGATACGTGTGACCGCCACACAGCCGCATAGCTACCGAGACGTCTGCAGCAAACAAGCACATGTGAACGACGGGGTCGTGCAGAGAAACGGCCAGCGTGGAAAAGGGAGGCCGGAAGAGGTGAGGCGGATGTCAAAGAAACAAACACAGGACTTCCACACATGTTGTGTCCCGTGTGAAACCCGTTTGTTAACTTTACGCTGATGTTTCGTAGGAAAGTCTGGGGCCCGTTGTCATTCATCTACTCGAGTAATGTTGGAGCTTTGACCTCATAGCGATTGAGTTTCTGCAAGCGTGATACTTGGCTGATATGAACCATATTCATGAGTCAACGTGTCTCATGGTTTGCAGAAACATACAATGCCATCATTGTTTTTCTGGCGACTGGGTTGTGAAAGAAATGGATTTGGCACATTTTCCTCCTGGGGGTATAGGAGGGCTGACTTTTTAGGCTTAAAATAAGTCCCTCGTTATATTTGTAAACCTGCATTATTAGACTATTCGAAGAGCAAAATCAAGACTGGCCTAACCCGACACATACAAGTCTAAAATATCTTTGTGAAACTGGCCCCAGGACATTTTAACAAAAGTGGAAACTGCTGTATAAATGGGCTCAAAGTTGTGCTATTGGCCTGGAATAAAAAGCAGCTCTTCCTTAGCAGATACTTTACGAGATTTCATCTGCATCTGTTGTTTTTAATAAATCCACCGGACGAGCGGACAATAACGTTCTTGGTGCCAGTAACCAGGATCATCACACAGAGGCATCACGAGTATGAAGACACATTGTAGCCTTATGAATGAAGGAATAAACAGTGTGCAGAAACCAAACTCTAAATAGGGGGAGATGGAGCCTTTAGTACAGTAAAATAAGGTGATGCTACTTTTATAGCACTGCAATGCAACAAGAAGCGATGACCTGTCCACAGCGAGAATGTCACGTCGGACTAACTCTAATATAATGTTGTGAGTCTTCTTCTGTTCCACTTTTAAAAGGCTACCACCACCGTGGTTTGTTTAGGAAACAGAATGACTACATTAAGGCAGACGTGTGGGGGGTGCTGCCATCACTCATGTAGTCCTCGATAAAGTAAGAAAGGTAAACAACGGTCTCCGGTCCAGTTTGTCACATTCATTAGGGAGATATCCACCAATACATGAAAATAACTCTTTTCTCTTTCAAAGTTTACTTTTGTTTTTTTATTTACATACAACAAACTGTCAGGGTGACTACATGTCTAAACTGCTGTTTATGCAAATGAGAAGCTGCCACAACATCCCCAAGATTTACATACTTATATAACTGTAATATAGTCTTAGTCACCATTTAATGTTATGTGTACTTTTCTTTTAATCTGCGGCACTCTTCTCTTACAGAGATGGTGTTTCTCATTACCTCTATGTTTTCATATTCACAACAAGAAATTAAATAAGATTTGTGATGCGGTACAGGTCCAAATCTTTTACTAACAACAACTGAAAAACATGATTCTATTTGGGAATTGTAAAATTTAAGAAAAAAAAGGTTATGGTGGAAGTGAAGATTGAGACTTTGTTGAAAAATAAACAGGCGTCAACCTCCGGTTCTGAAAAGCGAAGCGAATGTCAAAGTGCCTCAAACCTGCATTATTTCTAATGACCAGCAGGGGGCGACTCCTCTGGTTGCAAAAAGAAGTTTGATTGTATAGACGTCTATGAGAAAATGACCCTACTTCTTGATTTATTACCTCAGTAAACATTGTAAACATGAGTTTGTGGTCTCAATCGCTAGCTTCAAGTCTTCTTCAATACAGCATGAAAGGATGCCATGGGGCATGCCATGGAGTCGTCATATTTGAGAGATGTCCGTGTTTTTGTCTTAGAACTTTAACCCTTTCACAGTTTGTTTTCATTTCATAAAAGTCAAATGTAGCGTTTTGGTTGTACGTATAGTTCTACCCACTTGTGTTACTTCTGGTTGCAAAAAACCAAGATGGCGACGGCCAAAATGCCCAACTTGAGGCTGCAAAACCGTAGCCCACAAATGAGTGACTTCACGGTGACTTTGTCTACTTTTTAAGTACAGTCTATATGTAAATTAATTCATTCTGAGTTCAAGGTCTACTAAGCATTAAATTACATCTCACTGTAAGGTCCACTTAAAAATGTTCAGATCTGAGTCAAAGTCAAAGCCAAAGTCAAAACCAAACTTTAATTTTTTAAATCTTGTAATTCAAATGTGTCATGCTTTTGTTTGTTAGTTATATATTGCCTTTACATACCCATTGTAGAAAACATACTCTGAAACATTTCCAGTGCAGCTACATTGTAGGGCTGAACCTTCTTGTCAACCTCTCTCTTAGTCCACCAAAATGAGTTGATATTCAACAACTGTGCAGTTCTGAATCCACCACAGAAAATGGAAAGTCACCAATTTATTCTCATGCAGCTGTCTCACTAAACCATACAGCAGGACTTGGCGTTAATAATCGCTGAGATAGGAGATTTGGACAGCACAAACTGATGATATCTTGTAGCTAAAGAAATTCGGAGGGTTAGTTTTCCTTTGGCGATCATGGACTGCATCATATGATTTCACCAATGACTCCCTGTTGTCTGGCTCAGTGGAATTTCATTGTTTGTTTGGATGCACGCATACAGACTGCCACTTAGAAACCAGTGCAATCTCTTCTCTTAAAGCGCACCGTGACGCTTTGTTGTTCAGAATTGCACTCTTCCAGATTACCAGAGAGAAATTGAGTACAAACCACATCTTAAAACTCATTTAATTCCAATCCTCAAAGGCAGTGGAGTGACCCCCGTGTTCAAGCTAAATGTCAACTTGATCAAGCGAGTGTTCGGTTCCAGATTGGGAAATAAATTTGCTTCAACCTTCAGTGTTCTGTCTACGAATAGAGGATATATGTCCGGGAAAAAATTCAGCTATACAATCTCATGCAGTAGATGTTCAATAATCATCCTTGATATCCATTCAAGTCATTCTTCTCTAAGCTCTAAATAAAAAGAGACAATATATCCCTGCTTTATAAAACCCACAAGGCATTTGTTAACCGGGTGTCCTGTAAAATCACCCAAATCCGTCAGAAACTGTTAGCTGATAGAGTATGTTGTCAATCTGCTCCACAGAGAGATTTAAGACGTAATTTGTTCCTGTAGCATGTGTTTTAATGGCCTGTTGTAGTAGTGCACCCCCGGGGTATATGGCTGATTACGTTCTGAATGTCTCAATTTTGTTAGATCAATCTATTTCACAGGGAGCTTCAGTAACTGCTTAGTTTTTTGTACATAAGGCATGATATTAGCCTACAGCTGCCAGGACGACATGAATTATGTTGTAGGAAGATTTCATTTTATGGCAAAATCAAGACACATTTTTAAATGTGTCTGGAAAATGTGCAATACTTTAATCTTGGGCCTCCTGCTCAAAGTCAAACTTTCATTTCAGTCTTCAGGTCCTTGTGTAAAATGTTCGGTGAATCCACAGAATACTCAGTAAGAGTTGAATGTCTACCAGCCTGGTTTGGGCTCACGTCCTATAACTTCTACCTTAAAAACAACACGATCAGACAGAAACAGTGGAAAACACATTTCCTGAGAAAGCAGGTAAACAAGTGTGTTCCCTTCAAGGGGGGTTTATGCTGAACAAGAGTTGTCTAGTCTCGGGTGGATTTTACTGTTTGAGATGTTCATACAAATTAGTTTCCCCCTGATTTTCAGAACAGTATTCACAATTTATACAGTTGTTTGAAGCTGAGTTTTTAACATATAGAAATGGATGATTACTGAATGTGCACTGTAAGTATAATCCCCTACCAGTTAAATGGCTAAGCATTGACACTGGTGATATTATTTTGACATAAAAACCCATTTGAGGACCCTCACAACCTGTAATCCAGTTGCTTTTCCAGGAGGGAGAAATACTTGAAAGCACGATTAAAATATACTTCAAGTACTAATTAGGCACTCATTATGCAATTTCAGACTACTGTACTGTTGGAGCATAATTACTGCTTGAATGTCGCTGCTTGTTCAAACCAATTTACACACTGCTAGCTTTTTCCCATTTAAGTATTCACATCCTTCACTTAAGCAAAAGTAGAAATACCGTCTACAAATACTCTACAAGTAAAAGTCCTGCATTCAAAATGTCACTTAAGTAAAAGTACCACGGTATTATCAGCAACAGTTATTTAAAGTATCAAAAGTAAAAGTACTCAGTATGCAGAATGGCTCCTTTCACAGTGTCATAGAATGATACATTATTCAGTTTGTATCATTGACAATATAATAACAAATACATGTAAAAGCATTGATGTTCACAAATATTGGCCATGTAAATTAATTTATTAATTAGGTGGCGTTCCCCTCTAAGTACAGTACTTGGGAAAATGTACTTACTTACTTTCCACCACTGAGTAAATCAAATTTTATTTGTCAATTATATTTTGTATCAGTAATCTGAATATGCAAAGTAATTAAAGTTATCAAATAGCTATAATGGAGTAAAACGTACAATATTTGCCTCTGAAATGAGGAGTAGAAGTAGTTTAGACAAGTACAATCACTTCAGTATTGTACTCAAGTACTTCAGTAAACGTTCCTTCTGTGTACCTCCAAACATGCATCTAGGTTTTTTTCATTTACAAGGTTTCAAAACAAAGTACACAATTCACATGTAAGCGCGTTTAAAGCCTCGTATGTTGTCAGCCTGTACTTGTGTCTGCAGCTTGTTACCGCACCTGAGGAACCGGGGGTCATTAATGAAGCGCGCTCGCGCAACTATTCATTTAATCCACCTGTTGTTTCGTAACACAATGTAGCAGCTGGGTGGTGGGAATATCTACGGTCGAGCAAACTAGTGCTACAGTGAAGGTGAACCGGGGAAAGTTGAACAAAGCGACCGAAAGTGAGACCGAGAAGAAGACGGAGAAAACAGAGCTGGTTGGAGGGGAAAAAACAAGTAGCGCGCAAGGTGCCGCCGCCGCATAGCAAATGTTCAACACGAGCAACTTTTCTAGATGCATTGAAGTTCAGAACGCATCGTCGCGAGGAGCAGAATGTCAGGACTTCTTGGGGAAAACGCGTCGCCTTCATATTTGACTCGGCAACATAAAGGTAAGACGCATTTTTGTTGCTAGCTTTGCGCTGACTACAATGTTTCCTTCATGTTTCGGGCAGAGCTTTTTTGTATTTGTGACGCATGCGCAGCTAATGACTCATGCGAGTTTGTCTATGTGCTGTGTTTTGTTTGAGTAAGGCAAGGCAAGTTTATTTGTATAGCACATTTCAACAACAAGGTAATTCAAAGTGCTTCACATAAAACCATTAAAAGCATCAAAACATAAGGCAAAAGAAAAGGAGATTTAAAAACAATTAAGAACATTCATTAAAACATTAAAAAACTGTGTAAGAAATAAAATTCAGAAATGCAGGAAATTGATGAATATCTTAATTGAATGTGGTTCAATTAAAGGCAGCCGCAAACAGAAAAGTCTTCAGTCTTGATTTAAAGGAGCTGAGGGTCTCAGCAGACTTGCAGCTTTCTGGGACTTTGTTCCAGATATGTGGAGCAGAAAAACTGAACGCTGCTTCTCCATGTTTAGTTCTGACTCTGGGAACAGGAAGTAGACCGGTCCCAGACGACCTGAGGGGTCGGGATGGTTCATAAGGTAGCAGCAGATCAGAGATGTGTTTTGGCCCTAAACCATTCAGTGCTTTGTAAACCAACAGCAGGATTTTAAAGTCAATTCTTTGAGTAGGCTATACATGTTTGGGTAGTTCTGTCATTTTGTCAATAGTGGGTTGTGGCCCAATTGTCTTGTTGTTGTCACCCTATACATTGGAAATATCAGGTGTAGTAAATGTGTGCCTCAGTGACCTAAATGGTCTCAATTCAAGATATCTTTGTGCACAATTTAGGTGGTCGCTGGATTTGAAATTGGCCTGCTGTGCGTTTTTATTTGAAATGCCATTTCTTCACTGCATGTGCTGCAGCGTTCACTGACATGCACAGAAAGAGTGGATGTTTTGATCCGTTGTGCTGTGTGATGACGGCTGCTGGTCGTTCTGCTCTCAGATCAGTGTATTGTGGTTTATGTGGTGGCATCTGCTGTCTGATAACCTGCTGCTGTCCTAGTCGCGTGCATTGCTTTCATTGATGGTGAATTCATTTCTTGCAGTGGCTGAGATAATCTTTTTTTCTTGTGCTGTTGATTTGCATTGTGGTGAAATATGAACACTCGTGTTTAAGTAAGTGATTATGAGCTGAACGGGGAAGCTTTTCCTCAAAATGTTAATCCCAGTCAATCACTGCATCATAAGGAGGATTAGTACTTCACCAAGGTAAGTGTTTGCTGCTTTCACTAAAGTGCGCACATTAAGAGTGCATGCTTTGGCTCTGTTCATTGTGCTTGTGTGATATGTCCGGTTGTTGTTTTGCTCTCTCAGATGTGTTTTATGGTTTATGTCTTTGCATCTGCCGTCTGATGATCTGCTAAATGATGCTGCCGTCCTTCCGTCTCGCTGGATGTTTGGCTTGTGACCTATGGTGCCTTCATGCTGTTGGCTTACCCATGCTTTGAGTGTTATGAGTGTTATGGCCTGAACTGATTTGTGTGGTAGATTTGCCCATGTGTTGTCTCGAGGGGTTTCCGGTCGGGTCACTAAACCAGGTGGCAGTTGTAAGGATGTCATGTTGGTTTCATGAGAAACTCAATACGACTATTGTCTCACATAGGATAGAATCTCATTCTATCACCACACTTCAATTCATTCTAATCATTAAAAAAAAGTCTAAACTCTGACTTGTCTGGTTATGTGACAGTGTCTGCTATATTCTTCATATCATAATTCATCTAACTGAGCTGCTGTTCTACTGTTTGCTGCACGCGTTGCCACAGTAAGCTCATATCCATGTACTGTACTGATGGTCCGCTGTTGCTTATCAATGCTACATAGAGTTTCACAAGCTGAGATTGTCTGCTCCGAGCCATAACTTTTCTTTTCCTTTAATATGCATAACTGAATTATTATCTGCGGCTGCATATCCAGTGGACTGCTGTGTTTTAGATTAAAATCTTATTTGGCTAGATGGTACATTCTTTAGGGTGGCTGGAGGTGGTTTAGAGGGGAATGGCCGCACTGTTGCTGAGCTGTAATCCGAGTAGATCATACAGCACAGCCGGCATGGGGCTCCATATTTAATGAGGTTTTGGGGAGAAGTTGAATGACTAGTGGTACAACCGAACCATCCTTCGTGGAGAACGTGTCATAGATGTACAGTAGGTGTAAAGATGTATTGCAAAAAATGTGAATTCCAACTCTATGCCCTTTACCAGATTTTTCATTATCTGTTAATGAGACACTATGGCCTCTCGGGCACGTCTTGTATTTTGGAGATGTACTGTTGTCATAGCGATGAGGGAAAGCATCCCCGCCTGGTGGGACGGGGGCCATAAAGGTGGAGGATTATGAAGCTGTGCCGATGCAGATTGGATTCCTCTATTATCCAGAGTTTCGTCAGGAGAGCGAACACTTTTCTTATCCTCCAAGGCTCTTTCTCCCTGTTATCTGCCATTGTGTCCAGAGGGAGCGTTTGTCTGATCCTTGTAGTTTGTGTAATCCCCCTCGTATCTGCTGTGACACCATTTGGCCTGGAGAGAGACTCTGTTCTAGTCCACGGGGAAACCTACATTTTATTTTAAAATGTCTGGGAGGATGTACCGGTACACACACCTTATTAAATAGTTTATTTGATACCGCAGTGCTGTACAGTACCGGTCCAACACTCCTGGAGTCGACAAGCGATACGTGTCTTTCTAGAAAGCTGCGAGCAGCACTTCCAGTTTCGAAAGGGCACTGCACTATATAAAGTTAAAAAAAACTTTCTCTCTTGCTGTATTTTCTTTTCTTTTTTTGTACCTGATTTACATATGCCCATGTCTCGGTGGGTTATGTTTTATTTGGACCCAAGATGGCAAAAGTATTGTGTCAGGGTAGAAAATCCAATCTACCAGCTTTTAGATAACTCTTTATTGAAATCAATATTTTTACAAACATGGTTCACGATTTAAAATTCTATACATGTGATTTTCCTAAATTAAATTCCTAAATTTCCTAAATTGATGTGGATGTCAACACTGGCAGGTATCAATCACCAATCCATGTTGATTCTAATTTAAATTATGAATCCTTTTTTTATTTTAAATTGCAAACTTACAACAAACGTTATTTTTTAAATACATGTTTCTTCCGTGATCATAATCATCTGATGTTGACACAAACAATTTCTGCAAATCTACATAATCTGTGTTAAAGTTATTATGCTAAATCCTGCGTAATAACGTAATAATCCTGCGTAATCCTGTTTTTTCCCGTGACGTGATAAACCGTAATATGTAATGACCCCTTGCTCTTTTCTGTAGTGTACATCGTCAACTTCATTGTCAAATTCATCTTTCAGCCAGTTAAAACCAACTTTGTCCTCCAAAATCACACTTCAGTCAATGGATCCAAATGATATATCTGCCTCCATCTCTGGGATAAAGTGAAGCTCAGCAGTGCTGGTGGGTGGTAAAGATCTCTGACCTCCTGCCTGTTCCAGTGAAGCCCGACTCTCCCCCACAGGAAAGGGGAGGTTTGACCGAGTCTTGCCACCCGGGGCTCTCTGACACCGCAGCATGCCCGCAGTGATAATTAATGAGAATTACTGTTGCAGTGAGAGAGGCACTTTTGGCAGGGAAGGCGAGAGAGGGGGAGAATTGGATTGTGAGGAGATCATTGAGACATAATGACCGTGGTAAAAAAGACGGAGATGGACGCGGTGGGAGGAGAAATGAAAAGAGACTAATGTGATTACTTTGCTCCTGGCAGAAGACCTGCTCTCCTTGGCATTGCCGTGTCTTCTTTTGTCTGAGTGACAAACCTACTGCAGTAAACTCCTAAATATCATGATTTATTTAACTTCTGCTCTCGGCTGTGCAAAAGAGGGATGGGTGGTGCTGAATCACAATGGGTGGGAGTTATTGAGGCATTATGGTCTGACGGTAAAAAGTTTTTCCCTTTTTAAAACAAAAGAAAAACTGCGAAAAGCCTGTCTCCACCGCTCAAATTCCATCGCACAAAACGCTTGCTTAGCTCCTAGTACACTTGACTGGAGAAAGGAAATGCCTGCGGCTAGACTCACTGTGATGGAACGGATCCTTGGCAAAATGCCACGGCGGAAGTAAGTTTAAAACCAATGCAAATAATTAGTTCTGAGCTAATGATCCTCAAACAGCGGAGTAAAGTTTCCTTGGAACAGTGCTGGTCAGGTTCTCTCCACCAACGCAGTTAATTATAATCAACTGTCAAAGAGGCTTTATACTCGTACTGTAGCAATGGTTCTGAGCAGAAATAAGGCTCATGATTGCAGTCATTTTCCATCTTTTTCATTGAACTAACCAACAAATACAGTGTGCAATGCACTGCCAGCTTCTCCTTTAGTCAGACCTCATTACAAAGATTACACACTACTGGACTGACATTTGCATATTACTTCAGAGCCATTTGGCAACCATTTGGATTTATGGAACATACAGTAGCTATTTTCAAGGGTGTAATTTTCACTGACAAATATAATTTCATTTTTCACCCTCCACTTTTAGCTATAGTTTACTCTTTTCTTTTTTCACATGCTAATATTATGGAAAATCCCAATGGCACATTTCCTCATTATTATGCCTTAGATTGATAGCTGTATGTAAACACAGGAAATAGCATTCACTTGAATTACATTTGTGACTGAAGACTTATGAATGCATTGAGTCCTTTGCCCTCACTGATTTCCCCCCCCCCCCCCCCCCCCACTATGGGGCGAAGGCACATCCAAAGACGTGTACCAAAAACAAACTACTTGCAGTACTTTCATTACGTTGCACTACTTCAAACGTCTTTGATGATATGTGGAATGCCAGAATCGAGCAGCAAAAGCTCTTTTAAGTACCTTGAAGTGGAGATGAAATAATATCAGTGAAATCACCTATGACGTGTTAAGTTGGAATAACAACCTGCAGTCATTTCTCATGGCACAGGATTGGACACCACTGGAATAAAAAGGCCCTTTGCTCTTGAGAGTCTCTGGGTTAAGTGAAGGTTTTTCTTTCACAGAAGACAGTTGGACTCATCTCCGAAAGTAGGAGCATCGACCTACCTCCAGTGGTTTGCGTCTGAGCTTGCGTTTTAGTTTTGCGGAATATATATATATATATATAGACAGACAGGCAGGCAGGCAGGCAGCAGCTCGTCTCGCGCGTCCTTCCATCAAAGACTTTTTTAGCAATGTGATGGTCAAGTTCAAAACAGCTACTGGCGAATTCACACAGTGAAGAAGAAAAAAACGAGCAGTCTTTATGTGTTATAGTCGAGCCTAAAATGCAGCCTTCCAGAGATGAGTGGTATTTCAGCCGGGCGGATACCATCTCTTTCACAAACGTTATGTGAGGGAGATGGTGAACTTGAGGTTTGGAACACCAGAAAGGTCAGAAAACCCTCTGCCAACGGCATTTTCCAAGAAAAGAATATCTTGTTTTTTTATGCCTGAACAAATCAATGCCACTGTTTCCAGCATCTCTATAGTGTGTCCGAGTGTGTATTTGTACTACTGTACGAGCTTGTTGCCACGTCTGCTAAATGTACAGTCACCCAGCCGTATAGGCAATAACAGACTGGTATTGGATTGCCTTGTTGTGCACAGCCGCAGCCATAAATTGCTCGATGAATCTTACTGCATCAACTTGTCTAAAAGAGTCTCTGTGGCTATTGCAGTAATATTGATATTTTCCATGTCCAATCACTGTGTGCTGAGCAAGTTTTTCTGACTGACTGTGCAACTTCCCTTACCAAGTCCCTTTCCTTGGAATCCTCTTCGTACCCAATTTCAAGAAGCTGCCTCTCGGTGAACTCGGAACACATCTTTTCAGACAAATAAATGTAATTCATGCTGCAGTAGCTTTTGTATTTGCATGTGAGCCACGCTGCCATACTGAATTAATGTGAATAAGCCTCAATACCTCCGTGGTTTGCTTCAAAATTCTTACAACACACCTTCACATGTCCAACCTGCCATCTACTCCATCTTACTTTCTATCCATATGCATTTTAAACAACAGAAAAAGTTGCATGTGATGCCATACAAACTCACCTGATGGACGCTAATGAATAGGACGGGTCATAATGTTGATGTCTGACCTCGGTAGCAAGGGGTGAAAACACGATGCTAGCTACACTCGCACAGTAATTGCTTTTTTGGTTTAATGAATTCCTCTCGCGGACAGTCCCTCACCTTGAGGGGTGTCCTTGCATGTGTTTAAGAAGTAAAGGAGAAAGTTTCCCCAGTCTGTGAGGAGAATAATCTCATTGTTTTTTTTCTTTGTCGAGAGTCTCTGAAGTTGACTGAATGGTGGAAATAAATCCTTTTCACCTTTTAACGCCTCACAGATCCTCTGAAAAGCAAAGCAAGAAGATTGACAACACCAAACACTGTGGCCTTTAAAACTGAGTTAAGATGAGGTGGAATACTTTTAATACCCAGCATCGCTCGCATATAGAATATATTAATAATGAAGTGACACATTGTGTGATTGGTCATATTTTGTGAATGGGTGGACGGCATAGAGCTGCAGTCTTTTCTTGGTTTGGTATACCTCTCCTGCACAAGCATTCATTTACTTTAAATGTATGTGTATCGGAGTGTATTTAGGAAAATGTGTCTTTGTATGCACTGCATATCCTATCTTTTGTTTTTAATCTGCAAACTCATGGAAAAAATATATAGATATACTTTTTTGAAATTTGCAAGTAAGCTGATACCTTTTGACTTGGTAAAGCAATATACTTTGCTAAATTGGTACCTGGTTGTAATTGAAAAGAGACCTCGACTTTATATTTACTTCAAAGGTCAGAGTAGCTGAAGAAACAGCGCAGTGATTTATAGAAGCGGTGGGGTATTTGAACCCTCCCAGCTTCACTGTAACAATAACTGGTTAGTGGTAGTGCTTTTAGATATACGCGCATGCTTCAAACTAAGAACAATGGGCCAATGAAATGCAGCTGTGCGTCTGATTAACACCCCTGATCCTCCCGCTTTTCATTATGGCAGTTTACAACCTCATGTCCTCTGGGAGCGGAGGAAGGGAAGTCTAACAAACTCTGACAGTCATTGTGTCCACTTTCAATTAGATTATTCAACTACTGTATTAATTCAGGAGCAGATCACTTAATATACTTCAGGCTGTGTTGTGGAAAGCCAGACCAGCATAATCAGGTTTTAAGTGCCCTCAGATATTGGAAATGTCAAAGAAACAACCCTGGCCAAGTATCGTGTAGGTATTTGAGTCGGGAGGTGGGGCCTGGGGTTGTTCTGTGAATCTAAATAATATAGACATCATGTCCACTTAAGGTCATACTTTGACCGAAAACATTGACTGAACGTCTTCCATAAGCTACATTGGAATACAGTGTTTCATGGACTATGTGCGCCTGAAACTCATACTGGCCTCTAAACAAACTTTGTCAAGGGCAGATGCCTACCCAAGTCTCCAAAGGTGGCACTTGAACCTAAAAGAACTTGGACTTTTCAAATTGTTACCGTTTTTCTTTTACACAGAAGATGCTGGTTAACTCGTAATTAAAATAAAAGTAGCAGCCTTTTTGCTCTTATTCATTTGGCAAAAAAAGAAGTGACGGATCTCATGTATGGTCACCCTACTCCTTTTCCCATGGGCCTGAGGTCCCCACATGTTAGACCTCAACAGCCAACATTCAATTTGTGCATGGCAACATAGGGGATATTAAAATGCATTTGTTGTTTGCCTGCTAAAAAGAATCACACAAATACCTTTAAGGCCCAGTCACGCCAGAAAGTCTTTGGTATAAAACGAAGCGTGAGCTTTGAGTCAGCCATACAGTTGCAGGTATTGACTTTGCTCCCAGATGGTTTCTCTTCACCTCACACTGCCTTCACAGCTCTCCCAGCAGAAAACTCCAAAACCAGCAGTTCTGCAAGTTTCTGCTGACTCCTGCCACAGTGGAGCTTTCGATTTTAGAATTTCCTTTGACCCGACATGCCTGGACCCACATGAAGTGATTTCACTCGATAGTTGGAAGTCCTTGACGATACCGATCCTTAACGCCTCGTTATCTTTTGATTGACCTTTTGGGCTCCTCGATCTTGTTCTGCTCCTTCTTGCTAATATCCACCCGAATCCTCCTAGATCAGCTCTTGTGTCTGGGGACTTGGATGGGGCTTCATTGGAAATGCAGCTACTGCTTCCAACACCTTGATGTTCCAACAAGTTTCCTCAAGGCCGATATAATCAGGTAGCGCTTGCGATGGAGAAACTTTCTCAGTTTGAGCCTTTTGTAGATAAAATAAACTTTGAAAGGAAAATCTTAGTGGGTTTGGTGGGAATTAGTTCTTGCTGGTGTGTATTTCTACACTGTAAACTCTAATTAGTTAACCTTACTTAAAAAAAGCATGCAAACTGATTGTCTTAAAAAAAGAATAAAAAGTAAAAACTTTTAAAGTAGAGTTGAATATGTATCGTATGTACTAACGGTGCTTTTTAGTGGAGTAAACGTACACTTAAGTTTAAGTAACAAAAACTTTCCTTAAGATGTACTCTTGACTGAGTGTATTTCACTGAACTAGTAACTACGAGTAGGCGATACTGTGTGTATTCCAAACAACACGTTTTTTATTTGGGTTAACTAATGTGACATTTCCTGCAACTTAGAATTTCTCGTTGGCCCATCAAGTTTTCACTACACACCTCAGTTTAGTTGTATGAAATTTAGTGGGCCTAAAACCGTTTTGACCAGTTGACAGATGTCCAGTCAAGAACATGAAAGAAATGAAGTATGGAAGTCTTCCTCACATTCCATTTCCTTTGTTGTCCTCGTTAGCTTGTACTTGCTTGTGTATGCGAGGGAGAGATGTGTTCTACCTGAGCACGCACATGAACTGTTGGCTGCTGCACATGCTCAGACCCTTTGCCTTGTTTGCTACTTGATTGTTAGAAGTTAGCGTCACTCAAAAACAAAAAGTGAATGGTTTTCTTCACCCTGCAATTTACTGTGACTTCGTTAAAAACTACGAAGAAGTCGTATTTTTGATAACGGAGTAAAGTTAGCTAATTTATGTAAGTCTGGACGGATATTACAATTGACATTGTGGGAGAGTTGGGGTATTAGCACAAGACATTTTGGATACTTAAGATTAGTCTTCTCAATATTTGATTGAGTAAGACAAGAAGGCAAAGGGAACATGAAAGCAAGAAGAGGAATCAGACATTTAAAGTATGAAGAAGGCTAACACAGCAAAGGAAAGATATTAGAGATGTGAATGTAGAGGGGACTAGAGTTGAAGGAAATGGAAAATTTAGAAATGAGAAAACGTTTACATGTGTCTCCCTGTAGGAATTCAGTGCTTTGCTCAAGCGTTGGTGTAATCAAGACATTTTCTTCATTCTTTCTTCTTTGGTCCACACTATTTTTTTCAATGGTTCTATCACTCATGGATGCCCACATTATTAATGTTGCTGTTCTCCGCTCACTCATATTGTGGCTGAATGTGAAATTCCTTTAATGCCGTGAAGTCGCATGCAGTGTATTGTAAGGGCTACAAATGTTCCAACATTAGCTGAAGGGCTTTTTATTTGCCCTTTTTTAATTATCTGTACCTCACCCTTCCTCTCATCTTTATATTTGTAGCTGCTGCAAATATTCATCTAAATGCCTTTCTATACAGTATGCGAAGCCCAAGGTCGTTCTTAAAACTTGGCAGAGAGACAGCTGTGACCTGATTTATACAGTTTTCAAACCGGTAAAATCCCTAGCTAACCCTGTTCCAGCGGGGTTATGTCTCTGTGGACTAAAATAATTTAATTTTGGACCGTGTCAGTGTAAGTGCGACGTGAAATGCTGAGGTTTAAAAAGCTTGGCGAAAGCAGTTTCTGTATGTCACAGTGATCTGGACTGCTGGGAGAGCTCAAAGACTGAGTAATGATGCCTGGATTATTCACCCTATGAGACCTTCATCCCCGTTTTGTCATGTAGTAAATACTATTACAAAACAGAGCTCACCTCACCTTTCAGATGGCAAATACTAATCGACCCCAATTTCTTAGACGTGCTGATTTCTGACAGCTCAATGCCTGTGGGAATAACATATTCATTCACATTATTGGCCAGGCTTGTGAAATAGATTATAAATGTCAATGGGAATATCCTGGTTAAAGAAAATCATCAAATTATTTCCATCACACGGACACAACAGCTGACTCAATGTGTTGATTTGTTGCTGCGCTGAACAAACTAATGAGTGCTACAGAGAGAAAATTCATCAAAAAGAAATCTATGAAAAAGCTGTCTCAGGGCTGAACACACTTACCTGACTGTCAACAATATTTAGGATTATGTAGCGCTATAACACCACAATGAGAGGACCGTGTGACCCACGGGCTCGGTTTTTAAAGAGAGTATGAAACTAGATGACCTAAGCCATCTATTGGTACAAACTATGTCGTGCTAGGGGCCCTTAATAACACTCCAAAGTCAGGCAACATTTTGACAAGGAAAAACTGTCATGGTCCTTTTCAAAGGGAGACCTTGACCTTTCGCGTCACGGTATTTGCGTGATAATGAGTTCTATGGGTAGCCACGACTGCCCCCTTTACAGACATGCCCACTTAGGCTAATGATGCAGTTTTGGGCAAAAACCATGCAGCTTTTGGCATGCAGTATGAATGTGTTTTAATCTATTATAAAATAGTATATTTTAATATTTCTGTATACTGAGGTTCCTAAACTATCTTGGAATTGCAGATGTTGGGTCTGAGTGGAAAGCTGAGACTCTACTGGATTCAATGAGCCCATCTGTATTCACTTGTGATAATGTCCCCATAGTAGCCATTTCATTATACTGAGACCATTTTATTAGAACTTGACGTCAAAGTAATTACCTGTTACCTCCAGGATAATCCCAGTCTCATGAAACTTTACAACCACAGAGGCATTCAGAGGACCTATGGCTTCTTTAGGTATATTGGCACTATGGAGGTTTCTCCCCCTAGGGAGCCACTGCCCCACCCTACCGAAGACGAAAAAGGGTCTGTGTGTCTCTTGGGGTTAGACAAGTGAAAATGCAGATCCCCTGGATTACCACCTTAATGAACTGGGTTTTAAGTGTAATAGCCCATCTGTTTCATTTTGGCTCAGCCTGGATAGTGACTGTCCTGGGGTTTTTAAAGTAAATGCCCAGTCAGCTCTCATTGTAGCTGAAGTGTTATGTGCTGTGCCCCACAATGGTCTCTTGGCTTTAAGCAATGCACAAGTTGTAACCATTCAGTGTTGAAGCCAAATCATCTTTTTTTTACAATCAGGGCGTTCACAGTTTAGTTGTTGGTTAAGAACTTACTCCAAGTAATTTAATGAGATCGAGGGGGGCATCCACATTGCTAAAACGGATCCAGGGTTGTGTTTTTACAAGATTTAAACACATTATTATGACATTGACCCTCGCCCAATACTCATTTTAACTGATTACAGCTTAAAAGCATCATAATGTAACTCAACGCAATATACTGTGCTGTCCACCGGCTGCTCACAGCTGACAACGCTCCTGACGTCTGGCCTTTTATTCCCGGTTGATAGCCGGAGGACCGTCTCTGTGAAATAATGCAAAAGGTGATTTGTTGTTTATGGGATAGGCGGACTGTCCTTGACCAACATGTTCTGGGCTTGGAGCAGCCACTTGACCTTCATGCTAAAAGTTGCTAGCTAGTTTCTTTTCAGCCCTCTTAGCACAGCCGTTTAACGGCCTGCATGTTTTATTAAAAATATAGATGTTTGCAAGTGTACCGGTGACTTATCGCAAGATGAAGGGAGACAGTAAATTGCCATTTTGATATTTAGTCCGACCCCGAGACAGGAAGTGTTCATAGGTCAAATTGTCGTGACCTCACTGGTCCTGAGGGGCACGAAGAGGCCGAGCTTGACATAGACGTGGCATATTATATGAGGGACACACAACTACAGAGTTCAGCTTTTTTTTTTTCAAACAAAGCAGCCAAGGAGAACACAAGAGAACCTGACATCCAGCAGCAGCCCCCTGTCCACACACACACACACACACACACACATACACATAGATAGATGCATGCACTCACCTTGAAAGGCAGTGTTGGCTCTTATCCGACGCTGTGATCAGCTGATGTACAGCACCTGGATACTGTGGCCCTACGCAGCCAACCTGATCTATGAGGCAATTATGGTAAAAACGTCTGTCTAAGCATTCCTGGGGTTGAAAGGACTGACCGGGATATTAAACAGATTACATTATACACGAAGTGAAATGTGATGGCAGCAGACCAAGAGAGAGCCCTTTTGTGTTGGCCATTAGGAGTTCCCTTATAGATGCCCCCCCAGCCCCCCCCCGGTCCAGATATTTTAACCTCTACGCACAAACAGAGTCACAAGAGTTGCGCTTGGCGGCAAGCCAAGCCCCAGATTTGTGTGTGCATGTGCAGCATTTAAAGTGTATGTGACATTACTGTGTGTGTGTGTGTGTGTGTGTGTGAGGTTAGCCTCATACACTTTGATAGATTGCAGAGTGCTGGCAGTCTTTTCAGTGTGAAGGAAGCTTTGCAGAGAAGGCAACTTATCCCAACTCAACAATCACTTGATTTACCGTTACACAGAACCCAATAAACTCAAAGCCATGCCAGATAAAGCAAATCATGCAAAACCAGACCCGTCTAGACCAAATCAAGAAAACGACACCAAAAACAACGAACAAATTCTGTCAACAGTAGTTTCAGCATTCAGCAGCGATGAGCTCCAACATACTAAATGCAACTGATTCATTCTATAATAAAAGCAGTTGACAATGGACATGCATAATTCACAGGATCACCTTGCAAGTATTAAAGACTCTGACTGTTACAACACACTTACCACGAAACCAAATATTAATTCAGCTTCATGCAGTGCACTCTACACTAATTAATAGATTAATAACGGTCATACAATCCTAGATTCAGGCAAACAAACTGTACATTAATCACTCTTTAGATCTCTTCAAAGGTTTTTGCAGTATAAAAGAGACACAAGCTAGGGCTGGACAACATGGCAAAACATGTTTTCACAATATGTTTTTGATGTGGATCAATGTCAATAATTATTTTTTTTATATATATATATATATATATATATATATATATATATATATATATATATATATATATATATATATATATATATATATATATATATATATATATATATATATATATATATATTAATAACACGGCTCAATTTAAACATCTATTCATTGAGGTAATCACAAATGCATTATAGATATACTATACATTATAAATATACATACCCATGTGATCGTGTTAGAATGCTGCCTCCAGGATGTCGCTGTGCTCTACCTCTAACAGTTTCTCTGCTATCTGCCCTCTCAGTTCATCGGTCATTGGCATGCCTCTGTACAGCGTCATTGTTTTTGACTTTATTTATTAATGCATTTATTGACAGAATTTCATCTATCGTTTCACCTAACTTGAGTTTCTCCTTTAATCAGTTATGGAAATAAATAAATGCCAATACTGAAAATGATGTAATCGCTTGTTGAACAGAAGCTTGACATGCTTTCATACAAATAACTACAAGAATAACAATAGTAGCAGCGTCAACAATAATAATAATACAAGTGTAGTTTTCATTAAATAATTTGGTCTCAGGGCCCTTTAGCCAGCGAGAGCAGTGGAGGCAGCTTGAGCCACTATAACTGCTGTACTGACTGTATTTCAAAGACCAAACTGAAGTGAGGAGCCAGATAACTCATATTACAGGTCTGCAGCTCATCAATGTCCAACCAAGCATGAAACAGCCATCATCTGTAATTACTGGTCTTTAAAAGGTTTCCATTTTTTTCTGTTAAGCACTTTGCATTTGGAGAAAATCCATGAAAGAAAATCAAAAACTATTCTCTAGAAAGACACCCGATGATTCAGTCTCTGCTTTCAAAAACGGCATCTATTGAATATTTAAATATAGTGTTTTATGATCATTGCCCAAATGACACTGGCTTTCAGAGGATGATCTCAATATTTGAGCTTAAAAAAATGAAACTATCGGTGTTGTTTTTGACCATAAATATATCCATATTAAGCTTTTACTGTAACAGATTACATCAATACTGATGTTTGGTCCAGACCCAATTATTATAAATACTTAAATATTAGAAAGGTAGATCTAACCAACCAAAGAGACTTGATAATACTAGATGCTATCATTTTGATTTCAGATATAGCCTACTTATCATATATAAGTATCATATCATGTTTGAGGCGAATTTACCTCCGGTCTCTAACAATGGTACAACAACAATTACTTTTGGTGTTGTGATCAGGTTCAAGATGTTGGCATTACTTTCACGCCATGACTAATCCACAGAGGGATCTCTTTGTAAATCTGTTGTCTAGAGGCTACACTTGGAACTAAGCCCCTGAAGCCATTTCTCCATTTCTTCCATCCGTCTGACTTTTACTTATTAGCCCTTAGCATTGTCTCAGTCACACATAAAGAAAGTGACCAATGAGGACATATGACTCACTATGTTCAGCTGACGGACACAGAGGGGAAATCTATGCAACACATTTGAAGTGTCCTTCACAGCCTTCCTTTCCATCAGTCCTTCATCTCTGCAGCCATACTTAGTCATTTGTTTGAAGTACATCCATGCTCATCGCATATCAGTTTTGTACATTTCAGTTCTATGCTATATAACTGAAGATATTTGAAGTTATGGGAGAAATAAATTATGAATCCAACACATTCAGGCCTTTTTTTTTCCCAGGCTAAATTGCGTTGAATGTCATTGTGGCTCTGCTTGCAACTCATAGGTGGTTCTGCCCATGAAGAACTGCCTCGGGCCATTACCTCACTCTCATAGCTGTTAAAAGCGCTCAAAGTATGATGCATGTCCCTACACTGGAGATTGAAGCCGAGGTGTCGCAAATTACAGTGTCTTCAAGATGAATTAATCACAGCCACTGGTGACTCGCAACCACGGAGGCTTGCTGTAAAGTGAACACCACGCCAACGTGACCTGGCAAGTGACCAATCCCATCTCCATTCATTTCATATGAAGAAGTGAGCACTTCACTTCACCGTGCGAGAAATAATTTCACTTGATGCAGATGTTCACCTTGCCAGCCATGCAAGAACCAATTCCATTTGTCCAAAGGAGATTGTGTTTTTACCCACTCTCTCATGTTTAGGTCGTAACATGAGTCTGTTGAAGACGCATTTGTTACAGCAGCGTCAGGGTTCTGTGAGACTAAGAAGCTGCAAGGTCAAAAACTGAAGAGATTACTCACAGCTGCAACAATTTTGTTTTTGTGCCAGGTGAAGCAAAAACTGCTCCACAACAATCTGATAAACCCAAAGCCTAGCAGTTTATTTTCTGATTAAGTTAAAACAAGTCGATTTTGTTTGTATCGTCTAAAATCACAAATTAGCTTGAAAGGGCTTCACGATCTATTCTTAGACCTTCAGTTCGGATAAAGAAAAACTACTAGAGCACCTAAAATTCATTTTGATTTCAAAGTGCACCAGATTAATGCATGTATCTTTTTAAAATGTACCAGGCTAAAGTTAGGGGACGTTTTTTCCTCTTTCAATATATATCGCAGAAAAAAGAGGCAACATTGAAGTGCTCTGTTGGTTTAAATGTGAATCTGCAAAAACAATATTTTGCGCCTAAAATCAATGAATAATCGTGATAAATAATCATGATCTGAATGTTTAATTAGAACAATCATGTTCACAGTTTTGACTGTAATCATGCAGCCTTAAATCAAACCACAGAGGAAATGTCTGACGAAACTAAAACAATGAGCCAAATGACGCCAAGAGGCGAAAGTAGAGCAGAAAGCAGAGTTGACTACAAAGTGTCTCGGGATTTGTCGTTGCAAGCAACCCCCTTCCGTGGTTTTGCAAGAGTTCAATTGATGGGTTTAACATTTAGCTGGCTCCGTCAAGACACGATGGCAGTGAGGATGTGACGCCAGATTGGCTCTAATCATTTGAGATCATTACAAAGTATCGCAGTATGGAGAGCCATTGCTCATCCTCTCCTCTCATAACTCAGAGAAAACCACTGAGCTGCCCGAATCCTCCAACCTGAAAAAGTCTTTGATTAATCGCCGCCTTCAGTGCTTCTCTGAACCGGACCATTCGGTTCCTACACGGCTATAACTGGTGATTGGATTTTAAAAAGAAAACGTGCCACATTTCAGAGTGTTCCCCTTTATAGGTTCACTTCTGTATTTTAGGGTATGGCCTATTACAATGATGCATGCATCCCTGGTTTTAAATGGCAATGTATTCCGGAGACATGACCAGGGGATTATGATGATGAATAAAGATCTCTGCGCCTGTCTCAAAGGGCATTTGTGAGGAGAGACGAGGGAGAGGAGGATCAGGAGAAATATTACACACTCCAGATAAAATGGTGCTGCAAGACTGAATAGTGGTTGGATTGGATCAATACTTGAAGTCAATATTGGTCATTAATCAAAAATGGAGTCACGTCATGATTGTCTCTCAGATGATGGATATGATGTAATTAGTTTGATTATTCAGTGCATCAATAATGATCAATACTTGCTGACAAACTGCTTGTCATGAGGTTTGGCCTGAGAAGACTTTATCCTGCAGAGCGCTGGCGTCTCAGTCAGTGACGTCGGCGCATGTTTTGACTTTGGCAGCTGATTGAAATAATCCCTTTGGAATGGCCTCACGGTGCTTCAAATGTAGGAGCAGTTCCATGCCCCAAGGGATTCTGTGTTCATTTTCCGAATACAACTAAAGAGAAAATGCCTTCCTCATTTGGTCATTCTTATTGGCTGACAAGTATCATAACATCTACAATAGCACATGGTAACTACGCACACACAATTGTAGTTTAATCTTGGTTCAAAGTCAGTCTGCCTGTGAGTATTGTAGCACCGTAACCGGATAGAATAGTTCGTTTTTTAACCCTTCAGTGTGAATGTATTCATATCAGACAGGTTGAACAGTCGGCTGGCTGGTTGTACCAAGCATGAATGGTTGGAGATGGATGTGGATACGATGGGGATTTTATCGCTGACCAGAAGAAATCTACAATCTAGTCACGGAAGCGTAACGCCCACCCTCCGTTTCTCCATCGGGTGAACACGGTTAGCTCTGTCGGCACTGTTAATGCCGACTTGTTTGCATTGTTCTTGCCGTTAGCATCATCTGCTGCGAGCCGCCATGTTCAGAGCCGTGTGGAGGCAATAGACATGCTCTGAATATCGAGTTTAGCACATTTTAATGACCTAGCATGTGAATGTTTTTCTGGCGACTTTGATGTGTGGATAAAAAAATGAAATTTTAATAGAAATCAGAGATCATTACCAAATCGTCAACAGTCTTTACCATTCTGACATACAGTGTTCTGTAAGACCAACACAATTATGTTGTCAGAGGAGCCATTGCAGAGACAATTAAACTCCCTGCACATGTCTGCAATTGTATATCGCCAGCTGCGCTCGTATAGGGGGGAGGAGTTCAGAGGTGCACGTACGTGTCTTCTGCTCCACAAATTAGATTTGCATCCGTGTATTCTACGTCTGCTCATTTTTGAATGTTTGCACTCGAAGACATTCCTCTGCGTGAGTGTACATGTGCTCAGCATACCTTTTTGAGCGCCGCTCGCTCATGTTTGCCTCGTCGCCTTAAATAATTCATTGGATGTAGGCAATGCTGCTCTGCTTTGAAGAAACATCCTCTCCGCTTCTGCAATGTGACAGTATTTACATGTATAACACGGCAACAGCCATCACAGCTTTGCTTTACATAATTGCATGCCACGCCAGAAGGAGACTAAATCTGTCTGTCTTAATGAGAGGTGACAATCAATAACCTTTTTATTCCTCGATAGGAAACCGTAACTCTGTAAAGATCTAATTTCTGCAGAATCCCCAGTGGGAGGGTCACCGTGCTTCACTGATTTACTTTGAAGCAGCCGTGATGAAGAACGCATCACGTTTCAGATGGAGGGTGAAAGAGAGAACTGGCCTGAGAGTCAGACTTTGGTGTTTTATTTATTGTTTCTGAGCGATCCAGATAAATGACGTGAATGTGAAACACCAGCTGCGGTCACAAGGCTCACAATTATTGAAATCATAATCCACAGCTTACGCCTTTTGTCAGTTGGACTATTGTTGTCGTCCAATCCCTCTGTCCCCCGGACGAGTCTGTCTGAACAAGCAGATGGGTTTTGATTCTGATGAATAGAAAGGGTAATTGTTAGCTGGAGAGCAGAATTGATGTTGTAATGATAATCCATCCAGCACAGTGTGTCATTTTCCCCATGTTTATGGCCTGATATACAAACATCTGGTGCTGGGCCGTTGTGGCTGGAAATATGCAGTCTCGATGGAAATGTGTGGTAATATACAACATATCCCAAACGGAAGTGTCTTAGATGAGGAGAAATGGCTTCTTCTATCACGCAAACCACCTGCTGTAAGGACGAGAAGCACAAGGGTCAGACATCTGTCAGACATCTGAGGCGGCGGGCCTGGGCTCTGTGAAGCTTCTTGTAGTATTCAAATTTACTTTGGAACTTGGCTCACACATTTTGAATCAACTCTAGTCAACTGCAAATAATTTTCACTGAAAAATTGTTCAACATCAGTCAGAGGAACTCCTGTAGACAAATAATACATAATGATTTATCTAAATAATCTGAAGTCTATTCATCGTCTAAGAATTGTTTACGCTCCCATTTTCTTCTTCTTTACAGTCGATGTCAACAATGCACACTTTAGCACCGAGCCTCCTTTTTTTTTTTTTTCCCATTTCTCTTTCATTCCGGCGGTCCCCGCTCCTGCCTCGGCACTCAGACAGCTTTCTATTTTGGCTTGTGTGACCACTGGGGGATTGAGAGCGAGGGGAGGATCACCTTTTATCCACCGGCTCTCTCTGAAACACCGTCTCTCTCTGAAACACCTTTCACTTTCTGTTTTCTGGATGAGCAGCCTGCACTGTTTTACCTCACAGGACGAGCTACTGCCCCCTCTCGCTGTAGGCACGGTGTGTCTTATCACACATCTAAGTACATCTTGATACTCTATGTATTAAGCTGTGTCCATGTACATGCATTTATACCTTTCTTTGTTGTTATTGTGGATGCGTGCATGTACAAAAAGGTATATGAAAATATCGTTGGCACACTGCATGTTAATCCCTCACTCTCTTCTCTTCAGTTTGTTTTGTTATGGCACACGGATCTCTGCTTTTTATTACTGAGCGCAAATCTACTCGTGCTAATAAACTTTTGCACAGTGGGTAAACACGAAATTTCCAATGCTCTATGGCTGTCCAAACATGTAGAATTTTCCTTATTAAATTTCAATTCTTGGATTTCACACTCCAGTCTATTCTGCACTTGGCTCTCCCTGCTGAGAAGGAAAGGAGTATTTTATCCAGATATTCATTTTTCAGTTGAATAACCAGTTGCCTGCGTGTTTGGACTACGCTATCGAAATAGCAATAATAGACACAATATCTCCCGTGAACACACAAGGCCCATAGCAGCGGGGCCATAAATACACCGATGTTTGCCTGCATTCATTCACGCAGCAAAACATATTTCTATTCCCAGACCTGTCTCTCCTTTTCTCCCATTCAAAATGAGTTGCCATTTACACAGCTGCTGGTTTCAGATTATACAGCATGTCTTCTGTAAAGGAAAAGCTTTCTCAGTTGAAGAATAGCTGGATGACACTGCGAGGAGCAGAAATAATCAGTTTTGTGTCCTGCATGATACTGAGCTTGTATCGATGTCTGGGAATTTAACCTGCCTTCTGTTATGTCTGGATACAGTCTGGGCTACAGTGCAATCCACTCTCATGAACATGGGTGTTGTAAAGTCATGTAAAACATACTGAATTAAATTATTCAATAAAGGAATAATTCCTTCAGGTGTCACAGCACAGGTAGTGCTTGTTTCAACAACTCTCAGATCTGATCTTGTCCTTCAACGAGCTGCCAAGCTGCTGCAGCTCGTTGTAGAGGGGGCAAGAAGGGATTTCCAAGATGGCTTTGATTCTGCCCCTCGTCCTCCTCTCCGCCACTGCCTCCACCCTGTCTAGTTCCAACCTGATCACCTGGCTGGCCTTCTGTACCAGCTGGTTGAGCCAGCACACCAGACAGACTGCTGTCACTCACTGAAGATCTGAGTCTCTTCAGGAAGACCTGTCTGCTCTGTCCCTTCCCTTCAGTGTTGTGTGACCAGTCCCATTTTTTTTTTTTATTGATTCAGACCTCAAGGTACTTCAATGAGTCCACCCTCTTCACTTCCTCTCCCTGGATGACAAGGACAGAGGGCTTCGTGGTAGTCCACCACAACTCCTTGGTTTTGCTGATACTGAAGTTAAAGTGATTGGTGCTGCACCTTGTGTTAAGCTTCATCAGTCCTCTGTAGACTCTGAAGACTGAAGTGAAGACGGCATGTTTGTCACTGGAAATCCTTCACAACCACGCACGTCAATATGGTGATAACATTTCGTCAAATGAATACTCTTAATACGTTATTCAATTCCGTCAATATATACGTCTTCACTACGTATGTTATGAGTCTGGACAGACATGGAGGTAAACTGCAACTTAAAACGGGTCGCCAGAAGCACACAACCGTGATCTGAGCTAATTCTAGACGCTTAAAAATGACCCATGATGAATCAATCGTCACAAATAGCTGCATGTTGATATTCTTTCAGTCAATGTTTTGATTCAACTAACTCAAAACGTACACTTTCTGCGTTATTTCTGTCTTTTCATTTATTTATTAAATATGAAGCAGCTATTGACGAGACGGCTTTATATGCGATGCTGACTGTATGACTCATTACCCCCCTGCGTTGAAATGATTTCCAGAAATCCAGTATCCAGCACGGCCTGAATTTGCTGCGATGGGATGCATTCCTCTGTTGCCATTGCCATTGTGGTGTCGGTCGATATCTTTAGAATTTTACGTAGAAATGTTCCCAGAGCGACAGTTATTAGGTTTCTCTCCTTCCCCCAAGCCGTCATTTCTCTCCCTCGATAGCTATATCACCTGTTTCCCATCATCACACATCATCCTGTCTGGCTTTGTCCTTACCTGCCACACGGCTGTACACCTGGTACCCACTCTGCCACCCTCCATTCATCATCCTCTCACCTCACTTCATAATTCCCTCGCTGTCACACACGGGTCTGTTGCACCTCTACTTTGATATCTGCTTCAGAATCGGAGTGGGTTTTGTCCTATGGAAAGGTGCTTGCTTTGCGTTTTCCAGTTTGTTTTTGTGTTATTTGTCCAATCTTTTATTTTGACAGGGTTTTCAGCAGGACTTCTTCAACAGCTATATTGGTTGTCTCCAGCCGGCTACTACATGATTGGATTGTCTGAACTCGGGTTGTTTGTTTAAGTTTTGAAATTCAATATGTATGAACAGCATGGTGTTTCAGTGTCCAGTGGCTTGTTGCTTTACTAGTTTGTGGAAGTTTACGTCCCCCCCCCCCCCCCCCCCCCGTGCTCCCCTGGTGTCCACCTGCTGACAGATGGATAGGACTTTGACAAAGAGAGCGTCGTGGAGTTTGGCATTGGTATCGGTATACTGCTGTTCTTTCAGAGGAAACTCCTGCAGTCTTTGAACAGAAGACGGAAAGGACACCTGCAGTACCTGACGTGATTCAGATCTTCTTGGAAACTTGTAAATGTATTGTGGGATGTGAGCCTATATGCTGATATTCTATGTGAACGTTAAAACCACCTGCTGCAACTTGTATTGATTGTATTAATCTGCCAATTAATTGATTCAATGTTTCATCAACAATAATTGTTTTTGTCTGACCAACAGTCCCAAACTCAAACATATTCATTAAATGGAGAAGAGCGGCAAATAATCACACTGGATGAGTGTGAACCAGTGAATGTTTGGCAAGTGCTTGAGAATTAGCAATTTAATTGATTTAAATAGTTGTTTGATTCTTATGTAGGTGTTTATTAATTATGTTTATTCAGCTGACATGTTTTGCCATTTATCCAGTTTTTGACAGCAACAGTCTACCAAAATTGGAACGCAATGAACTTGTAGCAGACATATTACTTTACTGATTGATCATGCACGCACACACAGGCTAACATTACGCCTTAACTGGCGTAATGTAAACGCAGAGCGGTGACCTCGACCATGAGAGTTTTTCTTATAGAAGGTTTTTATACGGTCTCCAAAGTGGTCTGAGTCTCAAACACATTATGCATTATATACACAATACATTTTAAAACACTTGATAATTGTCATTGTAGGTGTCGATTGGTGTTTTAGACTTTGATAGTCTAGATAGATTTTACAGGCTTTCTTATCCTGCGTAAAAAGTTTAAATTCCGATTTTATTATTATGAAGGAAATAGAAATGCTTCATTTAAATTTTGTTGGGAATTATCAAACTTAGAATAATTCGCATAGGTTGACGTACACAAGATAATTGTCGTCTGATACAATTTGACATTTCTGATTAGCCTGACATAGTTGAAGTAACTTATCACAAG
Source organism: Lycodopsis pacificus (assembly GCA_028022725.1). NCBI lineage: Eukaryota > Metazoa > Chordata > Actinopteri > Perciformes > Zoarcidae > Lycodopsis > Lycodopsis pacificus. The sequence continues at coordinate 14,865,305 of CM051705.1, read as the reverse complement.
GCGGATATAGAATAGCTCATCTAGTTTAGAAAGCCTTGATTTTTATGCCTAGGGCTTTTATTAAAGGTTGTGTAACCCATCACAACACTATGAACAATATTCATGACTTCAGTGACAAAATAAACATAAATGGTAGGTTCTTGTTTGAAGCTAGACTGCGGAACGTTTTGCTCCCCTGGCAGTTAGAGTAATTTCAAATAGTATTGTCTGAATCTATATTTAAATTACATAAACAATGTAGACGTGGTTATGACGTCTGCCTGCAGGTGAGCACCGTTGATGGCTTTCTTTAATGTTGTGTTTCCCACAGACGCCAGACATTATACAACTCCGCTATGCTGAGAGCTTTCCCTGGCGGCGGTTGGCTAAATCAGCGTTGTGTGAACTTGTTTTTTTTTTTTTAAGAGAGGAGCATTTAAGGTAACTTTAAGAGAGGAGCGTTTAAGGTAACTTTAAGAGAGGAGTGTTTAAGGTAACTTTAAACTGCCATTGTCATACAAGCATAAAGTTATGCAGTATTTATTGCTGTAACTTAGTTTTCTTTTTGTGTTTTACATGTAGCCTACATCAATCTGACAGTGGTGTGTCACCAAAGTGGCAAAAACATGATAAATGTTGCTGTTTTGCATATAATCCACACTGTAAACAGTGTAATTTTGCTATTGACAGAAGCCATTTCACTGAATGGTGCACATTATGTTTTACATGTATTACAGATGTCCACCAGTAAAATAAGCAACTCAGTCATTTTACTGTTAGTTTAAACTCCTTGGTCACTTTGTTAGGTACTATATAATCTAATACAATCCACTACAACAGCTCAGATATCAATGTTTAGTTTTTGTAAAAAAAACTTTCACAGAGGTGTTGATTCAACTATGTGTTTATTATTGACGTTGAAGTTTGCAGTGCTGTACATGCATCTATGCATGAAGCCATTCATTCACACATCGACACACACTTACAGAGTCAAACACATATTCATATCCTTTAATCCAGACCTTATTTCACTTTAAATGAGAAGAACCGTTATTTATGTATTTCTATGTATTATTTATAATCCATCCAGTTGAATTTGAAAACTGAGTAATAATTTGTTAAAATATAATTGATGTGTAATTTATTTGATTTGACAGTTGTTGACTACACAGAGACGTTGTTACTACTACTAGGCTTCTTGAAAATATATATATATATATATATATATATATATATATATATATATATATATATATATATATATATATATATATATATATATATATATATATATATATATATATATATATATATATATATATATATATATATATATATATATATATATGGCAGTAAATAGCGCAAGTTAGATATTATTGTAATGTTTCGGACCTTTAATACATCTCTGATCTGCTGCTACCTTATGAACCATCCCGACCCCTCAGGTCGTCTGGGACCGGTCTACTTTCTGTTCCCAGAGTCAGAACTAAACATGGAGAAGCAGCGTTCAGTTTTTCTGCTCCACACATCTGGAACAAAGTCCCAGAAAGCTGCAGGTCTGCTGAGACCCTCAGCTCCTTTAAATCAAGACTGAAGACTTTTCTGTTTGCTGCTGCCTTTAATTGAACCACATTCAATTAATATATTCATCAATTTCTGCATTTTACTACTGCATTTTATTTCTTACACTGTTTTTTAATATTTTAATGAATGTTAATCTTAATTGTTTTTAAATCTCCTTTTCTTTTGTCTTATGTTTGGATCAAGTATATAGGAATTGTTGAAGTACGCTGATGTGAAAGGAGTACAAGTGGAGACTGCACAATTATAACGGTATTTCCTTCGGGACCAAGCTCGTGCCAGGCACACACTAGAAAACAAAGATCCATAGGTGGTTTGTGTGTGGGTTGACAGAATTGGCAGTGTAGAGGTTTGAGTGCAGTGTAGATGATCTCTGGGAGACATCGATTTTTAATGGTTTTATGAATGAATGTTCTTAATTGTTTTTAAATCTCCTTTTCTTTTGTCTTATGTTTTGATGCTTTTAATGGTTTTATGTGAAGCACTTGGAGTTACCTTGTTGAAATGTGCTATACAAATAAACTTGCCTTGCCTTGCCTTTGCCCGAGGAGATTTTCTCGATCTGGACCTTTTGGAATTTTAGTTGAATACCCCTGCTTAAAAGCGACGAGAGCGTTTAAGGTAACTTTAAATGTAAAAGTCCCGCACTATAACTTTGAATATAAGTCACTATGGGGTCTAAAAAGTCACCAAGTGAAACTGCTTCCACAGCAAGTAACAGGAACAACTCTCATCCAGGCCCTGACTGTTACGTAGTTTTTGAAAATGCTGACACCTATTTTCCTCTTCTGGATTTCTTATATTGTGATTATTGTAAACTGTCAGTTGTAACTAACCTCTCTCGCTCTCGCTCTCGCTCTCGCTCTCTCTCTCTGCTTTGCCTAAATAGAAACGGCGCTCTCTTGGGCACACTCTCTGTCTGCTTTCAGATTAAAGAGAACCTGGCATTTATCCTGCTGACATGAACCTTGGTGGGCTGTGACACTCTGGTCCAGCTGCACCTGGAGGATCGCCATGTGAACAGCTGACAGAGGGAGAGACATTTTGATGTAATTTATGTAAAATCCCATAACAAACCTGACAGAAAAAAAGCCTAAAATGATAATGCTGGGGATGGTCTATTGTTTTTGCTCACAGCCCCACTGTTGTCTAAAAAGCTATTAAAACACATGAGTCAGTCACACTGCTGCACTGGGTGACATGTTCCTTCGTTATTGTAAACAAGGTTACTGTAGTTTATTCTCACTCAATCCCACATACGTCACCCCGCTGCAGGAAATACTCACTAGAGCACCAAATATGTATTTATCTACGGCTGAAAATAGTCTCCAACAAATGCACCGCTTCCTCCTGCATGAGTTGAGATTGCTAGAAATGACAGTGCTGCGCTCTGAAACTACCGCTGGTCAAACTATAATCACATCGTTTCTTTTGGTAACCCTCTACTCAGGTCATGCCAATGGAGTGTCCCTGAAACCAACTGCAAATACACTGAATATAAAGAACAGCAGGTGTGCATGGGTCGTTGCAATATGACGGTACGCTCGCAATCGTCCTCGGCTACCTGCTTTATGTTCAAGAGTGCAACTGTTGCCGTTTGCAAACAGCTTCAGGATCAGATTCACTGTACATTGTGGAACACAAGGAACTTCACTTATCTGTACGTTTTGGTTCTTTCGACTTTAAATGAACCTGCCGGATCCTCTGGCTGCTTAATCTGTGGAATCTCTTCAATCACTTCTTAAACCCCACTGGTATAGAAGAACAGTCTGCTAATAATCTTATATTAATTGTCCACGACTCCTTCTTTTTATCTTTTGCTTTGATGTTTTCAGCTTTTCTTTCATGTTCTTTTCTTGCGTATTGCCTACGCAAATCAAATACACTATTATTAGTGCTAAGCAGGTCACTTCCTGTTTCCTCCCAAGCTGCCCTGATCACAGGACAGACAAATGAACCGTCTGTTTACTAAAATATTGTGTCGGTCGCCTAATTTGTCATGTGTGTATACTTGCACACATAACTACATGCTGCTTCCTCGGCTCCGGTGAAGTCAACAATCGATCCCGGGTAGATTGTGCTCTCTTTGATTTGCTGACAGCTACAACATTGCTTTTTGATGAAAATAACGTCCTAGGTCAAAAAGTGTGTTTTAGAAATAACAATTATCGATTAATCTGCCTATTTTTGCAATTCATAGCATTTCTTTTTTCTATTCAATATCAGAAAATGATTTACTAGGGCCAAAAGCAACACATTCAGAAGGCTGGTTTTGTCCCACTAACTAAGTTTAATAGGTAAAGGTAATGAGTTGTCACATAATACAAAGAGAGGAAACAAATCCACACATTCGATGGGTTGGAACAGCAAATATTTCTGCTTGAAAACGGCTGAAACGATCAAGTTAAATATTTTTTTAAGGATAGGTATGTTAACAATTAACCGTTTTACCATTAGATAAACATTTTTGCCCGATGTTAATGCAAACAGTAAAAAAAGAAAAGAGCAGCTTGTCTCTAAAATGACAAGCTGCTATAATTTTCGAATACTCCACAAACTGCAGTAATATGGTTATCTTGAGGTGTGCTGACTTTTGCTATCTTGTTTATTCCTTCTGGAGAACATTCTGTACAGCGGCTCCCATGGTCCTTTGACGCCATGTGTTTAATGCAGACTGACAGCAAGCAAAGTGGTGACATTTCCTTCTTCATTGACTGGTTTAAAAAAACATAATAGTGTGCATACACAGAGATTGTCTTAACTGCTGATTTGTGAACTATTATTTTTTGTACCCAAACATGCAGCATATTCCTCATTAATATTGCATTTTAATAGTCACTATCAAAAAAACAATTAGCAAGGGGGCGGGGGGGACCTTGACGTTTTCTTTAATGAAACTATAATTATACTGTAAGTAAAACAAGCAGCATTAATAATGGCACACACAGGGTAGAGCGGTTGAATACAGGAGTATGTGCAAAATACAATAATCCTCTTCCATGTGTGTTTATGATGTGTCAAGGTCTTGGAATTGCGAAATTTAATTATTCAAGTCTTCATGTAAATATTTGTAGCAGAAGATGTTTATAGCGATGTGTACAATGTACACATCGTACAATATGTACAATGTGTATAGCGTACATCAGGACAATGTGATGGCCTTACTAAGCATGGTGTAGAATAGATGATCAGAGACAGACTGCAGTAACTTTTTGTAATGACATGAAGTCTGATGAACACATAAAAAGGCCTCTAATTAAATGTGAGAATGAACAGGTTGGGTTCAGCACAGCACCTGCATGAGGATGCATTTACAGATGAGAGAGTGAGGCTCTCAGGAAGGATGTTTGCAACGTTGAGTTCATGAGATTTTGGTGTAGTGAGGCAACGACACAAAAAGTGTGCTTCTCTCCTACTGCAGAACATGGTCGTACAATGCTTTCGGCCCTTTTTCTAGCTTTGTTTTAAATTACATTGCAATGGCCGGATATTTGAACAACAAAGAAATATGCAATCACCTGCCTGTAATTTGTTAGAACTGTATTTTTTGCAAAGCATCTTAACCCTCTGAACCAGTTAGGATTCCACTCTCACTTGTTCCTTAAAGACTAGAGACTTTCTTTGGATTCACAGTTGCTTGTAGACCTGTTCCCTAGTTTCCTTCTTCTATACAGCCTCACAGCAGTGCCCTGCAGCCTCACTGAGCCTTTGAGAGGAAGTGTTGCTTCTTTACATCCTCTTTACTTGTATTCCAATCACAGACTGTAGCAGCACTTGACCCTCTCCAGCTACAGAGTTTCTTTGACGGTCCCTGCTTTGGCCTACTTTGAAGCACAATATGCTGTGCATTCGAGTGCACGGACTATGAATGTTCTCCTTCTAAGTTTTCAAGTGGCAGCTTACACCAGAAAGCCGTATTCAAGCACATACGCGATGCAGAAACACAGGCATGCCTTCACATAAAAAGGATTTTCCGTTCTTCATCAAACCAGCTATTCACACTTGATGCAACACTGTTTCCCGGTAGACACGCCGGGTCATCAATACTGCAGAGTGAGGAAAAAGGCAGCGCTTTCATCATTGTGACAGAAGATATCTATCTGCAGGGACCAAAACAATGATTCTTCATTCATCATGATTAGATAGCCAGGGAGAAAGGCATGTAATATTCACAATGGAGTCAATTGAACCTGAATAATGGACCGTGAATAGGGCCAGAGGAGATGGCCTGCATCTAGTTAGATTAGAGGAACAGGACTAATTCTTATGAGCAAAATCAAAGCGATCAGATGCTCTGTGGGCAAAATCTGAATGTTAAATTGTTATTTTACAAGAACTGATATGACTCGAAGTAACTGTTGATAAACAGTTTAGTCGTTAATTGCAATGTTATTTGAGTAAATATAATATAAAATGTCAGTGTAGCAATGTTTTTGAGGCAACAGGAAAGATCTACAGTTGTTTATTACGTATTTAGTTGTGTATTTTTCCTATAATAAAAGTGGGCTTTGGTAGAATAATACGAAAATGAGAAAGGAATGCTCAAAGAGAATATACAAGACTATGTAAACAAAGGGAAGGATTAGTACACTGGAGAAGAAGAGAGCAAAGAGACAATGCAATTGAGAGAGACTCGTACAAAAAGATGGGCAGAGAAGAGCAAAGAGACGATGCAAGATAAAAAGAATAGAAGGCATCACGGACACATGAAGGGGAAACGGCAGCGAGCCAGAAGAGATGCGCCGAAGCGCACGAGCATTAGTCTCGTGGAAATGTTGCTGTGCTTGCGCTGGTTTTGCTGAGGGCTAAGCCAACATGCCCAGCAGTGATGAATTTGTCCTGTCAGGATAAGCCAAACAAACATATGTATAGTGTGTGACAGCCCTCCTCTAGGCGCTGCACTGAAACAATGACATTTCCCTACTCGCTGCGTAACAATGGCTCCAGAGATCCTGGCAGGACACATATGCTGTAGGTACACAGCTGTTTATTTGTTGTGCGTGTGCGTGTGCACGTGCATTGTGTCGGCATATCTCGGTGATTTGGTCGAGGCTCTGGGAAAAATGCCACATACTGCTTTCTGGGAAATAACCATGTTTATCAAAGCTGCAAAATGCAAGTGACTTTTGACCGCGAGAGGGCAGGAAGTGGACTCCAAAATAAAAGCACAGGAGTTATGGCTAATGTGTTTAGCTTTGGCTGAGGCTGCGTTCAGACCGACGGTAGTACTACAGCAAAACGCGTGTTGCTAAAGTACATGGCACCAGGGAGAGGTTTAACAGGAATAATTTATATTGTTGTATGAAAATCATCTTGGAATTCAACAGTTTGTACATAAACTGACTGGGAATGTCTGGTTTTGGCTAGTCTTGTGGATTAAATTACTGACACAACCTTTGGTCCAAAAGCCTTGACCCTGGTGGCCAAAGGTTTAAAGGCACTGACCACAAACCCTGATTGAGTCCAGCCCAGAACTGTTGTCATATAATGTTCCTAGTCTCTTTCTCCCTTCATATTTGTTGCCATCGCTGTAAGGTTGACTTCACAATTATAGCATAAAATGTTCCAGAGGGATTTATACCAGCAAAATCACTTACCAGTAAAATAATCTTCTATATTTGTATGGAATAAATTGTCATTTTGCCCATTCCTACAACTTTGACATTTTCACTGCTCTGATTTCTTTCGTGCAATATTCCTTGGAATTACGTTAGTTCACTTGTACGGGACAATTGTGCTATATTCAGTGCCAAACAGGATGTTTGCTCTCAGGGTGCAGCAGGAGCCCGAGTGTCTCAGACGAAATGCAAATTGTAAATTGCAAAAGACCTCAAATACATTAAGCTCTGCCGAAGCTTTTAAGGCTATGGAAATGATCTCCAGCCTCAGGGCTGTTCAAGCCTCACCGTTTGTTAGTCATTCTTTGTGTATGACTTACTTAACAGTGGACCTTCATTATAGAACCATATGGGACTCGTATATACTGGGAGGTGTCCAGATGCTTACACTATACAGCTGGGGGTGGATTTGAGATCCACATGTTGTACATGGAGAATACACTGTCTTCTGTGAACATAAACAGTAAGAAACTACAATCCTATCCTATACGGCAGAAACTACAATCCTATACGATGGGCTGCATAATAAACATCTTTATCTGGTGCAATGAAACTATTTACACCAAATTGCTTCCAACATTTCTGACAAGAGAGAGGGGAAAGGGAGGGAGGGGGGGGAAGAGAAACGTTTTGGCCCGAGGCTTTGCTCAGTGTGTCGTCATGTTGTCTTGCTCGGCTCAGCCGCTTTAGAGACAGCAGGTTGTAACTGAAGCAATTAGCAACCAGGTGGTTTTGGCAACAGTAGACTGACGTAGATGGTAACATCACAGTGGTACGGGAATTTACAACAGTCAAATGAATTAATGCCCATTTTCGGTTCTCTGAACACCAATTATCACACATCATTAAGTAATATTAACATTGTTTTCATAGCCTGCTGATTTCTAATTTCGTGATGATCCTCCTTTGATTGAATATTCAACCGTGTCGGGGCTGGAAGAAACAATTATTTTCACAAAAAAGGAAAACTGTCTGTTGTTTTGGTTAATTAATTGTTGTAAAATGTGAAAAATGGATTTCTTCAAATGTCTTGTTTGGTCCCATTAACAGTCCAAAACGTATTCAATTATTAATGAGATAAAAGAAACGAATATCTGCAAATCATCACATTTAAGAGGGCAAAACATGCAAATATGTGACATTTTGGTTAAACACTTGAGATGAATAAACTACACAATCTTTTGCTGTATTGTGCAGCTCTCCTAAAATGAATACTGGGATATTGTGTTCCACAGAATGGGCGTTACTTTCATACATCATCCACTGTCCTCTTAAAGAGGCTGTCAAATTGTCCCAGCATCCCTCAGTGCAGAACTCGGGCAGAAGAATGTTTAAAGAGCACTTCAGCAAAATCAGAAGAAAGTGAAAATCAAATGTCAGGGCTTCCTCGCCAAGATAGATGGCCTGTTGCACAATGCACAGTATCTGTGTTAAATTCCTCGGTGTTGTACAGAATGTGCTGTAACAGCTGAACCAGCTCAATCCCTTTTATTATGGTTGGCGCCCACCAGACCTCGAGCTGGAGCTCACCTCACGTAAGTGTCCTTGGCGGTCGTCTGTCCCGTAGTTCATCTGCCAGCAGAGAAAGACGACTGAGAGATTCACAACGAAACAAAGTCCCAGAAAGCTGCAGGTCTGCTGAGACCCTCAGCTCCTTTAAATCAAGATTGAAGACTTTTCTGTTTGCTGCTGCCTTTAATTGAACCACATTCAATTAATATATTAATCAATTTCCTGCATTTCTGCATTTTACTATGAAACTGTCTTACACTGTGTTTTAATGAATGTTCTTAATTGTTTTTAAATCTCCTTTTCTTTTGTCTTATGTTTTGATGCTTTTAATGGTTTTATGTGCCGGCCGGTATAAATACCTTGTTTTGATTCTGTGTCTCTAGAGCACTTTACAACTGTTTTTCTGACATCTGTAGGTTTCTGACGTATTATTTCATGTGGTTTTATGAGGAGAATGAAGTGACATTTTACGATAACGATTTTAACTCAAAATAATGGAGCTTTTTGAGATCGTAACATTGATCGTGTCTCTACTCAAATAAGTTGAAATAAGATTCGTTGTTATTTACCTTTTATACGTGAATTCTACATGCACTTGATAGAATAAGATTCGTCGGTAATAACGTAATACGTGAATTTCAAACAGGTTTTTCTAAGTGTTTTTGACCTAAGGATAAAAGAAACGTCAAAGGTTTTGTGAAGTTTTCCTAAGGCATAAAGAACCTCAACTTTGCAGTGACTATTGCATTGTACTAAGATAGCGTCGACGTCCACACCAGAAGAACATGGGTGGCAAAAATTGAATTAATGCGGCAGAAACACGGAGAGTCATGTTTTAAATGTCTTCCATACTGGTAATCAATTTCCTGCATTTCTGCATTTTACTATGAAACTGTCTTACACTGTGTTTTAATGAATGTTCTTAATTGTTTTTAAATCTCCTTTTCTTTTGACTTATGTTTTGATGCTTTTAATGGTTTTATGTGAAGCACTTTACCTTGTTGTTGAAATGTGCTATACAAATAAACTTGCCTTGCCTTTAATATTTGATGCGTGTTGGACATCACAAGATTCAAGTCGTGTAAAAAACCATGTGCAAGAAGACCCGAAGGGACTTATTATTATTATTATTATTATTATTATTATTATTATTATTTATTTTTTCTAAGTATCATCTAAATGTGGTGGAGCAATATCTGAAATGTAGTGTACTGGAAGTATAAAGTAGCATACAAGTGTAGAACTCCAGTAAAGTACAAGCATGTCGACATTTGACTTAATTACAGTACTTGGTTGAGTACGCTGGTTTTGGAGGGCATTGGTTTTGGGGCGCTGTGCACGTCCACACAGAGGACAGAAGGGCAGACTGACACCGACCAGATGAAAACAAACAGTCCCACCCTATGGTGCCGGGGGGCCGGTAGGAGAAGCCCGGTTGGGGATCCTGGAGAAATGTCAAGCTAAGCATACATCAATGGAGGCAAGGCGGGGCTGTCGGGGAGTATTAATGCAACACGCTTGATGTTTTCATAATGAGGACATGCTGTGTACACAGTGGCAAAGATGCAGGGACGCAAACGAGTGCCAGCGAGGCGTTGACGATCAACCGTCGAATCCGACTAACAGAGGGAATCAGAAATGGAGGCAGAGACAAACAGACGGCATGACTGGAGGAAAGCAAACAAACGCAAGTCAAACAGTCGCAGACAGTCAAACAGAGTCTCTGCTCGGGAGAATATGTGATATTTATAAGATGCTAAATATTGTGTGTGTCATTGATATTTAGCCTCTTTCAGATGGAAAGGTTTTTTCTTTTTAAATGTCAGTATCATTTCTGAAAAGTCCTGAGTTCTTCCGTAAAATTTGGTTCGACAAATTGTCCACTTGGAACTCGTCAACTCTCCTGCAGGGGGTTCCCAAAGAGCCGGTTGCTGCCTGACAGCTGAACATATTTAAATTTCATGAGTCTGGTCACTTTGATTTCTGCAGTGGCTTTCAAATCAAGAAGCTGTGGTGCAGGTCATTTGCATCAACCACCACAGATTCCAGAAAGTAGGCAGCAGAAATGCTGTGTTCAAAGGGAACTGTGAAGGAAAGAACTGAACAACGGCTCTTCACTTCACCGCAGGTTAAAAAGCAAGATTACCCATCAGTCATTGCACCTCGCTCGAGCACTAGCATAGTTTCAGCTAGCATAGCATAGGGCTACAGCATGACCGGCTCCCTTTTGTAGATATAAATAGCCCTGAACAGCTATGAATATTTTCCATTTGTCCAAAAATCCCCCTAAATCCTACACACTCTTCAGTTTCTTTGCAGTATCTTATCAGTGTTGCAATACAATTTGTTTTTTCTTCTGCACACTGCTGCAGGGCTTCTGTCGGTGTAACATTTATTTCAGCATGCAGTCTTTTCTGAAGTGAGATTTGCAACAAAACAAATAAGAGCATTCTGACACCTTCCTCTGGGCCGTGCCGTATTTGCCAAAATATAAACAATTGTGTTGACAAAGTGTAGTCTGGCCAAGTGAAAACTCTTTCTATTCATTAAATGTGTTCACTCTCCCAGTCAGCAGCAGCAGCAGTCATTGGAGTGTCAGCTCATCCTGTTATCTCCACATCAAATTTCACTTCAGCTCCACTTGACTCATCTCAGATCTGTTTGTCCTCCTCACAGCTGCCTCTTCATTGACTCTAGAAACTTCATTAAACTCTTTCACAGTTCGACTTTGTGGCGCTTGTTCTCGCCCTCCGTCTCTCTGACTTTCGCTGCACTTCATCTATTACGACGCACAAAAGAGATGAAACGGTAAAACACGTCATGCAAATTTGATCAGATTTCGGGGGAAATTAAGAGCCGCATTAAGAAAGGAAATTAAACGAGCAGAAAGGATGATAAAGATGATTATTCAAAATTTTGGATAAAAGCTTACAGTTTCAAAAGGGTCTGATGTTGAGGGTTGTGAAGAACTGCATAGTGTAAAAGCAGATTCTGCCCATATATGTTGAATGTTGATGTTTCGTAACCAAATTCATAAGATTGTTTCGTATCGCCTTCTCAGAAACACAATGCCACATAGGTAACATTGGGAAACGATTGGTTAGGTTTAGGCAACAAAAGTACTTATGAAAGGTGAGAAAAAGTCACGGTTGGTGTTGAAAGAATGTAATGTAACTACGTAACTATATCGCATAACAGGCATGACAATGGCAGCCTCCTGGGTGAAAGTCCTGTGTTTGTTTGACAGACAATCCTCGGTGGACTTTCTCGCTGTCATACTCGTTATAATACCACGTAACTTTCAATAGCGATCTGACCGAATGCAAAAACATCCACATTCAACTTATAAGTGGTTTGCAGAACTCCATAAATTTCCCTCGTGGCTCGCAAACTGTTCCCTACCATGACTTCTACTCTTACCTGGTTTAAGTCGCTGCTTCTCCCGACAGAGTTTCAGCCTGCATGCAATTTTGTTTTTGAGCCTGACGATGTTGAGCCAGTGCAGCGTATATTAGTGACACCAACAAGTGAGCAGACTGTGGAGTGTTTGAATATCTTCTCTCTGCTCTCTGTGTGTGCAAAGCCCCGACCTCGTGGAGAGGAGAGAGACTGGTGCGACAGCAAAATGCGGTAAAGACCTGAAATTAAACAAGTGCGTATAAAGGTAAATACTATATTTTGTGCCTTTTTGTTTCGGGTGGGCATGGTGTCCAATCTGTGATCATAGACGGAATCAAACCGTTGATTAGGGCGATTAAAAAGCTGCCGTACAGTCGATGTTTGTGAGAGCAAATGTGAAAGTTATGCCACAGGGGTTGAGTTATAATAACCTTGATGACATAAAAATGCTCGAAGCATGTAGTCTGGTGTGATACAAAGTGATTCGAATTTAGATTTTTATACAGCTATATTTGTAATAGAAAAATATGTGTGATTTATTTACACAAGCTGCTGAACTTTGGCTTAATAAAAACGGTTTCCATATTTCCTGATGTTGGAGAATATCAGAGCGTGGAATGAGTTTTATGATCGATGCTGTTAACCTGATCTTGGCTCCGCATAGATGAGACTTTTAAAATATTTTCACTCTTTATATTTTAACTCTTCCCACTTTGTTTTGAAACTGCTGCACAGTGATTTCCCTCGGGATGAATAATGTATTTAATCAGATCTTAAACGGCACCAACTGCTCTGTTTCACCAGTTCAAGCAAATATAGTTTGTTGCCTCTACATGGATTTGACATTCAGCTTGCATCCAAATAAAATATTGAACTAGTTGTTCTCCCAAGCTCCATGGCCAACTCTCCCGGCAAACACAATTCAAATGAGCAGTTTGTATGATGGATTGTGGCTGCATCAAGAAATCCAACTGTTTATGCAAAGCCTATGCAAATAATGTAACCTACCGTATTGGCATAGAAGAAGACTTAAAAAAAGAATGCATGGCAACAACGGTCACAATGTTATTGAGACCAGCTGTGGCGGATCCGTGCATCAAGGGAGAGACCACGATCAGCTCGTTCTCTACTGTAGTGAACACTTTTCCTTACTGACGATATATATGCAGCCTGAGGAAGCACCTCCATGACTCTCACTTCCTGTTCTGTGTTCAGAATTAATCTTAGGCCTCACTGGCGTTCTCTCAAGTGAGTCTCGTATCTGCGTGCCAGCACAATTTCCAACTGATCAAACTCATTCAGAAGTGTGCCCTTGATGTACGACGGAGGACGACGTTGGGAACCCTCTTCTGCTGCGCCGTTAAATGAACATTGAATGTTACACGCTCACCAGTTGCAGCTGACGGTGTGACTGGGTCACATTCAAAGGGCAGGGGAACTTTCAAACTGCAGCCACTAAATCTGTGCCTGAAAGTGACAAGACGGAGCTGACGAAGCGGTTTTCTGTTTCGAGGTGCAGTGTTGGGTTTGGGAATGCGTACCAAATAAGCCAAAGGAGAGGTGTGTGTGTGTGTGTGTGTGTGTGTCCCACCACAACCACCCTCTATGTAAAGTTTTAAATGTGTACTTTGTTTGTGCTCTACTTGAGGAGGCTACATGGAAGTGTGTTTCACTACTCTGGAAAAGTGGGCTGACAGTAACTCAGGAAGCAGCTTTTAGGAAGGAATGTCGACTTTTATTTCAAATGTAGCAGTCAACTAGCTCACAACAGACCTCTGGGACCGCTCAGCCTAAATGCTGACTGTACTTTTCTTAATACAATCATAAAATGTCAGTATCATAGAGTATAACTCTTAACTTTGAAGCTCAGGTTAGCTAAAGTTATTTCCATGCGTAGTTGCATTTCTCATCACACAGGCTATCCTCTTTTGCTTGTGTATGTATTATATTTGGGAAGGATGGAGTGTGAGTGTTTAGCAGCTCACTTTCCATGTGAGGAAAAAGAGGTTCAAAATAATAAACATGCAAATGACCGATGTGCTGTTTACAAGTTACACTCCCTGAATTGGTTACAGCTCTCAACCGTGCTTTTCAATCTGGAAATGGCCTTTTTGTTTTTTAATGACTATTCAAAATGTAATCTTAAGCTCTGAGATGTGGTGCTGAGAGATGGAGCCACGTGGATGAGTAGTGCATTGAGACCACTTCACCTTACACAGACAGCACAGGGTAGCTGGTGAGTGAGTGAATGGAGATGCTGCAGAGGACATATATAGTAATACATATGTACGGTTTGTTTTTTAAAAGCTTAACACCAACAAAGATCGATTGAAGCAGGATATTTCGTGAGATAAGAACTATTTGTGAATTTTGGAAATGATTACATTTATTTTTTCCCATAAATGTTGACTTCTGGACTTTACAACGCTCTGGAGCGGAAAAGGAGTCTGATACAATCTTACACCACTGTAATCAAATTCTACCAATAGTAAATGATATCATTGCAGTCTAATCTTTATACAATTTGAATGTCAACGTTATGAATGAAGGTTCAAACTAGTCGGTAAAACCCGAACATAACATTCTGCATTATCTTTTGTTTGTTTCATACCACCAGGTTGCAGCTGTAAGAACTAAGCCAAAAACATTGTCATACACCATAAGAAATCATCTTAGAAACACATTAATGTAACATTTTATTATAGTCGGATAGTGTGCTGTAGATGAGGCAGTGATATTAATTTACACGGTCAGCGTTTGTTTGCCAGCTGTCCTGCTCCTCATATTGTAATCCGTAAACAGTGTGCTCACCCTCTGGGCTTTGCTGTGAGGCTGTGACTGGAAGCAAAAACAGGACACGCAGCAAGAGGGACAAGAAGCACAGGGAAGTCAATCGGAGGACTTGAAGCTGTTGTTTGATGTTTGTCCTCAAATAAAGAAGAAGTGTACCATTCCCCCGCCTGGTGGGATCTGTCCCAAAAAGCAGGTTTACATCAGGTGATCTGGATGACTTCGTAGAGAGAGAAACCCAGAGCACCCTCAGCACCAGCGCCCCGTATTGTAAATAATGCAACGTATGATGGCTCCGTTCCATTTAGCTGGCTCACTGTCATGCCTTTACCTAGTCCGACGAGTCAAAATGTCTGCTGTAAAAAGAAGACGCCACAGGTCGTTTCAGCGAGTGCCTCAAAACAACATACGTTTCAGCCTAGTGACCCTAAACAAGGTAGTTCAAAAACCTAACCAAACCTTTACCAAGTGTTGTTGCTTCATGGAGCAGATTTATTTTTCCACAGTGCTAAGTGACTGGTTGGGAACAAGCAGTGTTCACCATTCAAGTGACAAAACATGCATAAATCACAGCATGTGAGATCCTCCGTCTGAAGTTTTATACTGGGGACGCACTGTGTCTAAGCTCTTCTCATTAAATGGGCATAATGTAGCGTGATTAGTATGTACATGTGCACTAACATGTAACAATTCATTCTACATATTTAAATTGGAATAAACATTTTGAGTTTTTCTGGTTTTAGCTTCAGCATCGGAAAAAAGCCCCCCAACAACAACCTCTAACGGAAAAAAAGATGCTGTTGCAGCCATAATGTAGTTTTGTTGTTTTATTTTGTCTTTGAGGGAAATGCATGCAGTTCTGACATTGAACAGTGGGTGGCACATTAACTTAAATGTGCATATATGTAAGTGCCTGGTAATGAGGAGCAGGTGTGTGTGTGCGGATGGGAAGCTCACAGTTTTTGACCGTGTTAGCGTGTCAGCGTGTCAACGTGTTATCGTGTTATCGTGTCGTGTCCAAGTAACGTATCCTATATTCTGTTACGGTGCCAATAGGTGTTTAAATAAAAGGATCAAGGATTGAAAGAAAGACAGCACATTGGAATGTTTGTGGAACACGCGTCCGAACAAGTTCACCCGTTCGCCCCCACCGTGACTTTAACAATATCCCCTTCTTTATATATTAAAGTCACTACAGATGCATAAAGAAATGACAACATAGTCGAGCAATATGACATAAGTGATGCATACAATGGGCGTAGTACCAGCAGCAGTATAATGATCTAGTAATAATAAAAAGAGTAATGGTGATATTTGATTGGTTAATTATGAGACTTGCTCCTTCAGAGACGTTAACTTCCCAAAGCAGCTGTGACACACTTTGAGCTCGCTGTCTGTCCTCAGTTACAGCGTGTCTCAGCAAGTCAGCGGCTCAGGAGAAGAGTGTCGCACCGTGTCCGAGATTATTAGGCAGCAACCCCTCCGCCATCTGCTCCACCATGCAACAGAAAACTACCGATGGTGTGCACGTACTCCTTCCACCCTGCCAGCTCTGTTTAAACTCCTTCTGACTGAACACCTTGGCTGGGAACCGTAACTGGCCCTCATGCCCTTAAGGACCAGAATCTGACATTTCACTGCAATGCACCAGAGTGGACCAATTCATCTTAAGCTTTCTATCGGCTAACATGGTGGTCTATGCATTAGTAATAGTGCACTGAGGCCATAGGCATCTCTAAAGGTTCACGGTAATATCTGCCTGCTGCTCGCACTAAAGACTCCGTCTCTCTGACTCGGTCGTGTTGTATGCTGAATCTGTCATTGCACTTTGAGTTTGTTCTCATTATAAATTAGCCCGACGCAATCAATATAATATAAAGTTTGTTGTTATGTCAAACTTTATCCTTCTGACTCTTAGAGCAAGGTACTATACCAACACATTATTGTGAAACTGATAAACTGACACAGGAGATGGTACTCTATGGACGCCTTTATTCAAAGCACTACATAGTAGAGAGAATGGGCTAATGGGAATCAAAACCCTGCCATTTGTTCTCAACTCGCTGAGCTGATGGGCTTTTGGTAAAAGTCAAAACACAAGAACTTCTCTTAACATCTGCATGAATTGGATCGATTGCACAGCAGTTATTTATGGAGAAAGTAGGTCACGTTTAAAGCTGTTTGCCGGTTACTCCAGTTACTTCCTTCTTAAACAGTGGTGACAAAAAAACACTGAGTTTTCACTAACACTAAATTATGACTGGTTAACTGAGTTCCAAATTAATCTGAGCGCACAGAGCCAAATTGCCTCCTGAATTACCATATGACCGGTGTCTGCACTCCACACAAAGCACACCAGGGCTACATGACATCACTTCCAGCAAAAACAAAAAGCCCCTTTCTGTTTTAACGAAATACTCTCTGGTCCAGCTCAGCTAAAACCACAAAAAGACCAAATCTGTCAGCATGTTATGGTGTCGTTCACTTCACCTGGACCACCGACTTTAGATAGCAGACACTTGACTGTCCTGCTGTTATTACAGAGGTGAACTAACCACGGTCATGGACCCCCGGCGATGCTCTGCTGCAGGATGATATAGGAGAAAACACTAGAGTGGATATTAAGCAAAGTGTTTGGCATTAAAAAACGTTATTTTAGTCCTTATGGGAGGTTCCCGCTGGCGGCCGAAGCTCTAATGCGTGAAGTGCACTTAACAACCTGGAAGCAAATATGTGCGGGACAAAACCTTTTCATTCAAAATAATTGACGCCATTAATTAACCACTTAGACCCCGACGAGCCTGCCACGGGGGTTCATTATGACGGAACAAACAAGCTGCTGTGTAGACATGAAAAACCCTCGAGAGCCAATTTCCAATCGTAGACATGACATCAAGGCTTACAAACATACCCACCATCAGGGTAGGACATTTACATATTTTTTTCACTGACTGAAATCCAGGGGCATTTTCAAAAAATTGGGGGCACTTTTTGAAACTTGTGAAATAACATTTAACCTTTGTTCAAAATAATAAATGTACTTATTTAGGCTTACAGTATATGAGCAATTGTCATCAAATGGCAATAAGACTATTAGGCAGTAGTCTACAGATTCAAAGTGTTTTCTTAGATTATTTTAAACAAAAAACAAACATAAATCAGACAATCATATTCAATTTTATTCTTATTTCTTTGTAGTTATTTATTATGATTAAATGTTTTAAACAACTATCAACAATTATTAAGTCAACAATGCCTTGATTACATATACATCAGTCATTGTATGGAATTATTGAGAAAAAATATTTTTGTAGCACCTCAAATATTGTGATATTACCCATTTTTGTCCTGAACTTCTGCATTAGTCATTGTGTGGAATTTTTATTTTTGAGAAAAACATTTTTATAGCACCTTAAAATTTTTTTTAAATGTGCCATTTGAAGGTACAAATTCAGTGCAGAGTTTTTGCTGAGTAAAATATCTTAATTGACTGTCAGTCAGGTATTATTCATTTCCAGCAACCCTCATATCAAAGAATAAAGACACTTTAGGTGTATTTTACCTTTAACTCACGAGATGCAGCTAGCATGTTTTATACTTAATGTGAATATAATTAATTTAATCTAATTTCCCTCTAATCGGCTCCACTTTCTTTTCATTCTCCCTTCCTAACCTGTCCCAGCCTCCCTCATCATCGCTGCCTTTTTCTCGTATCTTCCTCTTTCATCTTCTTCTTCCCTTCTCCTCACACAGAAAAATCCATCAGAATCCGCATGTGATGTTAAAAAAACACCAACCTGCCCA
The DNA here is from genome assembly GCA_028022725.1 of Lycodopsis pacificus. Taxonomy (NCBI): domain Eukaryota; kingdom Metazoa; phylum Chordata; class Actinopteri; order Perciformes; family Zoarcidae; genus Lycodopsis; species Lycodopsis pacificus. The sequence goes on along the minus strand of CM051705.1, from coordinate 14,846,622 downwards.
AGAGTTGCATAAATCAAACACTGCCCCCGTGTCAAATAGAGAAAAAGAACTCCCCTCTTTCCTCAAAGTGGGCGAACAGCTTTCGGTACTGTAGCGGCTACAGAGGTCAATTATGGTTGGCCATCAATTTTACACACACAGTTAAATGGAGAGCCGGTACAGGTCGTGAAACACTCCATCTGCTACATACATCAATCATCTTTACAGCCGCTGGTGCTGTCACTCGCTTCCGACGTTTATCGCCCTTCAGGCTGAATTTTAAGCCGTCTTTGGACATTTGTAGATATGAAAAGATGGAAGGCGAAAGGAGGAGAGAGATTTCAAATTGTAACTTTTTTTAATTTCATTTTCATATATTTTCTTTGCAGTCTTTTGTCTCTTGCGCTTATTCATTTGTTTGTTCACTGCATTTTCTTCCTCGCTGACTCTCTTAGTCGTGACACATTTAAAGAATGTGTTTGTCTGCATTTTAGTTTAAGTAACTGGCAAAAGTGTTGACTGATTGAAATACAATACATTCACTTGCTCACTGTCATTGTTCAATCCAGTTGCCAGAAAACATAATTCACATTGTACGTGTCTGCAGTATAAACCATGTGACACATTAAATGTGGTTCATGAATACATTTCCATATAGTGGTGCCACCATTTCAATTCTAAATCGAACATTTTGAGTCGTCTCTTTGTAGTATGTGGGCGCCGACAGGGACTTCATGGTGCATTCAGGTGTTCCTCGTAAACTGTAGCTTTTGTTGTAAAGTACCCTCCTGATATCTAGCGGATTCTTTTTGTTTTAACAGTTTGTTCCCAATTGACTCGTGATATAAGTTATTGTAGTTACATATTTAACAAATTGGAATATCCATTATGGTACCATCTTTTGTTTGAAAAAACCTCATGGTTTGTGTTAAAATGACGTGTAACATCGTATATCATGGCTATCGTTGATAAATAACAACCGCCCTTAGCTGACGTTGTTATGTAACGAGCGTAAAATAAATGTGCACCTTCATTTGGGACATGGACAGCGTCCTCCTGGCTGAAAGGTGGAAGTCCTGTGTTTGTTTGACCCTCCCACCACTGCCACCTTAAGTGGACTTTCTTACTCATTCTAATACCACCTAACATGATAACGTACTCCATCACTTGCTCTATGTTGTTGTTGTAATGCGTCACTTGCTCCGAGAAAATGCAAAAAAACCGTCCGCATTCAGCGTAGCCGTGGTTTTCAGAAATGCGGAGCTGCATTGTTGCACTCTCTCACAGTAAGTAAGTTGTAGGAGAGTGCAATATTGGCTCTGGTTTTTGGCCACTGTCTCCGTTCCACTGTGACAAAACAGTGCAGCTCCTCGGGAGAGATCCTGAGTAATGGCTTTGGACCAGAGATATATACACTAAGTAACCTTGAGAGAAACAACTGAGTTCACTTCATCTGAGGCATGGCCGCTGAGGGAGAGGGCAAATATCTGGAAGGTTTTGTTCTTTTGTTTGTTCTTTTTAACTTTATTCATCTTGTATTTCCAATTAAATCAACTTGTTTGAGGTTATTAATAAATACCAATGTGCTCCCACTGAGGTGCTGTAGGAGGAACACAAATCACACGAGCTGTTGCAGTGGAAAACACAGTTCATTAACTACTGTTCCTCCCTCTCACCATGTGCAAGTCTGCGGTTCTTAACCCAGAAGAAAATAAATAAATGCCATTTATTTACATGTATTTATTTACATTCGTGGTCGGGGCAAACTCTGTCACCTGATTGGGGAAACAGAGGACAAAAAAACCTGAAGAGGTTTACTGCTGCTCACACAACTGAAAGGAATCGTTTTTTAAAAGTTTTTTTTCTAAATATGGTTGATTTGCTTTCTTGCCAGGAGTTGGATGAGAAGATGGATGAATACCACTCTCATGTCTGTTCGGTGCATATGAAGGTGCAGCTGGATAGCTTAGCTTAGTATAAAGACGAAACTATAAACTAATTAGCACCTCTAAAGCACAGGAGTTCAACATGTTATATCTCACTAGTTCAAACTGTTAAGCCTTTTGGCAAGAAATTGAATGAGGTTATTTCCCAAAAAGGTGAACTATTGCTTTATTATTGTTGCAACTTTTTTGATCAGAGTCCTTTTTTATAGTCTGTGTTCTGAATCCAATCCAATGCTTATATGTTGATTAAACGTGTGTCTGACATATCGCAAGAACACTCAATCTGACACAGCATTTCCTTTTCCCATGCTACTTGATCTAAATACCTCCTCGTAGGTTCTCGTTTTGAAGCTTAAAATATTGATTTGAAATGAATAAATGTTAAACTGGGAGAATGCGACTCCTGAAACAGTTTGGAGGTTTTTATGAGTAAATCAAAGAGAAAGAACTGGGGATGGATAAAAATAGGACTGAAGTGATGCCCTTGTCAGTAAATCCAACTCAACCTTTCAAAGTCTGAAGGATGCATAATCTCATCTGCAATTGATCCTTTGCTGTCAGTAAGTGTCATTCACATTCCTTGTTTATGCGTCCATCAACCCGTTACCCCCTAATAGTGCTTTTAGCTTTGAATCAGTGAACACAGCGATGAAACTTTTATCTTTTACCTCGACTTTGATGTGCTTTTATACGACTGCTGAAACCCATCTGGATGAGTGAGGCTTGTACCCGCTGGCTGAAGCTTCTGGACTTTTTTGAAAAATGTTCTTGGCTTTCTTTTGATAGCTTCCCATTAAGCCTCCTAATTAATGCTGAGTTCCCTCCACTGTGTGTCCTGATAAACATTGACAAAGACGAACAAACATTCTCAGCGCTGGTGGCCTTGAAAATACCAAAACGCAGCCGGTCTGTCTGGAAAGTGGATGTTTGAATCTTCTTTAGCGTAGTTGTTCTTCGATGTGGTATGAAGATCACAATTAAGTTCTGGTTCTGGTGGGTTTTCAGGTCAAAAGACGTCAAAGCATTTACTTCAACGGTAGGATAAATTTGGCAAAACCGAGCACATTGTTTAATGTTGTAGAGGTTATCAAAGTGACGATGATTCACTGAAGAGTGGAGAACCTTTCAATTAGATCAAGCCTCGTTCTTTTGACCTGCAAATTAAGACTCCGGTCAAAAGACTGTCAGACATTCAGTTTTCTGAGAGTTTGTAGTGATTCAATTACGATATTTAAATTATTTAAATGACTAGATTTCAATAGAAATCATTGTTTCCTCGGCTACTTTGAAAATACGTCAATACAGCCTCTGTGCTCCTGTCCACTCCTGCATTTTCAACTCTCCTTCTGACAACAACTTCACACGAGGACTTTTCGACAGCTGCCAACACCACTTCAATGCCTGCGCTGAGTACTGGCATTGAAGTGGAGATCAATCCGATGTAATCTGTTGGCAGTATCTTGCAGCTGTTCTGCTCTTGAAGAACGAGAGAATACATTCAAGAACAACCTCTGGCATGGCTAACTGAAAGCCTTCTGCTGCTGTGAAGACAAATGCAGAAAACTTAAATGTATTTGTATTATTATACTGAGGAAATGATGTGTAAAGTTAATGATGTAAAATAGCTCAATTTCATTTATACGGCCGTTAACACATTTTTCTGGTCAATGCACTGATGTTTCCTCCCAAAAAAGTAAAGAATAGAATACTCCTGATTTCCTCTGATATGAAGTCTTTTTTTTTTTTTTTTTTTAGTCAACTGTTTTAAATTTATTCCTGGTCCTGGAGGAAAACAGTGGGAACCTTTCTACCAGGTGTTGTGTTTTATCAGTAGCACTATATTTTCCTTTTTATTGTTGGCTTCATGGCCGGTGTTGTTTCTCCAGAGAATAATCTCGCATTATGAGAAATGCTTTCTTGCTGGGTGTAATTGAAGCTCCAGCAGCAGATCTATAGCTGTAAACTGGGGGAAATGACTGGCTATACCTGGCAACCTCACGTTGATGACAAGAAACCAGGAAGTCGCTGCTTTAACCAAGAAAATAACGCAGCCCATCACTCCATGGTATTTGAAATTTGACAAACAAATTGGATTCAACTTTGCTCACCAATTCCAACGGATATTCATTTTCTGCAGCTGAATAAATCATACTGTACACAAGTGTGGCGCCACGTGCAGTGTACTGACGTCGCCTCGCAGTGCTTTTAAGTACTTAAGTGTTCAGGCGAGTACCCCTTATGGCCGTGCGGGCTCTCCCAACATGCAATGGTTCCGTAGCACAGCTTGAATCCTGAGCCTGAACACTATGAGGAAGAGCTCTTGTCTCTGTAGTTTCCTTTGGTACACGGGTTACATGTTGAGCGATGTGGAGGAGCCAGATGTTGAATCATTCATGTCCTTGTGTTTGACTCCAGTCCACAGAGGGGTCCAGTCGAGCGCCTGTGAGGTGGAAGATGCGCTTTCTCCTGTACTGCTGTTGCTCTCTTGCTAAATTTAAGCTTCCTTGTGCATATTTTAGACACTGTAGATACAGAATATTTCATCCTTCGTATTTCTGTATGTTTGTTGGTACCGCTGTCTGTAAATAACTTTTGAAAACGAGAAACTTGAGCACAGTTTCTGCTTTGTTTTTCTGGCCTTATTCCTGAATACCATTTCACTCGCGGCCATTTTTCTGCTGGCTTTATTGCTTGTCAACATTTGCCGTTTGGTTGTGACTTTGCTTCAAATCGCAGCAAGCCAGTTAGATTTACTTGACACAGTGAAGCAACATGAGGCTTGGCCCGACCCAACGTTTATCTTTGCTTTTTTTTAATCTTTTATCTTTGCTTTTGTGATGGAGGGTTGTGAGTTGACTTTGTCGTGTTTTTAAAGGGTCACAAGCAAAACAGTTTGGGAACCACTGATGTAGGACCATGTATGATACAGCTGATATGAATGTGTTCTCTTGTACATTTCATGACAACAATCCTTGTTAAAGCAGGTATGGGTGGTTATCCACCGACCATATTGATCTAGTTTTCTCTTGAGAACCATCTTCAACTGTAACTTGCTTTTCCCCCTGTTTTTGCATCACAAGTCACCCCCATTCTGATGTTGGTGATGTTCTGACAGCACTCCAACACCCCAGCCAGCCTGGACCCTCACACCAGTATGCATACTGAGCCATAAGATCCATAGAGCATGCCGTCTGCACTGCCCTCCACTCAGCCCACACACATATTTAGAAGAACATCGCCTCCAGCAGAATGTTGTTTGTTGATTTCAGCTGATTGCTAGCTTAGCACTCTGGGCTCGACTACAACACACTGCAACTGGTTATTAGACTAACTCACAAACGGAAAGTTGTTCCTGGGAATCGGCACCGCAAAAACACTGGCAAAGCGGCAATAGAAAGCATCGTGACCGGGAACATTACAAACCGGCATGGTATGTGCAAGGCCGAGTTGAGGAGGACTCTACAGCGTGTGATCATAACCGCCCAGAACATTAGTGGTTCAGAGCGTCAGTGGTTTTGGTGACAGAGGTGCCTGGGTAGAGCCCAAAGGATATTAAAAGACAATACTTGCCACAGCCTGTTCACCCTGCTGCCGTCTGGCAAGAGACACGGAAGCATCAGCTGCCGTACCACCAGACTTCACAGCAGCCTCCGTCATCAGAGACTCCTTAATTGATCCTCCACCGTCCACCGTCATAAACACAACGGGACCGCACACAACGTTGCACAATTCTGTTGTAAATGACGATGGATAACTTTGTGGCCTTGTCCTTTTTGTTGCCAGGTCGGATGCAGTTAATGGGGCTTTTTAAAATGAATTGCTGACTCTTTGTACCTGGAGTGAGTTTCAGCAAATGCCTGTTGGAATTAAAAGTAGACCTCAGATAAGTGGTGTTAAAAGTGTAGAAATCGCTTCACAGGTGGACATGATGACTTTGTTTCGGTCAAAGCTTTACATCTTTTCCAACCAAACGCAGCTGTGACCCGCAGACATCAGCAGACACTATATTTCCTGCTGATGCTCTGCCAGGTCTGCTCTGCAGCGTCCTCTCATCTTTCTTGTTTTTTCAGGCCTTTTTGCCTCGAGTCTGGTCTTCATGATCGGATGGATTTAGGTCAGCTTATTGACTTGGCAGGTTAAGAACATTGCTCTGTTTTGGTCATAAAAGCTTTGTGGTTAGACTGTCCAGATGCTTAGGATCACTGATCTGTTGCTTTGTATTTAAGCCTGGAGACAAAAAGATAAAAAATCAGCACTTAACCTTTAATAGTTATTGTTCTTCTTTAAATGTAGTTTCCTGGAGTACCGAGCCAAAATAACCGAAATACTGTTCATGTACTTTGGAGACCCTAAATGACCCATTATTTCATCTTATGAAATATGGATGCACAGACGGACCGTCTCTCTCTGATCATATTTATGTAAGGAACATCTGGCTCACGTCGCGAGGCAAAGTTTCTGCTCATCTGTGAAGCAAAACAGGCGAGTTTGGAGGCAGACATAAAACAATGTGACAAGGTGCTGGCGAGCTGAAGCACATCATTACAGGAAACAAAGCCAAACAATGTCCCAGAGCCTCGCGTAGTCCCACGCTCCTCAAATCAACTCCCCCAAGTGCTGCCTCGCTTTCACTTCTCCAAACTCGTCAGTTTGCATTGTATAGAGTTTTCCTCCACCTTGTCGACCTGTAACAAAATATACACCTCAAACCTCTTCACAATATGGACCTAGTGTGGTCTCTGACGCAGTCGTGGCAGCTTCGGCATTGAGACAGTAAGCCAGACACTTAATATAAACCAGCTGTGTTTGATGATAATGAATGTTAAAGTCAACACTATCTATATCTCAAATAGTCTATCTAAGCTCTTACTTTGTTCTGCTGTGTTGCTGCTGCTTATGCTGAAACTAATATGATCATAATCCAAACTTATCACACACATTGTTACTGTGGTTTCATAGATGACAAGCAAACAAACATGTCCTCCATTCTGACGTCAAAGATTCTGACGTCAAAGATTCTGACAAACACTTGAGCAGTTTATGTTACACGCAAACCATGTGGTGCCGGCTGTGATATCCATGTCATCCTTCATAAATCCCATGTACGAGTAACTGTACTGCACGTGTACATCACTGTCATCGTAAAAGTCAAATGGATGGCGGCTGTTAAGGACAATGCACTCTGGGGGAAAATATCAAAGGAAATTCTCCTCCAGCTCATAAATCTCTCCTATCTAATCCTGCAAAAGGCAGTTAATAAAGAATGACCTGCTCGAGGAGGGGTACATATTAATCAATATCTTAATCTACATTTGATCTGCATCACACCTAGCTTAAAGGGGAACTTTCAATTTGACACATGCAGATGAGTTTACTTGTGAAAAGAAGTTCCATTTCAAAAACAATTCATATTGTCTTCAGAGCAGCTTTCTTTAGTCTGAGAAATAGAAGAGAAGGTCTGATATTAAATGCTATTACGTGCCAATTATACTAATGTGTGCAGCATTCACTTGATTCACACATAGAAGCCTGCGTTTTAGCACCAGCAAAAAAAAAAGAAAAAAGTGTGTTAACATTTTGCATATATTGAGCCGTCTGACTCAAAGGATGTGATGAGCACTATTCCTTTTTAAGACAAAGGGACAACAAGTGGTCAATTATCACACGGCTAGAGAAAACAGTGTGCAGAATACCTGCCCTGTTGACCAGTCAAGTGAAGAAATATTCTGCAACATCCATTGACATCGAAGAGTAGAACAAACGATTTTTACGTGTTCATTTCACTCGGACAAAAGCATTAAAGCATGGCGGAGTTGGCTTGATAATTCTACCACGCTAACAAAGTTGCCACTCATCTGTCGACAGCAATGTGCTCTCCCTACGCTGTGACAAGAGTGTGAGGATGAAGCGTTAACTTGTACTGATTTACGTCTGTCAGACTAAAACCTTCATGTGGACTCTGTCTAGGTCTGAGGTCATCATGCAAGAGGAGGCGAGCGAAGGACACGTTGTTTATCCAAACCACGGGCCAAGTGTAATCAATTTACATGCAGTTCATCTCCAACAAGCTAGCGTACACACATCTCAGTCTCAGAGGGTATTTGGCAACTCTAGTCAAAATGAGGTGAATTTCCTTTTTGGGTTAAATCCACTGTGTACATGGAATACTGCCAGAGGAACAAGAGGACAGCTGGAAGCGAAAACCATGAAGACGAGCTCATTACTAAAATAAACAGTGTTCTCCTCTTCGGTGTCGTCTTTAGTCTCTCTTGTCCAATCACTTTCATGCATGACCACCAGCGAGGCTTTGTTCTCGTCATTTGAGCGCGTTGTTTGTCTTATTCAAGATACAAGTTGGGAAGTCTTTCCGTGCCTCCAGAGGGCAGCGCTCTAAAGTGTTTCTCAGGCCACCTCATTGAGCAGTGGTAACAGCCAAATAACAAAATACACAAAGTCTAATCTGCAGGCAGATGAAGAGGTGGAGGGTGAGGAGAGGGAAATAGATGAGGGATCATGTCAATGTTCTGGTGTCATGGTGCTCTCGATGGTCCTTGTTGCGTGTTGACTCTCAGAATAAATAGCTGCCTGGGTCCAGACCTTTGAATTCGTCCACTTCACAGAGTTCAAGTCAACTCATTTGTCCGACATGGTGGCATTGATCGGTTCCTGGATTAAAGAGTAATCAACCAATAAGCGCAGCGAGGAGAACTAACGACTAGATTGAGGGTGTTGAATTTAAATTTTGCGATGTCCAGTTAGAGAGAATTTCCTCATTCAAACTTGTGCTATGATTTAGTCCCATATATCTTGAAGTAGCCTATGTATCAACAACTGTCAAATAAAGAAACTTTAATTCAATAATATCTAAAAAATATTTCTTGTCAGATTTCAAATTGAACTGGATGAATTATAATGCATACACTAAGAATAAATAAATGTTCTTCTCTAATTTAAAATAAAACAAGGGCTGGATGAAAGAATAAAATTCATAACATTTTTGAAAAATGTGGCTTTCAAAATAACGTACTTTATTTTAGAAAAATTAATTAATTTTATTGTCTTTGGCCTGCAGCTTTAAGTTCAGTTCATTCAGGTGTGAAGTCATATCCATATTATTCTCATCTTCTAAAGATGAAATTGTGAGCAGGGTCTACATCTGTATGTCTGTTTAGCGCTATGCCACTTTGTTACCACCATTGCTGGCCAGTGAATCACTGTATTAGTATTCTGATCATATCGGGCTCTGAGATTGTTTTTCTTAATTTCATTTATTTTCAGATGTGAGTGGGTACGTTTTTTCGAAAAATGTGCTTTGTCTCGTACTTTTAATAATCGCTACGGTCTCTGAGCACATAACACACTGGGTTTAAATGGCCGTAGGAAGAATGAAGATATAGGAGTCTGTCCATTCTTTGTTATAGACTCTGGTCTTGATGTCCACTTTTCTTTTTTGAAGAATGCCATGTGAAATAACTTCTCTGACTCGCGTATTATTCCCACGGTCTCTCTCCCCGTCTTTCTCTTCTGTGTGTGTGTGTGTGTGTGTGTGTGTGTGTGTGTCTGTCTGTCTGTCTAACTGGAGTTAGATCTTATCGGAATACACATATTTGATTGGCCGAGTAGCATCACGTGATACGATTTACAACGCATATAATTGGTCGGTGTATTTCCTGGACCGCTAAACGAGTGCCGTAAAGGCTAGAAAAGCTGCGCTGGTTAAAATAGAAGTGCTCAGTCATCGGTTTTAGGTCCAGGGTCCGGATACAACGGTGTCTGGATCCGGAACCGGACCACGGTCCGCCCATATGTGACCCCTGGACACGATATTCAGCATCAGGGGCGGGACTAAAGCCGTTATGAAGCAGTTTTCAAGCCTTTACGTGTCTATGTGCTGGAACCAAGAAGTAATGACACACAAAAGAGACTACTACAGATGACGCTGACGCTGCCATCGAGGCTGTTCTAGATAGATTAAAAGAACCCATTACGTTCAAGCAGCACTGCGCTTTGCTGTCTGAAATATTATTTACCTCTGTACCTACTGCTACAAGACGCCTTGTTGAGACTCAGGCATGTTTTTTTCTTCCCTGGTGTCTTTGTTGCTGTTTCATGGTCCCTCTTCCCTTCCTCCTTTGTGCTGATAACGTAACGTTAAGCTGCGACTGCCACCTCTTTACAATACATTGTGCCTCTTCCACTCAATAGACGTTTGGTCTATACGGGAGGATTACCCGCTCATCTCAGTCATTCACGCAACGGCCTCTCATTCACGTTTGGGCTGCTGAATAACAGCTCTGAATTTGATAAGACCCCCTTGAATAAGAAACTCATTTTACATATACGGCAGTACTTCTCAATATCCCAGACCAGTTCTGTTAACTTTCTCTCTTAACTTGTTTAATTGCCCATTCAGCCACAAGAACATCAGGGAAGTCGGTCAGAAATATAAAGATGACTGATTTTCTGTCCTCATTTTTCTCATGTAAATGTTATAAAAACAACACAACATGGCCATCAAAACCAGTTTAACCCAAGCTTCCAAAACACACTCCTTTCTTGAACTTTGGTGTCTCTCTCTCTCTGTCAATTAGACTGAATGCATCTGCAAGATCACACAGAATTGATTAAGAAAGCACCATCTTGCCACTGATTAATTCTTAATGGATTTCAATGCCTTTGGGGTGTCACCACATGTGTCTGCTGGCCTATAAACAGAAAGCCAGGAAGTAGCTGGGGGAACCATGCATGCACAATCACACACACGCACACTGCATGTAACTGGTTTGGATGGCATATCTAGAATGAGTTGTAAAAGGAGGAGATTGATCACAAGCCAGATTGACGTGATGAATGTTAACGACATTATGTTGAGATGAGGATCACGACGCTGGACTGAAAAGTGCTGAATTGGCTTTAAGAAAAAGAGCCCCTGAGATATAATTATTTTGTCTGCCCGAGGGACTACACGATAGTCATGTGATATTCACTTAAGACACGCCTCAAGAGACTGTAGAGGGGAATCAATGCAACCATGGCGACTGGAAGGTATCACAAATCGATGGCAGAAGTCCACGAGAGTCCTGCAGGACCGTCACACGTCTGTGTTTGAGGACAGAGTCTCCACAGAGACATAAACACACACACGCCATTAAACACCAATTACAATCCAATTACTACACACTGACATCATCAAGGGGAGCCTTTTCGTTGGGGGGGGGGGGGGGGTCAATGCATGTCTGTCACTATCCATGGCGGTACTGAGAACACTAAGCTGTCATTCAGGAAGGTGACAACCAGACTGCTAGATGCCACTCGATCCTACACGCTGTCCCTTTAAATCCCTTGTTCAGGTGATATGTTAATTTCTTCAATGTGCGGCAACAGTCAGATTTAAAATGTGCGCACAAATTCCTCTGGTTGGATTAAAAATGAGATTGTGTATCAACTATATAGACTAGTTGACTTATTTTGTCACAGAATGTCACACTCGTGGTTTATCTCCACAGCCGTAAGAAGTGAGAGTCTGACTCACTTCTTCCCAGGGTGATACAATGAACGCTCTCTTTCTCCCTCCATTTTTTTTGATATTTTCTCACCTGGAGGCTATAGGAAGGAATTTAGAGGAATCGCTCTGCTGCTTCTTAAACAGAAGTGGAACCCCGCGTCGCCTCTGTAATGGCGTGGGCGATGCCTTACCATCAGTAGCTTTAAATGTGCACCTGCAGCGCTTGTGTGCGTCCTGCTGAACGAACGAATGAATGAGACTCGTTCTTTTGCCCTTTCTTTTCACACGCATCTCTCATTGATCTGCCTCCTCCGGTGATTTTGATATGACCTCCCTCTCATCTCCTGTTGTCCGCCTTTTTCCTACCCGCCATTCCTTTTTCTTTCTTGTCTTTATCACACTTATGAATGGGTGTCGAAACCCAACCCTGAGCATGCTGGAGAAGAATATTACATTTTTTTTCCGTTTTGTTCTCCTTCCGACCTCTCTCCTCTTTCTGAACCCAGTCTGTTTTTATCTCTCACTTCTTTTGAAACCCACCCGCACCACAGAACCGTGGGCGTCTGCATTAGTCTGATTGCTGTGAAAGAGAGCGAGTGGTCGGTCTGGGACTGAACAGTGGTAGCCTACTTAAGGCGCTAATGACTCAAGCTTTTCCACTCTGCCTGTCTCTCATGACTGTGCGCCCTTTTGATAACGGTGCGGTGGACTGTGGGGGAAGAAGGAACATGTGGAATATTACACAACTTTCAGTAAATGTAGGTACAAATTAAATCTATGCTTTCAGCCCATGAACCAGTGATGTAATGCTACAAATAAGCAGGGATGCACCAATCCGACATTCATGGGCATCGGCCGATACCGAGTCCCGATCTGATTCCAGTGTTTGATAACAAATAAATATTGTTTTTTAATATTAAAACTCAATCCCCAGCTTATGCCTCCATAATATCATCGATTTTCCAAAATATTCTTTGCTAAAAAGAAGGTTGGAAAGGAGATAATGATGAACATGGCTAATAGATGATGTGTGTGTGTGGGGTTATGTTTTAGCATACACCTCGTGTCATTTCAGGTGATTCATCCATGGCAAACAGCGCGGATGGCCACAGGCTGCAGATCCATCAGTGGATCTGTCCTGCTGCCTTCTGATGGCTGCAGGGATGTAATGAACTGAAGGAGAAGCTTCGTATGCAGTGTAGACCAACTGTTGACAACGAATAGTGCAGGAGTCAACCATTAGCATTCATAAATAAGTGCAGACTGCTTCTTTAACCAAATCAAGCTTACGTTTCTGATGCGGATTCAAAGGCATCGACTCGCTGGAGTGTTTAATCACACTATCACACATGCATCTCAAGCATTATTTAATTATTGCTGTGCATGTTCTCCAAGTATTTAGTTCGCTGTTGTTGGGGGGGAAAAAAACATCACAGCCAACAAAGTGGCTTTGTGATTCATCTCTGTCCAGACACAAATTCCCCCCAAAAAACCCACTGCCAACTCGTCTTGCGCTGCCTCATTTGATGGAGCCTCCCACCCGTTTGTGCCGCTCCTCAGACCGCCTCACACCATTATGACAGACGGGCTCAGCCAATTTCAAGGTCGCTACCAACCTTGCCGAACAATAGAGCCACTGACATCGCCATCCCTCAAGCCACGCTGCTAGCATAGCTAAAATAAAAACTGCCAGTGCAGTAAGGAAATACATATTTCTTTCTATTCTAGTGGATCTATTTTATTCTTTCTTTATTCAAGAAACAGATTCATGTTTCTGGTAAACTATCAATATAACTTAATGACCATTAAATCTCTTTTTCTCACCTACCGTCCACATTTGGCAGGCGTTTCCCTTTTTCTGTCTCTTTTTATTCTTTCGAACCTGTGAAGATAACAAAAGTGGGAAAACAGATGGAGACTGGGTGGAGCTCAGTTTGATCCTTAATATCTTCTAAGTCCTGTGGATTTTCTTTTACTCTGCATATGTAAAGAGAGGGTGTGAGTGGGTGGGTAGTACTGGGAACTGATTTTGGGAGTTTGAGTTCTTTGTGTGTCTTGTGTAATTGGGGTCTTGTACCATTTCGTGGCCTTTTCCTCTTTACGTTCTGTTTTGGCAGTTTTCTGTCCCTGTAATGGGAGCTGTGAACCACAAGGGGGCTAGGCCACGACACATTGTCCAGTCAAATGTCTTTAGACACGGTCTGTATTCAGGAAGCATGCTCATAAGTGGGAAGGGACCTTTTTTAATTACCCATGCGGCACACTTCAGAAATGCATAATCTTAGGTGTTTTAAGCATTTCAGTGTGCTAATTTAAGCTCCCGGGGCAGCATGGTACTGAATCCCAGCATTCATTGTATAACGGCTTCTTTTTTTTTTTGTTATCTCCATATGCTTTACTTTCTACTGTCTCTCTGTCCTCTGTGTAACGGTCTGAAAAAGGAATAAAGGTTTGGAAGAGTGTGGATGGGCCACCAAAGAAAAGAGCAATCACCCCCTGTTACCATCCAATCAGCCAGGGTTCAATAACTTGGAATGTCTCATATCACATCAGCGCTCAGTTCAATCTGCTGGGAGAGAGGGGACTTGACCCTCTGCTCTACACACACACACACACACACACACACACACACACACACACACACACACACACACACACACACACACACACACACACACACACACACACACACACACAGCATATGATAGACGATGACATGTATACAGTATTTTTTAAAGGAACTGAAAGAAAAGCAGATGTTACATCATGTGTTTATATTTTTTGCAGAACCTCTTGGATGTATTGATGCCGTAGGTGAACATATGTACTCAAATCTATCTATCTATCTATCTATCTATCTATCTATCTATCTATCTATCTATCTATCTATCTATCTATCTATCTATCTATCTATCTATCTATCTATCGATATATATATCTAAACCTCCTATAGTGACCTCCTATTCCAGCAACTTGCCACTCAGCTGGGTGCGGGAGGAGATCCTGTTCCTTACTCGCTTCAACAAAGAGATTCCAGGCTCTTTCACTTTTGGGTGAGGTTCCCGTTTAATTAGAGTTTGCAGATAATGATATGATAGAACTTATCATCATTTATCACTTATGCATCATTACCTGTCTGTCGCACCTCTGCCCCATATATCAATTACCTGCCACACTAATACACACTGCCACCCGTGGTCAACATGAGGTAGGCTCCCAATATATACAGATACAATACACAGACATAACTAATGGCTCCACCTCCCTTTTCAAGTGTGATAAAGACTTGTCTTGATCCTGGCAATGTCTACTATTGGAATCTCTGTCTGTGGAGATATCCTTTGCATATCTGGAGAAACCGTTCAGCAGATCTGCTTCACACTTGGCGGGTGTTTTGCTGGGGACCCAAGAGAATGCTTTGTCAAATTTGGTGCAATTTGGACATGCAACATGTTCAATAATAATACACTTTGAATTCATAAGCAAGGTAGACATTTGATGTCCTAATACCGCTAATCTAAAGTATAAACCCTTTTGGTTTAGGTAACAACGTGGTCTTTCCTCCTAAAACAGCCTCACTAGGCTGCAAGCACAGCTGCTGACTTTTAGTCTTGTTTATTTGTTACCAGCAGCGCTGGCGACGCTGGCATTGCTTTCACCCTATAAGTCTGTGTCATCATGTAAGTCTGGCCCTTTGGAAAGCTGCTCACAGGAACCACCACAGAGGCATTTTCTGAGTACTTTGCTGGGCTTGACATTTATTCTTATCGCAATAAGTAAGAAGCAGTCCCAAAACTTCTCATGTGTGCAGTTGAGCTCAAAATGAGTAGGTGTGGTCCGAGCAAAAGCGCCGAAAGTAAAGGGGTAGGAAGTGGTGAAGAGGCCACTTCCTACCTGGTTCATTTAGTGTGGCGACTGGTGTGATCCCCTTGCAAGATGATCTCTAGTTTGTTTTATTATTTTTGCCTGATTGTTCTGACAGGATGTCTCTTATCAAATACCACAAAAAAGCTCTTTTAAAGACTTGATTATCTCGATCCCCTTCAATTCATCTCTTCCTTCTTCCTTCCCATCCTCACTTCTCTATTCCTTTCTCTTTCCCCCTCTCCAGCTGACAGCCTGTACAATTCCCATCTCTCAGTCAGATCCTTCGTGGCGGACTGTGCTCCGTTCAACCCTTCTCTTACGAGCTCTAATTGGAGTGTGGACAGGGCTATTAGCGTGTTGGCGCACCCATCTGATAAAGGTCAAACCTCCTTTCCCGAACAGGCAGCCGGGAAAAGGTGGGCAAGGTGTGTGTGTGTGTCCACTTATTAAGCTTCACCTTAAGGCATCGGTGAGAGGAGAGGGGGGCTCTTCCTGATGGCAGCTAAATGCCTTGCCAACCCACTCCGGGAGTTGAACTTCTCCTCCGGCAGAGTTCCTACATATATATATATACAGACACACACACACACATATTGTATATAGACGCAGGGTTGTTGTGCGGTGATCATAAAGGTGGCGTGCAGGTGCATGGCTGCTGTCAGATTACGGTAATTTGCTCCACAGGATGATTTAGTATCCGCTGTGCTCCTGCTCATTATGGCCACAGAGACGAGGAGAGGAAGCAGAGGGGAGATGATTTATAAGGATTTAAGGGGGGCGCAATTGAATTTAATGCAAATCCGATTTGAATTTTAACAAGGTTACGAGGAAGTAACAGAGCGTAACTGCATACTGCTTAGAAAAAGTTTGGTTGGAAAGCACTCTTCCCATTTATCGTATTGGGTTTACAGTTTTATCAAAGAGGTGCTTCAGATTCCAACCTGCACTACGTCTTTATATACAAATTGCAGATAACAATGCTGTGTGTTTTAGGATTTTTGTAAATGCTTGAAATAGTAGCTTGGAGCTGATGCAGACAATCTTGAAGACGAAATCTGCTGTCACTCATTGAACCACTGGCTCAGTTTTCCACCCCGCTGTTGTATATGACGGTGGCGTGTAAACACAGGTTTGATAGCTGGTGCGTGACTGACCTGTATTCAGTTTACACTCAGGACTCTGACTCTTTGTGACGTCTACCCAGCCTGACCTTGCGCAGCACTCGGGTTGTGTACAAACAAAGATGAGTGAGCATCCATCCAGAGTCGTGTCAGTTACAGTTCAGTAAACTCGTGTTATTGTTGTGGCCACATGGCTGCCTCGGCTCACTTTACCTTTACACGCACTGTGCAGATGGATTTGCTCTTTAAAGGCCAGTATATAAGACTATGACTTTGTTCCGTATGTTCAGTGATGTCATGCAAGTTTTTTTCAGAATTTCTTTTCAACAAATTACAGAACCCGAAACTCAAAACCCAGCTCCCCAAACTCAAAACCCAACTCCCCAATGGCTCCCAGAGGCTGCACTAACACAGTGTTCTATTATTTCCAGAAGCCTTCTGGCTCAATGATCACAAGGGCCTCACATTTGTTCAAAACCATGTACCGTCGTGTATGCAATATCTAAAGCACATTTCTGACAGTTCAGGTTTGGATTTATGTATTTTGTGAGTGGGATGAGGTGCGGGTGATGGAGGACATCACAGTGAACCAGTCTGTTCCAGCATTAACAGCACAAACTGTCCTGACATATATCTGACCAGAGCTGTTCATCGATTATGTTAAAGTCTGATTCCCATCTCACTCTTGATTTGGGTGAACCTGGCTTTGGCGTCATGACATTTTAGAGATGATTTTATACATTTCCCTCATGCGGCAGTTTCTCCATATCAGTGAATACAGGTGAAGTCATCCCAGGGCCCAGGTTGGCTCTAAGAAAAAGCTCTTAGCTGAAGAAGGTGCTGGACAAGTCATATTTCCTCTTCAATCAGTGATCTCATGTAATATTAGTTATTGTTGGATGCATAGGGAGCAAAGGTCTGTAAGTCATACTTAAGATGCATATAAATCTATTTCTGTGTTAATCTTTTTGGTTTGTAGTCAGTTAGCCCTCCCTTTCCTCTGCAACACAGTTCTATATAAAATTGGATTAATCGCCCAGCCCTACATTAAGGCAATATTGTGTTTAAAAGCTAATTTTAAAAAACCCATCCTCAACCGTCCTTGAAACAGCATACGGGCAGATCTAAAGCTCCCAAAAAGTTATATGATGGACCTTGACGTGAGACTTATTCCTCACATCCACCCTCTTACAATCCAAGAACAGTGACGGCAGAACTCACAGAAGTAAGGCAAATACATCATCACTAAGCTCTGTCTTGAAAGCTGAGATGAACTTTCTGTTCAAGAAGGATGCTTGTGTCTGCCATCTTCCCCGTGGGATGAAAATTCAATATTGACTTTGAGAAGTCCACATTCTCATCTGCGACACTTATGACAGTGGAAGAGATTCCTTATGAAGGGTAACAAAACACTTCGGGTCGGTCTCTGTTTGTTTGCTTCACTTCACTATTCCCAGAACTAGCCTGTGTTTTTACTACCGGAGTGAGAAGAACTGACACCTCGTTTGCTTACAATTTGTATTGTTTGACACAGGAAAGGCTTGCATGGTGTTCGCCCCACAGGAGATGAGACGGATTGTCAGAAGGTGACAAGAACGATGCCGTAAAGATATTTGCACTGATATGAGGAACATTTGTTATCTTTTTCCTCCACTGGCAACAACCTTTGGAGTTATATTTCCCCCAGCTCTCTGTTGGAACGGCTCTATAATGAGATCGACTGGGAATCTCTGAGAAACTCCCAAAAGCGAGAAAGAGAAGGGGGGGAATGAGATGTATAAAAACTGTTCTTGATGTACCAAGAGGCAGATGTTGCCCAAGTAACGGAGGAGTTTGACATCTCAGGGAGGAAAGAAAAGGACAGAAAGACGAGTGGCATACTTTGAGGAGGGAGCCTGAGGGTTTTGTATAAATAGCAGATCGCTCATAACTTATCCAGCTGACGGAGACATTACCACACACACACACACACACGACTCATATCTGAGATCAGATCAAGGCCATTCAGTCAGGTGTCACTTTTATTTCTTCTGATTGTATTGACCAAAATGAAATGCAATGTACAACGAGAACAAGAGTGATGTGTTACACAAAACCAGGACACCAACAAAAGAGCTTTCACAACAATGACACAATGGAACAATATAGAGTAAAAAAATTATACAAAAGAATCTTTAAAAATCAGGAAATATAAGTAAATAAATGCGTACGGTGAAATTGAAAAGGATGAATCACAGATTAACATCGTAATAAGGACTCTTGTGGTATTCATATGACTTAAAAAGAGAAGGCAGCAAACTAAAAGAGAATGTATTTATTAAATAAAAAAAAAACACAATGATGGCACATATTTTGTTTTCCATTGAAGGTGGGCTGAGGCATTGGGATGATAACGCATTAGTATGACTTGGCACAGAAGTCAATACAAAGGTGCTGCGGAATGTAAGATATGAAATTCAGAGGGAGGAAGTAGCTTCGTCCCTCAGTGTGCTTATGCCACCTGTCGTCTGAGTTTATGATAAAAACATAGTGGAAGTGTAACAAGAAGCCTGTGTGTGTGTGGGCGTCACCAGCACAGATAACACTGGTGCAGTTCAGCAGAGATAAAAGTTTGTGAAGCACTTGGAGAGCTGCCCTTTTTCATATATGCTTCAGGAAGTGGGACCGACTGGATTTTTAGCTTAAAAAATGAATAGAAGCAGACTTTGCTGTACGGCCTTCTGATCTGAGCTTTTTATAGACGGGGTGTGCTTGAAACGAACTAGTTCCTATGAAGTGCTGTCCAACCTGAAGTTGTTGAAAGCTGTTCTGAATGTATCCAGGCCGAAAAGACTGCTGTCATAGAGGGGGGTCAGACGGTCAAAAGGGGATAGCGGCGCTTCGCACTCATTGGGCACACGCTAAGAAACAGAAATGCTTTCCCCTCCACTCGGTGGAATTTATGCGACAGCCTGTTTAAAAACAGGATAAGCAGAACTTGCAAACAAGATTACTATGAAAACCAAGAAATCTGAGAAAAATAGCTTGAAATAGTTGCTCTCCTTCGACTACGGCATGACATAACTACCCTAACAAGATGATAACTCATATGTTGTGACTGAGATCAAATCTTTTCAATATAACTATAAAGATCATCAGTGAGAACTGACATTTCTATTACACACTGAAGGAAGCAGCACAGGGATGACGGTTATGAGACCCCAGCAACATAAATGATAAATGAAGACTTTTTGTTTTCAGCTTGATTCCATCCAGTCATCCGATTCTTGGCAGGTTGTGTGCTGTCAGAACTCAGATGCTGCATTTGAACCTAAATCCCAAACTGTCATTTAATTAGGTCATTTTCACATTTTTCATGACCAAGAAACCGACCAATTTTGTGTTCAAACTAACCAAACTAAAGTGTGTTAGAACTGGTTTGAACGGGTCAAATAGGTTTGGAGGTTATTTTCCCATGTTTCTGTGTCTAGTGAAGACAACAATTATTGCAATTGTTTTCCTTATTTCATCAGTTATCATTTCCTGTTTTATTTTGTCACTTACCTCACCTCTCAGGTCACTTCACTTCCTGCCTTTGTGTGTTTTCCCGCCTCTGTGATTGTCTGCCCCGCCCCTTATTGATCCCACTTGTGTCTAATCACCTACACCTCCCCAGTGTATTTAAACCCTGTGAATCTAGCGTACCAGCTGTAACCGGTTTCTATGACTCTGCGAAGTAAAGACTTTTGGTCGTGCATTTTCAAAAGATGATTGACACGCAAACATTGGAAAATGGCAAAGAAAGTTGTCAAGCTTTTTCTCCCAAATGTGTAATCAAGAATGTGTTCCTCCAATTCCCTGTTGTCAGCGATTGAGCCTCTACAATGCAAGTAAAATATCTACAAACAGCAATGAAGGATTATGAAGCAGTCCATTACAGTCC